>JANHMN010000008.1:63345073-63390856 GCA_030674055.1 Rhabdomys pumilio | reverse complement strand
GAAGAAGAAGAAGAAGAAGAAGAAGAAGAAGAAGAAGAAGAAGAAGAAGAAGAAGAAGAAGAAGAAGGTGGTGAGGGGAAGGGGAAGGGGGAGGGAGGAGGGGGAGGGAGGGAGAAGAAGAGGAGGAGGAAGAGGAGGAGGAGGAGGAGGAAGGCAATGGCAACAAAAATCTGGGACAGAAATGCATTAATTAAGTATTAACAGGCAGGGCAGTGATGGCACACACCTTTAATCCCAGCACTTGGGAGGCAGAGGCAGGTAGATTTCTGCAGTTCGAGGCCAGCCTGGTCTACAGAGTGAGTTCTAGGACAGCCAGGGCTATACAGAGAAACCCTGTCTCAAAAACAAACAAACAAACAAACAAACAAACAAACAAAAAAGTATTAACAGGATAGGAAAGGGTGAAAAAGAGTGACTATAACCAATAAAATGTATTATATACATATATGAAAGTATCACAATAAAATCCATTTTATATTACTAACATGTAGTAATAAATGAAGATAAAAAAGGGCTGTCTTCAAAGATAGGTCTATTCTGAGGTTGTGTTTCAGTGTATAAATGTTGTCTTAACAGTTATGAGGTTGCAATTTCAGGCCGTAAGAATGACCCATGAGATAAAGACAGAAAAGAGCAAATTACTAGGAACACACATTCGACAAAATAGGGGTAAAGTTTCCCAACAACAGGGACTGGTAGCAGAGAGGGCAAATCACCAGGGCTCTTCCCAATACCCTGACGCTCACACCATGTCTAGGCACAAGCAGGCAAAGCCGCAGTACATCAATTTGGAGGGAGGTTAGGGTGAGCAACCACAAAAAAAAAAGTACTCAATGAACTCCCCAGGGAATTGTAATGAAGTGACAGAGGACACAGTCAGACCAAAATGGACGGCAGGAGACTCACATCTGAGAGAAGTGCTATGTTGGGTCTTTAGTCCCTCTGAGTTCATGGAACACAAGGAAAATTGCAATGAGCATTCTCCTGTGCTCATCATGAATGTCAGTGAGAAGCTAGCGACTTCAGACAATTCTTCAGAGCCATCCTGAGCCACCAGCCACCCAGCCGAAGCAGCAAGGACAGTCAGTCGTCAGGAGACAATAGGGGCTCATGGGTCTTGAAGGAAAAGCTGAGCACAGAGTCCATCTTTTACTTAAAGACAGAGGCTTCCCTGACAGCCACACCTCAGTAAATAAGCTATTTACCCAAAGACAAAATAGCCAAAACTAATGTGACCTGTGGAGGCATTCTGCGGCACCAAGATGGCCGTGAACCAGCAGAGCACAGATGCTCTGGGAGCACCTGTGTGGCTGTCCACAGCATCCCATGGGTCTGGAAGCAGATCCTCTGTCAGCAGCAGCAGCTTAAATAACCATGTGTTCCAGCAGGTGCTTGCAGCAGTGGCTCTGCTCAGCTAGAAAGGCTCAAGCCTAGTCTATCTCTAGATGCCTTGAATTAAGCCAGGTTATGTCAGCCAGTGTTCCCTTCACATCCAGCTTGCTGTGTTTGGGGCTTACACCCTTCACCTTGAAACCTTATGGGACTTGGGTTCTACCCAACTTCATGCCTGGTCTCTCAAGCACCCTGCTACCTCAGACCCTGAGATCTCTATTTCTTTTGAGTCTCTTTCTCCACAGTGGCACTGACCCATCCAAGAAAAGAAAAGGGAAGCCTCAAACATCTCTGCCTCCATGATGGATGTCAAGGCCAAGGATGGGCTCATGTCATTGCTGTACAGAGTATGAAAAGAACTCATCTGCCAGTGAGTTCCGATCTACACGTAGACACATACTAGTGAAAAGCCTTTATCTGCAATGTGCAGTGGAGCCTTCACCACCGAATGCAGTCATGGGGCCAACAATAACTCTATCTGCCAGGGCAGGAAGCTGATCATAAAGATGGCTGTGCTGGGTGTGAAGGGAAAAAGAGTGTGACTAAGATGCTTCCCAAGAAACTCCCGTTTCCCCGACCCCCCCCATCCCCCGACCCCCCGACCCAAGGTGGCCTGGGCTCTGCCTTGTGGAGCCAGTCCATCAATCCCTCGGGTTGGCCAGAATTTTGAAATCTGACAGTACCAAGAATTGGCAAACATGTATGACTTGATCACCAGATATAATACCGAGGTGATGTATTGGAAAGTACACATGATTCAAAGAAATCCAAGTTTGTTTAGTATTGCTAATAGTGCCTGTCTTAGTTTGGGTTTTACATCTGTGAACAGAAACCATGACCAAGCCAAATCTTATAAGGTTGACATTTAATTGGAGCTGGTTTACAGGTTCAGAGGTTCAGTCCAATATCATCAAGGCAGAAGGATGGCATCGCCCAGGCAAATGTGGGACTGAAGGAACTGAGAACCGCCCACCTTGTTACGACCCGTACTGCCCAGCTTGGCGGCTACTGTGTTGCAGACCATTCTGCCCCACGTTTTAGGGCCAAAATGTCTCGGCCTGCTCTGTGCTGCTCTGGTCCGAGGGTCAGGGCCTAGCAAGAGACGCAAAGAATGGAGACAAGACAGAGGTTTTGATCAAGTCTCAAGTCTCCTTTATTGTCTCACTTTATGTCTCTCTTATTGTCTCTCCTCTTATTGTCTCTCCCTCCCCTTTTCTCTCCCGTTTATTGTCTCTCACATTTGAAGGGAAGTCCGGGGTATTTATACACTTTGTCACGTGCCTTGTAGGCGAGTGGATACCACATGCCTTGCAGGTGTGAATACCACGTGTGATTTGCAGCTGGGGGCACTAAACAGCAAAACAAGATATGTGGGATATCAGAGTGTGCTCAGCTGTTGTAAGCTGTTGAAAACCAAGTCTCATGTCAGGGTATATGGCTCAAGATGGCTGCAAAGCTGATAGCCGCTTTCTGCTATAAGTCGGCTCCCAATACCACCTCTTATTCCAAAGGCAGCTAGCAGAAAACTGGCTTCCAGGCAGCTAGGACAAAGGTATTAAAGCCCACACCCACAGCAACACATCTACTCCAACTAGGTCACACCTAATAGTGCCACTTCCTGGGCCAAGCATATATAAACCATCACAGTTCCCTTGACCTATGACCCAGAAATGTCAAGTCTAGAACTAGTAACTAGTAAGCCTTGTGTCCCTCCATCAATAGTCACAGAGAAGTCTACAGCAGGCCTACCTGTAACAGACCAATGGAAAACCAGATGTCTACTCCATGGTTATAGCACAGTGTATATTTAATGTGTGATCTTAGCATGAAAATGGCCATTTGGTTATGAGCGAACCGAAGGCCACAGACAAACATCAGAAACAGAAAGGTGAGTGAAAGAGAAACTCAAAGTAACAACAGAACAGCTTTTCAATCCATTTAAACTTCAATGCATTCAACGATCACAAAACATTCTTAGGGACACTAACATATGCATTAAAATCATAAATAAAGAGAGAAAACTAAACATAAAATTTAAGATAATGGTATTTCTGAGGATCTGAGGAAGAAACAGAATTGGGTAGAATACAGTGCAGAGGTATTTTCTGAATCCATTCCAAACCCTGTAAAATTTATCAAGGGTTTTCTTATACATTTAATAAATTAAACAACTAAAATACACACTGGAACTTGAGCACATCAGATACAAATGCTAGGCTAGCCTATTTATTAGAAAAGACTTCAAAACACTACCCAGTTATAGCTCTGCCAAGTTCTCATTTAAAAATCATAAGATCTTTCTTTATACATGAAAAGTTAGTTATTTTATTAAAAAATGCCACACATGGGTAAATGTCAAGATGCTATAAAATGATGACTTTGCTCCTAATCTTAACTATTTGGGTACTCTGTGAAAGGCGGGTGTAAAATATTTTATTTCCACGCCAGGACTCACGACTCAAGGCCTTGTACATCTAGGCAAACACTCTACTACTAAGTCCAGGTTTCATAATCTGTTTAAAAGATAGTCACTAGGATGGAGAAAGGGCTTAGGGTTTAAGAGCCTATACTGGTCTTGCAGAAGACCTTAGTTTGGTTTCCAGCATCTACTTCAGACAGCTCAGAGTCACCTGTAATATCAGCTCTAGGGGATCTGACACCTTGGCTTCCAGGGATATTTGGAATAATTAAAAATAAGATAAATCCTTTTAAAATATATTAATTTTATGTTATATCAAAAAGATGGTATAGCATTATATTTTAAGTTTTCTGAAGTACACCAAGACAAATTTTAGAGGTAACAGGCAAAATATATTCAAATACAAATTGCATTCATGTTTTTAAACATACAAATGATATTTCCAAGAAAGAGTCATGAATGCAAATACCAGGCTGTCCAGCAGAAAGACACAAGCCTAACTATACCCCAAACCACTTATAAGAACAAAGACGTCCCAGCCCAGCTCAGAACCCCACAGCCTGACAACTATACTACATACCACTTATAAGAACCAAGATGTCCCAGCCCAGCTCAGAACCCCACAGCCTGATTGAGCTATCAAGTGCCGGCCCAAAAGAAAGAGGAAGCCCAAGCACCATGTTTTGATTTCCCTGGCTCTACTACAGAAGAGCACATTTGTGTGTATCATGAAACATCACTCAAGTCCACCAGCCTACAGCTGCAGATGCCTGTATGCTAGGGTTGCCAGGGAGCACCGGTGGAGCAAAGGAGGGGTAGGTTGAAAGGGGAGAAGCAAACACCCTATCATACGAAATCACCCTAGATTTCTCTTCTTGTTTCTGCCTGTTCCGTAGATGCTTGGGTTAATTCAAAAGCAATTAATCAAAAAGCTTCATAAGGGTCATACAGAATATTTAAATATAATAGTGGCTCTGTGAGTTACAAAGATCCCATCAGCTAAGAAAACCTGAAGATATGCTTCCTGGATTCTTATGGGTCTTGAGGTTACTTCACCAAGACAAACATGTGGACAGAGAGTCAGACAAACTGTTTCCCACATGGTTTTTGGTTTTTTATCATTAACCCTTTAACACTCCTCACCAGCTTTATAAAAATTTTTGGCACCCTGAACCTCAAATCCTTAACAATCCTTAAAGTTTCATTCCTGGTCAAGTGCCCAACACAGAAATAAAAAAAAATTAAATTATATTAAAATTTAAAAAAATGCTGGGCAGTGGTGGCACACACCTTTAATCCCAGCACTTGGGAGGCAGAGGCAGGTGGATTTCTGAGTTCGAGGCCAGCCTGGTCTACAGAGTGAGTTTCAGGACAGCCAGGGCTACACAGAGAAACCCTGTCTCAGATAGATACATACATACATAAATAAATAAATAAATAAATAAATAAATAAATAAATAAATAAATAATAGGAGTCATTGTTTCTACTTGGAAAGTAAAAGATTACTATGTCCAAAGGTCTTCATGACTCACAACTAGCCCTAAGTAGTACTGAGAGGTAATGCCATTCACAAACATGGTACAGGACATCAAGCCACCTTCTCTGCGGTCTTCTGGGAGGTTCTACTGAGGCAGCATGGGTATAACATTGCAACACCGAGCATTGTCAAATGCAATTAAATTAAAAAGAAAAGGTCAAAATACAGCAAGAAAATCTTGTTACATCCCACACATGGGAGATGGGCAGCCAAAAGAATGTGGCTTATTTAAACCAAGCATGATATAAACAAACAAACAAGGAGTCAGCTAGCACAGAGAGACCCATCATTGCCCACAAACCCTTATCAGTACATGCAAACCTGTGGTTTGCAAGATGGATGCGTGTTGAGGGATATTTGATCACACTGTGACCCGAGATTGCATTATTTACTGTTGGTTCCCAGCACCCACTTAAGACAAATCAGAATCACCTGTAATTCCATCTGTGTCTAGTTGTGTGACTCAGCCCTACCTTTAATCCAAGAGCTTTCTGTTAGTTGTAAACAGGATTAAACAAAGTCAACCACAGGTCAAGAGGGAGAGCAAGCAACCAGTTGACAGGGAATAAACATAGGGAAAAAAAACGGAGTAAAAGAAAGTCAGGAGGATAGATAAAGAGGCACACAGGAAGTAGAAGAGAAGGGCATTCAGTTTGAGGGGTTTTTGAGACTCATGGAGAAGGAAAGCTTCCTTTGGGGACATCAGCTTTGAAGGAAGGTCAGCTGTATGTTTTCTCTGCTTCTCTGAGCTAGCAGGCTTTCACCCCAGCATCTGGCTAAACCAAACAACTGAGATTTTATTTAAAAAAAAAAAAAAAAAAACAATAACAGATGCAGACCCATTGGGTTGCAGAAACAGAGCTTTAAATGCTTACTGATCCAGGGAACTATCAGAGTAATCCTTTGGGAGGCTTAATCATAAGATGATTTATCAGTCTCTATAGAACCTCACAACTATTAACAGAGCAATTAGAAAACTGAGTTTTCAGGACTGACCAGCCACACATGGCATGGTTTTGTTAGTCTAGTTGCAGGAGCCCTTTAAGAGAGGTGGGTGCTTTGTCAAGATGCTAGAAGAGTCTTCATAATAGTATAGTTTGAGGTTAAAATTCCGAGTCATAAAGTAAATGGCAACACATGTCTCCATGAGTAACAGGCTCTGCTTCTAGGCCCAGTGACCTACTCAGCTGTGACAGGGCATAAGAATCAAGGGGGGAAAGGAACAATGCCAGATGCCAGAAATGCCTAGTACTCAAAAGGACGCAGCTGGTAGCATGGTGACCTTGTCAGTCACAGGTTCCAGGGTGTGCATCTGAGCCCAGCATGAGGGAATGAGAAAGCTGAGCAAGGTAACCTTCCTCCCTGGAACCTACTAGATAGATCTGTACAGGAAAACTGCAACAGAAAACTGCAAGGTGAGGACTGGAGGGTGCAGTGTTTGCAGATTAGGATGCATCCTAAGCACTGTCCACTGCTCATGACCAACATCAAAGGATGTTGATACAAACTGAGCACTCTGGGTATGGAGTCTCCTCTTCTGAGCCTGGACTGACCTCCCTTCTATGGCCCTAGGATCTCATTTCATCCCCACTGAACAGTGGAGTCATAGTTGACAGGAAAGCAGACTCATCAAAGAGACCATCTCAGGATATTTCTAAAAACTTTGGGGACCTCCAAATTGGGTGTATATGTTACAGGGAAAAATTACTTGGGGGGGGCATAGTCTCATTTGCAAAGAATTTTAAAGCAGACTTAGTAGGACTCTCAAGAACAATTTTGTTAGCGTTTGAGAGAAACGTCAGGCAGACCAGCTGTCAGTCTTGGCAGTTGCCAGGAAAGATACAGGAAAGAGGAAGAGACATGCCTTTGGAAAGCAGTCTGTGATGGGGATCAGTAAGCAGCTACACGGCAGACAAGCAGCTGAATAGCAGAAGGGAGGGATTTCAGAGAGAAGAGAGAGTCAGGGAAAGCATGCTCAGCCTTTGTCCGGTATCAGGAAGAGAAGGCGATTCAAAGAAGGAAAAGCAAAAGTTATGCTTTTATGGGTAACTTTGGAAATCAGTCAAGCTGCAGTTTTACAAGATGGAAACTCAGCAAGTAGCTGCCCCCAGGGAGGGGTTTCTGGGAAGGATAAGTACATTATCTCATTAAGGAGATAACTATTCCTCCTCTCTCCTTAGCATGGCTTTAAGTGAATCAACTTCCCTGAGGGATGGACTTCTGGCTAAGTGAATGACAGGCCTCAGCTGGATTAACTCTTACAGGAGGAGATAACAGGATGTAATGTTCTCCTCTTTGGAACTGATAAGAATGTCCTGTGTCCACCCAAGGCCAGAAGTAGATTTCATTAGGGAGGGGTCCACTCTCAATGTGCTCTGAGGCTCCTAATCTCCATCTAGCTACCTAACAAGGACACAAGAACTGCTGTTGTAAACACCATGCTTAGGAATGCCCACATCCCAGAAGGCTGTAAAGTCTGCCTCATACCAGTTCCACCTCTTGCAGCCCAGTAACACCAATTCTCAGGGACACCTCACTGTTCTGGGCCTTCCAATTACTTGCAGGGTGACCCTAAGAAATTTCTCTAAACTCTCAAATTCTCCTACAAAACCTTTAAAACATCTACCTCACTGGGTCCCAGAGGAATTAAATCATGTATAAAGTGCTTGCCCTGATGGCTTTCATAAAGTGAACTCTGCTTGTTTTAGCAATTATTATCTCAATGTCATTTTCTGCTGTGATGACTTAAAGAGAAGGGTGCTTTAAAAACTAAAATACCAATAATAAGCTTCTTCATTGATATGTGTTTATTTAAATTATTAATTTAAATGTTTAAATTATGAATTTAATTATGTTAAGCTTTTGGGACTTGGTTAAGTGACTCCCCTGCAACTTTAAAGAATAAAGAGTTTTTGGCTCTCTATAAAAGGCTCCCCTGTTGTGCTCATGCTTCCTTCAAGACTCATACAGTTCAGCACAGTACCATCAGGTTGTAAACTACACCATAGGTCAATTGAGGGTATTACACACACACATACACACACACACACACACACACACACACACACTTATGAACACATATTTAACAAGCCACCACAATATCACCCAATCCACAACAAACTAGAAATACGTGTCTATAAACTAGGCTTAATTTTTCGAACAGAAAATCTAGATAAAGCTATTTTTAACTTTTACATATGGTTTTATCTTTTGGGTTATTTTATAAAATAATTTTTTATTTTATGTTTTTCTTTTCCTTAATTTTACACAAGTTTGGAAAAAGTAAAAATCATGTTTAATTGCACGCAGGCAATATGTTTACAATATTTAACCCTAAATAGTGAACTATTTGCAAACACACTCCATTCTCCTCAGCGGATGGGTTTCACTCACTGACCTTTCTGCCTAGTGTCCTTTTTCATTTTTACCCCGTGTCCCTATCCAACATCTGAAACCTACCAGAAGCATTTACCACTTGCTACAGGGGAGGGCTCATACAGGGGAATCCAGGGCACCTATGCTCAATTTTAAAAGGTCTGCTCCTGGTTGGAGTAGGCACTGGGTGAAGGGTGGAAAGGAAAGTCTTTGGGACGGACTGGAAGATGGTACAGCTCTTACAAGTGGACACCGGTAAATCTGCAACTTTGAAACAAGGAGTTGTTGCCGATCTCCAGTAGGCTGGAAGAACCTTTGTGAGGAAGTTACTGCTTCACCCGTACCCACGTGATCACGTGATGACAGAGCGCTGTGCCTGTTTACCTGCTCCATCGGAGCAGAACCCATCAATGTTGTCTGAAGCTGCTATTCTGTGAAATTGTTCATACCAAACAGAGCTGTCAGTACCTAATTTTCTCATCAGGAAAACACTTCCTTCAAAATTCAGGAATGCTTCAGATAAATCGCCCTAGCTCTTCTTCCTCTGATAGTGTTTGTCTATCTTCAGAGCTGTGTGGAACATCACATTCCCTCTTTCCGTGTGGAGCCTGGAGAACCATCTGTTACCCCATCTTCCTGTAAGATGGGACTGACCACGTGTGGGCAGGACACCAGATCTGGGTTTTCTGGGTGTCTTGTTTATCTTCCGGGTGTTTTCTCTGATCCTCTTTGCTTTCTACCCCAAAGCCTGTACTCTATAGTACACTAACTGTAGAGCACGCTAACCTGTAATCTACGGTCTCTGCTGACTACTGACTATGGAGTACTCTAACCTAACCTTATACACATGCCCTCCAGGTAGCAGCTCAGTTTCAATGTGGAGCTTTGACAAACAGTGCTTTTCTCATGGCTATGACCAAATACCTACCTGACAAGAAGCAACTGAAGGAGGGAAATTTTTCTTTTGATTCATGGTTTGAATAAGCACAGTCCATTGTGGCAGGAAAAGTGTGGTGGTTGAATGAGAAATGTCCCACATAGGCTCATGTATTTAAACACTCGGTCCCTTCTTTGTGCTGATGTGTCAGGAGGTTATGGGACCTTTAGGATAATAACCTTGCTAGAAGCACATCACTGGAAAAGGCTTTGAGAGTTTAGTTTCACCTCGCTTATAGTTCTCACTCTCTGATTTGTGTGTGTAGCTGAGATGTGATCTCTTGGCTTCCTGCTCCAGATACCTGTCACCAAGCCTCCCCCACCACGATGAACTGTACCATGAAACTGTGAGCCAAGAAAAACTTCTCCTTTAAGATTTTATCTTTACTTATGTGTATGTGTGTCACATGTGTGTAGGTACTCACAGAAGTCAGAAGACGGTGACAGATCTCCTGGAGCTGGAGGAACATTCAGGCACACACAGCGATCTGACTTCTAATTTGCGTAATAAGTTTTCCTCAAAGGCCCATATGTTCACAGCTTGGCTTCTACGTTGGCACTATTGGGAGGTGCCACCTGGTGGGAGGTCCTAGGTCACCGAGGACACACTCCTGTAGGTGTTATGACACCCTGATCTCTTCCTTTCTCTCTTCCATTCCATGAGAAAGATGGTTCCACTCTACACAGACTTCCAACATGATGGGGCTGCCTTCCTGTAGGCTTAAAATTATGTCAATCAATTATGGAGATACCTCTGAAATAATGAACCCAAATAAATCCTTTCTCTTTAAATTTAACTATCCCAGATGTTTGTTACAGGAAAGGAAAGTTGGCCAACACACACTCATCTACATAGATACACACACACAACACACACACACACACACACACACACACAGGGCTTGCACATTCAAACATGATGATAAACATAAAAGGAAAAAAACTTAAGTTCTTAAAAAAAATTGAAACTAGGTAACTCCTTAAATCTACATAACTGCATAGAATATTTGTTCTTTGTGTTCCAATTACCAAAAGAAAACACAATGAAACTCTCTAAATCTAATACCAATTTTATGGCTAAATTATTTTTATTTACTTGAATAAAGTCAGATAATAAAATAATATCATGATTTATAGAAGTTTCACTTACTACAAAGGCTAATAAAAAAGAGAAACAGAATAGTGATCAGTGTGTATGTCACGGATTTTTCTTTTGCCTTAGCTGTGTATAGAGGGGTTTTAAGCAAGTACACGGGTGACCTATGCTTTCCAAACAAGTATGTTAATTTTCTACATGACTCAGGAACATTCCATCCATTGTTTTGTCTTTTACAGCTTTTTCTTTGGTCATAAATGCTGCCTCCTGATCAGACCAGCACACAGAAGACAACGGACACGGGTTCTTTTTCCCAACACGGTTTATTCAGGAACTTTGAAGTATAGTAAAGTGCCCCCGAGCTCTAGCTCCCAGCCCTTAAATCTCTGTGTCCTCTCCAACCAGAACCTGCCACGAGGTCATTCTTGATTGGTGCTGATCGCATGGCCCGATCTTATGTAATGATGAACAAGCAGAATGCATGCGCAGTAAAGCCTAGACTACGTGCCACCCAGGCTTCCTGAAATGGTGAACCAACACACTGGGGGCGTCTGGCACCCAGCCAGGTGCCATCTTGAGTTCCGCTCCTCACACATAAAGCCTGCATTTATTCACCTTTTTTCCACTGAAATTATCTGAGAGGATGAAGGCCTAGTACTCTACCAGCCCCAAGCTATGGTTTGTGCTATAATCCCACAATAACCATGAATTTATTTATAAATGTGTTATTTCAGGTTTAAGGTGATCTTTTTGATGAGTATTTCTTTTATGAAATTAGTCAACTAATTGGTTTTTATCAAGTTTAACAATGTGCAGAATAAAAATTGCTGGGAGTTTTTTTTTTTTGTTGTTTGTTTGTTTTTTTTAAGAAGAAGAAATAGAACCCAGGGGCTTGATAATGTAAAAAATACAAATTACAAATTATATTGATGAATAAGAAAACTGTAACTGATGTAGATTGTCAAGTAAGTAGCAATGAATCATGAAGAAACAATAACAATGCTGTTTATGTTGCAGTGGAGTGCTTTTTGCTAAACAAGATTGTGAAGGAGGACAAATAGAGATTAATGGAAACCACACCAACTAGAAATCCCAGGTACAGTAAGAGAGAGATCCCAGGTGCAGTAACAGAGAGTCCAGATGCACTGGCCAGTAACGGAGAGATCCCAGGTGCACTGGCCAGTAAGAGGGAGGCATATGGAAACAGACTACCTTAACAGGCAGCATCAGGAGATGGGGAGAGACAGTAACTAGAAGCTCGGTCTATAGCTGCCCAAAAAAGACAGGGAGGAGGTATCAGATCATAGATGCTGAGGTCCGGCTGCTGCCTTTCCCAGATCTAGCTTTGCCACCTGCCAGGGTCACTCTCCTCCTCTCCTAGACATGACAGCACCAACTGCCTCAGAGAATCCTGATATGTCTGGCATGATCAAATACAGACATTCTCATTTCCAACCCCACAGAAAGTGCAGGGCCTTACTGAAAGGCCTTCGTGTGGAATGATGAGATAAATCACTCAGCACTCTGGGAAAGCACCCATAATCTTATCAGGGAAGGCCTCTCCTTCCACACCCTAGATGCCCTTCTCAGCAGTTTGACTAGGCTAGCAGCAGTGTGAACTGGCTTCTCCCTCAGTTTCAGCATTACAAGACAGCTGAAGGCCCTGGAACCAATCCTCCCACTTCATCCTCAACCAGAGATTCCCAGGAACTCTCCAGTGTCCATTCTAACGAGTGCTGAACCTCATGGGCCCATGAACTGAGCATAGGAAGAGAAAGCCATGGATTCAGACAGTGCTACATTTGTTATTCTTGATGAATTACTTCCTCATACCTTGTTTTTCTTACACGTGTAAAATGTAAATCATAAATGTGACTTGCTTCAGTTGTGAGGCTTAAGTGAGATGGTGACAGCAAAGGCAGATAAACAGAGGAGCTGGGCAGACAGGTATGGTGGTGCACAACTGTAGTCCCACTATGTGGAAGCCTGAGGCCAGAGGATTGCAAATTCAAGGTCAAATTGAGAAGCTTGGTGAGAATCTTTGCATGAGGAAAGGAGGAGGGAAAACTGGATACAGTATCTAGTGGACATGCTATGCTTCGAAGGCCCGCTCCTTGGCAAGCAATGGGATCCAGTTCAGTCACAGCACACACAACTTAAAGTATAACACAACGGGACATAGTGTAACTTCTTTAACTATCACAACAATCCATGAGGGAAACCATGTCATTGTTCCCATTTTACACATGAGGAAATCAAGGTTTGTAAAGGTTCAATAATTCACCAAGTCACACACAGTAAGTGATCCCATGAGTCTACCTGATTCAATGCATCCCCACATACTCAGAGTCCTGACTGAGTGACCACATAACACAGTGTTGATCCCCAGGTCCAGGGCATCCCCAACCTCAAGCCCTCAGTCATGAGAATACTCAATGACAAGCCATATTCAACAGGAAGTATTACATTTTATCCACAAGGCACACTCTGCTCCTGTTCCTTCTCTCTCCAGAAGAGTGAACATTTTAGTGAGAATTTCTGTCTTCTCACACATTCTGCCTTCACTTTTAGCTCTAGACAGACTATTGTCAGGTTAACAGTGTGTCCCGCTCTCATCCAAGCTGAATGGGTGTCATTGCTCTGTTCATACTTTCAGCTCTACTGGTCATTTTCTCAGAGCCTGGGATAATTGTTCTCTTTCTGTCCACAACACCTCCTACTCCTCCACCTTCTTCTGCTATATTATTTCCCTCAGGGAACTTCCCATTTATCCACTCTGAGGACACAAGATCTACCCCCTCTACAGAGCACTGCTGTGCCTCAGTTGTCACTGACATCTCTTTGAAGACCTTCCATGAAGCACTATTCTGGGAAAAATAACATCTCTCCATCTCAGGCCTCTCTAAGCATATGACAGGTCTGAAAATGTATCTTGGATCAGCTGCTGCCTCCCTGAATAGCCAGAGTTATCTGTTTAAATCATGATTTATCTCTGCTGGCCCAGGGTGGCACTGGAACATTTTATTTTTCTGAGTGTCTTCTGTACTTCAGGAGAGAAGAAGTGAGAGTCCCACAGAGACAATGTGTATCTTCTCCAGTGTCAAGCTGAGTACCGCCCTCTAGTGAAGCTGGGTCACAGGTGGACTTCTGGAGGGACAGGTCTGAGTCTCCATGTGATCCTAGCATGTAACATGCAGACCTGTCCCTGCGTATGATGCTGAAGCTTAACATATGCATTGTGTGGATGAACCCCTCTGTTGTACTAGAACACCAGGACTTTTAAAGTTTTTCCCAGTTTCCAAAACCTTCCATGAGGCTGTGGCAGTCAGCAGACATGTGTGTGACCTTCATCCATAGTGGAAAAAAAAAAAACATAAATTATATTGGTCACTTTACAAAATAAGCAAGGTATTTCAAACCATGATTTAGCTTTCCATCAATGGAACAAAGCATCCAAGACAAACCAAGTCAAAGGGGAAAAAGCATTTTTGCTCATTGTATTAGAGGCCTCAGCCATAGTGGCATGGCCCTGTTGCTCTTGGACTGAGCATTGCATCATGTCAGGTGTGAGGAGCAGAGGAAACCTGTCTACCTCCTAGCACCCAGGAAATATCGAGACAGAAGAAGGAATTGTCAGAGTTCTGATCTCCACTTCAAGGGCACAATCCAATGACCTGACTTCTGCCTACCAGGTTCCCCCTCCTGAAGGTTCCACCGCCTCCCGAGTGCCTTTGCAGAGCATTTCAGATCCAACACTCACCAGCTGGATTCAGAAGGAATTGAATAATTAATCTTTTCCACTGTGACACACTCCTCATGATGTTCACGATGGACTGCTGTTCTCGGTATTTTTATGATTTTTATTTAAATTTGCTTTGATTTTGGGAGCGATTTGCATTTCTATTTCTCTTTTTCTGCTGTCTGCCACTAAAACTGTTGTAATAGCTATTTCCAGCAATCAGCTCCTTCTGCCGAGAGGCATCTCATGGTTCCATTAAAAGTCCCCTAAGCTATACTGATTATGGGGATTTCCTGAGACCTCTGGGGTTCACCATAATTTGGTGAATCTGTGTGAGTTAACTTGGTTTCTCAAATGTATTTGGTTCATGTCACAGCGTTAGTTTATTTAGGGCTAGTTAAAAATGTTCAATGTTTCAGAGTGTGTACTGTTTTTGCAGAGGACCAGAGTTTGGTTACCAGTACCCATGTCAAGTGGCTTACAACCACCTGTAACCCCAGCTCCAGGAAGATCTGATGCCTTTGGCTTCCACAGGCAACAGTACTCATCTGCACGCGTGTGCGTGTGCATGTGCGTGTACTTGTGTGTGTGTGTGTGTGTGTGTGTGTGTGTGTGTGTGTGTGTGTGTAATAATTTCAAAATAATTTAACTATATGCTTTTTAAAATAAGCTTCTTGGTACACACTGTAAGTTTTAAGTCACTAGACACACTAATTTAGTGAGTACGAGTCATTGCTCCTCTGGGAGACAGGAGGCTGAGCTCCTGTAGTTCTCTGATCGCAACGCTTTCACCAGCTGTTGTATGTTTCTGTCATTTAACAGCAGACACTTATTACAAACAATTGATTGCACAGGTTTTGGATTATTTTAAACCAGGAGCTTTGGAGGATATTTGTGCTCCGTGGCATCATAACACAAGTCAGTCTCCCATACTCCAGGAAACCATTCCTCCGTGAAACCCTTCATTCTCACCCTTGTCAAATGCTTTTGGAAATTTTCTACAGATTTTTGATTTGCAGACTCTTACAGCGTCACACATATCTTGTGACAGAGGTAGTATGGGATGGGGAGGGGGGGTGCTTGTGAGTCAGCCAGTGCTGGCCCTGGGTCACATGGATGAACCTGCAGTTTCTTTGCTTTCATCCTTGGAGCAATGCTACCCATGATGCTTTTCTTCACTGTTTATCTCAAGTATTTCAAATTCAGTCACATTTAAATATTTTCCATAGCCCCATCATAACGTGCAGGTGTCATGTTTTTAATTTCCTGGTGGTTTCCTGTATGAAACAGTGAAATTCTTCTTCTTATAGTATTATAACATTGAGTTATTAATATTCCTAATGATGCCTCTCTAACACATGGATTTTCCCAGAAGGCCCAACACAGTCTTAGGTTTAAGAACACCAGAGAGAATTTAGCCCAAGGTTTACCATCTACTATAGAGACTGAAATATCAAAAATTAAAACAAAGACTTTAAAAATGAGAAAGAAGACCATAAAAATGGCACTAAGACACAATAAAACATACAGAGAGAGAGAGAGAGAGAGAGAGAGAGAGAGAGAGAGACTAATAAGTGTGAATGTTGAAACGAGAAAGATAGGTGTGGTGGCAAGTCTATAATCCCAGCAACAAGGAGGCTGAGGCAGGATTACAATAAACTCAAGGCCACCTTAGGCTACACAGTAAATCTTGTCTCAAAATAAATAATAAATACTAAGTCAGATGACAGTCATGTCCAACTTCCTCTCCAAACATTTGGGTCAGGCAACTCAAGTTTTTCCCTGCTCTGCACAAGAGTAACCTAGAAATTCAACATTTCAAAAAAAAAAGAAGAGAAGAAATGGTGGGCAGCAGATGGGTTACAAGCATGGAATCTGGGCATCAAGACGATACCCACCCATACATGCAGTATGCATTCATGACTGTGGGGGATATGAGAGGGTGTGCTTCTTGTGTGAGTCCTACTGTTCCATTATCAGCTAGCAGTCTGTTGATTATTCCTCAAGTTCTCTAGGAGGCTTCTTGTTGTTGTTGTTTTTTAATTGAAATTCAGTATTGTATCTAATTAGTAGGTGTTGAATAAATATTTATGATTCAACTGACAGAAATGTTCAAGTTTCATAAAACATTCTGGCGTAAAATGTGATGCTAGTGAGGGGAGCTCTGATGGATGGGTTGTATGTTTTCCTCACAAAGTGGGCTACACCGAGAGTCACTACTGTCAGAGTAGTGACATGAGAGTGATCCCACGATAGTATGGGTCTGAAGAGCAGTATTCACTCCTGATGTTGAGATAGGAAAAATTGCCCAGCTCATAAAACTGAAGAGAAAACAGACAAACAAAAACAAAAAAACTTCCCCAAAGGTAGTTTCCTATACACAGAACAATCAGTAGAGTTGATATTCCAAGGTACAGACAAAGGCTAAAGCTAAGGGTCCATTTAAAAAGATAGAAATTTTGAGCTCAGGAGGATAGAAAGGTCTTCCAAGGAGCCTGAATCTCAGGGTCACCCTAAAGGAAATGCTTGTGGCAAACACTGATATTTGTTTTAAAGATGTTTAGGAAAGGCTCTGATGGTTTGGTGAAAACATAAACATTTTTAAAAACCTTCTTCACAATATGGACACAGGCTAACAATCTGATGTTAAAAGTGAGAACATAAAAAAAATAAAATTGAGAACTGGAACTCTCTGAGTAAGTACAAGCAAATGAGATGCAGTAAATAGCATTACGGTTCATATGTTTCAATTCATATAAGATCGCCTAAAACTTATAATTATATACAGTCAAATAACAATGTTTCTAAATGTAGGTGAATTTACCCAAGAAAGTAAATTTTTTTCTTGGGTAATTTAAATAAGAATTTACTAAGAAAATTCTCACAAGATAACATGTTTTAAAAGATGTTGGGTATATTACCTACTTCTCACATCATGGTGACAAATGCCTGACAGAAGCTACTTCAGAGAGGATTTGTTTTGGCCCATGGTGGTGAGTCTATCCTGGTAGGAAAGTCATAACTGTGAGACAGCCCACAGGACATTTCCAGAGAGCACAGAGGGACAAATGTCAAAACTAAGCTCACTTCCTCCTTTCCTTTTCACTCTATTTAAGACCCCAGTCTACATGATGATACCAGACATAGAAGTGTGTCTACCAGGTGACACCAAATCAAATTAACAATGAAGATGAACAATCCTATTGTGGTATAAATATATTTACCTCACAGAGTAAAAGAAGATGGGGAGGGGGTGGAGATCCACTTGATCTCCAACAACATATAAACAACATATATAAACAACAGCTTATATATGACATGTAAAGCAAAAGACTGGCAAAGAGCCTCAAGAACAAGCTTATAGACGTAGTAGTAGAACTGCAAACCAGCATAAGTGTGCCCAGCTGGACTCTCTGCACTGAGAAGCTGAAGCAGGAGGATTCCTACAAGTTCAAGACCAACTTGGGCTACACTGTGAAATCCTGTTTCAAGATAACAAACAAGAAAGAAAGAACTAGGAGGAATGGGAAGAGAAAGAAGCCTCTAATGGCCATTGGTTTCCCCCAAACGTGCCCTTTTGTAGTTCTGTCCCACAATGAATCAGGGAGAGCTTGTGTGACTAGCAGACCTGATGATTACTGAGCATAAAGGAAACCACCCCCTGCCCAGCTCTGCTCACTCCCTGCAGGAGAGCCAGCTACAGTGCTGTAGTTCACAGAGACAGGTATCCACACTGTTTTCCTGCAGGGACAGGAAAAAGAATTGCAAGTGTCTAAAGTCATTCTTCCAGAGCAGGAGGAGTGCTTATGTTATTTGTATTGCTTTTTTCCCCTCTTTTATGATGGGATTTGGCCAATGGAGAGATTTTTTTTGGGGGGGGGGGGAACAGAGTGTTCTAGGGTAAATAATTTAAAAGAAATGTATAAATATAAAAAATAGGACTTGGGGACATTTCGTTTCAAACAGGAGGCATACAAGGCCACATTTGCTCTCTCCTCTTCCTTGAATTAGCTGCCTTGCTTTGTAAGAAAGCTTATAACACAGCAGTTCACCACCGTAAACCTCCATAGTAAAACATCACTTTACCTACATTGAACACTTGTGTAGACATGCAGCCACTTTTAAAATCCTGGCCAAAAGCCTGTAAAGTAATTATAACCTTGAAAAAGATCCAGCCCTCACAAATGCTGCACATATTTCCCCCCCTTCCCCCCCCCCCCCCCCGCAGAGGAACAGAATGATCTAGCAACAACAAAAAAAAAATCCATAAGCTATCAGGACCCAGCTTTAATTCCATCAGTGAGCTGGCACCTTATAATCCAAAAAGAAAAAAAAAATTCATGAAGGAGGGGAGGTGGACTGAGATGAAGTTCCTATTTGGCTCCTGGGTTTAATGGAGCTTCTGGAAATTGCTAAGCCCAAGGCCCTGCCCTGTGACTCTCACTATTCTCCAGCACAAAGATGACACAGGTGAGACCACAGGAAATTATCAGTGCTATGTGTCAGATAGGGGCCACGGGATATGGAAAACAGACCAAAACATTGCTTTCCACGCTGCCTTGATAGGTCCTTTTCTTGTTGCTATAACAAAACACTTGACCAAAAAGCCTAAGGAAGGACAAGCTTGTTTTGTCTCATCACTGTGGGGAAAGCATGGCACCAGGAACAGGAGGGCTGTCGCCACAGTCATGTGGCAGAGCAAGGTGAATGATGTTGCTCAGCTGGCTTTGTCCTTTCTATTCCATCCAGAACCCCAACCCACAGGACAGGGCCATTCATACTCAGACTGCTGTCCCTGTCCAGTCAAACCTCTGGAAACCCCCTCACACTTAAGAGTTGTGCTTCCCCGGTGAGTCTAAATCCTGTCAGTGTGGTGGAGGATTGACCATCACCACTCCTGAACATCCAGCTGTCAATCTTACAAGTGTAGGGCTCTGACAACATAGTGAGGCCCAAGACCAAGTTCACATACGTAAGCCTCCTACTTTCTCAGTCTGCAATGCTAAGCAAATTATATATATCTGAGCTCTACGGCAAGTGCTCAGCCAGTGACCTGCTCTCAGGGGTATGTGACAGCTAGTAGGGTTGCTTTTCTGCCTTAATGCAAACACTCTACAGCACTTTAATCCCAGCACTTGGGAGGCAGAGGCAGGTGGATTTCTGAGTTCGAGGCCAGCCTGGTCTACAGAGTGAGTTCCAGGACAGCCAGGGCTACTCAGAGAAACTCTGTCTTGAAAAACAAACAAACAAACAACAACAACAAAAAAAAAGAAAGAAAAAAGAAAAGAAGAGAAAAGAAAAGAAAAGAAAGATAACATCACATACTCTCTAGACATGAAGTTTATCTGAGACGTTATCTCCAATTCCACAAAACCTAGTCAACTCCAAGAAGACTATTGCACAATAGTCATGACATAACCGATTTCTACATTTCATTCCATTTAAACCTTAAGTGGCGCTGCCTCAGAAGGTTGTATTCTCATCCTTGGAGTAGTACATCTTCTTATTGATAAAGCTGATGTTTGAACCACAGACTTGCGACTCATCAGCAAGCAATACCACTCCACCATGATGAAAGAAATATAAATAAAGAAAAATTCCTTTTACACACCTGTACAGCCTTCCATCATTATACAGTTTCCTTATCTGAGAATTATACCATTTCTCGCCCATACAAGCCTTGATTCTAAAGGGCAAGATGCTATAGACATTGTCATATCATTTTGAACAAAGTGACTTCTTGGGATGCAATCCGGGGCTACCCAGTGCTTGCTACATTGCCTAAAACATAGACAGTGAGTTTCAAAATTTCCTCAGGAGCAAGTCAGAAAAAAAAAAAACTTCAAATGTATCTGCTTATCTTCTTGTCCAGGCAAAACAAGAAATCAATCACCTGTTCTAACTCAGAGTTTGCCAGCTGCCTGGGTACAACAGACAGGAGTTAAATCTCAAACCATAAAATTAGCTGAGCATTACAGATCAGGCAGGTTCTCGAGAATGATGTAGAGGACGCAGGTGGGTGTGTGCTCAACAAATGATCCTTGTTTCCGTGTTTACCAGAAGAGCTACCAAGGAAATGCAAAGCCTGTTTGCTTCCCCCAATCAAGGGAACACAGATGCATCTTTATCAACATAAATAAGCCGTTATTTTGTTCTTAAAATTATCAAGATAAGGAAAGCTAGGCTTTGGAAACCAGGCTATGTGTGTTTAATACATGTATCAGAGCAGGAGCGTAAGACCTAATTCCTGTGTGGTCACCTTGTTTCTTATTGCCCACATTTAGGAGCAAATGTCTCTTGGAACCAAGGTCTCAGACCTCACTGGTCAGTATTCTCGTCAACCAAATGCATCCAGGTGTAGGTGTTCAGAAATGATTATAAGAAAGTTTCCATTAATCTTCATGTTCTTTAGAAGAAAATTGGTTTTCAAACCTTAAATCAATTACTAGGTATGAGTGATAGCACAATTTCTCCATCCCGTGGGACGGAAAATCAATCGTACCACAAAGGCTCCTGACACCATTCCTTAAATATTAAACTTCTTCCAAGATACAACGAGCTCACTTGAGATCATCAATGGCAAGCCTCTACAAATATGCACGATTCAAATGTGATTTTTTAAAAACTTCAAGACTCTCACTCTGTTTTTCTTTTAAAAAAAATTAATATCAATACGAAAAGGCTTCAATATCTCAAATCTTTGCATTTAAATATTACGTTCATTCTGACACATAACTTTTTTTTTTTTTAAACATGGGAATCTAAGTCAAAAGGCAACCACAATTATTGCCAAAGACAAGAGTTCTCTTGACACTGCCTTCAGGTTCCTCCACCACCAGGCTCCTGTCCATCTCCCTGAGATTCAGATTATCACACTCATCCACCTGGAAATCATACATCCTCATGCTAATTATGGTGCACTTTCTGCCTAGAACCTTCCCCACCTCCCTTTGAGTCCAGTCTGATCTACAGAGCAAGTTCCAGGACAGCCAGGGCTACACAGAGAAACCTTGTGTCCACCAAACAAACAAACAAACAAACAGCAGCAGCAGCAGCAGCAGCAACAACAACAAAACCCGTGTTAGGATCTGCTCCAGCTGAGCTCGCCGCTGTGCGAGATCCTTTGGCTTGTGGCTCACAATGCCATGCTGACTTATATCATTATACTTTACACCGCTTTGCCAATAGTGTGTAAGCAGACACCTAGCCCATGCCAGGTAGTCAGTCTCTTGTGTGTGTTCATAACCACGAATGGCAGGAATCGTCCTACACAACTAAGTTATCTTCCCAGCCCAGCTTCTGTACTTTGTATCTCAGAGAAGCCATGCAAACCTGGGTTGGATGAGGCCAGTCTGCCCTCACAAAATAGGAAAAGCCAGTCTTTGGGGAAAAGGGAAATGAAGACCACCAGGACAATACCCCACACCCACACTTGGGCCCTGTGAGAACTCCTATACCCTTCTAGTAATCTCCAATTTTTGCTTATGCAACTTTGAAAGCATTTTAGTTTTTAGCAAGGCTCTAATATAGCAGATGTGATAACTAGTTGTGTTTTAGCTCAAAGATACTCCCTCCCAGATTCCATCCCCAAGTAGAGCCTCAAAGTTCTCACCTGCCATGGGAAAAAAATAGCAATGTTTCAAAAAACTGCAGTCTGCAGTTTTATAAAAATTTGTAAGAATACCAGAAGGAACTGTGGAGGTAGCTTAAACAGAAATACCATTTCATTCCTGCCGTTTTCAAGATAAAAAACTGGGAACCAGAGAAACTAATCCACTGGCCAGAGGTCACACAGGCAGTCCCAATCCTGTCCTAACAGATGCGGCCTTCTCTTACCTAAAATATACTTTTAACTTGGTGGAACAAACAGGGAAATACTTACACAAGGACACTGGCATCTTGGGGGTTGGTCTGGTGCTGCTATGTATTTAAATGTTAAATACTGGCTCCCAAGACCTGATTGCCCCTGATGAGCAGATCCTCATGTACACCAAGTGATGCTGTGTAAACTTTTCTCCCCAATTTAAAACTATTGGTTAAATAATGGTGGCTGCAGCCAATCACTGGGGAGAACAGAAAGGCAGAGTTTCAGCTACTGGGCTGAAATCATAAGATGGGACCATGAGGAAGAAGGAGAGAGAAGGAGAAAGGAGGTGAAAAAAGAAGACAGAGAAAACAGGCGGTCTCTATTAGATGTGATGGGTCAGGAGCACATGCCATGCCCTGCCCCCTGCTGCCCCCGGCCCCTGCTGCCCCTGCCCCCCGCTGGCCCCACCCCAGGACAGACTATTGGAACAGAAATAACCTGGGCGAGAGTCAAACAGCAAATATTTGGGGATCACAGCTGAGAAATACCAGTCTAGCGATAGAGAAAATTAGATTAGCGGTAATCCCCCAGTAATTGTGCTAGAGCTGATTTTTAAAAACCCATAGGACTCTGTCATGATTATTGGGGGGCTGGCCAGGTCATATTAATAACTAATAGAGTTTATTAATATCCATTTACACTAGGCTTTAGGATGAGTTATCCTACATCGTGAAGGACAATGGATAAGGTGGTCCTTAAGGCAGTCTATGCTCTGGTCTCACCATGATAACGCCTGTATCTTCTGCCTCAAGAATACTAGGGCCTCTTGGCCTCAGTGTTTCTGTGTTCATTTTTTAAGTTATAAATTGTGTGACTTAGCAAAGAATTGTTGGAGTGAGGCAAACTATATTGGAGACAAAATTCTGCATAAAAAAAGTTTTAAAAAAATCATATTAACCGAAATATACATGATCATAGCCCAGATTATAATTCTTTTTGTGCTTCTTTGTAAAAATTACTTAAAACTAAAGGATATGAAGAAAATCTTTAATTAAAATTAAGGCTGCACAAAGCTCTATCAATCAACAGTAATACATATTGATAATTCATTAGGGCTTAGCTGGGTCCCAAGGCCATAACATCAACACATACCGTAAATGGTTGTTTGGTTTTATTTCCTTTTCAAATTATGATAAATTAATTGTCTCCTTCCCCCTAGAAGCCTGGATTTATGTTCTCTTTAAATATTTCACCAATACTTTGGAAGTTAAATCTTTAAATCTCACAGTAGAAACTGAAGCTAAGGGTGACTTCAAAATCTATGTGCATTTTCCAGCTTACCATAAACAGCAAAGGCTGTGCCATCGAAAGATATTCTAAAACCTATTTCCAAATAGCTTCCTGTATGAAAATAAGGTTTATCTATCTAGAAATTAGAAAAAAAAAATGAAGGTATTGCAATGGCTGGGTAAAGTCATTTGCCATGCAAGTCTGACAACACAAGTTCAATCCCCACAACCCATGTAAAGGTGGAAGGAGAGAACTGACTCCACAAAGTTGGCCTCTGACCTCCACACACATACTATGGCATGTGTGCCACGCCCACAAACATAATTAATGATGATAATAGTAGTAGTAGTTAGTAGTAAACAATTTCAAAATTAATAAAATATGTCTATTTTTGCTTTTCAATAAACAAGGTATTTGTTTATTTAATTAATGGTGCTTCATTTCACAGTGCTATCATGTGGACCTGGAATGTTCCCCAAGCCCCACCCACTGAAGGCTTGGTCCCTGCTTAGTACTTCTGGAATGTGGTGTAAACTTTAAGAAACAGGACCTAGTAGAAGGCCCTTACAGCACTGAGTGTGTGTCCTTGAGAGGATGGAGGGATCCTGGTCTCTTCCTCTCCTTCTTGTTCACTTCTCTGCCAGGAGGAAAATGGTTCTGCTCCACAAAACATCCCCTCCAGAATGTGCCACTGAGGCCCCAGGCAATGGAGCTAGTCATGGTGGAGAGACTGTCACTATGAGGCTAGTGATCAGGTCTCTAAGACTTTGAGCCACAATCAACCTTTGTACATTAGAAGTTGGTCATTCCAGGTATTTGTTATAGTAACAGAAACCCAATTTTGTAAGCAGAGACTCAAGGAGAGGGAGGGAGAGAGGGAGAGAGAGACAGAGACAGAGACAGGAGGACTTTTAATGATATTGGTCACAAACAATGAATCAACACAGCAAAGCTTTTCAGTCAATCCTCATCTATTAGATACACACACCCTTCTGAGGAGCTTGCACTGACGCAAGCTCCCCATGTCTGTAGGAACGGGCATGGGCACAAGCTTCCCATTCTAAATAACTCGGAGTTTTACCTTATCCTGGCACATTTTTCTTTCTATTATGTATTCCTTTATAGTGCTTTTGTTTCCTCTCAAATGCTCATAGAAAGAAAGCAAATGATTTATGTCATAAACACGTCAAACTAAGACTTTACTGTTTTCCTACTTAAAGAGACAGGAAATGCTATAGAAAGAATTGCCTCTCAGCAATACTTCCTCAATCCTGTCATAGGACAAAGAAGGAAACCTGAACCTGAACCCTTATAGTGACCTCTCTACCAAGTTGTCTCCACGACTTTCTTATATTACACCATTTATTTCTCACAGCAGCCCTAAGGTGCAGGTAGTAGTGTGTCAGCCATTGCATATGTAAGGAAACTGAGTCACAGAGAGCTTCATCAAGTCACCCATGATTATCAACCTGGTAAGTAGGATTGCAGGACAAGAACTCAGCCTGTTTGTCGTGAATATGACCATGCCCTTAGCTACTCTGACTACTGCCAACTACCTAGGTAGTATTTCTCTTTTAAAAAAGAATATATACTGAATGTATAAGAAAAAGAATGTATACTGAATGTATAAGAAAAAGAATGTATACTGAAGAACATTTTGGAACTTTGGAACACTTGTCCTCCCCACCCCCAAGGGAGAGACTAATTAACATTCCTGGTCAGCTCAGGTACTTTGGAAAGCTCATGGGACACTTGCCAGATGGGAGAGGCTGATTAATATTCCTGAGGCCACAGGGGAACCCACCTGTGGGTAGGGAAGGTCCAGAGGACTAGACACATTCTGCAGGATGGACCAACCCTTGCCACCTGCAGACAAGGGAAGTCCCTGCTACATCATTCCCTAAAGACCAATCCGTTTAAAATTTCACACTGTTCTGCCAATCACATTGTGACTAATGGCTGCTGCCCTAAAAACTATAAAAACTGGCCAATTAGGTGTCACTGCCTCTCCTATGAGTGTAGAATGACACGTCTCTGCGTGATTTACTCAGGGGGTCTCCAGTAAGCTAAGGCTCACAAGAGTCTTACAATATACAAAATATACATAGTTCTTGACCATAAGAAGCCAGCTTGTGGCGGCTACAAAAATTACCCCGTTGACCACCATTGGGTTGACATTCATGAGTTATAACGCTTATTGATGGATTATAAAGTAATGTTTATGTTTTTAGGTTATTTTTAATGTCTAAAATTTTTATGTTCTTTCTACTGGAAAAAAATTGGCTTCTAAATTCTTTTAGATTGAAAAAATGTACTTCCTGGCTTAAAATTATGTTCTTATGGAGGAGAACTATCTATGTGTCTTCCATATTTTCCCACTATAAAAAACAAACAGATTGATACTTTTATAATTGTAATCTTCCACTGAAAACACACACATGTACCCTTACAGCAAAACCAGAAGCACCTACAACCTCATAAGATAGCTTTCAGTACATGTTCCTGGAGATAAAGTGAAAGCAGATGCCTGAATTTGATTAGTTTCAACTGAGAAGGGAAGAGTTTATCTTCCATTGATGGAAATTCACATGGGTGATGAAAAATTGCCAACCCTCATGCAATCTACATGAAACAAAATGAGCCAAGAAAATAGTAGCTAGAGCTTCTACCAGATGCTGCTCGTGAGTTAAAGGAATTTTGTTTCCTTCACGTGTGATTTATTTGGAAGAGCTTTTAGTGATAATTTCCAAATGAAGCCAAGAAGTATCTTATTGAAATGAGGCGTGTCAGTGCTGAGCTCAGTCTAAGCAGCAGCCCAGTTTCAAAGAAGCATTCAGCTGAACACATCAGAAGAATTTGTGCTTTACTCCACATACTGGGGACTCAATTAGAAGGAATAACTAGTCTTTCATATATACACAGATGTTAGATAAAGAAAGAGATGGGTGAATAAATAGATAGATAGATGATAGATAGATAGATAGATAGATAGATAGATATAATGACTGATAGATGAGATGATTGATAGATGAAATGATTGATAAAGATGATAGATAAATGGATGTTAGATGATAGATAGATGATGGATAGATAGATAGATAGATAGATAGATAGATAGATAGATAGATAGATGACTCAGTCACTATACAGGAATTTGGGAGACCTGCTTAGGCATTTAACCACTGTAAGGAGCAGGCCCTTAACAGGACTGACTCCATATTATAATAGGAAGGAAAACAAGTTTTGAAGTGAAGTTGTTTTGAAGTGCTGTGATAACCAGAAGTTGTTTTGAAACCTTATGAATCAAAATATTTGTGCACAAAAACAAGTTGTTTTGAATAAGTGTGATAACCAGCTTTAACTGGGTCAGAGCCCAGTGATAACCAGACACGAATGGCTATCGGCCGCGCATGTCAGCAGTGACGTCAAATCGGACATAAAAAGAGGAACCCAGCCGGAGCACAACATCACACATTGGTAGCCATGACTGCCTGATCACCCAACCACACCTCATTGAGATTCTACGACAACTGAGAGACTGACAGCATCGACCACACCCCCTGCTTCTTGGTCAAGTATCCTGCGAGGTCAAAATAGCTGGAAGCCGCAGCCCGAGACCACCTTCCCGAACTCTGGACTTGAACCCAAAACCATTATAAGGATTCAGGTTGTATTGAAGACCCCCAAAATAGGGAGACCCTCACTCAAGTCTTGGGAAGTCGCGGCCACCCACAAACTCCAAGACACCGTACCTGGATGCAATCAGCAGAGGCTTTATTAGGGAAGTTGGCTGGCCAAGGTCAAACCAAGCTCTCTCAAGAGCAGAGTTTGACCCAGAGTGCCAGGCTAAGGGGTCTTTTAAAGCAGAAAACCAAAAACCAGGGGAGTGAGGAGGGGGTGAGGGGTTGCCAAACATACATAACATAAGAATAGCGAAACATTCCAGAGGAACCCACTCTGAATGGTTTATAGACATGAAAATTACTCCGTACACTCATTCTTCTCAAAAATGTGGTTTTACCATGTCACTATGCCCTACCCTGTCACTTACCAACTATTTATTAACTATTTCTCACTTGCTCCAGCCACAGCCCGGTCATTGTGTTTTGCCACCTGAATGACTTTCATTCTTTAAAGCCAGTTCCCAAAACTGGCCTGGCTCGTTTCAGAGGAAATTTTTCCATGTCCTTTAAAGAAAAACCTAAAGGAAAGCCTGTATATATCTTATTAACTATTTTTTATAATTTTTCGTTCTTCAACATAACCCATGAATGAATGATGTACTTGTTGCTATGATTATTTCATTGGTAACTAGCAATTTATTATCTGTGTTTGATAGAGACGATGCATGGAATGAACAGGAAATGTGGCAATACCTTGTTGTAGCAATGGCTTAGTATTGGTGATAATATATTGTTTGCTGTGCATCATTAAAGAGCAATTAAGTGTTAAACCCTCCGTCTCTGGCGTACTCTCTTCCCTCTCGTGGAGCTGATAATCTCACGGTCAATCCAGCATACGACCACTGATCGGAGAAGGATCTGTGGCTTCTCTCCCTGGGAGGATACTACAACCTCCCAAGATCTGCTCACAACAACCACACAAAGAGCAATAGAGCAACATTCTCTGAGACAAGGACCCTCTTCCCCAAAGACAGTCTCCAAAGGATGGTGGTACACCCTTAAGAAAATGAGTATTGTCAGTGCTTCCTAAATTCCTTAATGGATATACCATCATTCCTTCTTCTACAGTCAAGCAGATCAGCCAGATATGTCTCAGTATTTCTTTCAAGAAACTCAGAAGCCCTCACCGTAGCCTCAGCTGAAGCAACCTAGCTAGACAGGAATAAGGCCAAGAGAAAGAAACATGCCGTTCAGGTCAGCAGACCTGGGATGCTGACAAGACCTCTTCAAGGGCCCAGGCCATATGCTAAGTACCAAGCAGCAGCTCAGCTCCCACATGCTAAGTACCAAGCAGCCCAGCATTTACATGTTAAGTACCAAGCAGCAGCCCAGTTCTGGGTAACTGATGGGACCCAAAGAAACAAATTAGCTGCCCAGGTTAGTCGCCAATGGCCTACCCAGAAGCCCTGTGCACATTTCAACTGTGTATCAGTGAGATGCCTGTCACCTTTTCTTGCAGTAAGTCACACAAGAGCAAACACACAGGGCAGGCTTGAAGAGGTAGATCCTTCACTGCCTCTCCCAGGACTCAGAGAGAATCACAGGTGGCAAACAGCAACCTAGGGATTACATCTCCAGCTAAGATCCACCATGAGAACTGTCTTCCAAGGGCACATTCCCAACCATTTAAGAACCTCTGCCTAAACCCAGGTGTAGTGGCACACACCTTTAATCCCAGCACTCAGGAGACAGAGGCAGGCAGATCTCTATAAGTTTGTCAAGGCCAGATTGGTCTAGAAAATCTGGGACAACCAGGGATCTGTTACACAGAGAAACCCTGTGTTGGAAACAAAACAAAACCCCTCTCCCTGAGACCCTTCCCCCTACAAGTGCCCCACCTCCCAGCAATGCCACCCAGTGGACCACACCCTTCATCTTAGTGAACCCCAGGGGGCACAAACACATCCAGCCACCACACAGGTATAAATGCTCTTTGCCTCGGCTTTACATAAAATTTCCAATATGCAAAGATAACTTCTGATTCACAGAAATCAATAAAATAGAAACAGAATAATACAAAGAATCAATGAAACACTGAGTTCATTCTTTGAGAAAATCAACAAGATAGACTAACTGAAATGTGGAGAAAGAATATCCAAAATAACAAAATCAGAAATGGAAAGGGGGACATAACAATAGACACCAAGGAAATATAGTAACCGTAAGGATAGATATTTAAAAACCTGTACTGAGCCAAATCGGAAAATCTAAAAAAACTGGATAATATTCTCAATACATACCACTTACCAAAATCAAATCAAGATCATATAAACAATTTAAATAGGCCTATAACCTCTAGGGAAAAAGAAGCAGTCATTAAAGTCTCTCAACCAAAAGAACAAAAACAAAAACTAAAAAGCCTAGGGACACATATAGTACAGAATCCTACGCTAGCTAAGATCTCAAGTACTATATTAAATAGACTTGGAGAGAATGGACAGCCTTGTCTTGTTCCTGATTTTAGTTGAATTATTTTGTGTTTCTCTCTATTTAATTTGATGTTGGCTATAGGTTTGTTGTAATTTGCCTTTATTATGTTGAGGTATGTTTCTTGTATCCCTGATCTCTCCAAGATTTTTATCATGCAGGGATGGATGCTGGATTTTGTCAGAGGCCTTTTTGGGGCATCTAAGGAAATGACCATGTGGGATTTTTTTTTCTTTCAGTTTATTTGTGTAGTGGATTCCTTTGGCTGATTTTTGTACATTGAACCATACCTGCATCTATGGGATGAAGCCTACATTGTCACGGTGAATGATCTTTTTGATGGGTTCTTGGATTCTGTTTGTATTTTGTTGAGTATTTTTGCATCTATGCTCCTAAGGGAAACTGGTCTCTAATACTTTCTTTGATGAGTTTTTATGTGGCTTGTGTATCAGAGTAACTATGGCTTTATAAAATGAAATTGCTAATATTCTTCTGTTTATATTTTGTGGAATAATTTGAGGAATATTGGCATTAACTCATAAAACCAGATACACTGAACCTGATGGAAGAGAAAGTGGGGAATAGCCTTGAACAAATGGATACAAGAGACAACATCCTAAACAGAACACCAACAGGGCAGGCACTAAGATCAACAATTAATAAATGGAAACTCATGAAACTGAAAGCTTCTATAAGGCAAAGGACACTGTCAACAGGACAAAACAGCAGCTACAGAATGGGAATAGATCTTCACCAAATTCACATCTGACAGAGGCTAATATCGAAAATATATAAAGAACTCAAGAAATTAGACATCAACAAACCCAACAATCTAATTTTAAAATGGGGTACAGTTCTAAACAGAGAATTCTTAATAGAGAAATTTTGGATGTCTAAGAAACACTCAAGAAATATCCAACATCCTTAGCCATCAGGAAAACGTAAGTCAAAACTACTTTGAGATTCCATCTCACACCTATCAGAATGGCTAAGATCAATAACACAAATGATATCCGTGCTGGCAAGGATGTAGAACATGGGAGCACTTCTCCATTGTTAGTGAGAGTGCAAATTTGCACAGCCACTTTGGAAATCAACATAGTGGCTCCTTGGAAAATTTGGAATCAATCTACTTCAAAACCCAGCTATACCACTCCTGGGCATATACTCAAAAAACACTATCCTACCACAAGGACACTTACTCAACTATGTCTATATCAGCTTTATTCATAATAGCCAGAAACTGGAAATTGCCTAAATGTCTCTCAACAGAAAAATGGATAAAGAAACTGCAGTACATTTATACATGGAGTATTATTCCACTATTAAAAACAATGACATCACGAAATCTGCAGGCAAATGGATAGGATTAGAAAAAAAAATCATCCTGAGTAAGGCAATCTAGATCCAGAACATGATATGTACTTATTTATAATTGGATATTAGCTGCTAAATAAAAGATAACCATGCCACAAATCCACAGGCCAAGTGTGATGGTTTATATATGCTCTACCCAGGGAGTGGCACTATTAAAAGGTGTGGCCCTGTTGTAGTAGGTGTGGCCTTGTTGTGGTAGGGGTGTCACTGTGGATGTGGGCTTTAATACCCTCATTTTACCTGCCCAGAAGCCAATATTCTGCTAGCAGCCTTCAGATGAAGATGTAGAACTCTCAAGCTCTTCCTGCACCATGCCTGTCTGGATGCTGCCATGTTCCCACCTTGATGATAATGGACTGAATTTCTGAACATGTAAGTCAGCCCCTGTTGGGAGCCAACTTTTAGCAGAAAGTGGCTAGAAAGCAGCTATCATCTTTGCAGCCATCTGGAGCCATATACCCTAATAAGAGACTTGTTTTTCAACAGCCTACAACTGCTGAAGCACACTCTGATAAATATCTTATTTATCTCACATATCTTGTTTTGCTGTTTAGTGCCCACAGCTGCAAGGAGCACATGGTATCCATGCCCGCAAGGCATGCGGTGCACGTGCTATCCACGCTATACACACCTGTAAGGCTTATGTCATATCCACACCTGCAAGGCACATGGTATCCACGTGCCTACAAGGCACGTGGCAAAAGCATATAAATACCCCAGATTTCCTTTCAATAAAAGAGACTTGATCAGAACCTCTGTCTTGTCTCTTCCCCTTATCCTCTCCCTCTCTCTCTCTCTCTCTCTCTCTCTCTCTCTCTCTCTCTCTCTCTAGACCCTGACCTGAAGACTGAGCAGCAGCTCGGGCTGAGACATTTTGGCTCACAAGCCCCAATTAAGTATTGTCCTTATAAGAGTTGCCTTGAACATGGTCTACAAGGTTTCACAGCAGTAAAACCCTAAGACACCCAGAGAGGCTAAGTAACATGGAGGACTCTAGGGAAGAATGCACGGATCTCCCTGGGAAGAGGAAATAGAATAGATATTGTGGGTAGACAGATGGCAGGAGGGGATGGGAATAGAAGGATCCGGGGAAGGAGGAAGGGATGGAAGGAGAGAGTATGGGGAGACACAACTGGAATTGGGTGGCATTTAGGGGGTGGGGGAGTGAAAACCTAGTGCAGTGAAAACTTCCTGGGTATCCATGAGGGTGACCCTAGTCAGAACTCCTAATAATGGGAGATACAGAGCCCGAACTGGTCATCTTCTGTAACCAGGCAAGCCTTCCGGTGATGGGCCTGGGACATCCACATAACCACAAAACCTTTGAACTATATCTTGTCCTGCCAGTATGATGTGTTAGGCCAATGGTGGCTCAGAACCTATAAGAGTGGCCAACCAATAACTGGTCTAAATTAAAGCCCAAGCCATGAGAGGAAGCCCATGCCCAACATTGCCTGAATGGTCAGGAACAGAAAGATGGATAGTCCAGAGATTTAGGGTAGAACCAAACACAACTGGCCAGGGTAGAAAAAAAAGTAAATGAAATAATTCCTAGTGGTATTCTGCTATACTCATAGATTGGTACCCAGACCAATCATCATCACAGTGGTTTCCTCCAGCAGCTGATGGGAGCAGAAGCAGAGACACACAGTTAAACATCAGGCAGAACTGAGAGAACCCACAGAAGAGGGGGAGGAAAGATTATAGGACCCAGAGGGGTCAAGGACACCAGAACTCAGCCTACAGAATCAACTAAGCAGGGTTCATAGGGGTTCAAAAAGACTGAGGTTTTACTACTGTGAACAGATACCATGACCAAGTCAAGTTTTGTAAGGACATTTAATTGGGACTGGCTTACAGGTACAGAGGTTTAGTTCATTATCATCAAGGTGGGAGCATGGCAGCATCCAGACAGGCATGGTGCAGGAGGAGCTTCAGAGTTCTACATTGTCATATGAAGGCTGCTAGCAGTGTACTGGTTTTCAGGCAGCTAGGATGGGGTTTTAACGCCCACACTGACAATGACACACCTACTCCAACAAAGCCACACCCACTCCAACAGAGCCACACCTTCTAGTAGTGCCACTCCCTGGGCCAAGCATATACAAACCATCACAGTGGGACTTCTAAGAGTGGGCATGGGGGTGTCTCTGACTCTTTTGTCTTCTCAAGGAGACCCTTTCTTTTCCACTAGATTGCTTCATCCAACCTTGACATGAGGGTTTGTGCCTAGTCTTACTGCATCTTATTATGTCATGTTTAGCTGACATCACTAGGAAGTCTGGTCTTTTCTGAAGGGAAATGGAGGAATAGTGGATCTGGAGGAGAAGGGAAGTGGGAGATGGAAAGGAGGGGACAGAGGGGAAACTGCAGTCAGGATGTATTGCATGAGCGAAGAAGGAAGGAAGGAAGGAAGGGAGGAAGGAAGGAAGGAAGGAAGGGAGGGAGGAAGGAAGGAAGGGAGGAAGGAAGGAAGGAAGGAAGGAAGGAAGGAAGGAAGGAAGGAAGGAAGAAAAGACAAAATGAAGATATTTCTCCCCCTAGGCCAAAATTTGTGAAATAAATTAAAACAAAATCTGCACAGTAACACTTTTACTAGCACTCATTTCTTTAGAACTAAAGCTGGAAGGCCTGTCAGTCTCTGAAAGCCAACAAAGCATGGGGAACAGGAGAACCAACAGGGCAGAGTGGGGTAGAGGAGAGCTTATAAGAACTGCAGTCAGGGGCCCTGGGTGCAAATCAACAGTGTCCCTACTGTGACAGCAGGGACTGATGCTGAAGGTAAAGGCACTGGGGCTACACAACTCTCCCTCTGCTGCATCCCTACTATGTGACCTCCCTACTGTGTGACTATAAGATGACTCCACCTCCAGGTGTCTCAGCTTTCCTAACAAGGCCCACTTCACAGGATTCTTAGAAGGCAAAACAATCTAAATTTTGTTGAGTATTTTAAGTACTTCCTGGCATTTAAAAAAAACACCAATTAAGCGCTTGCCTTTTTAATTCAATTTTATTTTTATTATTATTATTATTATTATTATTATTATTATTATTATTATTATTATTGTGGGGAGCCGACAGAAGGCAGCTATCATCCTTGCAGCCATCTTGAGCCATATACCCTGGCAAGAGGTTTGATTACAATAGCCTACAACAGCTGAGCACACTCTGATAACATCTTGTTTTAGATACCCAGGATCTTCCCTTGGGTGTGTGAGACTTAAAGGTGTGATTTAGAGCTGAGACTTAAGGGTGTGACTTAGAGATCAGATTTAGATATAAGACCTAAGGGCTTGACTTAAGGATGTGACTTAGAATATTATTATTATTATTATTATTATTATTATTATTATTATTATCATTATTATCATTATTATCATTATTGGTTTTTCAAGATAGTGTTTCTCTGTGTAGTCCTGGCTGTCCTGGAACTCACTCCATAGACCAGGCTGGCCTCGAACTCAGAAATCCACCTGCCTCTGCCTCCCAAGTGCTGGGATTAAAGGTGTGCACCACCACTGCCTGGCCTTACTGTTATTATTATATTAAACTAAAAGGGTTTAAAACTCACAGAACTTATAACAAGAAATGCCTTGAGAAAGCCAGTGTATCACAGTTAAAAGCACTTGGGGCCTTGTGACCAGACTATGTGTGTTCAAATCTCAGCTCTGCCATTTAGATGCTGTGCAACCACAGGCTGATCACTTAGACTTTCCATATTTCACTTTCCCTATCTGTGAAATAAGATCATAAAAATACCCAAAATATTTTATGATATTAAAACTCTGGAGATACATAAGTGTCTGGTCTTAGTCAGTGAACAGAAACATTAGTCATTATCTTATGTTTATGCTGTTATGATGCTCTTGGCACATAAACAGGAGCCTCTTCTTTCTCCTCTGCTGACTATTAGCATCGCAGACGTCCAGGAACTGACCTGTGATTTGTAATGTATTTAGCAGGTGAAGCCATGAATGTCTTTGCACAGATATAAAGGAAAGGGTAGTCCTTTTACTACAGCCCAGATAGGCCATGTTGACTCTTATTTTCTGTAGCCTTGTTTGCCATGTTGACTCACTCAGGGTCAATGACCATTAAGGGACACCATAACAGGACTAGAAACAACACAAAGTACTGGACCACTTGAATTTTGATAGCTGAGAAAGCAGTGAGAGGCTCAAACAATTACAGAGCCATAGTTAACTGGAGTAGTAAGCCCATGGCGCTGCACTGAGGATAAACTAGAGATAATTTCTGGCATACTGATTTTGTCTCCTGTAGCAGCATATTTTCCCCACAAGTTGGGAGGAGCTAAGGTGGGAGGAGTGAGGAGAGGAAGAGGAGGAGTAAGGAGCAAAGATGAGAAGGAAGAGGAAGAGCTAAGGAGGACAGAGATGTAGGAGCCATGGATGACCACACGTGTATGAAGAGCAGTCCTGGGTAACAACTTATATCTAGGTTAGTTAATTGGTTAACACTTCTATTTGTGCGGGCATCTTGTTAATTGAGCATTACCAACTATATAAAGCTATTTAAACAGTAGAGTCTCATTTCTATCAAGTACCGCATGGATATCAGGATGGTCTGGGCTCAGCCCAACTTTGTGGAGACAGCATGGAAGACTATCAGAGTCATCTCCCATGCTGGTGTCTCTTGGGTGGCAGGGCCTGTGTGTGTCTCTGGCCACCTGAGCCAGCGTCCTGAGCCAAGCAGTGGCTGAGAACATGTCACCATTCATGGCTTCAGGCCTAGCCTAGTCAGGAAGATGGTGGCTAATTAAGAACAATCAAGATTGGGTGTTGCCGATTTAAAATATTACCTCAACAGTCTCCCTTGAATATTGTGTTAGTTACTTCCCATTTCTGTGACCAGAGTACCTGACAAGAAGAAACCTGACCATAACACCATCATGCCAGGAAAGGCACAGTGGCAGAAGCCTGAGGCAGCAGGTCACATCGCATTAGTAGTCAGGAAGCAGAAAGTGATGAATGCTGGTCACATTATACAAAACTTATTAAAAAGGAGAAATAATTTCAAGAAATTTACCATAGTCCCCTCCTCTCTGCTAGAGATGCAGCCCAAGCTCCCAGGGGATTCCTGAAACCATAGAGGATATATCTATTGGGCACAAAGCCCTGTATACACTTTCTACCTGTGATACATACTTATGATAAAATATGACTTTATATCTTGGACACTTTTTTTTTAAAACCAGTAATAATATGGAACAATTATAACAATTAACTGTAATAAAAGGCCTGTAGTCCAGACAAATGTCAGCATTTCCAGAAGGCAGTTGACTGTGGACAACTATGACAGGTGGAGCCCCAGATAAGCATTCCCATTATGATAAAGGGATCCATTTATCCAGGAAACATAGCAAGCTTTGAGATGTATTAAGTTACAGCATTTAAATACACTGTATTAAATACTGATAGAAAGGGAAGCTAGGGTAGTTTTGTCAGTTGGGCTGGTTTGTGCCCCCCCACCCACGTGGAACCAAATAAACATGCTAATTTCTCTCTCTCTCTCCCTCTCTCTCTAGCATCCATTGACATTCCTTTCCTGAGTCACCAAATTGTGACAGTGGGCTTATTAACATCACTATCATAAGGCCTACCTCAGAAGGAAATTAAAATACTCATAGCAACCTAAGTTCTATGACATCTTTAAACAAAGACATTTCACATGAAAATGGATTTAAAAAAAAGAAAAATGGATGGGAAAAATGACTGTTAAGAACACAGAGAAGACAGGAAGAGGGAGCGGGGCAAAATCTTTCCAGAAAATCTGTAATTACACCCACTGTCATGACACCCACAGTCACCACCCTGTCTAGGCTTTATGCAAAGAGTCTTTACTTGTGAATTAGGCCTGAACTCTCCTGGGGAGATGTTAAAGAGAAGGGAGTCACCAGATGGGCAAAGAAGGGTTGGCAAACATCAGTGTAACACGGTACTGCAATTTCTACGGGGAGTTGCTCACTGACCTCACACCTTGGTCTGGCAGACAGCAGCTAAATGACATCCATAACTGTCCGTGTGAGTCCTGTGTATGAGGAAAGTTTTGAAATGGGACAGAGAAAGGGCAAGGGAGCCATTTCCTTAATAGACAATGTTCTGCTTCGTGAACACACGTGACGTGGTCAGAGCTTCCCGTGTAAATCTCACAGAATTAGCTCACCAGGTCTCTCTGGTTCCTGTAGGACGCTAATATTCATCTGACGTAGTCTTATCTTCTCAAACTTTTATATAGGGCAGAATCTTAATTGGCTTTAAGAGATTAACCGACCATCATGAGAGTAAGTTATGCAATGTCTTCTTTATGGAAAACCAGCAAAGCACAAGACCTCTAACAATAAAGCAGGAACAGACATGAATTAGTTAATTTACCCCACAATGCCAGTGAGGACTTTTGTGAGCTTCCTCATGGCTCTTAATTTTCAAATTCTATTATTTCTCTTCTGTGCCATGCATGAAACCATTCTCAACCCAGTCCCAACACTGGGGCCTACCTAACTTGTACAAGAGAATAAAAGAGACTTCTGAGACTCACACAAGCAGAACACAAATTGAAAAACACTTTGTTCATCAATCAGCCAAGCTCTATATAGCAGGTTTTGTCCTACTGACTGCCACATTCTCCCACATAAAGGATGGTACCTGATACATAATAAGCACTTGGTAAACACCAAAACACCGTTAAAAGAGAATCTGAAAGAGCCTGTAAAACAGGTTCCTACAGAAAAGAAAAACAATAGCCAGGAATTCCAAGCCAAGAGCTGCTTCACTGAGTCCTATGATGTAGATCATCAAAGTGTGAAATACACATACACATAAAAAACAAAGGAAATAATCAGGGCGTGAAGCACATGCTTCTAGTCCCATTACTCAAGGGCTAAGGCAGAAGGATTACTGCAAGTTCAGGGTCAGATAGGGCTATATAGTGAGACGCTCTTTCAAAAACAAAACAGAAAAATAAACAGAAAGATAACCCTGACCAGCAAGATGACTCAGTGTAAACACATATGCTGGCAATCCTTGATGGCCTGAATTCAACCTTGGAACTCACACTGGTTCCAGAAAGTTGTCCTCTGACCTCCATACAAGCACCATGATGTTCATGAGCGTGTGTGTGCGCGCGCGCGTGCGTGCGTGTGCGCACACGCACACACACACACACAATTTCACGAAGTAATATAGAAACCTACTACTACAGGAGCTTAAAAACATACTAGACTAGACCAGACCAGACCAGACCAGACCAGACCAGACCAGACCAGACCAGACCAGACTAGACTATGCTGTACATACACACACTTAAGTGAAGTCACCCAGTAACATGGCAGCATTGCCACCACCAGGCACCATGGTTTGACAAATAAAAAACCCAGTTCCAGGAATGGGTGCCTGTTTGGAGGCTTTGGCCAATGAGGCTACAGAGAGCCCAACATTACAAGCTATTGCCAATGCTCTTGGTTACATTCCAGAACTTGATGGTAAAGCCCTGTTGCTAAAGGTTTCTTTTAAAAGTAAAGAATTGGGAACTGAGTTTTGATGCTTCCAGCAGTGCAGGTCCTTCCAGTTTTAGAAACTTGTTCAGATAGAGCTCAGAAATGGAGGCAAAGAAAGAATTATCCAGAGATGGGATGAAAAGCAGAAAAGATGTAGGTGACAATTACCACAGAGCCTTGAGACACAGAGGACACTAACTCATGGGGAAAGTTTAGATGCTCAAGACTGGACCAGCAGAGAACACTTGCTATTATCTATTTGTCAGTAAGAAAAGTAGAGAGAAATTAGGAGATGGTTTTGTTAAATTAATGGACTTAACTTTTAAAGGCATTTTCAGATGCACAGTTGAGTTTCCATTGGCCCCTATCCCATTTCCCAAGACTGGGTAGCTTCTGATGACCACTGAGAAGCGGTCTTTACTGGACAGAACAAGTCAGATGACACTGGGGCTAGGTCTCTAGTAAAGAGGGTTGACCAGCTAGTTTCTAAACCGCCAAATTTACTTATTTATAAATGTATTTATTCATTCATCATTCATCCCATTGGAGAGAAGAAAGTGCAACCTCTGGCCAGGGTGCTCGGGCTGATGGCATTTGGGTGCTGCGTCTTCATTTGACTGTAAAAATCAATGCTGAGCTTGGTTACAGTGACACGGGAGAGCTCAGCCACTCAGGGGGCTCCTGGCGGGGGATTTATAGAGACTGACAGAGCAGCACTGTTAAACCAGCCCCAATTATCAGCTTCACAGGCAGGAGGATGATTAAAATTTAACAACATATCTCAGCTTGTTGCCATTCGATAGAGCTGCTGCCATCCTCCTGTCAAGGGGGATAAAGAAATGGGAGAGTTAAAAGGGGGAATATTTTTAAGGTAAAAGTCTTCCCTTGACAGTGTAGGAGAATAAATCAGCCATGCAAAGAAAAAGATCAGAAGTAATTTTCCCCGATAATGACTGACTTCGATTCTGCATGTCAAATGGTTACTATTTATGGATGTAATGGAGAAAGAAATTCTCAGCTAGTGCTTTAATTTCTAATCTTCTTAGTCATGACATTCTTGCCAATGTTCCATACATTAAAACATTTGCAATTTACCTTTTTTTTTTTTTTTTTTAGTCAAATAGGCTACTAGGGCTATGCTTTATTTTAATTGTATGTATTAAAATAACATAACAATTTGAATTTGGGGTTCAAGCAAACCATCTGTGGAATTGCAGTGACCAAGTCCCCAGAGGGGGCAGTTATTCTTCCACACCACTGAGGTACCTACAAAGGTTCCAAGTCAAAGAATGTCTTTTGATGTGGACCACCCCTCTTGGATAGAAATTCAGATAGCTTTGCAAATGGAGCTCCACACTAGAATGGCATAGAGGACTCTAAGGCCTTGGACCGGGCGGTGGTGGTGCACTCCTTTAATCCCAGTACTTGGGAGGCAGAGGCAGGCGGATTTCTGAGTTTGAGGCCAGCCTGGTCTACCAAGTGAGTTCCAGGACAGCCAGGGCTACACAGAGAAACCCTGTCTTGAAAAAACCAAAAAAAAAAAACCAAAAAAAAAAACCAAAAAAAAAAAAAGAACGCCTTGGAAGCATCATGTGCAGGCTCTGGAGACTCATAGGCTACAGGTACACAATTATGAGCCAGAAGCTAAGGTTGCAGGTATAGCAACTTTTCACTGAGATTTAAACTATAAATTACGTATGTGTGATCATGAGACATGACAAACACAGTTGCTTCCCTGTTAATCATCCCTGTGCAGTGCAGACTCAAGTTTGAGGTCTTCATCCAGTTGTCATAGAAACAGGCCGGGGACAACAACTCTCGCAGAGAGCTTATGGTGTTGATAGCTCTCCTTACTCCATGTGGCCTTAAATCAGTCTTCAGTCAGTGGAGTAGCTCTGGTTCTCTCTGGCCCACCCACTATCTCTATCTTAGCTTCGTTTCTATTGCTCTGATGAAACATCATCAGAAGCTACTCTGGAAGGAAAGGGTTTACTTTGCTTTATATGTCTCAGCCCATAGTCCATCACTGAGGGAAGTCAGGACAGGTACTCAACGCAGGAAAATAGAGGCAGGGAGAGACTAAAGCAGACACCATGGAGGAATGCTGCTTACTGGCTTGTTCTCTGTGACTTGCTCAGTCCTCCTTCTTATATGACCCAGTACTACCTGCCCATGGGTGGAACCACCAGCTGTGAACTGGTCCCTTTTACATCAATAATCAGGAAAATACAGTACAGGCAATCTGATGGAGATAATTTCTCAAGTAAGATGACTCTAACTTATATCAAGTTATCAAAAAGTCAACCAGAACGATTTCTTTCTTGTTCTCTTCTCATCTTGTCCCAAAAGACTGTTGTGACACTGACATACAGCTCCTCATCCACCTACCACACATAGGAGCTGCAGTTGAGGAAGAGGATGGCAGGGCTGTTCAGGTCAGTGCTGCTAAACCATCACTGTGGTCACCGCTCCACATTATTCCAGATTGCTCATAGCCACTTGACAAGTTGCCTCTACTGAAAGACCAGAGTGCCAAGGCTCTCCCTAGCCAACAGTCAATGGGGCACATAAAGGCTTTCATCTCAAGGGAGTGCTTTCAAAAGCACTGAAAAGAAAAAAAAAAATCCATTTTGGATACTTCTGTCAAGGATCCAACCCACAAGGCTTGGTAAAATGAGCCATCCTAGAAAGCTGTCTTGAGATGGAACTTTAAGCTGGATCTCGATTATTCCTTGTTCCCTAGCAATGGTGACCCTCTATGTGGTACTTAGCAAAATCCAGAGAGTACCCACATAGAATGGCAGCTCAAGTTTGAAAGCTTTCTGCAGCGGTCAACTAAGATGATACATAGTGGAAGGGAATGCATTTGTCTGCAATATACAGAGAAAAGAGAAGTCACTAATTGTGTCAGATACTTGTCTCACTGCTCTGAGAAAATATGTAACAGAAGCAACCTAAGGAAGGAGGGACTCACTTTGGTATAGATCATCACATGGTAGAGAAAATATAGCCCCAGGAACATGAGACTCCTGGTCACAAGGCATTCATAGTCGGGAAACAGAGAGAGATGAATGTTCATGTCCCCTTTTTATTCAGCCCAGGATCCTAACCCATAGGCTTGTGCCACACTCATTCAGAATGGGTCTTCTCTCCTTAACTAACCCTCTCTAGAAATATTCTCACAGGCATAGTCAGAGTATGTCTCCTAGGTGATTCCAAATTTCATCAAGTTGGCAATGAAGATTAACCATCACACAGGATTATGGTATTGTTAATGCTTCCATAGACACTGCAGTAGAAGTAGAGACATGAGCCACTCATAGCCAAGATATTAATTACTGAGGCATGAGAGCCAAGAAACACTTGATCCTTACAGAGGCTTTACTCTCTGTTGACAAATGAAGCTGAGGACAAGATCCAATGCTCAACCACCAGAGGGACTGCATTGTAAAGGAAGTCAATTCCCATCCAAGCCATCCATTAGGTCAGGTCCTTGGTAGGGAGAAACATCTGGGTAGATGCCTTCCATATTTTGAACCCTTATATCAGAGTCCCCAGAACACTCTGGGTGCTATAGAAGTGGCCTACTACTCCTTATCTGGAAGTACCCACCCCCTGCTCCCCACCAATCTTGCTGGAGGAAGTACTGAGAGTCTTCTCCTTCAGATAACATGCAGCCTAACCTCAGTAAGCAGGCTGTGCCCTAAAGGACACACAGGACACACAGCAGAAGTACACATGAGCTGTATCCTGTGAGCTATGACAGAAAATTGATAAAGAGGTCATCAGTTTGAGAACATTCTTAAGGGAAACAATATTTAACCCCCTAGGGGAACAAAGAAACAGATGTTGTGAACTTTCTGACTTCTAAACTCTTAAGAGATACAGAAAAGGTATCAATCCATGCCAAGCAATATGTAAATGTGAGAATTAGCTAATTGACCCTAGAAAAGGCTGAGAGAAAGGCAAAGTCACAAAGATATACAATGCAGAATCTGAGAACCTACCAGATGACTGTGTTATTCCACCCTAGAAGACATACTAAGGCAGGTGGCCCATATCACATAACTCTAAGCCAGGAGTGACCAGAGAAAGAGCCAGCATCTGCTATGGCCAATGACTTCAGTGTGGAAGGTAGGGTCTCAGAGCAGCAGAAGCCACTGGGTGGCACCCAGCTGTCAAAAATCCAGCTGAGAGCAATTATCATAATGAACAGCAAGACTGAACCCTGACAACCTGGCCACAGAGCCCTTGCAGTGATTTGGAGAAGACAATTCCCAACAGGCTAAGTAGATGGGTAATTGTTTAGTTTGCGTGTGTGTGTGTGTGTGTGTGTGTGTGTGTGTGTGTGTGTGTGTGTCTCCCCAAAACCCTATGAAGCTTCTCCCCAGACTCATGGTGCTATTTTGGGAAGCTGTTCAATTTGGGGAGGAGGCTTAGCTGGTGGGAAAGGAATGAGTCTTTAAGATGTGGGCCCTTGATTCCTGCTGTGCTAGCTGCTTTCCGGTCAGCCTTGATGTGACCAGCTCCACTCTCCAGCCACTATGATGTTCTGCCTAAGCTGTTGGGACCAAGAAACCACAGGCCAAAACTCTCTGAAGCCATGGGCCAAAGGAAGCCATTTTTTTTCTTAAATTACTTATATAGTATTTTGGTCACAGTAATGCATAGTACTCACTCTGCAATGGCACAGCAGATGGATGGAGAGAAGTGACAATACTTAGCAATGTCCATTTCCTTTTGAAACTGTGTTGGAGGAAGATCTAAACATTTTGTACACCCTCTAGGCATGGGACTAAGTTGGCATTCATATAGTCTATGTAGATTGGTGTATTAGTCAGGGTTCTCTATAGTCACAGAACTTATAGAAGGTCTCTATATACTAAGGAAATTTATTGTAATGACTCATAGTCTAGTTCAGCTAACCCAACAATGGGCAGCTGTGAATGGGAAGTCCAAGAATCTGGTAGTTGCTTAGTGCCACACAAGGTTAGGTGTTTCAGCTGGTCTCCTGTATGAGCTGGAATCCTGATGAAGTAACTTCCCACAGATGTGCTGGCAAGTAAATGCAAGCAGACAAAGAAGAAAGAGTGAGCCTTCCTTCTCCCAGTGTCCTGATGTAGGCCTCCAGCAGAAGGTATGGCCTAGATTAAAGGTATGTACCACGATGCTTAAACCTAAGCTGTTCTTTACTTGGAGCTTGCTCTGTCCAGGTTGGCTTTGAACTCTAAGATCTGTTTGCCTCTGTCTCCTGGGATTAAAGACCTGTATCACCTTGCCTGGGCCTAAACTTTTCATGATAGCTATGCTTCAAGATCCTGATCAAAAACCTGTGTCTTCTATCCTCAAGATCTGCATCCCAGATCCATTTCTGGAATTCACTCCAGATACAGTCAAGTTAACAACTAGGAATAGCGATCACAACTGGTACATACGAGAGCCAGGTAGTAAATGGAAGACTAGGACCACTGTTCAAGGTGGTTCATAGAATCTACAGACCTACTCTCTGACCATTTCCAAAATCTCTGAATATATGACTAGAATAAATATATTTGGCAGATGGATTAAGTACTTCTCCCAGGCCATGACTACCAAATATCTGACAATACCAACTTAAGGCAGGAAAGATTTGTTACTGCCTAACAGTTCAGAAGGCATACAGTTCATCATGGTAGGGACAGTATGGTGGCAGCAGGAGACAGCTGGTCACATCCAGTCTGAACAGACAGGAAGTATGGATAAACTAGAAAAACCTCAGGTGATCACACACACACACACACACACACACACACACACACACACAATGACCCACCTCCTCTGGTAGTGGCTCCACCTCCTAAGGGTCCTATAACTTCCTAAGCATTGCCATCAGTTGGAGACCAAGTGCTCAAACACATAAGTCTATGGGGACATGACACACTCAAGCCATAACAGCATCCAATGCTGTGGTTGCTGTTTTATCTGAACAGTCGTGCCCCAAGGACTTCCATCCCACATATTATTCTAGTACGATCTAGTTTTTTATACTATTACAATTTGAAATCTGCTATGTGGGTCGAGCTCCAAATTGTGTTTATTTTACTGAAAAGGTAAAAAGTGTTTGGGGGCTGAATATAAAATGTTATTACGCTATCAAAAATGAAAAGCTATCTAGCACCAACGTCTCTCCTCCTCTTTGTGATACTGTCCTTTACCATATAGCCTATACATTTCTATAGAAACACCCTTAAGCCATTATCAGGATGGTTTTTGTGGTCACTGCTAACAGCTAGAGCAAGAGGGAATTATTTACTATTGCCTCTCTGTGTCTGAAAAAATGTTCCAGCTTTGCTCTCTGGATTAACTCATGACCGGAATATAGGTGTCAAAACTGTGGCCAATGACTTGCAAATGGTCAGTTGCCCAAATCTGTTGCAGTTTCTCTGGAAAATGACAAGAACAGCTTGGCTGACCAAGCTGCTCTCCAAATACCCAGGGGCCCCATCCCCTATAAGAACAGCATCACTCAACCATCTGATTTCACTGTTATTTGCTTAATGTCAGACCCCGAGGTCACAATCGATTTAAATAGTGCACAACTGAGTGCTTGATTACCCATCTGCTGGGCCACTTGACACTAAAGCTCCCAAGAACACCCTGTCATCAACACTTTCCCATCCAATGCACCAGGAGAGGCAAGGGCATCAGTGGTGACACATTCCAGTCATCACCTCTATCATGAGCACTTGCAAAGGCAGCAACCTGCAGCAGAGAAAGGCTGCGGTTGGAAGATCACAGAGCTTTAGTCCCAGCCCCAGTCACTGACAATGTGAAGTCCACCCTCCATGACCAGCTCTGAATCCTAGCTGAAATCTCCCGCTCTAAATAAAGTAGGATTACTAATTGCACTAAACTCCAAAAGCAAACTGAGATTTTTAACTAGTACTTGTTTATCTGCTCTTAAAAGACTGAAATCTGAATATATCTGTAACCAAAACACATAGGAGGTAGCAGCAGATAAGTTTGAAGTAGCCTGGGCTACATAGTAAATCTAAGTCCAAACCAGATATAAATAACTTTTCTTTAAGTAATGACTTAGGTCAATGGTTTTGCAACTATTTTAGAATCTTCATGTTCTGGTATTTCTTTCCCTCCCTCCCCCCCCCCCCTTCTTCCCCTTGCTCCTCCCCCTCTCCTCTCTCCCCCCTCCCC
>JANHMN010000008.1:63289570-63345063 GCA_030674055.1 Rhabdomys pumilio | reverse complement strand
CCCCTTCTTCCCCTTGCTCCTCCCCCTCTCCTCTCTCCCCCCTCCCCATCCCCCTCTGTCTCTCACCTTTCTAAGTTTTTCATACTTCAAATTTGCAATTCTCCTGCCTCTGCTTCCCAGTGCTGGGATTACAGACATGTATCATGCCACCTGGCTCCAAACATTTTTAAGAATGTATATTTCATCATGCATCATGGCATAATTCCAGCCTCAAGTGGCTGAGGCAGGAGAATCACTAATTTGAGGCCATAATGGACTACATAAAAAACTGGTAATAAGAACAAACTAAAGCAGTGGTTCACAACCTTCCTAAGGCTCCGACCCTTTAACTCAGTCCCTCATGTTGTGGTGACCTCCAACCATAAAATTATTTTTTGTTGCTATTTCATAAGTAATTTTGCTACTGTTACAAATCAAAAATATATCTGTGGGTTTCCAATGGTCTCAGGCAACCCCTGTGGCAGGGTTTCAGCACACATGCACCCAAAGAGGTCGTGACTGACAGCTCAGTGAGTATGAGTAGAGTTGAGGGATGTCTTACCCTGCCCAGTGTATCTTCATAATGTTTCAGAGAGCTAGTTAGCTGTATGCCAGTGGATAAGATTTTATCCTCAACTTCACAAACCTGTGAGATTTTCCTAGGTAATGAGCCAACCCAATGCTTGATGGCTCTAAAGGTTAAAAAAAAATGATGAAGGATTGTAGTACAGCATTGCACAGGTCAGCAGCTGGGCTGAGTTCTGCTGGGCAGCTCCTCTGTCTCAACCTGGTTCACTTGTGCATCTTTGGACTACTGCAAGATCACCACTGCTGACTTCAGGTAGCCTCTCTAACAGGTCTTTGCTCTACATGGCCTCTTATCTTCTCACCCTCTAGCAGGAGAGCTGGGCTTGTTCATGTAGAGGTGGCAGGGAACAAAGAGAGGAGGTATAGGAAGACTTACACCCTAGGCTTGCACATTCTCCTTTTTCTTTTCCCCTTAAGGTGCTGAGAAGTGAACTCAGGGCCTTGCAGGTGAGACGTGAGGACTCTACCACTGAGTTATGCCTCCAGCCCCATCTTTACCTCTACTGCATTTTACTGGACTGAGCAGGGCACGGGCTGGCAGAAATGTAAAGTCTAGGAAAGTAAAGACATCATCTTTGTGGTAAGGGAAGAATTTGTGGTTTTTTTTACAATGGTCTATTTGTCTTTATTGCCTGTAAATGTAAAGAATTCTCATTAGTCATCGTATTAAGTGGAAGCACTTATAAAAATCGCAGGGTTTGTTGGTATCTTTCAAACCAGGGATATGAAGCCCAAAGCAATAAATGTCCTTGTGTGGCTTGTCAGTACCACCTGATTAACTTAAGGTTTAAACAAGAACTGCTTGGAGTTTACTCTGATTATCTAATAAATCTGTAGATAAATACATTGCAGTTGACTTAATTATCCCAGCACTCAGGAGGCTAACACAGAAAGATTACTGTTAGTTCTACACCAATCTGGCTACAGTGTGGGATCCTGTCTCAAAATCCAAAAATAATAGTTTAATTTCATGCTTCCACTGTTGTATTGCCTCTAACATGCTCCTTTGATGTGCTACCTCATGGCCGCCGCCTCAGAAACTTGTTTAGGGGTCTGCTCAAACGAGCCTCCAGTTTTTCACTTCATGGTGTAATCTGATTTCTCAGACACATTGCCTCACCTTTCTCGCCCTCACCCACCCTCCTACAAAGGTCTTCTCCCAACACACTCTGCTGAGTCCGGCTCCACCTTTCTCACTACTTTGCCCCTTTTTTACGTTTCCATGGTATCTTAATTAGGGCTTCTATTGCAGTGAAGACACACCCTGACCACAGGCAACTCTTATTAAGGAAACCTTATTAAGGTTTGCCCTTGAGGGATGGAGGAGGGTACGTGGTGGCATGCAGGCTGACATGGTGCTGGAGAGATAGCTCAGACTCCTACCTCTGGATCCACAAGCAGCAGGAAGTGACTGTGAGCCACTGACCTGATTGGAGTTTCTGAGACCTCAAGGCCCATCCCCTAGTGACACACTTCCTCCAACAAGGCTACATCTACTCCAACAAGGCCACACCTAATACTCCCTGTGGACCTATGGAGCCATTTTTATCCAAACCGTCACGCATGGATTCTTTTCAGGTAGTGCCCACATATATTAGAACCTTCTCGGAAGGTCCTCTTAGTGATAAAGCAGTCTTCTTTGCATAACCCAGCCTAAAGTCTATCAATTCATGACCATATTAATGGGCTTCATTTGTTTAATGCAGTCTCTTTTCACACACTTTGGCCTAGGAAAGTAATCGTCAGAATAATTTCTCTCTCCTAGATACTGCCTTCAGTGGATATTAGCACAGGTTTTCCTTTTTTCTTTTAATCCCCACAAAATTTTATTTTGCTAACATTCCATCTAGGGATAAATGGGACAGGACTGCAGATCTCTGCTGAGACTGCCATTTTTCCGTGCTATGATTTCCTACTTTTGCTTAGATGCTAAGTGTTTTATAGTTTCCACATGGTCGGCTTCACTAACAGTTTGTTCAGAAAACTTAAGGTCAACATTCTAGGGTAAACAGTTTATCTCCCAAAATACAAGTTAAAACTCAAACCCTAAGCACCTCAAACTAGTATCTTATTTGAAATTGGGTTCATTAAAGGTTTAATTACATTAAATAAAGCACCCAAGATAACGGACTCTGGTTTAATGATTGTGTTTTTACAAAATTTAGATACAGATGTTCGTAGACATAAGATGGCACACAGAGGACTGGTTACATAATTGAAGTGTCACGTCTAAAATTCAAGAAGTGTTTGCCTGCTTGTCTGTGGCTGAAGAACCAGGCATGACACATTTGCCTCTCTGGCACCTTCAGAGGAAATATAGTTCCACAAAGAGTATAATATTTTTTTCTGGCCTTTAGACCTGTGACTAAATACACGCTGTAATTTTTTTTTGCAACCCTAATAAAATCTATATTGAAGAGATTTCTTTTATTTGTCATGTATGAATTGTTAGCACAGATTTTCCCTGGGGAGAAAAAAGGAAGATACTGCCTACACAAAATTCCACTGGATGCTATCAAATTTATGATCATCCCCTTTGAACTTTTCTCCTCATGTATTTCCTAAAATATTTTAACTGTGTGCTATGTTTGATATGTTAACATTTTCATCCTAAGTTCAATTCATTGAAAGGAGACCACTTGCAGGGACTGGCATAACAACATGAGACAGTGATGTAACTCTTTCCGGGTGAGGCTGGCAAGCATAACATAGGTTGGCAACCTGGGGCTCCATTTGGTTTAATTTTCACAAGTCCTTTTCCCAACAATGTGTCTCCCAACATGGAACCCTTACCTACCCATGGCTATGTACAAGCAATTGACTCTTCCTCAGTGGTATCTTAGCAACTCATCTTGTGATTACTTTCCACTCAAAAATGTCTCATAGCACAACCAAGAAGGAGAGGCAAGAGGCCAGTCCAGCCTGAACCAGTTTGGGATGCATAAAAGTAAACCAAACTGTGTCTACTAAGTGAACTTTTAGGAGAATTCTCCTTTTAACCACCTTATGCCTATGCATGATCAGGCATGCAAATTGTTAAAATTGGGATCGTTATAACTATGTGCAGGAAAGGCTTACATGACTCAAGATCACCAATTCAAGCAGGTAACCCCAAATACTTAGCAAACAGCTCCTTCTTCTTTGAGATCTGACGAGAGACTCAGTCACCAGTACTTTTGAGTACAGTAGCCCATCTTGTACTGTCTCTTTAAATAAAACTCTTGCTGTTTTTCCATTTGTGTGCAGTTTATAGTTCTTTAAGTAAGGGTTACTTAAGACTACTATTACTACTGACAAGACTACTGTCTGCATGCAAACCCAGTGGTGTCTACATAGATGAACCAAAGCCCTTGCTGTTCTATTTATACAAATGTGAGCAGCCTCATTTTATAGCCTCTCTTCTACCACATGTGCTGGACAGTTTTATGTCAACTTGACATAAGCTAAAGTCATCTGAGAGGAGGGAATCTCAATTGAGAAGACACCTCCATAAGATCAGGCTTCAGGTAAGCTTGTAGGGCATTTTCTTAGTGATTGATGGGGGATGGCCCAGCCCATTGTGAGTGGTATCAACCCTGGGTTGGTGGTCCTGGGTTCTATAAGAAAGCAGGCTGAGCAAGCCATGAGGAACAAACCAGTAAGAGGCACTCCTTCGTGGCATCTGCATCAACTCCTGCTTCTAGGTTCCTGCTCTGAGTTTCTGTCCTGACTTCCTTTGATGACGAACAGTAGTACGAAAGTGTGGGCTAAACTCCTTTTCCTCCCCAAGTTGTTTTGGTCATGGTGCTGTATCACAGAAATAGTAACCCTAAGACATCAAATGAACAGTGTCCCTCCACAGTGCTTTATCTTAGTATAACACCTTTCTACCTTTCCATGCTTGATATCTTTTTATTAACTCATTTCTCTACATGAAAATATACATACAAGTTGATTTTTCTCTATAGGAAATGTCATAATCTGTTAAAATTTATTGGAGATTAAATTGTCATTACAATTATAATTGATAAGCAAATGCATTATGATTTTATTAAATATAAGATAAACATCTCTTAATACGATGATTGTAGCTTCTTGTCTTTATCCATCTACATTGCCCTGATAAAATTCTATAGACAGGTAACTGACACATAACAGAGATTTAGAGTCTTAGAAGCCAAGGTCCCAGCAGATTCAGAGTACAGTGGGGTCTACTTTCTCATGGATACCTTCTCATTGTGTTCTCATGCCCTTTAAAGTCTTTTTACATGTATGTTTTGCCTGAATATATGCATTTGCACCATGTGTGTGCCTGGTATCCAAGGAGTTCCAAAGAGGGTATCAGATTCCCTGGAACTGGACTTGTAGACAACTGTGTATGCAGAGAACTAAACCCAGAACCTCTGTGACAGCGTGCTCTTAACCTCTAAGCCGTCTCAGCCAATCCCACCCATCACCTTTACCCTCAAGACCTGATCACTCTCCCCAAGACCTCACCTTCAAGTAAACTTGAGAAGTTCAGTTTTGATGCACTCATTTCTCCAGAGTCAACATTCAGACCATAGCAGGTTGTTCTGAACATTCAAGAGGGTTTTTTGCAGGAATCAGGTATGAGGCATTGATTCTTGAATCCCTGGATGTTTTTACCTATTACTACAAAGAGAATACATGAAGCACAGACTCCAATCTTAATTATCTGTCACTCATGTGAACCAGTGAGATGAAGGGAAGGACTGTATTGAGTCTTTTAAACTCTCTACATTTATATACCCTCCCCAAATTGAGTAATAATCTATATTCAAGCATCTATTTGCTGACACATAGGCCTACAACTCAACAATCTGTTTTGCTAAACATACGTGGCTAGAGTACGTACCAACCACACTTGCTAAGCAACTTGCTGCCCTGTTCTTAGGGTGAGTCGATGTCTCTTGGCCTGAGAAGCCCCTTGGGAATTATTGAGATCTAAGGAGACACTGGTACAAATTTCTCTCGGCCTTTTGCTAAAAGCTAACAACTATATGGACAATTCAGAGAAGGGAGGTGTGCCTATAACCTTTCCTAAGGGATGCACTGCCTCTGGCTTCCAAGAATGTTTTCTGTTTAAACCTGTTCTTTGTTCAAGAAAACGAGCTACACATGACCATGAGATAATCACAGAAAACTGTTTCCTAGCTTTAACTGTGTTTTCACCAAAGTCTTGAGAGCTGTGAACTTTTTTTTATTGGATATTTTATTTATTTACATTTCAGATGTTATCCCCTTTCCCCATTCCCCCAAGAAACCTCTATCCTATCCCCCCTCCTCCTGCTTCTATGAGGGTGTGCCCTCACCCACCCACACCCACCTTCCCACCCTCAAATTCTGCCCACTCTGGGGCATCCAGAATTAACTCACTTGATTTATTGGAAATAGCTGCCTTTAACTTAATTAATTAAAGTCCCTACACTTTTATAGAATTACTGCCAAACAAGACTGCTTTCTCTTAAGGGCTAAAGAAAGAAAGACAAATGGATGAACAGACAGATAGGCAGGCGTGTGTGTGTGTGTGTGTGTGTGTGTGTGTGTGTGTGTGTGTGCGTGTGTGTGTTGGAGATCTAACCCAGAACCACGTATGTTCTAGGCAAATGCTCTATCACTGAGTTACATCCCAAACTCTTTCTGAATTTTTTTTTTCGAGACAGAGTTTCTCTGTGTATCTCTGACTGTCCTGTAACTCATTCTGTATACTCAGAACTCAGAAATCCGCCTGCCTCTGCCTCCCAAGTGCTGGGATTAAAGACGTGCACCATCATTGCCTGGCATGAATTTCTTATTTTGAGACAGGATCTCACTATGCTGCCCAGGTTGGCTTTGAACTTGCTCTATGGCTCAAGCTGGCCTTGAACTTGAACTCTTCCTGCTCTGTCTCCAAAGTAACTGGGATGGCAGACCTGGGCCATTCATTCCTAAGAATCCTTGTAACAACTAACCCCCTAATAGAGTCCGTTATTACCAAAGCTGATGTGGATTGAAAGCCCGGATTCTGAGCCTTCCCCTGTGTAGAAGCAAGCATGGATAGGAGAGCACTGCTGTGATAAGTGGCTGCTGTCTTGGTGCAAAGAGGTATCCTGGCTCCTAGATTTCAGAATCAGTACTGAGGTTCCCCATGGTTCTCATACTTGTAGCACAATACTTTTAGAAAGAGGTATGCCTCCTGTTTATGAACTGAAAGTTGACATGGGAGAAAGGAAAGAGGGAACCAGGATGACTTCACAATCACAGGTGCGTTGGGTTAAAGTGTGTCCTGCGTCTGCCCTGCCACAGAGCTAGGACGACTCAGGGAGACAGAGGCACAGGAAGTTTGACTGCACTCTCCCCACTCTGGCGGTGTCGGGCTATGGGAAGTTGTGGGACCTTGCTCCAGGGGTGAGGGAGCACCGTCCGAGGTCCCTAGGGACTGCCAGAGTTGGCTGGGGGTCCCCGGGCCAGTAGCACAGCCGGGGACCAACTGATTCTCAGGTTCTTGGGCTTCTAGGCTTTGCTGAGAGCTGCGAAAGAGTCAAGAACAAAGTGGGGGCATATAGGCTGGATTGGCCCACAGCCAAAGGGGGAGAAAGAGAGAAAAGCTCCGGCTGTGTCCCACGGGGTTGAGAGTTCTTGGCTTGTTGTGGTGGTCAGCTTGCTTGGGTTGGTGGCCACCATGGCTGGGAATGCAGAGAGGTCTTCTGCAGGAGATTAGACGGCAGCTCTGTAGGCAAAGGCCTGCTCCACTGTTCCCAATAGCGTATCCTGATGAAAAGAAACAGTCCATGGTCTTAAAATGTTTTATTGTCATGGCGGAAAGCAGATGAGAAACTGTACCCCAGTTTTCTCATGACAGGCCTGAGGTTAAATATTTTTTGTAAGGAGAAGGGTCTGGGAAGGAATGCTTAATTGGCTAAGCCCCTCTGGCCTTTAAGTACCTCATTAATATGGAGATCTGTCTTGAGGCTCCATGGCCTGTAGTCACACCCTCTACCTGTGGAGGGGCTAGTAGGGGCATTGCCCTACATGACTAAAGGACACAAATCTATGGAGGGCTGCGGCCCTGTGTCAGGAGTCTGGAGTCTGGGAGCTGGTGAAATGCCTGCTGTCCTTTACAGATGACCCTGCAGGGTCACCTGTGGGGTCTCTGGTGGTTTCTAGCCTGTGCTGGACCAGAAACCAGGCTACCTTTCACAGTCCTACACAGCTACATGTCCAAGCAGCTGTAGAAAAGTGAAAATTTAGATTTGAAATGTGCTCTTTACAAATGCCAAGCCCACATGTCCTCGTGAAGCCTGTCTGGACCCAGCTGGCTCAGCACTAATTATCTGCAGGTATCCTGAGAGAGGTATTGATTGGCCTCCTACCACTACCTTGGCATATGACCCAAAGCAGATCACACAGCCAAAACATTCACACTCACTCTCTAAACAAATAACTCTGCCCACAGCATAACTGTGCTTAGATTTCAGTAGCTCTAAATATAATGTACAGGCTACATCACTCTTTCTGGTTTGAAGAATAGCATGCTAACTTTCTTTGTTATCGATCAAAGAAGTCTACATTTGGAACACTGGCGATATAAAGGAAGAGGGAGGAAAATGCAAATTTAGAACATGATAGGTAAGAGAAAGGATGCTTGCTGTTTAAACCACATAGGGTCTTGTAGTTTTAGAATAAAAACTATCATCCTTATTCTTACTTATAAAGATAATAGCAGTTAATTAGAAAGGAGTGGGTCTTAGACATGTGATAAAGGCAATCTTGAATAATAATAAAGGGAAGTTTGCTACACAGATCCAACTAATTATTTACAGAGATACCTCCAGTGGTGGTACCTCCAGTAGTGGGGAGGGGGGTATTCTCCTGATCATTTGATATAATTTCAATTAAAGTAGAAGATTCAATTTTTGAAAGAAACAAAAGGATTAATCATATTTTACTTTATGTCTGGTCCATTACTCCATGTTCTGATTATATTCATTGCTCTCAAATGTGAACAGAGTCTAGTCGTAAACAGCACTGATTTAGTAGCAGGTCTGGGTCTTTAAACCAGTTTCTGCTCAAGAGTTACTAGGCCAGTTTTCCTCTTCAACCCAGATAAGGTACCATCAACAAACCAAAGAAACATTCCACACAAGTTCAGCTTGATGAACCTAAGAGTTTATTGAGGTTACTAACAAGAGCATGAACAATGAAAACCAGCTTCATTCCTAAAAAGCCTACCCCATCATGGGTGACACTTCACTAGCTACTGTTTACTGCTCTTGTAACATTAACAGAGCCTTTATGACCTGTGATCTCTCACTATACCAGAGTCTTGTAAGTTTCATGAGCTTCCTAAGTCTTGGGTGCTTCCTCCCTCCTCCCTCCAGCAGGGAATGCTTCATATAGGAGAAAATAGCTCCCTAACAGTGTCATATATATGCAGTATTTAGCACACAAAAATAGAACATATGATCACCGAAGTCAACAGGTTCCTGAAAACACCATAAGCAGAACAAAGATCTTTGTTTATAAAGACAAAGTATTGCGATTAACAATTAGCCATCATCCCAGTGTCTGTTGCTTGGTGTGTCTGCATAAACAGCCCTTTATCCTGAGCCACCTGTGAACACTCACAGCAAAGGCAGTACAATGGGTGCTGTTTTGAGAAATAGCTTGCTGTCAACAGCCCTAAGCAGATACCAGGCCAGCTCCTTCCATTGTAAGTGCTACATGAATCATTTGGGTTGAGAAGCCAGGAAGGTCCTACATTTCTGCCTTCCATCATTTCGCATATTTTAAAGATCGTTTGCTTGTCAACAGAGTCATTCTCTAGCTCAGGCTGAACTGGAACTCACTATGAGGATTCACTGGCCAATAACTACTGCCATAGTTCAGGAAGTGAGAAATGGAGTCAGCTCTTGGCCAAGTCCATTGGGCCAAATCAGCAGGATGAGACAGTTGCTCCTAGGCAATGAGGCACTTAGACCTTTATCACTCAGATCTCCCTGGACCACCATGACGAGGCTGAGCAATGGCACCTTTAGGCTCTTTACAGCATTCAAGCCCAGGGCCCCTTCTTAATAAATGTGCATGCCAGTGACATCACAATGGGAGCCTGCTACTCCACCTCAGGACTATCCCAATGGGTGCTATTTGTCCTGGAGCTCTACACTGAACCGGCTATGATCTCAGCTCTAGCATGTCTGAGTCTCTTATATGGCCACAGCACTTCCTCCTTTCACAGGATGGTCCCTTGCTTTTTCTGTACTTTCTTTCAAATGCCTTTCTTCCCACAATTAATCTTTTACCCCCAATTCCATCTTAGCATTTACTTTCTACATATCCCAAAATGACTCTTAGAGTCACTGGTTCATAACAAAGACATAATTATAGCATAGGAGGGGAAAGGCAGCATTTTAAATAAATGATCAGTGAAACATAGAAATCAATTCTGCATGGATTTTAGATCTAAGAATAGTCAAAAAGAAAAAAAAAAAACATTATTTTAAAGAGGACCGGTAAGGAATGAGAAGTCTTGACACCCTGGATTTCACTATATAAACAGTAGCTGCTCATGAAAAGACACCATGGGGCAAAAGGAAAACACTGATCAAGTTTCTTTTCTGTTTCTGTGACAAAATGCCATGATGAAAAGTGACTTAAGGGAGAAAGGGTTTATTTTATCTCACAATTCCAGGTTATAGTCCATCATTGTGGAGACGACATGGTGTCAGAAACTTGAGACACCAGACCATATTTCCACAGTCAAGTGCAGAGAAAATTAATTCATGGTTTCTCTACTCTTATACAGGGACCCCTAGGACATGCCTAGGGAATGGTACCACCCACAGAGGGCAGGGTCTTCCCATTAGTTAACTTATTAAGACAATCCTCCACAGATATACCCACAGGGCAGTCCAAGGTAGACAATCACTCAGAGACTCTATATCCAGAAAACATGAAACTACTTTAAACTAAAGTAGAGGAAGAAAACTTGACTTTAGAGTATATTAGTCCCTAGAGCTACTGTGACAAGCCCACACACACCTGGAGATGTGTGACAGACTCATTTCTTCTCTTACACAGCTGGAGATAAAAAGTCTGCAAACAGCCAAGACTGGAGTTAGGCATTGACACAGAACTGACCCTTCCAGGGACTTCAGTGAGCCATTTCCTGGCATCTCTCAGCTTTTGAAGATAGGTGGGGTCCTTGATGTGTGGTCATATTGCTCAGTCTCTGCCTCTGTGGACATAGTGCCTTCTTTTCTCTCCATGTGGATCCTCCCCTCTTCCCCTATCTTAAACAAACACATATGAGGTTGCAGAGATGGCTCGGTCAGTAAAGTACTTGCCTTGGAAGCATAAGGACTGAGTTCAGTCCCTACAGCCCACATACAATGAAAACATATATACAAGTAACATATTATTACCTGAAAACATATATACAAGTAACATTATACACACCAAACAGGCTATATTTAGGAATATGTGTGTCTACACACATGCATATAACAACAACTAATAAGAAAAAAAAGAGGCCATGAATTTTAAAGAGAAAAAAGAGAGATATATGGGAAGATTTGGAGGGAGGAAAGGGAAGGGGAGATTATATAAATATATTATAATATCAAAACTAAAAAAAATTAATTTTAAAATACATTTTAACAGACCAAAAAAGAAAAAGGAAGAAAGAAAGATTCTATGATGTAATCCATGGACTTTTATTCATAGTGCTAAGATGGTCAGAAAGACAGATGCCTGGGGCTTGCTGGTCAACCAGCACAACTTTGTGAGCTCCAGGTCAGAAAGAGACAGAGCCTCTCAAAGGGTGGTGGGGACAGCAAGATGGCTCAATGGGTTAAGGCATTTGCCACTGAGTCTGACAACATAGCATTCATCTAGGAGGGAAAGAGATAACTTGCAGAAATTTTCTTCTGACTTCCGTGTGCCTATCACAGAGACACTTGAAAGAGAAAGTGCACACACATGTGCACATGAACATACACACACACACACTGAATGAATGAATGAATGAATGAATGAATGAATGAATGAGTAAATAAAATGTAAAAATATTTAAAAGTGAGCAGGACCTAAGGAATGGCATCTAAGGTTATCCCTGACCTCTACATTCTGGTGCACATGTGTTCACATATACCCGTAAACTTACAAGCATCTGTAAACACTCAAATATTCGCACACATACAAACAAAACAGGTGACTGCATTCAGAGCTCAATCAGATAACCCAGAATTATCTTCCTATCACTGCATCCTTAATCCATCGCCACCTCAACACCTCCTGTTTCAAATTAGAAAACATTACAGTTCCGAGGTGCCTTCAGGGTTGTAATTCAGCCCACATGACTGGGAAGGATTCGAGTTTCTCTTCACACAGAAGGTATTCAGATGGCAGATTGTCATACTCTCTGAAATCCCCTCCAACTCTAAACTCTGCCATTTTATAAAACCACATAATTGTAGCATCACACATGGTAACCACAATAAAATGGTCTTGATTGCTGTATTGTTTGGGGGAATAATTCAGAAAGTTTTAACAGCAAAGTTTACTGTTAAAAAATGAGGTGAGGAAAGGTGAGCTAAAGCCAAACACCGAATGAGAAATGGAAGTAAGAAAATGCAAACATAGGTGTGATGGCTTGTATATGATTGGCCCAGGGAGTGGCACTATTAGGAGGTGTGGCCTTGTTGGAGTGGGTGTGTCACTGTGGGTGTAGCTTTAAGACCCTCACCCTAGCTGCCTGGAAGTCAATATTCTGCTAGCAGCCTCCAGATGAAGATGTAGAACTCTCAGCTCCTCCTGCACCATGTCTGCCTGGATGCTGCCATGCTCCTGCCTTGATGGTAATGGACTGAACCTCTGAACCTGTAAGCCAGCCCCAATTAAATATTGTCCTTATACGACTTGCCTTGATCGTGGTGTCTGCTCACAGCAGTAAAACCCTAACTGAGACAATAGGCAATACTTTAACATTTTTATGACAAGCCAAGATCTACATGCTTCCCAAGATGTCAACTGTGAATGAGTATTTCTCTGTTAGAGGTGTCAAGCAGGGCAACCACAAACATCCTCCTGTCCCAAGTATGCCTCTTGGGAGGTGCCCTTAGTTTATATAAAACAAAGGATATATTGTACATGATTAATTAAATACAGGGCCCTAGAGAAATCTCCCCTTCTCCTCACCCTCTGCCTCTCTCCATTCCTCTCCCTCTTTCTCTGTGTCCCTTTATTTTCTTCTCCCAGGTTCCCAATATGTTCTTCCCCTCCTTCCAAGTCATCCTTTCTCTTCCTCCTCTTCCCCTGCCCTTCCTCCTCCCTCTTCCTCATCTTCTCTTTAAGATTACACCACTGAGTGAGAGAATCTAAGACAGGTCCCTCCACTGCCACAGACACTCACATATATAATCTCAGCACTCAGGAGGCTAAGGTTGGAAGATTGCTACAAAATCAAGACTAACCTGGGCTATATAATGAGTTATACAGTGTGAGACACTGTCTCAAAAAAATGAGAAGGAAAAAAGAGGAGAAAAAAAGAGGAAGAGGAGAAAGAGGAAGAAGGAGAGGAGGAAGAGGAGGAAGAAGAGAAGGGAAAGAAAGAGATGAGTGTCTCTTTGTAAATGGGAAGCTGTGTCTAATGGGAGATGTGAGGATTATTAATGAGGAAATTCAAGGATTCCCTTTCTGGGCTCAGTAAATGGTAACAGGAAACACCCAAGTGGACCCCCGAGTCTACTCATAAGCACCCTAACCATCTATCTTACTGTAGCCCCAGAGGGCTCACTACCTTCACAGAGTAGGTCAGGCCCAAGAGCTAATAAATCATGGTTAGAAAATGTGGCTGGTAAGATGTATATTAAATAAAATATGGCTCATTTAGGTTGCTTTACCCTCTCCCATTAGGTAGGGGGTAGAAACTGAAAGGCTTTAGCACATAAATCTCCTGAATCTAATCTGTAACATGAAGCATCCGTGTGACCTCAGTAGTAGCAGGCACGTGGGGTGAAGCCTGATGCTGAGCAGTGAGCTCTCTAAGAGGATTCTCACATCCTCAAGATAATGCGCAGGGGGAAAGGTCTGTGGCCTAGATCAAAGAGACAACGCAGACCTTGGAGTTGGGGCATCTGGGTTCCAGTTCTGGACCTACCTTCCTCATGCCAGGCCAACATCTGTGACAGGGTAACAGAACATTTATGAAGAACTCTGCCTCCTCTGAGACCTCATGATTCTCTTTTCTTTTTTTTTTCCAAATGTTTTATTTATTTGTTTGCTTATTTATTTAAGATTTATTTTATGTACATGAATACACTATTACTTCCTTCAGACACACGAGCAGAGGGCATTAGATTCCATTAAGGATGGTTGTGAGCCACCATGTGGTTGCTGGGAATTGAACTCAGGACCTCTAGAAGAGCAGTCAGTGCTCTTAACCACTGAACCATCTCTCCAGCCCCTCTGTTCTCTTTTTATTTTATTTTTTCATTATTATTTTTAACATTCCAACCACAGTTTCCCCTCCTGCTTCTTCTACAAGTCCTTCCCCCACCTCCCCAGATTCACTCCCCCTCCGTTTCTTTCGGAAATGGAGGGCAAGCCACCAATGGATATCAACCAATCATGGTATTATATCAAGTTGCAGTAAGACTAGGCACCTCCCCTCATATCAAAACTGAACAAGGCAACCCAGTATGAGGAAAGGGGTCCCAAAAGCTGTGAAAGGGAGTCAGAAACAGACCCTGCTCCCACCATTAGCAGTCCTACAAGAAGACCAAACTACAATATGGTGTTTTCTCAGAAAATTGGGAATCGCTCTACCTCAAGACCCAGGCATATCATTCCTAGTCATCCTAAAGGACATTTGCTCAATTATGTTCACAGCAGCTTTATCCATAATAGCTATAAACAATCAATATGTCCCTCAATAGAAGAATAGATAAAGAAAATGTGGTGCATTTACACAACAGAGTGTCACTCAGCTGTTAAAAAACAATGACATCATGAAATGTGCAGGCAAATGGATAAAACTGTCCTTTTTTTATTAAACAAGGTCTTGGTATGCAGCTCAAACTGGCCTTCAACTTGTGGTGCTTCTAGCTCAGCATCTCAAGAGCTCGGCCCACAGGAATGCAACACCACACCAGACTGATGATTCCAAGTGTGGCCAGGGAAAATGCAGTAGCAACACACAGCTTGTGTGTATGTATTGAGTCAAAATATTTAGCAGCACTGAAGCACGAAAAAGCAGTATGGGCCTAAGGCTCTTACTAGGAAGAGGAGGAATGAAAACGGAAAGGCCTGCTGGGGTTACCCCTCTGGATCCTCAATGCCTGGATTTCAAAGGAATTAGAAACATAATAATACAGCTCTGGTTTCACTGAGTATCTCTGTGTCTGTGTGCGTCTAGGTCCCAAATGTGTCACTGCAGCTTCCTCCTAGCAACAGGAAGAATGCGTTTCCGTGTTTCCATCAGGCTGAGCTCTCTGGTGACAATTACCCAATGTCCTGTTACTCTGATAAGTCATGCCACACCTAGCTCTTCTTGTTATATTTCACATATTCTCAGGGGTAAAAAGGTTGCTTTCATTCAGTCAAAGACCCAATTCTTAGTTGTCTTTTATATATATAACAGAATACTGTGCCTACACCAAGTGAATGATAAATTTGTCTTAATTCTCAAAACAATTTCAACACATAAAATACATTTTCTCTGAATCCATTTATCCTCGGGATAGACCTCTGTTTCCTCCATTGTTGCTTTCTATTCTAGATCAGAATGGAGGCCAGAAGGACAAACACTACTAGGGTCTAGTAACTCACTGGGCAGGCTTTATGATTTCCAGTATGTGTTATTTTGGTCCACTGGGCTTTATTTTAATTCTTTTTTGGCTGTGTTTAGTTTCACAATGTGATTAACGACTCAACTTGTCTTGTCTCCCTGCGATTGTCTTAAGAATTTGCAATAGCAGATTTATTCACTTACTATAAATGCAAAACAGAGATGTGCTCTCAATGCAAATGTTACCCTTAAAACACACAGATATTTATCACCAAGGGCTTTTGTAATCAACCTCTTGGGTTTTGCACACAGTATAGTAACTATTAACTTTTTAAAATACAATACTGTCTCTGATAATTATCCAACTCATAACATTGTAAAATTGAGCTCTTTCTAGCTAAAGACAGCACCGCAGTGAAATCTGCCACACTGTGCACACCTCAGGATTCTGCCTAATAAGGGCCATGTACTTGGCTGACAACTAGTTTCCCCTAGGGGATGATGTTAACTAGAATTTTGATAATAAATGGATTTATAAAGTGACTGTTATAAATAAGTTGATCACGAGTTTGACCTAAATTGATCATCTGGATGACAGACCTAATAAAAGACCAAACATCATCCCTCAAGATTCTTTCAGTGAGCCACTGGAATGTTACTCTCTTGAGTTAACAAAGATCCCTGACTTTCCCCAGTGAGCATTGTTAAAAACCCATCTTACTGTCAAAGCTAAGGACCTCCTCCTCAGTGGCTCTGAGCCTGGGTCAGATTTACATTGGCTGAGCTCCGCCCTTTGCCCCCAATCTGGATTCCAAACACACAGAAATATTTGACACTTGATCTGTTAATGATCATTCATCAATGTGACAGCACCTGTGTAAAGCATCTTAAAAGAGGAAAAGTTACTTTGGCTCAGGGTTCTGAGGTTTCGGTCCATAGTCAACCATTTCCTACGCTTTGGTCCTGAGGCAAGGCAGGACAGCAGAGAGAACACATGATGGAAAATGGCAGTCAGGAAGCCAAGAGAGGGAGGGAGAGAGGGAGGGAGAGGGGAAGGGAGGGAAGGAGAAAGGGAGAAGATGGAGGGAAGGGGAGAGAAAGAGAGAAAGAGAGAGAGAGAGAGAGAGAGAGAGAGAGAGAGAACACAAAGGACAAGATACAATTTTCACTAGTCTACCAATAATGCCATCAGATTCCAAACCCTCATAGGCTGATAAATCAAAACCCTCATGACCATTGGGTCCCCAATGGTCCATCAGCTCACAACTGAACCAAACCCCTGTCAAATACCCCTCAGGGACATTTCAAATCAAAACTGTGACACTTGGACATGGTACACTGCCTGTCTCTCCTTTTCTTCCCACAATTAGTTTGGCAGTGGGATATAGAACACAGCACTCCAGTCAAACACTAGAGAAGTCTCAATCCTCAAACCAGAGAGGCACACATTTTCCAGCATGGTAGTACATCTGATAGCTTGTAAATGCTAATGCTATTTCAAATCCACTTACCTATTCTTTTTCTTTTTTTCATTTCTCTTTTTAACTCAAGAAAGCAGATCTATATTTAACAGTACACCTGAAGCTACAGAAAATTGCTCAGGCTAAGAGAAAACGCCTCCACGACACCTGAGCTGCCAGTGTGTCTGGTGTTAGACAGTAGGCCTACTCTTGTTTTCACAGGAGCTGTGTTCATCTTAATTTGAGTAAAAATATGTTTCTCAAGGTTGCGATTCCTATAGGTCTTTAGTGACAGACTGGGACTAGGTATATCCTATTATCCTATTTAGCCCCAGACTAGGGTATGCAGCCTCGTTGACTATGCAATCAGGACTCCACTTAAATTCTAGTCTTTAAAAGTATGTTATTCATCTTTCTTAATGCTGTGACAAAATACTGACAGGAAGCAGTTTAAGCAAGGTTGGCTTACATTCTGAGGAAATACAATCCATCTTGGCAGCAGGAACATGAGGAAGTTGGCCATGTTGCTTCTGCTGTCAAAAAGCAGAGATGAAGCCTAGTGCTCTAACCCTGTCCCATAGCAAAGGGCCTCCTCCATCCCCTCTGGGAGAATGAACTGATCATCTCCTGGGTAAGACACAGGTTTAGTTGTCACAGTCTTAGTTGTCACAATGTCCCATCACCCCATAGAGACTTTCTTCACTAAGCCATCAGCCACATATCTTTACCCAAGTTTAGGGCTTATCGGTTTGAAACCCTTAAAGGAGTGGATGTGAGATTTACTCTTTTTTTAAAGGTTTTTTTTTTATGTTAAATATATGAGTACACTGTAGCTGTCTTCAGACATACCAGAAGAGAGCATCGGAACTCATTACAGATGGTTGCAAGCCACCATGTGGTTGCTGGGAACTGAACTCAGGACCTCTGGAAGAGCAGTCAGTGCTCTTAACCTCTGAGCCATCTCTCCAGCCCCTACTCTACTCTTTAAACTGAAACATCATTCAAATACATGACTTCCATGTTGCATCCAGACATCCTCAGAGCACAAAGGTAGACAAGATGGACTAAGAAGTGAACTATTACATAATTGCTGTTAGCCGAGAAGAAACAGCCGGGTGTGTACCAATGACAGTTCCATGCATGTTAAGTGAGACAGTGTCCCACATACTGTGGATGGGATGAGCTAGGCTGAGGTTCATCAATGGCTACTTCGCACCAACCTGGAAAGCCAAGATAATACTGAATACTTAATACTCTAAGTCTGGGCCTCTTTCCCTCAAGCTCTCCAGGACCTTGGGTCCAGGACACACACCCTTCCCCCTCTGTGAGACAGAAAGAGCCTTTTTAGGAGCACTTCCTTGAGATTAGTGCTGATCTGTATAGTGTCTGGGCCACTCTCAGGGACTCGCTAAGATCCAGGTTCTCATGGTTCAGTCCGGTTAGAAGCAGTGTCCCTTGTCTGATATCAATATATATGTGTCCAGCAACTGCAGCCACCAGCAGCTGCTGAGGTTACATTTTATGTCACCCTTAATTAACCTGACAGGATACAGCCCCACCCCTGTCTGAGACTAAGAGAAGAGGAGAGGCTTGGGGGAGGCTAACAGAATGGGCTTTTATGTTCTTGGCTCTTCCACGGGTAAATGTCTTGGAAAATTGCACTTTTATTATTTCCAGGACCTGAGCCCACATGGCAGCAGCCCAGGCTTGGAAGGTCCTGTCAACTCACGCATCAGCTTTCACAGAGTGGAAACCTCTGCAAGATTAAGACCATTTAGCACAACATAGATCTAATGACAGGGTCCCAGCAAATGGCAATCCTTGATCCTAGAAGTGGCAGCCTTCCTGTTCAGCCCTGCTCCAGCCAAAGTGACAAGAAAACCATTTTAAGGGAACTTTCTAGAAAGCGTGTGTGTGTGTGTGTGTGTGTGTGTGTGTGTGTTTGTGTGTGTGTGTGTGAATTCATATGCTCAAAAGAAGGATCAAGGCATAGCATTGGAAAAAGCAGATGAAGCTTTATATATGCTATTGTCTCTGTGAAGGTTGACGTCTATAAACTCAGGATCACTACAGTCTTCTCTGCAGTGACAGGCTGTCACATGGTCCTGTCAGTGCTCGTGGTAGAATGCTTGCCTAGCACACACAAATCCCTGGGTTTGAGCTCCAGCACCATAAAAACAGTAAGCAAACACATAAATAAGTCAATCATCTGTTTATTCCCCCACTAGTTCTCAACTAACATCTTAATAGCATGTGTTGTCCAGAAGACAACACTGACAACCTAACTGAAAAAGAAACACACAAACAAACCAAAAAAACAAAACAAAAACAAACAAGCAAACAAAAAAACCAGGATTATCCCAGAGACTTAGCCAGATTGGCTCCTTTTAAGTTCAGGTATGTTGAGTATTTTTACAAATGCTTATCAGGTTACAGCCTGTTGCTTTTCTGAATGCAATTTCCCATACAAAGCTGAGAGAATAACTTCAACTAGATTGTTTCAGGTATCTTTTACATAGCAGCTATAGATGCCCGTGAAATCTCTAAAGCAAAAGTTAAAAGATAGACTGTTTAGGGTTGGAGAGATGGCTCAGTAGGTGAAGAGCTCGCTGAGCAAACACGAGGGCCTGGGTTCAGAACCCCCGCACCCACATACAGAGCTGGATGTGGGGGAGTGTGTCTGTCATCCCAGTGCTTGGGCGCTTGATGGATGCTCAGCCTTGCCAAATCAGTGAGAGACTCTATCTCAAAAAAAGGGATAGGAGGAGGAACCCAACACTGACCTTTTCCTGCACATAGACACACGTGAATCTATGCACACGCACACGCACACGCACACGCACACACATATCAGGAAAATATTAAAAACAAAAACCTAAACTAACTATATTAAATTTTGTCTTTCAGGTTCTTGAAGCTACTTTTTCTGCTTTCCTGCCAATAAAATGTAAACCTTCTTCTAATTCTGTAATGATGTGCCTACATATATTCTATTCCTGTAAGGCACTGAGCACAGACAGAAAACCCCAGAAGCGAGAATTTCATGCCTGCATGTGGAATTCACTCCAGCGATCCTAATTATGACTAAGCATTGGTTGCTGTTTTAAATAGAGTTTAAAGCTAAACTATGTAAGTAACAGATTGCCTAATACGTTGTTTTTAAAGGATAACATGGGGGCTGGAAAGATGGCTCAGCTATACTTGCTGCTTTTGTAGAGGACCCAAGTTTGGTTTCCAGCATCCACATGGTAACTTCTGATCCAGGGGATCTGATGCTCTGTTCTGGCTCACCAAGTGCATAAACCCCAACACATACACATATGCAGACACACAGACACACACAGACACACAGACACACACACACACACACACACACACACAATGCTGCTGAAAAGTTCTAAGTTCATAATCTACCCATGTAAAGAATTTCACATTTTATTTTCACTCAGAATGTATTTTAGATTTATAATGATTATTAATAAAATCAAACTTTCCAAAGTTTCCAAGAATATTTTAGTTGTTGTAGGACCCATCAGAATCACACGCTACCAGATGAGAGAAATGGAGCCTTTACTACAGAAATGATTTCCTTAGAGGGCAGAAGGGTTTGTTTGTTTGTTTGTTTGTTTGTTTGTTTATTGAGGCTGGGTTTCACGTAGTCCAGGCTGACCTCAAATTCACTATGTAACCAAGACTGGTTGGAAGTTCTGACCCTCCTGCTTCCAGCTCCCAAGTGCTGGGACATGGGAGTACGTCTCTGAACCTAGCTTCAAAAATGTTTTAAGATTCCTTTTTAAATTTGAGATGAGTAAGGCTGAGAGGCCTATAAATAAATAAATATGAATATTCTTGCTATGTGAAAATATTCTCATTGAGATACTAACTTATTGAAAATACTGATAGGTAGTCTTTTCCAAGAATAAACTGAGGTAAGTATAGATCATGCCCACTATGCTATTGCTGTTGTGAACACTGGGAATCTGATATTTATAGGTCAAGAAGGGTAAACCAGAGAGGAAAAGTACTCTTAAAGTTCAAGCTATAGTAGCTACCACAGTTGACAGGAAACTCAACCTACCATTTCCTGAAAGCCAGGTTAAAAGTTACCTACCTCTTATCCAAGACCTACACTGATACCCACTAAAGAAAGCCAAGTTTTTTCTAGATGGTGAAATATGTACTATTCAACTTGATAGAAACTTAGACACACCTGGGGAGACCGAGTCTCAATTAAAGCCTCTATCAGACTGACTTGTAGACATGTCTGAGGACCGATTTCTTGAATGGTAATTAATGCAGTAGGGCTTAGCCCACTGTGAGTGGCGCTATCCTTATGCAGGTGGGCATGGACAGTATACAGCACATGTAAGAAAGGTAGCTGACCAAGCCACAGAGAGCCAGACAGTAAACAGCATTCTTCCATGGTCTCTGCTTTAATTCCTACTCTGGGTTACTGCTTTGAGTTCATGCCCTGACTTTCTGTCATTATGGATTTTAACCTGTGAGCCAAATTTTTTTATCTCCCAGGTTGCTTTTGGTCATCATGTTTATTACACTAATAGAAAATCAAATTAGTATAAGTACATAAAACAATCTTCATATAGGAGATTTCTAAAATTAATACCTAATATTTATGAAGTGATTTTTTTTTAATCTGTACATCTTCCTAATATGGATGTATTGTTGAAAGAACGAAGCTGTAAAAATGTGAGAAAGAGGGAAAGAGGAAGCTAGAGAAACCCGGAGCTCCTCGAACCCCCAATCGTCACTTCTGTTCTGTATAGAAGCCGAGGAAACTGATCTCTGTTCACATACTCACGAGCCAGTTTCTCTTCTAACATATGCTCCCATGTTGGAAAGTCATTTTATCTTATGGGTTATTGAATTTAGTTTCTGATAGACATTAAATTAACAGCCAATTCCATCAGGAGTCTCTTCCCTAAAGGATCTGACCGATGAAACATTAACTTTCCAGATCTGTTGAGTCAAAAGAGACCACTTGGAGGCATTACTAGAAAGATGGTTTTTCTCTAGGCCTCCCTAACCCCACTACAAATGCAGCAGGGTCACATTCATAAGTCTCACATCATAATCCCTTTAGTTTACACATTCAGAAACACCAGCCTGTTGTATTTGTTTGCTTGCTCACTCTAGGTTTTTTGAGACAAAGTCTCACTCTGTTGTAATTTTAATTTTTTTTCAATTCCTATTTTTAATGATGGTTCTTAAACATTTTAACCTTCCTTATAATGTGTTTATAAAAAGATAAAGGGGCTGGTGAGATGGCTCAGTGGTTAAGACCACTGACTTCTCTTCCGGAGGTCCTGAGTTCAAATCCCAGCAACCACATGGTGGCTCACTACCATCCATAATGAGATCTTATGCCTTCTTGTGGGATGTCTGAAGACAGCTGCAATGTCCTTACATATAATAAATAAATAAAATCCTTGGGGCCAGAGCAAGCAGGCTGGAGCAAGCGGGGACCAGAGCGAGAGGGAGAAGGGAAGAAGAAAAAATAAAATAAAATTAAAAAAAAGATAGAGAATATCTTTTATGGGGGTGTGGTGACGTTTGGGGAAAGGGGGTATCTCAGCAGGCCCATGCCCTTCCCCCTGAGGGACCAACCACTATACTATGGTAAAGTATAGAAGAGAGTTTATTCAGGGCATGAAGAGGGGAGTTAAGAAGGTAGTAGAGCCAGAGAGAGAGAGAGAGAGAGAGAGAGAGAGAGAAGTAGAAGCCAGCCATGAGCACATTGGGGGGGTGGGGGATGGGAAAAGGGCAAGGGGACAGAGCAAGAAGGCAAGAGGGGAACAAGAGAGAAGCAAGAGGACAAGAGAGGGAGGAAGGGTCAAGAAGCCCCTTTTATAGTGGGTCAGGCCCACCTGGCTGTTGCCAAGTAACTGTGTGGTGGAGTTTAGACCAAATGCTAACACCTTGTAAACCACCACCCACCAGAGAGAGTAGAAAAGAAAGGATATGGGGGCCGGAGGAGTGGACCTGCTTACAAAGATTCTTTGAGTAACTCCCATGTGTTGTCTGGAAATCAGTTCAATACACTCACAAACACTCCACGGATACACCCGCAATCCTGTAGAGTCAGGTTAGCAACCGAGGTTGACATGACCTAACACAGACAGCCAGGCCTCATCCTCAGCTGAGTCAGCAGGAGGGACCAACAGGAACATCAGAAGTTCTCAGCTGTCTGGCTCTCAGGGAAGCGAAGATCAGAGAGACTCACTAGTGTCGCACAGCTAACTGTACCAGCAAGCCGAGCTCAGCCTCCATCACTCCATGGAGTCCTTTTTGTAGCCTCCAAACATCACGTGTCTCCCCCACGTGACTTGCCTCAGCACGTGCATTCAATCAGCCCAAGTCCTTGGAAACAACAACAAACTGCAATATACCACCACAAGTTTTTTGGGTGAGTTTCTCTCTATGGCGTCCCAACAAGTGCAGCTCAACTACAAAGTGTAAGGCAGACCAACACACGTGTGTCATTAGCGAAGGATCTTTCATCACATGTCCTTTCATGTGCTTGCTTTAGCAGAACGTCCTCTCTTCTGTGTCTGCTTCAATGAAATGGTCCTTCACCTTTCACACCTGTGTCCACTTTAATGAAATGTTCCTTCACGTGTTTGCCCCAGCAAAACAGCATCCAACCGACTTTCCAAAGATCCCTTAAGTTTCCACTTCACTCTGTGGCCCTAGATGACCCAGAACTCACACTGTAGCCCAAGCTGGCCTCAGATTCAGGGCAATCCTCCTCCCTAAGCCTTCTGAGTACTGGGGTAACAAGGGTGCACCACCGAATTTAATTACCCTTTTTGATACTTAGATGGGAAATGTTAAGATAATAGTCAAGCATTGAAGGAATGATTCATTGACAGCTGATTTCCCTTTGAGTCAACAAGGGACCTTTAGCAATGGTGTTCCAGCACAGAGTCTCAAGTGTTCACAGCCACAAAAGTCTTCATGCTTAAACACTAGACTCAGCATTCTAACCACAGCCAACGAACTATTCACACATATGAGGTCACTCTATTATCTACCTATCTATCTATCTATTTATCTTCCTCTCCCCCCTTCACACATACACAGGTACACACACACACACACACACACACACACACACACACAGCAGTGCTGGAGATTGACCCAAAGGCCTTATTTATACTAGGCAAATGCATTACCACTGAGTTATCTTCCTAGCTCAAAATATTCTAAGAGTAATTGATGAGAATCTATCCACATTTTTATTTTCCCAGCCAACAAATTATTCAAAGGAGAATCTGAACACAGACACCCTCATTTAAAAAGTGATTGTGAATGCTAAAATGAATACACAGATCTCTGTATCACAAAGAATGGTAATTACTCTCTACTAGACAAAATTCATTTTATATCTGTGGATGAGAATTACTTATACAACTACCAGCTTTCTGTAAATTGTAGAATCACAACATAGTTGGAAATCAGCGAGAGATACAAACCCATGAAAAAAATCAGACAACAGCAACGAGAGGCTGCTCACAGCCCCAGTGCAAAGAAGCCCGAGTTGTTTGCCCTTTTTAAAATTTTCTACTTTTTTTCCTGAGAATTTTAATTCCCAAATTAAAAGATTTATCAAATACACATCCCTAGGATATAACCACTCCCCAAAATGATAATAACAAAAATATTTCTACCTTCAAAATTTCTTTTCCCATTGCCATTATTATACTTAAGCTAAGTATGAAAGTTCTGCTCATTAAAATGTTAAATTTGCATAACTTAAGAATCAGTATCTCCCATCAAAAAGAAAATCTTATTTGCATTTGTCATCGCCAGACACAATTTCTAATTATCCTGTTGATAGTCTGAGATCAGAAGCAAATCTCTACCTCCTTCCACCAGAGCTTTAACAAGCAGGCTAGAATGGAAAATGAATCATTTTCTACTAATTTGCTATTACAGTCTTTATCCTTTTCTCGGATCCTAGGTCACAGGACAGTTCACAAGGCTAAGCAAGGAAGACTTAACTCCAACCATCCTAACAATGTTGGTACATCATCCTAACAACTTTTCCTTCCTAGGGCATCTAGCACTTCATAAGGTTTCCCATATCTTTTCTAATTTAAGGATAAAATACAAGCATCTTTGTGTCAAAATTAGCTCAAATCTCACTATGAAAAGAAGAAGCCTCAGGGAATTTAAAGATCACTTAACTTGATAGTTCTATGAGCAAACACACTGTGTGACTGAATGGGCAGCCGAGGAGTCAGAGGTTCAGTGGAGATGACTATCAAGGAGCTGCTTGTTAGATTTATGGGGGAGGGTAGGTGATAGTTACTGCCAACATGTAACTCCTGTGTCTGTTAAACAAAGCGAAACAAACAAAACCAAATGCCTTTGAAATATAGAGATCTTCTGGCTGTTTCCAGAAGATCAAAATCTCTTCGACTGCAATTGTACTGTATTTGCAAACAAATCAAAATTTAGGAATAAACAAAAGTCATACCCACTCAAACTATAGACTGACTGGATTTTGGAAATCACTTTTTACTAATTAATTGAGTAACTAATCTATAACTGATGGATTTTTCCCCCCCACGGCTTCCCTTGTGTTATGCTAATGACATTTATAATCTCTCTATATGTAGTGCAGACTCGATTATTTTGACAGATTTTTTTATATGAAAACTAAGTGGGATTTTTTTTTTGACAAATATGAATCACCTCCAATTCTACAGTCAATATGATCCTCTCTGAGTGGTGCTGACGTGTGAACTCGTGTAAACCTGTGATGAAGCGGTCCTTAGGAATCATGAACTTGCTTTTTTAGTTTCTTTCTTGGTTTTGTGGGGTGGCGGTGGTAATAATACAGGGTCTCATGTAGCATAGGCTGGCCTCAAACTCATGATATAGAAGTTGGCCTAGAACTCCTGATCACCCTACCTCTACCTCATGAGGACTGGGATTACAGAAGCACACCACTATAACTGGCTTAAAAATGATGTTGTTCTGTATTTTGTTGGTTTTTTTTTTTCTATGTATCCTGTTCACACCAAGGAATCCAGAAATAAGCACAAATTAAATCGGTTTTCTTCCTTTCTTTCTTTGAATCCAAACAACAGCTGGTGAACAAGAATTTAAAAGCCACTAAAATATTTTATCTTTTATAAATAATAAATTATGTGTTTGCTTGGCACTCTCCCTTGGTGATCCAATAGTTGTTGCCATTGAGCGTTCGGGATGAACAGGTCCCTGAAGTTTTTAAACATTGTTGTCATCAGAACGACAGATGAAGAGCTGTAGTCTTCATTGAAGAAAGCTGATGCCCCAAGGTGCTCAGAACAGCAAGCACACATGATCACCTGTGTGTGCCCGCTACAAATTAACGTCTTAGCTTTTCCCATTCTGCTTCTTATTCGTAGTCTTTATGATGTAGACCTGCACAGATGAAGATATAGATATAGATACAGAAGACCTGCACAGAGACAGATACAAATACAGATACAGATATATAGATAAAGTTAACCTGACATTCCTCACATTAGGTTGAGTGAAAAGGTGACCCACAAATTCTATTCCACATTATTGCCTATGAAGTCCAGTTAATTTGTGGAAAGAAAAATACTGATGTGATCTTCTGATGCAGATGTACTCTGGCTCTGCAGCCCCCTTCTGGTGATGCACTGAACAGAACTGTGCTGTCAGTAATTGTAGACAACCCAAGACAGCCTGCATCCATCCCTCATGTCCGATGAAGACTCCCCAAGGAGAACATGGCACAAATGTGATTTTAAAGGTGGGGTGGTGGGGGGGCCCGCATTTAAAAGAAATTCACTTCCCTTGTGTTTCCACCTGTCCTCCTTTCTAAAATAATCTGTCTGAGACACACCCATGGGCATGTAGCCACTCCTTCCATCATTCCAGTTCTTTTTCTCTAGGATTATTTTTTACAAACATAGGTCATAATTCTAATCCAGGATTTTACTGAGGCTGTGTACTCCTCTGACTGAAAATCCATGCAGATGGTGACTTGAAATGGAGAGGTCATCAAAACCTTATAAAATGTTGGCTCAAAATTCACAGTAAACAATCCTGTCTTCACCCCAATCTCCTTCTCCAACACAGAAAGCATAACACACAAGGATGTTTTTTAGCAGCAGATGGTGTGATGTCTGTAGTCCCAGTACTGGGGAGTTCCAGGAGGGAAGATCGGGATTTAAAGGTTATCCTCAATAACAAAGCAAGTTTGAGACCAGTCTGGGCTACAAGAAAACAAGTCTCAAAGAACAGGCAGTAAATAAAGTAGTTAAGAGCTGGGAAGATGGTTCAGTGGTTAAAGTGTTTACCCCATAAATGTGAGGATTCCTAGAACCCATATAAATGCCTAGTGGGCATGTGGTCCATCTGAAATCCAGAAGACAGAGACTGAGTTCCTAGAGGAACAGGCTGCCTAGCAAGACTAGCCATATGGATGAGCTCTGGGTTTGTATGAGAGACCTTGCCTCAGTGAATAACATGAAAAGCCACCAAGGATGGTTCATGCCATCAGTCTTGAACCTCCATATGTACAGGCATACATGAGAAACACACACACACACACACACACACACACAAATGGAAAAGAAAATAGGGTATCTGGTATTTTGTCTGGGGTCTGATTGCCCTGAATCCAGGAATGAGCTCTCAGAGGAACATATTTTATAGACTCATTTTATTTGAAAACATGAAATCACATCAAGTAAGTTTAATTTGTTATTTCATAAATAAAATTGATTTGGGTCAAATAGGTCAAATGGTAGATAAAATGAATAAGTTAAACCTGGACTTCTTAATGAAAATACTTAAAACAAATATTCATATTATATGCAAATATATAGCATGACCATTTTATTTTAAGGTATTTTATGTATCTTAAAGTACTGTTTGACGAATAAACTATGGTATTTCCATTAATAACTGATTCTAACTTCTTAGGTTGAGCAAGAAACCTTTAAGAGAGTAACAGCTGCCAGCAAAAAATTCCTTAGATGAAGTAAAGCCTGTCTATATGTTTCCTGAAATCTTGGAGAGGAAATAACACTGGAACAACATATTGTTTTCTATCATTATGATGGAGGATCTAGGAAAATCAACTAAAAGGAGGAAAGATTTACTTTGGCTCCTAGTTTCAGAGTTATCAGCCCTGTCAGCTGACTTTACCATCAGAGGGTTGTATGTGGTCAGAAAGAACATCACTGAACAAGTGTGTGGTGGGACAAAGCTACCTCCCTAGTGAGAGAAGGAAAGACAGACAGACAGACAGACAGACAGACAGGAAGAAAAAAGGCAGGTTCTAGAGTCAACTGCCCCTCCAAGGGACATCCCAATGACATAACCTTCCACTGGGTTCCATCACCTAAAGGTTCTACTACCTCCTAACACCCTGGGGACCAAACCTCAGCACACTGCATTTGGGGTCATCTAAGATACAACCTGTGGGCTAGAGAGATAGATGGCTCAGCAATTAAGAGTGCTCTCAGAAAGAACATGCATTCAGTGCCAGCACTGTGTCAGGTGACTCACTACTAATTACCTGTAATTCCAGATCCAGGGGATCTGATGCTCTTTTCTAGCCTCTTCCCTCAGACACACACAGACAGACAGACAGACAGACAGACAGACAGACAGACACACACATACACACACACACACACAAATTTTTTAAAAAATTTTTAAAAAAGGAAGAAAGAGAGGAAGGAAGGAGAAAGAGAGAGGGGGAGAGAGAGAGAGAGAGAGAGAGAGAGAGAGAGAACCCAATCCATACAATTCATAACTCAGCATGATAAATCATTTTGTGTCAGGTGAGTTCCAGCCATTAGCTTTCAATAAGTAATTGAGTGGTCAGAGACATAACACTGAAAATAATTTCTGATAATAAATCACTGTGGGTTCTGGCATATCAAAAGGAGTCTTTTCTATGTCATAATTCTTTCCTTTTGAGGTGAAAATCTATGAAGAAGAAACTTAATGCTACCTGCAACAGGTAATAACTATCTTGACATAAGCAGCAACCTCCAAGGTACATGTCTGCATTCAATATCTAATTATCAACTCTGTTTAGTGTGTGTGCATGTGTGTGTGTGAGTGGTTGATGAACTCTGTGCTAATAGTACAGGAAGTGATAGTCTTAATTAAATTTTTTGACATTTAAAGCCTTACAGCTATGAGAAATTAGAATTCTCAAATTTATATACATATTTATGATGTTGGGAAACAGACATTAATAAGAGAGTTTTTAAGTGTTATTCACAGTGAGCTAAAATGCTGTGAGGGAAACTGAACAGAAATACTTGTTTCAGGAAAAAAGAATGAATGTAAAATATCTTAGGTATTAAAAAATTAGCTTCTGGGGCTACCGAGATGGCTCATTAGCTGGGGAGATGGTTCATCCAGTGCAAGTAAGAGACCTGAGTTCAGATCCCCAGCACCTACATAAAGCCAGGTGTGACTATGTGTGCCTGTTACCCGAGCACTGGGGCTTGAGGGATAAAAACAGGAAGATCTCTGGGGCTTTCTAGGAAAAAAAGAAAAAGAAAACAACAACTACAAGTTCCAGGTTCATGCTTCAAGAGATAAGACAGAAATAAGGAATATGCAGTGTGGTCCTCTAGCCTTCTCACCTGTGTGCATGGGTATACACACATACACACACATGCACAAACCTATACATGCAATGCACACATATACAGACATATACACGCACACATGCACACACACCTACACACACATATGCACATGCATATATGCACACACACATGAGCACACACAGGCACTCACATGCTCATGCACACGCACACAGGTATGCACTCACGCATGCACACACACACAGGCAAATGCACTTTTTTTAAAAAGTGGCAGGGCTGGAGGTATGACTGAATAGTTAAGAACACTTACCCATTCTTGTAGAGAACTCTAATTCGGTTGTCAGGACCTACATTATGTGGCTCACAACAGCCAGTATCTACAGCTCTAAGGGATTCAGTGCCGCCTTCTGGCCTCCTTGGATAATTGCAGTCACAGGCACAGACCCACATACATACAGGGAAATAAAATAAAATTTTTAAAAGAACGTGCAAGCTTCTTTATGTCTGTATAAACGGGGATGGAGAGGATGAAGACAGTAGAGTTTTGTATCTTGGTGGATTTAGATTCCACTGGGTACATTTAAGGCAGAGACAGTGACGTTTTACTTTAAGATATCAGTATATATGGTGAACTAAAAACATTTCAATTTAAAATTATGTTACAAATTTAAGTGTTGCTCTAAAAGACAAAGAGGACACATACTTTGTATAAATTCTTTTTAGGAAAAACAGTGGAATGTTTCCATTGAACACTCGGATTTTACAGCACAATCCATTTCTGCTTTAAAGTCAGTACTAAACCCTGACAAATGAGTTTTTTTTTTTTACTCCAGTTGGAAATTCATGCTTACAGCAGCTTGGAAACAATTGCTACAAAACACACACACACGCACATGCACACACACTCACACACGGACACACATGGACATCGATAGATATCTCACCTTAGTGCCCTGAGAGGGAACATGAGAGCTACAGGCAGCCTGGGGCAGAGTGATCACAGATGACAAGGTTCAGGCTGGATTCTACCAAGGGAAAAAAAAGGTTCTATTTGTAACATGGCCAGAAAACTTTCCATCAGGCCCTGCTATTGTTTGATAGGAACTCACGGCAACAAAATAACAAAGGAGTAGTGGCAAAGGAGTCTACCAGCAAATACTTGCTTATGTAAGATGTGAGAGAAGCCATTTGCAGCCACATAAAGCCTGGAAGGGTAAAAAAGAATCAAGGTAACACTGACTACATTTTGAAATGAAAAGGTAAGAGGACTCTGGCTCTATCCAAATACTGTACAAAAAAGAAAAGATAAAATGAAAGACACACTTATTTTAAAATTTTTATGGCCTTATGGCCTTCAAGATGGTTCATCAGATAAAAGCTGTCATTGCATAAGTCTGGTGGCCAGAGTCTGCTCCCCAGAATTCACATAAAAAAGCTATATGTTCTGGCATGCATCTGTAATCCCAACACTCATATATGAGATGGGAGGGGGACAAGGACAGGACATCACTCAGCTATCAGTCAGCTGGAGCATGCAATATGGTAAAAACAAACAAACAAACAAACAGTGAGACATTGCCTGGAAATAAGGTAGAAGAAGAAAACCAACTCCCAAAAGTTGTCCCCTGGCATCTGTATACATGCTGTGGCACAAGCATGACACCCTACCACAATCAATCGATCAATCAATCATCAATCAATCAATCAGACCTCAGTTCATATTTATCATTTGGAAAGAAAAGAGATGTACTTTGTGGGAATTACAATAGTAAGCTATACTGTGTTTATCATACCCATACTGATAAAGTTTTTGTAATAATGAGAGGATGCATGCTTCCTCTGCCCCAAGCTTGTTTTCCTCACTGCTTAAGCTGATCCTTCTCTGCAGGGAACCTACTGTTCTCTGCCTCTTCAACCTTTGCTCTCTCCTAAAAATTAATGATAAGGTCTATTAGAATTTCACAAACCACACCTTTTAGTCACTTGTGGTCTTCAAATTAAAAAACAGGTTTATTTTTGCAACCCATTTTCATGAAAAAAAAAGTCAATTCTCTGCACATTCAGCATATACCTGTAGAAAGTAACGGAGATGTGTTAGGAGTTTAAACACACACTGAAGGTTTTTTTTTTTTTTTACCTCTATTAAACTCATAAATAGCAGCTATTTGACAAGCAGACTGAGGTTCTTAATGGCAGCAATTATAAGCTCTGGTCTATTTAAAAACTCATTCTTTCTGTGATGAATGTACTCTGCCTTGACAGAAAAAAAATTTTTTTTACCTTTAAAAAAATCTGAGAGAGGTGTTTTTGGTTTTTTTTTTATGTTCTATGTCTTTGTGGTTCTTGATATGAAGATGAGAGGTACACTCCTGAGTGTTAACAAGCTGGGACAACTGAAGATATTCTGGTCATCTTCCTGCCTTTAGGTGATTCTGGGACATTGTTCATAGCCTGGGTCTCTGACAACTCCCTGTAATTCAGATCAAGGGGCCTTTAACACTCCCACAAAGTTCATGTCAAGTGGGGGGTGTTACTGCAAAGGCTAGGTTGGTGCCCTGAAAGCTGGAGGAGCCAAAGTCCTGACAGGAAGTCCCTTTCTCTTCACCCATATGAGTGACCATAGAGCCTGCCTCGCCTTTGGAGAAGAGCCTGTAAATCTCTCTTGCATCTAGCTTGCTTCTAGCTTGTGCCACCTTGTTCCTGCCTCTCTACACCCTTCTGCTTTGCCTCACTGACAGCCAAGGGGCCTGACAGCTGACTGCAGGTGTGTCCTGCACATGGTTCTGTCAGAGCTGTTCTGTGTCTCATCTCCCTCTGGTCTTGGGACTCCTCCAAGAGATGCTTCTGCTCCCCTTTCTCCTTTTCATCCTGTCTCTGCTGAGCCATGCTTTTTCTCAAAGAGGATAATTGGCTCTTTTGTTCTCTGAATATCCTTTCCCTGACCTTCCTAATGAGCTAGCAGAGGTTCTGCAGAGGAACAAGACTGCTGTCCTGTAGCTGAGGAAACCTATAATTCCCAGCACCAACTTCTGTATCTTTTGAAAGATACAACTCTTATACCCTACAACTTCGCACATGGGGATATTCATTCATTCGTTTGTTAATTCATTCATTCCCTTTTGATGTATATTCTGTGCCTAGCATCCTGCAGGACAAATCCAAGAACGGGATACACCTGCCTTTAAAGACCTCTTAGTCTGATGGAGGAGGTGGACGTACTCCAGTTGTAACAGTGTAACTGGTTACAACCACGACACTGCTAATGGAAGTGTTCATACATGGTGTTATATAATGTCAGACATATATTACAAGGAAACTGGCATATGATTCCTGAGTGCTGACCACAAGCTTATGACTTATCAATCAAATGGGGGCTGGGTCTATTTTCATCTCACAAAAGAGGAAACTGAGGCATCAAGAACAGCCAGAGAGCTGGAGAGATGGGCCAGCAGCAGTACAGAGCAGGTATTGCTCTTCCAGAGGACCCCAGTTCAGTTCCAGGCTCCCACATCAGGTAGCCCACATCACTCCAGCTACAAGCGGTTTGACACCCTCTACTGGCTTCTAAGGGCACCTGAGCTCATGCCATGTGCACATACCCACGCATAAGTGCATGCATACACACACACACACACACACACACACACACACACACCATTTAAAATATTTTTTAAATCTTTTTTAAAAAATAACAAGCCCATGAACCAACAATAGCTATGCTTGCCTTCATAAGAGAAAGCCCATCAACACACCAACATGGATGAAGTATGGTCTTACCAGACCTCATCCTATCTGAGGAGATTTGGCAACTGATAGTTGCTGAGAGATGAAAAGTCTATTTTCTCCAGGAATGCAGTCGCTGGTAGATTGCCCATGTTCCAGTGGATGGCCCTGCATTTGTGCATATAATGGATTCAGTGGGTTATAAAAAAAAGAGAGAGTGAGAGGAAAGAAGGAAGGAAGGAAGGAAGGAAGGAAGGAAGGAAGGGAGGAGAAAGAAAGAAAGAAAGAAAGAAAGAAAGAAAGAAGGAAAGAAAGAAAGAAAGAAAGAAAGAAAGAAAGAAGGAATCATAAGGTTTTACTGATGTGAACAGACACCAAGGAAACTCTTATAAGAACAACATTTAATCAGGGCTGGCTTACAGGTTCAGAGGTTCAGTCCATTATAAAGGCGGCAACAAGGCAGCATCCAGGCAGGCATGGTGCAGGAGGAGCTGAGAGTTCTACTTCTTCATCTGAAGGCTACTAGCAGAATACTGGATTCCAGGCAGCAAGGATGAGGGTCTTAAAGCCCACAGCCACAGTGACACGCCTACTCCAACAGGGCCACACCTCCTAATAGTGCCATTCCCTGGGCTGAGCATATACAAACCACTACAGAAAGAAAGAAAGAAAGAAAGAAAGAAAGAAAGAAAGAAAGAAAGAAAGAAAGAGAAGGAGGGAAGGAAGGAGGGAGGGACGGGGAGGGAGGGGGAGGGAGGGAAGGAGGGAGGGATGGGGAGGGAGGGAAGGAGGGAGCGGGGAGGGAGGGAAGGAGGGAGGGGGAGAAAAAGAAGGAAAGAGGATATGAAGTAGGGAAGGAAATGTGAAGGGGAGTTGGGGAAACAGAGAGATAGTGAAGGGTAAATATGATCAAAATAATCCTGTAAAAATGTATAAAATCTCAGATCTTTTAAATTAACAAAAAGGAATAGCCAACCTAAAGTGACACCTGCAATGAGGAATGGTGTCAGAATCTGGACCTGAGTCTGTGTGACTCTCTTGCTGACGACATTAACCTATAGGCATCCCTGTCTCCCATGTAAGCCATGATCAGAGATTGAAAAGGCTGGGCTACTTATCTACCATAAAATGTTTGTGATACATCAAAGGATCTTGGTGTTGGAGGGTATCACATGTCCTTGAAAATGCAAGGTGGCTACAAACCTATAGGGACTCCTTTACAGGCAAATGCACTCTTGTGCTCCCTGTAGTGATCTGGGCTGCTGCTCTGTCAGATCTGATCAACAGAACAAGATCAAAGTTTCACTGTTTGTTCCAAATTCAAATCTGAAGGAACCAGCAGCTTCTACCCTCTGCCTCCTGGAACACTTTGTCTGAGGGAAGGTGAATGCCACGTGAAAAATCCAGTGATCCTGAGTCAGTCACACCTGAAGGAATCTCAAACCAGCCAGTAGAAGAAGCTAGGCTAATAGGAAGAGATACCCAGCCTGTCTTAGCTGTTGCAGCCACCACAACCCAGGCTTCAGAGATGAGCAGGAACATCCTCTTGGCTCTTCAGCCCTACCAACTCAGTAAGGAGGAAAGTTAGACATATTAGTCCCACAAATCAGTCCCCAACTATGAGCAGCTCCAGCTGAGGTCCTATCAGCATGGAGCAGACACAAGGATGCCATGTGCCCTGCTGGAATTCTCACTCAGTGCTAGGAACATAGTGAAATGCTAGGCAGTTTGTTCTGACAGTATATGGGGTGATATTTTGCACAGAAGAGCTTTTGCCGCTGTGGTAGAAGTAATGTACACATTCCTCACACTTGAACACACAGGCACACACATACACACACCATTTCCCCCGAACTCATCTGTTTACTCTATAGCAAATCTGAAACCTGGAACATTTCAAACATCTTAGCTTAATAATTCAGGCTATAGAAAAGTACAACCAATGTCAAATGCCCTTCTACAAGAAAGGCACATTTTATCTTATTCCTAGGTTAAACTGGGGCTGCAAGAATGGTGTGAGTCTTTTTTTTTTTTTATCCAACTCTCCCCTTCTTGTTTACTTTTGAAAACATAACTAATAGAAAATAACAGAATAAAGAAATGATGGTGTACATTTCCACTGTTTCTACCACATACTCATCAAATCTTTTTTATGTGTCTTATGTGGTGTGGCCCAAGCTGGCCTAAAACTATGGGCCCTTCTGCCTCACCCTCCCAAGTGTCAAGATTATGTACACACCACTAGTTCTGAATTTATCACATCTTGACACGTTAACCTTATTTAAAAGTTACATATATTCGGGTTCTCCTCTCTCACTACCTCTTCCAGCCCCTCTCCTAGAAATCATCATTCTGATTTGTCCTTAACCATTCTTAGCCCATGTACAAATAAAAGGAACAAATAAAAAGCAGCAGTTTGACTTATTTTCAAATTTGGAATCAACACTATCATTCTATTAGTTACTTTTCTATTGCTGTGGTACAAGTATGCTTTGCTGAATGCTGTGGCTCCTGTCTTTAATTCCAGCACTTGGGAGGCAGAAGTGGACAGATCTCAGTAAGTTCAAGGCCAGCCTGGTCGACTTAGCAAATTCCAGGCTCCACGAGCCACACAGTGACACCCTAGGAAGAAAAAAGCCTACTATGACCAAAGCAACTTACAAAACAATTACATTTACTGGTTCTAGCAGGTTAAAGTCCAATATGGCAGCAGAAACAGCCTAGAGTGCACATCTCCATAAGCAGGAGGCAAGTAGTACACTGGAATGGTGTAAAAAACCCGATTACTGGAGCCCCACGTCAGGCTTCAAACTGTAAAAGCCCCGCTTACTGGAGCCCCGTGCTAACTGTAAACTGTCTTTACTGTCTCCACCATACACACACCACTACACCTACTACTACTACACCACACACACACACACACACACACACACACACACACACACACACACACTACAAGGAAATCCTGGGTATCTATAGGCTTTTGCCACGTGCCTTGTAGGCGCGTGGATACCACGTGCCTTGCAGGTGTGGATATGACGTAAGCCTTACAGGTGTGGACAACACGTGTGCCTTACAGGCATATATGGCGTAGATAGCACGTGGACAACACGTGCACCGCATGCCTTGTAGGCGTGGATACCACGTGCTCCTTGCAGCTGGGGGCACTAAACAGCAAAACAAGCTATGTGGGATATCAGAGTGTGCTTCAGCTGTTGTAGGCTGTTGAAAACCAAGTCTCATGTCAGGGTATATGGCTCAAGATGGCTGCAAAGCTGATAACTGCTTTCTAGCCGCTTTTTGCTGAAAGTCGGCTCCCAACAGAATGGCAGAGTCTTTTTAAACATTAAATCCCATTCCCGGAGACACACTTCCTCCAACAAGGCCACACCCCCTAATCCTTTCCAAACAATCCTACCATCTAGGGGCCAAGTATATGGGGGCTATTCCCATTCAAAACACTGCAATTACAATGCCCCCAAATAAGTAAAAATGCATAAATTGTACAATAAAGTAAATTATACCCCAGGGATCCCAGAGCAAGCTGGCTAGCAAAACTAGCTAAATAAGTGAGCTCTGAGTTTGATTAACCAATCCTGCCTCTAAGAATAAGGTGGAGTGTGGTCCAGGAAGATTCCTAATGTCAACCTCAGGCCTCCATGTGCACTTGCCACACTTGTGTCCACACACATGCAAACATACATGTAGTCACATGCACCTCCACTAGAGAGAAGGAAAGTCAGGAGAACCCTTCCCCTTTCCATAGGAACGATGGTTATGGTTTCCTCATGTCCTCATACTCCATGTACCCTAATGAGGTGTTGGTATAAATTGTTTGTGGTGTGTACATGAGTGCATGCATGCATGTGTTTGTGTGTGCACAGACGATGTGCACATATGTGTGTGCATGCATGTGTGTGTGTGTGTATGTGTGTGTGTGTATGTGTGTGTGTGTGTACCCTGTACCACATGGCAAAGCCCTTCATGCCTGGAAAGGTGAAGCCCCACGTCAAGACGGTTTCTTTTTCTCATTGTTTCTCTTGTCACTTTATTTTTGCATCATCTAAGATCAGATTTAAAAGAAGGAAAAAAAAAAGATGTAGAATCAAGAAGCTGGACGCCCTCATCCGGCTGCAGGGTGCTCTGCAAAATGTGTGCTCAGTGTACGCTCTGAGAAGTTTCAGTCACACAACAAATGTGCTCCTGCTTCCCAGGTGCAAGGGGTGCTTAGCTTTGTGGGGAGGAAAGAGACCTACTCCCTCCCTGTACTTTGTGTTTGGTATGAATTTATTATGGCACAGATATAAGAGGGAGCCCAGGGGACAGAAGAGGAAGAAAATGATTTTAAGGCACAGGATTTTTCGAAGCCTTCGCAATGTTTTTGCTTTCTTTGATTCCTGAATTCAGCAGCATCTTGTAAACTGAGTGTACAGTTATAGGCAAGATAGTATCCCAATAACCACAGAAAATGTTCGTGCGGTGGGTATTTCAATTCTCATCCTCAGCTCAGTGCCAGCAAACGCTCTCTTTTCTGGGTTTTGCTCACAGTCATTTTCTGCCTGCCTATCCATCCATTCACTCACCCCTACTCAGCAAACAGATGTCAAATGTCCAACTTCTCCAGCACTGTTCTAGGACCAAGAACATCATGGGGAAACCGTAGAGACAAGATGTGACTTTTCTTTCCAGTTGAGCAAGACAATGATGGAATGTGAAATTGGAGGTGACAGAAAGGATAGTCCAGCTGGGCTGGTTTGGGCAGCCTCCTTCAGTGGGTAAAGTCTGAGCCAACCCCTCCTCCCCCCCTGTGAATAGGCAGCCAGTCCTGCAGTGTTGTTCTTCCAAAGGGCTCCAGATCTGAGGGCTGTGAGACGGTTAGGGCAGGGAGAGAAAGTCAGATGTCAGTCATAAAAGCCAGTGAAGGTTTCTTCTGAGTGTTATGAGAAGTAGTCTTGTGTTTGTCAGTTTTATTTTGGTTTTTACATATTGGAAAGACAAAGAGATTTTTTAAAGTTTAATCAAAGATCAATGGCTCCATGAGGGTGTTTGCTACCAAGCCTGACAACCTGAGTTCAATCCCTGGGACGCACATGGTGAGGGGAAAGAACTGACTTCAACAAGTCCTCTGACCTCTACAGTCACACACAGACATAGACAGTGAATAAGTGTAATTTTTTAAATTAAAATACTCAATAGCTGTTTGAATCAAGAAAGCTGGTAGCAGGTGGTTATGATGCCAATGAGAAGTTAAAAGACCCTGTGTTGTGGCAAGGAAGAACAATGGAAGCCTAAGGGTGTGTGCTGGCTGATTTTGTGTCAACTTGACACAAGCTGGAGTTATCACAGAGAAAGGAGCTTCAGTTGAGAAAATGCCTCCACGAGATCCAGCTGTAAGGCATTTTCTCAATTAGTGATCAAGGGGAGAGGGCCTCTTGTGTGTGGTGCCATCCCTGGGCAGTCTTGGGTTCTATAAGAAAGCAAGCTGAGCAAGCCAGGAGAAGCAAGCCAGTAAGAAACATCCCTCCATGGCCTCTGCATCAGGTCCTGCTTCCTGACCTGCTTGAGTTCCAGTCCTGACTTCCTTTAGTGATAAACAGCAATATGGAAGTGTAAGCCAAATAAATCTTTTCTTCCCAACTTGCTTCTTAGTCATGATGTTTTTGCAAGAATAGAAACTCTGACTAAGATGGGATGCATTTCTTTATAGAATGAACAGGCTCATAAATGGAAAAAATATATAAATAAATGGATAGGATGAGAGAGACCAGAGAGGAATTTGCTGAAAATTACTTAAGAGATGATAAACTCTCGAGAAGACATGAGAAGTGCAAGAAATAGAAAAGGGTTTATGAGCTTTGGAAGAGTGGAGAAGGGGAAGAGGCATCAATCGGTAGCCAGCTGCCTGAACTTTTAATATAAACAGTCCCCAGGGATTGTATGTGTAAACACCAGATTTCCAGCAGGTGGCGCTGTTCCAGAAGGCTGTGGAAACTTTAGGAGGTGGAACCTCACTGAAGGAAGTGTGGGTCACTGGGATAACAGCCTTGAGGTTTTATAGCTCAGTTCCGCTTCCTGTTCTTTCTCAGCTTCCTGGCCAGCTAAGATGGCATCAAATAGCTTCACACTCCTGCTGCCACACCTTCTCACCATGACAGACTCTTCCCTCTTCTTCCCTGACATTGCTTTGTATTGGGTCTTGCTCACAACAATAAGAGAAGTAGCCCAGATGAATACAGCAATGTCAGCTGAATAGTGGAGAAGGCGGTGGCTGCAAGGGCAAGACTCCTTCAGAAACTGCCTGTGTCTTTTAAGTGTGTGTGTGTGTGTGTGTGTGTGTGTGTGTGTGTATGCCAGATATGTGTTCAGTGTGTGTGTGTGTGCCAGGTATGTGTGCCAAGTATTGTGCAGTGTGTGTGCACATGTGTGTGCACTGTGCATGTGTGTACATGTGTGCACAATGTGTGTGCATGTGTATGCATGTGTATGTATGTGTGCCAAGTATGTGTGCAGGTGCCCACAGAAGACAGAAGAGGGTGTTGGAGCCCCTGAGGCTGTGAGACATGGGTGCTAGGAATTGAATTCAAGTCCCCGGCAAGAGCATGTGTTCTAATAGCTGAGCCATCTCTCCAACCACAGGTACCACTCCTGTGTCCCACTTCCCAGCACTGTGCTAAGCAGCGAAAGGTATTTGAAAAACAAATACAGAGTGAGTGAGCAGAACACATTGGAACTACATGTAAAACACTCAATAAATTTGGCAAAAGACTAGGGAGAAATTAAATGTTAAACTCAGTGGAAAAAGAAAAAACCTTAAACATTCACTGTCATAGGAGAGAAAAGTCTAAGAGCAGAGAGCCCAGGAAAGGATGACTGGTATCACAGGTTCTTTGATAAAAGAAGGAAAGAAGACATCTGTCACCCACTTCTGGCACACAGGAAGTGGGCTAAACCTGACACCTGTGACTTCTCTCACCCACCACCACACCAGTAAAGAGATGTCACATGACACCCAGGATGCCCAATTAAACTTAATTTTGGATAATAAAAGATTTTGTTGTATCTTAAGCAATAACTTTAGTTTGTACCACATGGAACGCTTAAGGTACTCTTATTATCTTTAAATGTTATAATTAATCTGAAAATCAAATTTAGTGAAATGACCTATATTTCATATACTGTCAGCGCTACTTTGAGGTAGATCCTCTCTACTGGGTATTTTATCTGAAAGAAACTGTGTGTCTGTGGGGTCCATTAATACCTTCCACATACGTGAGCTTACTTATAAGTGGCAAAGTCAGGATTGGGATACACTATCTCACTTCTGATTCCATAATTTTCCCCTCAGCCACGTCATGGGGTAAGTTGCAAATTATTGCCTCCACCTGGGGCTCAGCAGAGTGAGCAGTCCCTTTGCACACTGTGTATGTGTGGCTGGTCTCCTTGTTAATCTTCGAGCACAGGACGTTTCTTGGAAATCACTTCTGAGTCCATAAAAAGAGAGATTTACCACAAGGTTCTTGACGTCCTTCCATGGGGTTACTTTTCTAGTACATGTGGGATAATGACAGGTTTAAAAGATGATTTCTAATCCCCTGAGTAACTTGGATAATGAGGCTCACAGCTTTGCTGAAATGGACCAGGTATTCTCCAATTTACTTTACAAGGAAGGGGGCTTTCTCTATTTGAAATGCAAACTGTCTTTTAAATAAAGAAAGAAAAAATAAAACAAAACAAAATACATGTATTTTATCTGCATGAGTGTTTTGCCTGCCTGTATGCAGGTGCACTACTTGCATGCCTGGTTCTCGTAGAGGCCAGAAGATGATATCAAGTCCCTTGTAACTAGAATTACAGATGGTTGTGAACCATCAAGTCCCACCAAGATGGCTGGGAACTGTAGCCAGGTCTTCTGCAAGAACAACAAGTGTTCTAAACTGCTGAGACGACTCTCTAGCCCCAAGCTGCCAGTTTTTAAATGGAGAAATGAACCAAGTATAAAATGTCTGTAGTCTGTTTGGATGCTTTTGGAGAGCGTGAGCAAGGCATGCTTACCAAAGCACCTAAGAGGTAATACAGTCCAAGGTGAGAACCCTGAATCTGAAGGCAGAGGGATGTGGTTTGAATCTTGACCACATCACATGCTTGAAATAGAGTGATATTTTAATTGTTGACATGACTGAACTAAAAGTCATGTAGATTAGTGGATTCTGAAAGATCTAACCTAGCCAATATATCGATCCCTTGACTGATACATAATATAATGGAATTGTTGGGAAGTGGTGAGAAGTAAGACTTGGAACCATATTGAAGCAAGTAAGTCCCTCTGGGTGTGTTCTTGGGAGCTGCCCGGTCCTATTTCTTCCTGGCTCCATGGTGTGAGCTGCTTTTCTCTGCCATGCCCTCTACCATGACAGGCTGGCATCTAGAGTGTAGGACCTTAATAGGATGGCTGATATTGGTCGAAGTGCTTGCTGGAAATAGCCCAGAGACCCAACAGGTGTCCATTGCCTGTGAGGGACAAGCATCTATTCCTCCGTGCTCCCAGAATCCAGGCTGCTGACACATGGCATGATCTCCATTTGATCTGCACCTTGCAGTCACGTTTGGCTAGAGAGGGCGTGACTATAGGCTTCAGCCTCGAGAGATTTTTATATTCATGAATTACCTAAAGGTCAGGGGACATAGCTAAATTAAGTAACTCCTTTTTCCCAGCCCCTCCTCCTCCCCCTCCCCTATTTAAGCCAGCTCTCCCCTGGCTTAAAATGTGGGGTGCAGACCATTTATCACACGCCATGAACAATAAAACTCCTGGAACCTCCAGATTTTCTCAAGTTATTGGGACCCTCCATTGTGGAAAGCTATCATGAGTTCCCACCCACCAGATGAGCAAGATTTTTCTTCTCTAAGTTGTCTGTCAGGTGCTTGATCACAGTGATACAACAGTGACTAACATTGGCAAAAGTTAAATCACTTAGCTTCCTCATCTCCAGGATATGGATAATGGTGATGGCAAGTGAAATACCATCCATACCTGATAGCCCTGAGAGCCACAGAACAGTCAGTGACAGGCACTGAGGTCAGTGGCATGGCTGTGTCTGTGTGACCAGAGCCAACATTGCTGTGTCTGTGTGACCAGGGCCAGCATTGCTGTGTCTGTGTCCATGGGGCCAGCATTGCTGTGTCTGTGTGACCAGGGCCAACATTGCTGTGTCTGTGTCACCAGGGCCAACATTGCTGTGTCTGTGTGACCAGGGCCAACATTGCTGTGTCTGTGTGACCAGGGCCAACATTGCTGTGTCTGTGTGACCAGAGCCAGCATTGCTGCGTCTGTGTCCATGGGGCCAGCAGCAATCTACTTTGTTCCTGATCCCTTTGTGAATAATGGTGAATGGCATCCTACAGGTTAGAAAAAGGGTTGGGAAAGGATTGTGCTGTGGTTGAACTATGAGAGCTGCCTGTAATGAAAAGCCTTGTACTGGGAATTAGACAAATAAAACATAAAATATTGGGCAAAAATGTTTGCACGTGTCCCCAAACAAGGAAAGGGGTTTTAACTGAATTCCACTTCTTTAAAGATTACAGGCAACTTGTTTTTTTGTCTTAAATGACAAAGGCCTTTCTACCTACTGGGAATTTTAGATATAGGGATATAGAATATGATTGTAAGTTTAATTGATTTTGTATTTTCACTGTATTGTGGGTGCTATATATAACACCTCCCATCCCCACCAAGTTCATGCCCACAGCTTTCCCTTTCACATTTGAAAGCTCAGTTAAACCAACGAGAAATCTTAGATAGTTTTGCCACCTAATCTAGGTTGCCCTGCCTAAAGCTTTTGATCCTCCTGCCTCAGCCCTCACTGGTGGGATTACAGAAGTATGTCAGGGTTACACCCTCTTTACATGTTTATTATATATACATATTCTTCTGACTGACCTCACTGGATAGTGGACTAAATATGCAGCACGGAAATGTTCTCATTGTTTTGTCTTCTTGGGACAGGATCTCACTCTGTAGTAAAAAACCACCCTGGAATTCACTACATAGCCTAAGATCACCTTAAACCAATAGTCCTCCTGCCTCAGCCTACTCTGTGCTTGGGATTACCAGTATGGGCCCCCATGCCTGCTTATAGTGAACATTTCTTTGACTCAAAGAACTCTAATAATTTGTAGACACGTATCTTTTCTTCAGTAGCCCACTCAGGAATGCCAGTTCTATTTAATCAACAAACACTTCCTGCATATTTATGACATGAAAAAAGCACCATGCTAGGTGCTGGAGTCTGCAGTAGCCCACAGAACAGAGCTCTGCTCTCAGAGAAGCTAGCTAGCAATCGAGATCCTTTGGTTAATTTTTTTCTACCTTATATGGATGAGCCATGGACTCTGATTCAGTGGCTCTTAAAAGTCTTTCTTATAATTACCTTTACACAGTCAAGTAAATCAAGACATTAAGAGGGGTTAGAGAGCAGAGAACAGCTTCATGCTGGATACTAAATTAAAACCACAGAGTATTTAAAATTCAGGAGACTGAAGCAGGCATATAAATACTGTGACCTTCACTGGTGGAATGCTTAGCCAGTCTTTTTAAGGATCATTTTAATGTCTCGTTTTCGCAAATCTTACCTTGGGAAAAAAAATCCCTTCAAGATCTACCTAGTCATACTTAAACTTCCTAGATGAGCTCCTGAGTTTTCAAGGCAAACACAGCATTGAGTTTGGTAAAGTCACTTATGCCAGCCATGGGTTAGAGGAACTTGATTTTGTATGGCTGGTCCTGGGCTATCTCAGTCTCAGTTGGCTGGCCTTTGACATACTGACTGAAGCAGATATGAGAACGATAACAGAACCCTCAGGTACTGGAGGTTTGCAGGCTTGTATTTGCCTGACTGATAACCATCTACCCACCCCATCTACTATCTCAGAACTTCAATATAAGCAACCAACCATCTCAGAACTCAGTGGGGTTAGTCAACAACCACCACGCTGTGCTCATGGTTTCTGGGTTAGGGTGGAGGTGAGGAACTCAGAAGAGGTGTCCTGAGGAAACATCCTCTTGTCTCTGTCTGATGGAACCCCATCTACTACGGTTGTGTTGAGGGCTGAACTGACTGGGTGTGTGTGGAGATCATGCCCATAGCCATCCCTGAAACTAAGATGTGGAGGTGAAGCCATGTGTGGACTACAAAGCAGACTGGCTATGTATTGTATCTCTAACGTGGTATTATAGGATGCCCAGACTTCTTCCCCACTGCCTCAGATCTCAGGAGCAAATGTTCCCAGTGAATGCAGTGGACACTTCTTCCTTAGTTATCAGAGTATTGCCACCTGGGCTGCACTAGCTAAAGCAGCCACAAGTTTAGCAGGATTTTAAGGAAGTAGATAGGCCCTATCTCTCCATGAGGTGCACCAAAGAATCTACAGCCATGTTCCAATATGGGGTTTCAATACCCCATCATATCCAATATCTTGATGAAAATTAAACTAATAAATGAACAGATGTCAAAGGAGAGAAGAGTTAAGGGCAGAGGGCCAACCAATTATTTACTGCCTGTTTTTTAAAAAGCAGTGTGAGGGATTACTTCAATCAAACTAGGCAAGCTTTACCACTGAACTGGATCTCAGCTTTCCTTAGACCACACTTTTTTTTTTTTTTAATTTTGAAGGTTATTTCCAACTTTGCAAAGTTCTTCTTCCTTTACCCTTGACTCCTTTAGTCCATTCTCATATGTTCTTTGTTTAAGGATATGAAGAATTCTTCCTTTTCTTATAGGAATGCTTGAGATTTTCATATAGACCTCACCATGGCTACAGCTGTTGCAACTTGGTGCTTTGGAGGCAAGAAAGTGTTGATGCTGAGACCTGAGGAAACATCCACTTTCAAGCAATATTCAGCATCAAACCAACTGTCATCATTGGTGCACCACAAGTCTGTGTTGCCTTACACGATTCCACCATCGAAGGATACTTCCTATTCCCTCATACTTGTCAGATTGTCAGGTCCAAATTCACCCATGGCTTCTGCACCATTTACAAAAGTATATCTGTCCAACAGAGTGGAATGAAGATGGCTTCTGCCGACACCTGGTGTCCTGGAGTACAGACGGACTTAGTGTGTGCTGAGACACTGCAGGAAGAAGTGGATGATGGGAATATCTCACTGTAGGGGGAACGAATTCTCAGGGAACCAAATTCTCTTATTTTGTTATAGAGGACACAGAAATGGTAGAGACCATTGCAAACTGCTAAAGACAGTTTGTATCAGTGTGGCCTTCCTGAATTTTTTACCTTTATTTGTAAGAACCAATAGAAAACACGACTGGATCCTCCAAAGTTCACCCGACCTTAAGGATTTGCATGTCAACTGATTTACCTGAGTCTGAGTCTCAGTTTGCTTTAGAATAAACCACAAATGTGCAGAACTTTCCCAGAAAGTTATTTTTTGTAAAGGCTACAAAGCTTGAGAGAAGTTTTAGGGAGGTTGAAATCATCACAGCTAATTCCAAAACATTACAGAGACTGTGACTGTCTCCCTTCTGAAGCAGCAGCAGCGCACACGGCTAATGAGAAGACACATCCATATGTTTTCTGAAGGCTTATTGAAAATGGCTTTGATGGCTGAACCAAGCTAAATATTAAAATAGATCACCACAATAAAATGCTTCTTGGCTTCTTTCAGAACTCAGCACTAAAAGTCTCTTCTAGATAAATCACACGCTAAGATGCAAATCCCTTTTAATTTATGGACAGTAGTTAGCAGAGTTCCTGGCTGGTGATGTCCTTGGATCACTTTGCTTAGTGTTGATTGAGACGGCTGCCTGGCAACCTTCAGTTCCCCATGCAAATCTCAATTAGTGGACAACAATCTCTTTCCCTTCTAAGACAGACAGCGGTTCTAGAGAGTTGTCCTTCAGAGCCTGCGAACAGAGGTCCCCAAGGCTTTTCAATGGTCTATCAGTTGCTTCTCTTATTGCTGTGACCACCTATCTAACAAGAAGCAACCTGAGGGCTAAGAAGCTACTTTGGTTCATAGTTCAGGGACATCCACATCAGGGAGCAGGAGGCAGGACCAAGCCCTGCCTGTTGCAGTAGACAGACGTTCAAGAACATTCCAGTGGACCAGGAAATACTAAGACAGAAATGACGCTCACTGTGTCCTAGGCAGTCTTAGTCCAATCAAGCTGGCATCAAAATCACATCACAAAGGGTCATCAGAAGGAAAACTCTATGACCTTGTCACTGTGCTGACCTCCCAGTGGCTGAGCAAAGGCAATCACAGAGGAGACTGCTCTCGGGGCAAACCAAGGCAATGACACCCATTGTGTGTCTTTACTATCAGGAACTTGCAGGGGAAAAGATGTTGGTTTTATTATGTCTTCACATCTAGGGTAGTTTTGTTTTGTTTTGTTTTGTTTTGTTTTGTTTTGTTTTGTTTTGTTTTTTACCTTTAGTGGGGGAAACTGGAAGTGTGCAACAAGGCACTTTCTTCCATCTTTGAGGAAAACACTCCTGGGATAGCTCAGGCAAACGACACCCACTGGCCAGGGAACTCCATCGCCTGAAAGATCGGCTGGCAAGCTAGCTGGGTGTTGTGTTTTGGTCTTAGTTCTGGAGTACTATTTGGGTTTGGTTTGGTTTTTCAGTCATGGTCTCACTATGTAGCGCTTGCTGGCCTGGAACTCACTATGTAGATGAGGCTGGTTTAGATTTCCAAGGAAATGACTGATAGTATTTGTTGCCAAAGGCAAAGTTGTTCTTTCAACTGAAAATTAGAATCTTGGAAAGTCTGTGCCTGAACCAAGAACTTCCTAATCCTTATAATCTTTGCTGGCAACGTAGATCGCTGATGAACATAGTTTTTCATATTATGCAATGAAATAATTTATCATTTGGGGAATTTGCATAACTAAGTGAGTCAATAATTTACAAATGAAAAAATGATATAACAAAACTGTGAATTAATAAAAGAGTTGATATTTCAATATTACAAGATGTCAAAGGTTCATTTAATAAGGTTTCAGAGTCCAAACTACCTCAAATCTTCAAGAAATGACCATTTACCCAATCAGCGTAGAGTCAAAGAAAAGACTGTTTATTATTCGTTTGTTTGTTTATGTTTTTAGACTTATTTGATAGGCACAGATGGCCAGCAACTCAGCATGTGGCCCAGGCTGGTTTTAGATCTCCCCTAACCCTTAGCCTCCCTAATGTTGGGGTTATTGATGTGAAGGACCATGTCTGGCTTGGGAGTAAAATCTTTAAGGAAAATATCCAAGGTCAGTTTCTTGTAGGAATTTCTGCTTAGGGTAATTTTTTTAAACTTATATTCATTTCCTAACTTATAATTATAACCATGTTTGATACAGATATAAAAAGTATTAAAGGTTTGTATGGCCCACTCATGAGAAACACATCTTCATGAACACAGCTAGAAGCAAGAGATCATTAAGAAAGCATTTACCTTGTTCACATTCTTCCCAAATAACCTGACTGGTTTTTTTTTGTTTGGTTGGTTTTTTGGTTTTTTGCCTTTAAGTCTCCTCAATGAAAAAGCAGGCCTGTAAAATAAATATACCTCTTGTTTCTACCACACTGTTTCATAAGATCTGCAGCCGATGTTTTGAGAATGTCCTCCTGGGCTAGTTAGATGGCTCAGCAGGGTAAGGGCATCGGCTACCAAGCCCGAGAACCTGAATTTGCACCCTGGGACCCATACGTTAGAAGGACAGAACCAATTCTTGTAGGTAGCCCTTGATCTCCACATTCACACTGTGGCATACACATAGTAGCATGTATATGTATACATACATGAACACATGCACATACACACACACCACAAAGAAACTAATTTTCCATTTTTTGAAGGAATGGCCTCTTATACAGCTGATGTCCCATCTTTACCTTCTGTAGCTTCATCTGTGTTACCAGAAAAGCCCTTTTAGTTACAACTGGATAGAAACATTTAATGAAAAGATAAATAAATCCAGACCCTAGGCAGACACTAATCTAGGTCCAGATGTGAATTTCGCTGGTGCATGCTTGCCCCCTCCCTCTCTTCCTTTCCTTTGCATCCCACTTCTATAACAGCAAGTAGACTAAGATGATTTTATCCAATACAGATACAAATATGGATAAAATGTATAGGTTAGAATCACAGAAAAAAAATCATTGGAAAAAGTAAAAAAAAAAAAATTAAAATTGGGATCACTGGCGGCATTTTTAGAGACTGTTTACATACACAAACACATCAAGACAGATGATGCTATGTGTAACTGAGGTGCTAGGTTTTCATCCTAGGCATGAAGGCAAAGGGTAAAGAAGTGGATACTACCCTGGAAGGAGCCTGTATGGAGAAGGCTACATTGAGAGAGCAGTGATTGGAGAGAGGGGGGAGCAGCAGGGGGAGGAGGGAACAGTGATACACATCAACACAAGATTCTCAACTCCCCCAACTCCCCCCACTCCCCCAACTCCTCCCACTGCTCCCACTCCCCCCTACCCCCACTCTTCCCATTCCCCCCACTTCTTTCCTCACTTCTGCCACCTCTCAATCTCCTGACTCCTCCCTCTCCCCTCACTCCCCCTTTCTTCCCACTCCCTCAATCCCTCAACACCCCTCACTCCCCCCACTCTCCCCACTTCTTCCACTCCCCCACTCCTACCACTCCTTCCACTCCTCTCACTCCTCTCACTCTTCCCACTCCCCCCAGTCCTTCTATTCCCCCCACTCCCCTACCCTCCACCTACCCCGGACTTCTCAAAATCTGTTTTGTTACTGATTGCTTCTTCCCCAGCATAAGTCGTCTCCCAGAACATATCTCCCATCTTTATACCTCTGAGAATCCTGCTTCCTGATTTTGGTGGGGCTAGAGACAATAACTAAGTCAGACCACTAAGGACTATGACTCTACTCTACCCATAAACCATTAACTGTGTATATCTCCTGGGGTGGGGGCTTCACTTTTCCTTCCTTCCTTCCTTCCTTCCTTCCTTTCTTCCTTCTTTCCTTTCCTTCTTTTCCTCCTCTATTCCTTAAGACAAGGACTCATGCCTCCTAGGCTGACCTTGAACTTTCTTTGTAGCCAAGGGTGAGGTAACTTTTTGTAGAGGTAACTTTCTTTACCTCTTATTTCTGCTGCCTCCACCTCCAAATACTGGGATTGTAGGTGTGTACCACCACACCCAAATCAAGTGATGAGGACAGGAACTGGGGCTTCATGCACACTAGACAAGCCGCACCAACCCAGCTGCATCCTCAGACCTTGCACCATGTGGGTTTGGGGCAGTTTCAGATGACCCAGAACAGTGTCTGGTTTTTCTCTTCATTATGAGCTGATCCTCAGATGTGGACTCCTAAGTCTAAGTAGATCTGCACATGACCACGTTGGTTTTGCCAAAGGCCAGAAATTCAGAATGGAATTTACCTCCTTTTACAGGCAATGTATCCTTCAGATTCAGGTCATTTCTTCCAGAAACCACTGCTGTGTGCAAGGACACAAATGCACCAGGGAGACATCAGTCTTCCGAAGAGATAGAATAACATTTTTAACTTAAATATTGAGTTTTCAAAAGCAGGCTTCTCTGTGTTGTGCTGTGACTGACCCATCCCCCACCCCACATTTCCTATGCCTCTCTGATGACTTTGAAATGTCCTGCAGAGAAGATGAATTCCACCTCATGCAATGAACTGTTCTGAAGAAAAGGCCAAGTGAGCATCCCTGCAGAAAAGAGGCAGAAATCTTTACACTCAAACACCTCACATCCACTGGCACTCAGTTAATTATGATCTGGGAATAAGTAACATGTTCAGAACACCTCAAATTTACCCCATGTATTACTTAATTAACAGCATTATTCATGTCTTTCAGTTCTGCCTTTAGACAGCATAATCCTATCATTCTAAATGAGGAGATTTCACATTTAAAAAGCTGGCAGGTCTAAATTGAGTTTCATAAAGGTTTTGAAGTTGTCGCTGGTAATTTTAAAAAATTATATATGCATCATTTTACTTTATAACCTGTGGTTGACCCTCCTGTATTATCTTTTCACTCTTTTACAAGAAAGAGTTTCTGCAGAGAATATATAAAGTTTAAAGGGCAGAAACATAGCATTAGGAAGACTGAGGCAGGAGGATCACCTACAGGGCTACATGTCAAGATCCAATCAAAACAGAGGAGAGGAAGAGGTTAGAAGGAGAACCGAGCCGAGATGGGAGAGGAAAAGAAGTAAACAGACATCTTTGCGTTCTTCTCTAGTTTCATGATTTAAAATTCTGTTCCTTCTTGCATATTTTCTTATTGTTACCATGGTTGTGTCCCCAAACTTCACACAGTTTAGTTTTGTATGTTGGTAGGTAGATGGTAGATGGGTGGGCAGGGAGGTGCCAACTCATTCTGCAGGTATTCTTCGGAGACCAGCTTTTCACAATCAGTGTGACACCCTGAGATTCACTTATGCCATTTAGACAGCTTCATCAAATTCCACCTCTGATGGTTGTATCTAACACAAACTTGACTGTACTATCTGTCTACAGTCCCATAAATTCCAGAGATATTATGGACAATATCTATATTTCTCTAATAATCAAGACTTTTTTTTTTACAGAAATACTCATGGGAGTGGTATTTAATGGCACAGGCAAGCCATAATATTTTCTAAAGTGATGACTCTATACTATCCTGCACAGAGCATGTGATAAGAGGTGTCAAAAGTATCATATGTCAAAAGTACCATAAAGTTTTAAAATATCACAATATGGCAGGTAGATAATACTTTCTGGCTGTAGTTGTACTTGTCTCTAGGGATCCTAGTGATTCTGAGCATCTTCGGCCACTGGATCTGCTTCTACATGAAGTGTGATTTTTTTTTTCCTATTGGTTTATTGAAATTCTAACAAGAGTTCTTATTCCATGTACTGAACAGTGTAGTCCATTGTTTTAACTGCAGACACTCCTGTAACTTGCACCTCTATCAACACAGAATCCCCGACCATCTCTAATCCAAAATTGCTTTGTATCTTTACTTCTGTGATACCATACTCCAGAAACAATAAGATTTCTACTCTCACGAACTTTACCTTTCTGAGGATTTCAAGCCAAATTGTATGGTAATGTTTGGTTTTGTTGTTTGACTTTTTGTTTTGAAAGACTGTCTCACTTTGTAGATCAGGCTAGCCTCAATGTCATGGCAATTCTCCTATGTCCACCTCTCAAGTGCTAAAATTACTGGCATGAGCCACCATGGTGGTGGTGATACATTTATTTTTTTTTTAATATTCTACCTCTCATTATCTACTATAAGAGTTCAATATTCCTTAGTACTGTTTCATATTAGAGAATTTATATTTTCTAAACAATTTATTTTCTAAACATATGTGTGTGTGTGTGTGTGTGTGTGTGTGTGTGTGTGTGTGTGTATTTTGCTGCATGAATGTGCAGCAGTATCTGTGGAAACCAGAAAAGGGATCAAATCCCATGGGATTGGAATTACAGGTGATTGCCATATAGGTGCTGGGAACCAAACTCAGGTCTTGTGAAAGAGCAGCCAGTGCTCTTACCACTGAGCAATCTCTCCAGCCAGAGAATCTCTTCTCTTTTTATGTGTTTACCCTTTTGTATAAAGATCCCATTCTCAGCATTCAGCTAGGGTAACAATGTTGCTGGGACAGGCTTTTTCAGCTTCTCTCTTGCACTTCAAAAACTAACAACACAAAATATGATAACAAATTGAAACAGAGTCAGAGAGCCATAGGAAGAACATAGAGTACTCACTCCTGTTTCAAAACTCATCTTGTACCTCCAATCCATACCTACAGGAGCCTAATCAGGACTCAATTCAAATCCTACCTAGCAACAATTAACATTTGACAGAACTCTAGCTCACATAAGACTCACCCAGGACCACTTCATCCCATAAGCCCTTTGGCCTCTAACCCCCTTTCCTTTATTCTGTTGACAGGAAACAGCAATGGTCTTTGTGTGCTGAACTCAAGTTCAACCTCATGTTTATTCTTCCAAAATAAATCTTGTGTTGGAGATTCCTCGGCAGATTTTTATTTCAAGCTGACAGCTAAATCTAGCATTGGGGCCAGTTCTGAGCTGGTTGTAACTGACTGACCTTTTTCTGAGTTGAGGGTTGGTTGAGTTTTCTTCCTTGGCCTGCCTCTGACTTTGTCAAAGTTTCCTTGTTAGACAATGGAAGTGTTTGGAGTCTTTCAAACTGTCCTGGACTTTGATCTGCTATATAGTCCAGTAATTGGGTTAGTTTGCTGTTTCCAGGTCTTTTCTGGTTTGTTGGGCATTCTGAAATGGTGCCCAGGCCAAGCAGTTATTTTTTTCACTGTTGAAATATCTCCTGAGCATTTTTCCCAGTCCCTGGGATTTGCGAGTATTTTTCCAAGCCTGGTTGCCGGGAGCAGGCTTTATTCCCAGTCCTACTTGGCTTTATCCTGCTGTCCCCTTGAGAGTCTTTTCATGGAGAGTTTCCTTACTCTGCTCAGGTCACTTAAGGAGCCTCTTCTGTAAAATGTGTGTCATATACTTCCATATCTGCAAACAATCTCCTAGGAATTCAAGCAGCTCAAACCAAGGAGATTTGAAGCCCAGGTTGTTGATAAACATGAGGTGTGAGATTCAGCTTTATTGTCAACCAGGAAATTGGTTCCTTTGACTGCAGGGCAAGAATAGCTATAAACTGACTGACAGGCATCAAGACCCAAAGATCCAGAGACTTACAAGGGGCAGCTCTGACCTCACAGGCCTGAACACAGATCCCAGCAGAGCAATGCAGTCTGTGTGTGGTCAGTGCAGTCAGATGCTGGTGAGATTCTGTCAGAATCTCAAAGATGCTGCAAAGAAGAGATGAATGAGAGAAGCAGACACCAAGTACACACTGTTTGCTTCACTGAAAGGCTGATGTCGTCTCACTGTAAATTGGAAAGCTTGTCTGCAAAGAGATTGCCCTACTGGTAACCCTTCTTCCAGTAGCTTAAGTGGGTTGCATCTGATGGAGAACTACCTTGGTGCTGGAGGCTGTACATTTCCTCACCATTTTCTTCTTGTATTTAATGATGGTGAAGTGGTTTTTTTCTTTCCTTTTTTTTTTTTCTTCAAGACAGGGTTTCCCTATGTAGCCTTGGCTGTCCTAGACCTCACTATGTAGACCACGCTATCCTCAAACTCAGAGATCTGCCTGCCTCTGTCTCCCTGAGTGCTGGGATTAAAGGTATGTACCACCACCTCCTGCCTGATGGTAAACTATTTGATACTGCAAATATATTTTAGGCTTTGTGGATATCATATTATTATAAAGTCATGGCAACCTTATAGGCAAAGATACTCAAGAATTAATACATATATACATATATACATATATACATATACACATATACACATATACACATATACACATATACACATATACACATATACACATATACACATATACACATATACACATATACACACATACATATTCACACAGAGAATGGATGGCGCAAAGCTCAAACAAGCAGGCCTCAAGCATTTCACACATACACATATATATATGTACACATATACACATGTACTTGGAGGGTGAAAGGAACAAAGTCCCAACATCATACTCTCACACAAACTTTACATATATTCATACATACAACATAGTTGATGGATGGAAAGAACAATGTCACAACCCTACATTTCAATATATATATATATAATATATAATAATTATATAATAATATATAATATATTATATATAATATATTATAATTATATAATAATATATAATATAATATAATATAATATAATATATTATATTATATTATAATTGTATAATAATATATAATAAAATATAATATATATAATATATAATTACATAATATATATATATATATATATATATATCTCCCAACAAAATCTTTCAAGCAGTAAAAACTTTACAATGCGATTACATTTTAGTTTTCTTCTAGTGAATGATTGTGAAAAACCAGTGTTTTCCTTAGTACCTTTATAAGAAATAACATTACATAGTACAGGTAAAGAAAACAAATTATCCCTAAGAATCCATGTACATTCAAAAGTAACTTGTTATAGAGTAACAAAGCATGAGCAAGCAACTGTGTCAGACGGTTTCTCTTACTGGCAGGCAGCAATTTGTGGATACAAAGAAAGGAATCATTATTTTATTATTTATCTCTAAAAGTAATCTTATAAGAATCTTAAAAATATCACAAATCTGAACTTTTACATAAAAATCAGTCACATCTGCTTTAATTCTTTAGAATGAATATCTACTCATCAGCAATTCTTATTAAGTCATATCAGGAAGCTGGGGGCCAAAATGGGCATAAGAAATCAGTCGTCACCAGTCCAGCCTCAGTAAGAGTCACGTCAGCCAGTGCTGCCATTGTTCTTGTGACTTGATGATAAAAGGTCCCTAGCTTAACTAAATAAAAGTGTGCCTTTCTGAACTTCAAATTGTTCCTTAAGATTTTCCACATCAGAGCCAGTAGCAAAAACATCTCAACCCAGCTTCATTTTTCCAAATGCTTTCTAAGGGTGGTGGCCATTGCTGAGCAACTTCATCTCTAAGTTCTTTCCTAGGGCGGTCACAGAATCATAATCTGCTCCAGCAGCAATGCCTGAAAGAGATCAAGCACTGTCGTCGTGAATGCCAGAGATACTGCCCAGTGAGGGGCTGGAAGCCCCCTTAGAGTTTTCATATAATTCTTAGATTAAGAAGGATGAGGGCAGCAAGCAGAACAGAACTTCATAACAGCATGAAGTCCTCAGGACACATAGTTGTCAGGGCTGTGCTTTAACTGAGACACACCCATCATGGTTTTGCTAACCAATAGGCCACATTTCATGAGTCTTAAAGACGTTTGTCGTTGCTCCCTCAGCACTTGGGGAGCCAAACTAAGTCTTTCTTTCTTTTTTTTTTTTTTCTAACTTTTTGTTAATTCATTATGAATTACACATCGTGCACCTCAGTCCCACTCATCTCTTTGTCCCTCAACCCCTGTGACTTCTCCCTCAAAAGAAAAGAAAAGAAAAACACTGCCAATACTAACAAACAAAAAAGCCCTCATCTCATTGTAGAAGCTGTAATGTGTCATGGTGTGTTCCACAGAATACCTTTTGACCCACATATCTTTACATACAAATGTTCATTTCAATGAGTCACCGGTTTAGTTCAAGGCCTCTGGCCTCTGCTACGCAATCAATGCTGGATCCTCACTGTGAATCCTCTTGGATATCCTGTGTCATGGATGCCCTGTGTCATGGATGCCCTGTGTCATGGATGCCCTGTGTCATGGATGCCCTGTGTCATGGATGCCCTGGGTCATGGATGCCCTGGGTCATGGATGCCCTG
>JANHMN010000008.1:63266466-63288568 GCA_030674055.1 Rhabdomys pumilio | reverse complement strand
TCTCTATGCATGTGTATATGTATCTATGTGTATGTGTCTGTGTATATTTATCTATTTTCTATGTGTATCTGTGTATATATGTCTGTGTATCAGTGTGTGTATGTGTCTGTCTTTGTGTGTCTGAGTGTGTATATCTTTGTGTGTTGTGTGTCTGTGTGTGTCTGCTTGTATGTATCATTTGTCTGTGTATATGTATTTGTCTGTTTCTATGTATCTATGTCTGTGTGTGCCTGTGCATATGTGTCTGTGTATCTGTGTGTGTGTGTGTGTGTGTGTGTGTGTGTGTGTGTGTGTGTGTGTGACATAAAAGTAGCAAGGAGGCCATGAGAGAGGAGGAAGAGGTCTAAAGGGAGAGGGAAGGGAAGAGAATGGAATACAGGTGGTGTGAAAGTATAAGGTGACTTAGCAGGGGAAGAGAGAGAGCAGCAAGAGGAGCTTTTGAAGGAGGGAGGCAACAGGAGCTCAGTAATCAGACATACATGAAAATGCCATGGTGAGACCTATTACACTACATGCTACCTTAAAATTTTTTTTATTAAAGCTGGGCATGGTGGCTCATGTCTTTAATCCCCCAGCACTTGGGAGGCAGAGGCAGGGAGATCTCTGCAAATTCAAGGCTAGCCTAGTCTACAAAGCATGTTCCAAGACAGCTAAGGTTACACAGAAAGGATTCTTATCTTGAACCCCTTCACCCCCAAAATTAGTTAAAGAGATGGAGGCTGCTCCAGACTTGCATAGCCTTGCCTCTCCACCACCCACCCACCCCTCACTCCTCCACCCACTCTCTGGATAGACCAGGGCCAGATTCAATTTTATTGCATGTAGAGATATGTTTAGAAATTCAGTATTGAACTAAGTTCATTGTCAATAATGAATTTTAAGATGAACTAATTTGCTCTCAATGCTTGTGATTAGGATAATCACCCCACTGGAGTGTATGCACAGCAGAAATAAACTGTATTTAAGCAGTGCGAGCTGCTTATTCTATTTTCTTGTGAGCAGTTAGTTTATACCCAGGAGGAGCACAGGCTGAAGATGTACTTGAGTTTCCCTTGTGACTCTTCCAGATTTAAGCTGGATGAGGCATGCTGTTTTGCAATAAAGAGTAACATAAATCAGGAAAATAGCTGGCCCAGCTCTGATTGTTTAAGAGAATTAATGCCATGGCTCCTATTCTTTATAGTTTCTGCCTCTTGTGTTCTCTAATACAGTTCCCCTGCGTGACCAGAAGCCGAGTCACTGAATATTATTGATGAGCAGTGTGTTTGGAAGCAGCTTCTGATCACATACTCAAGGGCTATCTTGAGATGAGGCATGCCTGTATATGCAGAGTCTTTGTTAGGGTTCCAGGGAGAGAAAGTCTAATTTGCCTAATAATTACTCGATGATCAGAGATGTCTAGGCATGGATATGGACAGTGGACATCCTTGGCAGGGTGACTTGAAGACTTGCACACTCACTAGAAGTGATCTTTTCCCCTTCCATCCACCTATCCACACACAGACCTTCTCCAACACCAGTCATCTCATAACCAACATGAGGCATAAACCATAGCTCTGGTGCCTATAAAACATGCTGATTATCTGGTCCACAGAGGGTAACTGCTGCCTGACTGGTGGCAGTGCAGGGGTGGGGTTGGGGGAGCAGGGCTGAGATAGGGTGTGGCCTCTTCCCACCTGCAGAGGCATTCCTGACCATCTTTAGTTGAGATGTTTATCTTTAGCCTGGCTTTTTTTTTTTTTTTTGATATTGTTATCATATTTTGGTTTTCATTTTATTTTCTAAGACGAGGACTCACTATGTACAGCGGGATGGCCTCAAACTCTTTATCCTCTGCCTTCAATATCTAACACCATTTGTGTCCCAGCCCCTCCATCAACTTGCTTACCAAAAAGGCCTACAACTTTCTTGGCAGAGAAGCAAAAACCAGACAAATATCTCTTCTCCTAACCTCAAATACATTTTAAAGAGAAGACGAAAATTGAACATAGAGTGCTATCACTTTGTCTATTGTCTAACGAATGACCTTAGTAGGTGAAAAGAATACACATTTATTACCTACAATCTCTGTGGATTAGGAGTTCAGGCATGCTTACCCAGGTCCCCTGCAAGGCTTGGTGTTGATCTTAAGCCTTGCCTGGGATGGTCTAAATTCATTCAGCTCCTAGCAACATTCATGTCATTGCTGGGAACTGAGGCCTGACTTCTTGCTGACCACTGAGGTCACTCTTGTCACTGAGAGGCTTTCCACAGTTCTTTACTATGCCCCTGCCACAGGAAGTGCCTAACAGCAATCTACAACAGGAAGTGCCTAACAGCAGTCCACAGACCACTAGCCAGAGGAAAACTCACACTGTGTGTAGAATCATAGATATGATGAAATGGAACTTTTGCCTGAAGCTAAACCCTAAGGCCAAGTTCTTGTCCAGTAAGAGGGAGGAAATTACCCAAAGATAAAGGCAATGAGAGGCAGGAGTCATGGGACCCACCCAAGGATCTACCCAACGCACTGTTGCAAAAGGATTCTTTGTTTATTAAATATCTCATCTTGATTCAGAAATGACTGCTTACAGGAGCAGATAACAGTCCAATAAGGCAGACCACTATACTGCAAAAAGCATGAAGAGGAAACTGAATTTTTGCATCCAGCTGACATTATTGCTGATCCAGACAAAGCCCTCTCAAAGCCTGATGGTATAGGCACCATGTTTTAATATACAGATTGAAAAGCCAAGTTACACTCAGAGAGTAAAGAGTATATTGAACACCAAATGCGTCTGCAGCAATGCCCCTGGTGTCTCCTTCTGGATGATAACTCCCTTCTCACTGCCTGCTCGCTCCGTGCACCAGGCTCTCCTCCCCTTCCTGAGCTCAGTGCATGAGCACAGCCTTCATTCTGGGCACTTGCTACCAGCATGTTCCACGTCAGAAGTTTTATGATCCTGAGAGAAGATGTGCCGGTTGTGTGTTACCCTGGTCTGCCTGTGTTCAGCCACTGCTGCCCCAGGTTACTACCATCATCTCTCTTGTGTCCAGCCACACCTTCAATCAGATTGCCGTCTCAGGCCGAGCCAGCTCAGTCAGGCCTCCTCTTACCACTCCTCATTGGCTCTTCCATCTGCTTATCAACACCCCTAGGAGTAATTACTACCTCTTGCTTTTGTCACATTTCCAGTTAAATAACTATGACCAAGGTTAGTACTTTGACTACTCGAAACTTGAGATTTACGTATACGTCAAAGGACTTGAAAACGAGCCTACTGACAGACTTGACAGTGTTGGAATATGTAGAATTTAGGTTTGCTTTAAAATAGATCATGCTTAAAGACAATGACTGTCCTGGTTAACCTTAATTTTCAACTTGGCACAGCCCGGAGCCATTTTGAGAGGAGAAGCCTCAGTTGAGGAATTGCCTAGATCAGGTGGTCTGTGAGCATGTCTGTGGGGAATTATATTGATGTAATAGGGCCTTGCCCATTGTGAGCAGCACATTATTTGGGCAGGAGGACTGTCCAAGAAAGCCAGCTAAGCATGACCCTTAGGTGAGCCTACAAGCAGCGTCCTCCATGGCTCCTTCTGTAATTCCTTGACTGTGAGTTCTCCAGTTGGAGGTAATTCAGCATGGAACAGTAAGCCATGTGGCCTTCAGGTCCCTGACTTGATTTTAGTGATGGGCTGTGACATGGAAGTGTAAGCATACATAAACCCTTTCCTCCCCAAGTTGCTGCTTTCAGCCATGGTGTTCATCACAGGAACAGATGCAACCAGATCCACACAGAACTCATAGATGGGAGTTCCCACATCCAGGATGCTCTCCCTCATGCTTAGCTACTGCAAAAGTAGATACAGAGTGACTCAGCATCTACTTCCATGTGGTGAGCCCTCCTTAAACTCCCAGCTAGCTGCCTGCTTCCGGTGACCCTCACCACAGCCATCCTCTTCTGCCCTTCCCTTTTGCTCTACAAACAGCTTTGCACACTTTCACCTCAGGTTCCCCTCCCCTGCCACCCTTAGCTGATAATCGGCTGTTTCACTGGAAATTCGGAAAGCACTAGAACAGACCATCAGCATACTCGCACCCCCACACCTCCCTGCTTACCCCACAAAGTAACCATCCACTGAGGAAAAACGGGATGAGAAAGGGTCAGGAATTATCCCACCCGTGTCTCAGCTCCCCTGACCTCATAGCACTGAACCCTGCATAAGCCAGGCTGCACTGGCCAGATGCAATCCCTGCTGTGGACGTCCTCCCACTGAGTCACTGGCTGCTGAGCCTTCATAGAAGAGACCTGAAATTAACACTGACAGCTAGATACAGTGCTCACATCTGTAATCTCAGCACTTGGGAGGCCAACACAGAGGAAGCCGTATAAATTCAAGGCCGTAAAGCCGCATACAAAGACCCTGTCTCAGAAAGTTTTGATTTGTTTTTAATTAGCACTAATTACCCACATGGGTGGCCTCTGTGGCTTCTACTCCTATGTGACAAGTGGGTATGATTTAGGGAACAGTCCCAAGCTACAGAATGAGGATGAGAATGCGGGAAGAGCAGCAGAAATTAGTCTGAGTTCCTAAGAGCAAGCCAGGGCATCACGGGCCATCCCTCACTTGGTGCTGAGTGAAGCCCTGACATGGGCTCCGGGAAGTATCCACAAGCTCTTGCACGAGTGCTTGCCAGTCACCTCAGGGTTTCTGGACGTCACCCTCTGGCCTCCTGCCCTAGTGATGCAGTTCTCAGCTGTGATTCATTGTCCTTGTGAACGGACCCAGGAAATTGCCTTCCCACAAACCCCTGCTCCCTGGCTCAGATATTCAATAACTCCTCACGCCCAGGAGATACATCTTTCCTCCACGCTTGGTCTTTCTTTTCAGTGATTTATAGGCACACACACTGTACACATTACCTCAGAGCCACTGCTGTAACTCTTCAGCTCAGGGACTGTGCAGGGGTTTTCCATTTGCACTTTCCAGACACTGCCTCTGAATGCTTTGTTACTGTGGCTCTGGCTTTTATTCCTTTGCTTCAGAAAGGAAGGGAACACATATCCCTAAGAAAGTTCCCCTTCTCCAATTCACAGTCCAAAGTGTCACTTTACAATTGATTTCCTGCGGAACTCTACTTGGGCCACCTTCCTACTTTCATTTCTGTTACTGTGATAAAAAATATCCAGACCAAAAAACAAAAAAGCAAATTGGGGGAGCAAGTTGGAGAAGCAAAGGTTTGTCTCTGCTCACAATTCCAGGTCACTGCTCATCAGTTCAGGGAAGACAAGGCAAGGACTCAAGACACATCATGGCACATCTGTGAACAGACAGCCGGATCATTCACTCTCATGCTTCCTGTTCCTTGGTCCTTTCTGTGTGTCAATTTTCTGTAGCCCTGATTTCTATCTTCCTGCATCCTTTCCCAACAGTGTATGCACAGCTTCTGAGGATCCCGTTTCCTTGGTTACAGAGTAAAGGAACTGGATCACTGGCCAAGAGCCCTTCTAGCTCTGCAGGAAACAGACTTCATCTACCAGTGTCCCCAGAAAGATAGTGTAAATTTTACATCAACTCATTCTTTGGCGAGCCCTGGTGTGCATAACGGGAGACCTTCCTCAACTCAAGATCTAGGCCAAATGTCCTAACACTGGAAGGAGGAGAGGCTGGGAATAAACGAACCAGTCAAGGTCTGAGCTGGGGGCCAGGCTCTGCAGCTGGATGGCTGTGTAAGCTTCCAGTCGCCAGACTTTCTATCATGCTGAAGAATATACCATACCATGGGATGGTCTCATCACAGTAGCCTTCATGGCATGTTAGGAGGAGCACTGAATATATACCAACTGTTTGCAGAGTCTGGTCATGGTCATTGTCATGGTCACCATCATCCTCAAAGTGCCACAACTCAACTCTAGGAAAACATTTTGCAAATGCCAGGAAAAAAAAAAGAAGAAAGGAAGCCCAGATGACTATTAATTATACATTATTAAATTCGAGATACAAACATGATCCAAATGTACATGTGACGGTGAAAATTAGCTCACTGTCCTCCCCTCCACCAGTTTGGATCCGTGACATAAACTTTTGTTCTAAAACTCAATACTAACAACATGCCTCAAGTTTTGATGTTTATGCGTAAGTTGGGATGACAGTATATACAAATATAACAGACAGGATAGAATGGAACCAAACTGTCCTGTTAGGGCTGAGATTTTAATAGAGAAAGTAATATAAAGTCCAAGCTCATCAGTCTTAATTCAGATTACAATTACCTGAATTTATGAAAACTGCTGTCAGGGCCATCCAGTCTCTCAGGCAAATCAGAGATGTACCTCGTGAAGGGGGAATGCAGGAAGGATTTTTAAAGAAGAAAATGAAGACCTTGGCTATCTGCACAAGTAAACCAAGAGCTGCTCTGCTCTGTCAAGATTAGGAAGTCAAGGCTATCTCAGAATAGTCCTCGATTGTCTGCATAAGCAGGCTACAGAAGCCAGAAAGCAGTTTGTCAGATTGGCATAAGCAGAGTGTCACGGTTGTACATTTCTGGGCAAGGGTCACTGAGTCAGAGTTACTGGGAACTTATCTTCTAGGGACTGGAGTCAGAGACAAACAGCTAGTGGGTACCAAGATGGATGCCTAGTATAAAATGGAGTTTCTTTTTGTTTTGTTTTGTTTTGTTTTACTTCATTTTATTGCTATTGTTTTTTTTAATTGGATATTATATTTACATTTCAGATTTTATCCTCTTATCCCATTCCCCCCACTACCCAGGAACCCCTTATCCCATCCTCCCTTCTCCTGCTTCTGTGAGAATGTGCCCCCACCTACCCCCCACTCCCACCTCCCCACCCTCTAATTCCACCCCCAACTCAGTGTTCAGCCTTCATGGGACCAAGGATCTCCTCTCCTACCTTTGCCCTACAAGGTCATCCTCCCCTAGATATATAGATGGAGTCATGGGTCCCTTCCTATGTGCTCCCAGGCTGGTGGTTTAGATCCTGGGGAGCTCTGGTTGGTTGGTATTGTTGCTCTCCTCATGGGGCCACAAGCCCTTTCAGCTCCTTCAGTCTTCTAACTCCTCCATTGGGAACCCCTTGATGAAATCAATAGTTAGCTGTAGCATCTGCATCTGAATATGTCAGACTCTGGCAGACCTCTAAGGAGACAGCTATATCAGGCTCCTATCCGCATGTTCTTCCTGACATCCACAACAGCATCTACCTTTGGTGACTGCATATGGGATGGATACCAAGGTGGAATAGTCTCCAGATGACCCCTCCTTCAGTTTCTGTCCCACACTTTGTCTCCATATTTGCTCCCTTGAGTATTTTGTTACTCCTTCTAAGTAGGACCCAGGCATCCACACTTGGTCTTCCTTCTTCATGAGCTTCATGTGGTCTGTGAGTTGAATCTTGGCTATTTCAAGCTTCTGGCCTAATATCCACTTATCAGTGAGTAAATACCATGTGTGTTCTTTTGTGATTGGGTTACCTCACTCAGGATATTCTCCAGTTCCATCCATTTGCCTAAGAATTGCATGAATTCAGGCTGGAGAGATGGCTCAGAAGTTAAGAACACTAGCTGTTCTTCCAGAGGTCCTGAGTTCAATTCCCAGCAACCACATGGTGGCTCACAACCACCTGTAATGAGACCTGTTGCCCTCTTCTGGCTTGCAGCCCTACATGCAGGTAGAATGGTGTATACATAATAAATAAATCTTAAAAATAAAAAAAAAAAAGAATTTCATGAATTCATTGATTTTAATCACGAGTAGTACTCCATTGTGTAGATGTACCACATTTTTTTTATCCATCCCTCTGTTGAAGGACATCTGGGTTCTTTCCAGCTTCTGGCTATTATAAATAAGGCTGCTATGAACATAGTGGAGTATATGTCCTTGTTATATGTTGGAGCATCTTCTGGGTATATGCCCAGGAGTGGTATAGCTGGGTCCTCAGGTAATGCTATGTCCAATTTTCTGAGGAACCGCCAGACTGATTTCCAGAGTGGTTGTACCAGCTTGCAATCCCACCAACAAAATGGAGTTTCTTTACACACACAACAGTCCTCACTGTTGAGCTTACAAGAGTCCCTGGGTTCCATGCCTGGCACCAAAGCCAGAGGAATTCGGCATAAACTGTTTATTAAGGGAAACAAAGAATGGGGAAATCCAATGACTTCTTTGAAAACCAAGCACGCAGTCATCTAAGCATACAAGCACAGAGGGAGATATTGTAGGTATCTTTGAAGGAGTATAAATGAAAGAAAAAAAAAAAACAACAACAACAACAACCAGGAAATGGGTATGAATGAGTCTAGGGTTTGTCATCAAGTCTGTTACAGGTCTCACAAACTCCTCAGTGGTTGGCCTAAACAAAACAAATGGTAGAAATTCAACCTTGAAAAAGCTTTTATTTCTATCAACAGTTAACAGGCAGGTCACTGGTGAGATTATTCTCCTGTTCTTGGCTTAGTCTCATGCAAATCTGTCTCCTAATGCTCCGCATAATATACCTGGGGCACCACGCTTCCTTAATTATCCAGCAGGACTTCATAGAGCACTTAATGATTTAACATTTTATATTTGGCTTCATAAATGCTTTCAAAGTACTTGATAACCAGGTGGTTTGTGTGAGCCTCCTCTCTTGTGTTGCTCCCTGCCCGTATGTGCGTGCGTGTGTGCACGCGCGCACAGACACACACACACACACACACACACACACACACACACACACACACGCTCTTCAACAATCACTAAGGTACTCAGAAAGAGCTAGTGATCATGAGGAAAGAAGAGAGATGACCAACGGCTTCTCCTGCTTAAAATCTGCTCTGATAAAAACTTCATTTTACTCTTTATGACTCTGGTTTTATGATTTGCACTATAATTTCATTGTAACAAAAATCAATTACTTCATTTAGAAGGTAGAGTTGGTTTTCCAAGCCAGTGTTATTTTTCTTAAATGCTGCAAGTTCTTATAAAAGGAATGTTTTACCATTTAGTCCTGGTATACTTCTGGATTTTTTAAAACTGCTAATAGGCTCAAAAAAATGTGTTTATAACTCTTGAGCCATTCAGCCCTTCCTGTTTCTATTCAGAATGTGAAAGACTTGTTTAAAGAGACTCTGTGTTCTGCCCTAAGGGAATTATGGATGTTTGGGGGTTGGGGAGGGAAGCAGCTGGTGCCAATTCACAGGGGAGAAAATCTCCTGGAAAGGGCAAATCTTAACAACTTGGGAAGCAAAGGGTTTATTTTATCTTACACTTCCAGTTAACAGTTCATTCCTGAAGGGAGTCACAGTAGGAAATCAAAACAGAGCAGGAACTAAAGTAGAAGCCATGGAGGAATGCCACTTACTGGCCTGGCCGGTTCTACATAACTTAATCTGCTTTCTAATGCAACTCAGGACCACAGGCCCAAGGGCAGCACTACCTACTGTGGGGTGGTCCCTCTGACATCAGACATTACTCAAGGCAGTGCACACACTTGCCTACAGGCCTATCTTTTCTCAATTGTGGTTTTCTCTTTTTATGTTGTAAGAACTTGACATTAAACTAGCCAGCACAATTGAACCTTGTCAGTTTGACACACAAACATATCACTATTCACTCATTTATCCCCAAGATGGCAAGGTAATATTAATACCATGATATAAAACATTCCAACTTTCAAAGTCCCAGTCTTTTTGGTTCCCTTGTTTTGTTTTGAGCCAGGGGTATCTCTTGCCAGTCCTGGAACTAGCTTTGTAGACCAGGCTGGCCTCAAACTCAGAGATCTGCCTCCTCCTAAATACTAGTCTATAGGGGTACACCCTCAAGCCTGGCTGTGGTCCCAGTCTTTAAAAATTCAAACATTTTAAAACATTTAAAGTCTCTCCAAGTTCACATCCTCTCCAAAATATCTAAAACCTCTCTAAAATATATAAAGTCTCTCTAAAATCAGCCTCTCTCAACTGTAGGCTCCTATTAAATTAAATCAGAAATAAGTAACATACTTTCCTGCTCCAGAAGGAAAAACCAGGGCACAGTCACAATCAAGGCAAAGCAAACCAAAACTCAGAGTGTAAATAACTTGGTGTTCAATGTCTGGGACTCACTTGTGGTTCTCTGAGCTCCGAAAGGCTTGGACAACTGCACATATCTGGTTCTGCCACTCACAGCACATACAGATTGTCTCATAGGCTTAGATCAGCTCCACACCACAACTGCAGCCGTCCTCAATGGTCACTGATGGTCATCGATGGTACTAGATTCTCCAAAAAGCTAGGGTATTCATTATAACCAGGTTTCTCCTTCACCAGTAGCCTCTCCTGGACTTTAAGGATTCTAATCCTGCCACATGGTGCCAAGCCTCAGCCTCTCCTGCCATGATGCCATGATGCTTGCAATCCTGGGGGCGCAAACTGTTGCACTTTCAGCAATGATTCCCCCCTCCCCAGGGCCTCTCCCCATACCTAGCCTCAGCTACTTCCCATGACCCCTTCATGCCTTCAGAACTAGTACCACATGAGAATATCTTGTATGTTACCAAGTTCAACTGCTAGATAGGGCACAACCTTGACAGCCTCTGAACACAACTATTATGTGCTGAGTCCAAGAAAATACTTCCCAGAAGATTTCATCTCATTGATATTCTCTCTCTCTCTCTCTCTCTCTCTCTCTCTCTCTCTCTCTCTCTCTCTCTTTCCTCTCTCCTCTTCCCTCCCCCCCCTCCCCTTTCCCCCCCCCCCCCCCCCGCTCTGTTCTCCCCCTCCTCTTTCCTCTCCTCCCCCTCCCTCCCTCCAGATGGGGTTTTTCTGTGTAATCCTGGCTGTCCTGAAAATCACTTTACAGACTAGGCTGGCCTTGAACTCAGAGATCTGGCTGCCTCTGCTTCCCAAGTACTGGAATTAAAGGTGTTCACCACCATCCAGCTAATGCTGGTCTCTTCTTAATCACTGCTAATTTCTCAGATCCAGCTGAGCAGCATCTAATTAATTGTCCCAGTAAAGCAAAGGCTATATTGCAGTGGTGCTGGTCTCTTAATCATAGCTGATTTCTCGAAATATTGATGTCATGGATAGAGCCTTTAAGTTTATCTCAAACTTCCCTCCAAAACTTGACAAGCCAGACCATTTCTCTCACCCCCTTATCTTTCACGAATCCACAGAACAGCCGGCTGAGCTCTGAATACTGAACTCTGAACATTCAAGTTTTTCCAGCCCAACTTCAAATGCCACCACAATCCTCAAAAAATTAATTAATTAAAATGAAAACACTCTATGACCTCGTGTCAATCTCTGTCTTCATGAAGGTCTCTGCTACAGTGATAAAACACTGCCAAAAGCAACTCAAAAAGGAAATGGGTTTATTTCATCTTACATTTCCAGTTAACAGTCTGTTGCTGAGGAAACTCAAACAGAGCAGGAACCTGGAGGCAGGACCTGCTGCTTACTGGCTTGCTCCTGATGGCTTGCTCCTGATGGCTTGCTCAGCCTACTTTCCTTTGCAGCTCAAGACCACCTGCCCAGGGGTGGCAGTGCCCACTGTGTGATGGGCCCTCCTGAACCAATCATTAATCAAGACAATACCCCACAGACTTGCCTACAGGCCAATCTTATGGAGGCATTTTTATTTCAATCATGGTCCTCTCTTCTCAGATAACTCTAGCTACTATTAGGTGGACATGACATAAAAGTAGCCAGAACACACACAATGTACTAGGTATGGACATGGTTAGTCCCCAGTGCTTCTCTGTAGCCTTGAAGACACTGCCTAAAGCACCTGCAAAGGCAAGGCACCTAGTGTCTTTATTTGCTCTCTTAATTTTTGAGGCAGGATATCCTACTGAATCTGGAGCTCATTGATTCAGCTAGATTGTCTGGCCAGTGAACACCACGGATCCCGCCTATCTCTGCCTCTACAGCCCTGGGACCATAGATATGTTGTAAGTTCAGTCTAATGCTGCTTGTATTATATTAATCTGGACCCCAAGATTGTGCCAGAATTCACACTTGTAAGACACTGTGGGAGATCTGCCTCCAGTTGGTTTTGATTGGTAAATAAAGTTACCGGTGGCCAATGGTTGGTCAGGCAGACAGACTTTTAGGATTCCCAGGCAAGGGACTGAGGGAAGAGGAAGAGAAAGATCCAACACAGATCCAATGGGAGCAGAGGAGAAACACCACGCTGTGTAAGAGCAGGAGAGGGAGGGAGTTGGGGTGGGGGAGTGGAAAGCAGCCCCAGGAGGGCTGCCCAACTGGGTCAGGGTAGCAAAGATGGAATATATATTTTAGCAAGTAATAACTTGGAAATATTGGAGGGGGGTAGTTTAGCCACGTGGAGTTTAGGAAGTGGCCCAGCCATGGAGCTGTTAAAGGCATATAAAATATAAAGGCTGTGTGTACATGTCCTTCATTCAAGAATATAAAACATTGGGGCAGGTAGGAGGAAGGCCCCACCACCGCAGGGATCATTTGAGTAGGATTAACTGGGTACTGCAACCGATATGTGATATTGTCCCCAGTATTCTTACATGGTGCTGGGGATTCCCCCACCCCATGCTTGCAAGGACAGCACGCCCCCAAATGAGCATCTCCTCAGCCAGAAACTTTTCTTTCAAACCTCATTTAGACTAAAGTCATTCCTTACCAGCATTGCTCAAAGTATATTCTAGCCTTGTATAGCACACTGAGAGTGTGTTATTAGTGTACATTACTTTGACAGAATGCCCGATTTCAGAAACAAGTTAAAGGGACAAAGACTTTCTTTGGCTTGCAGTTTCAGAAGATTCGGTCCATGGTTGCTTGGCTCTGTTGATTCGGGCCTGTGATGAGACATCACAGCAGTTGGAAAGTGTGGAGGAGAAGCTTGGTCACTTCACAGCAGACAGGAAGCAGAATGGATGTCATAACAGGAAGGGGCCACAAGAAGAAATGACCTCAAAGGTCACACTCCAATGACCTTCCTCTAGCCCATTCCAACCTTCTACTGTTCCGCCAGTTTCCAACATTGTGTTCAAACTTTTTAATAGACTCAAATCATTCGTTGGGTCAGAGCTGTAACTGCCTGATCCTCTCTGGAGGTATTTTCATAGCCAGAAGTGTGATTTCCTGAGATTTTACATGTCGCTCTGTGCAGTTGAGTTGATAATCAAAATTAACACAGTTTATATAAAACTGGAATTCTTCAAATGAATTTCAGAACCCTCTGGGAAATGTGGAAATAGACAAAAGTGAACAAGAAAGTATATGGAAAATGGATAGTGGAAATGGATATTATATATATAATTATATATAATATATATATAATATAAAACTGTGGACATAGACAAAAGTGAACAAGAAAGTATATGAATAATGGAAATGGATATTATATATGTAATTATATATAATATAATGTATATATTATATATATATATATATATATATATATATATATATTATAGATATAGGTAACAGTAGTGGATCCTTGCAGACACTAGTTATCGAATGGCTACCTTTCCTTATTCATGATTTCAAGAATAGCAATAGCCAGAGCTGGAGAGATGGCTCAGCAGATCAGAGCATTTGCTGCTCTTGCGGAGGATCTGCATTCAGTTCCCAGCACCCACATGGAGGAGCTCACAACTGCCTGTATCCCAGTTCCGAGGGATATGACACCCTCTTCTGGCCACTTTGGGTACTGCATACATGGTGCACATACAGACAAGCAAGTACACACACACATAAAACAAAATAAATCTTTAAGAAGAAGGGAAAGAGAAGGTGGCAGCAAGGACGTCTACACAGAATCGTGTCTTTAACAACATCACCTAAATAAAGATTTCTTTGGAAGTTTTTGTCTTAAAGTTACTGAGAACTCATCTAGGCAATAGTAAGGTGAGATCCTGAGATGGATTCCTGCCATTTTCCTTCTGTGTTCCAGTTTCCAGAGGGTAGAAACATCATTTGCCAGTCCCAACAGCAAAGGTTATGATTAGAAGTGTACATGTTTGACTTATCTCAATAAATACATCCAGACATGGAATAAACACACTGCTAGATACACAGAGGCGTTTCACCTGCAAGTGCTTATTCCTCACATACTAAGTGACAGCTTCTTTACACATAAACCCAAAGTGATGTCATATTAACTCAGTTTTCTGTTTCTCTCCAAAATTTTCAAGAAGTCCAACAGTGAATCTTTGGGGAAAGGAAGCCACATGATTTGACAGATGTCCCGGAAGGAGAAGATGAGGCGCAAAAGTAAATAGGAAAGGACAAAGTTACAGAGTGAAGCTATGTAGTCTGCTTGGCAATTTAAAACACGTCAGCACCAACACTGAATTATGTGTGTTAACTTGAAATCACATCTAGAGCCAGTTGATTGGTATAAACATAGCTTACCTGGAATCCATGCCCTTGAGAGCTGCCATACGCGTTTTCAAACTGTTGTCAAATACCAGTACCAGAAGTTTATTCAGGGTGAGGAGTGCTGGGGAATAATTTCATACCCGTTAATTTGGTAGTAGTGGGGCTGGGGAGTCAACACTATCACCCTTGGATGGAAGAAGGCTGGGGCAGGTCAGCCTCCCAGTGCTGAACTCAACCTTACCTGGTCTCCACACTTCCCAAAGACTCTGAGCCCCACGTGAGTGAAAGAGGAACATTCCTCCTCAGCACTGCATAATTGTTGTCAGACAGCCTTCTCTGCAAGGCGAGGACAGCCATTAGACAGAGCTGGGACTCTCTGAGCTTGCAGGAACAGATGGTGTAAACCTCACTTTGAGCTTGTTTGTTAATAAATATTTGTACTTCCAACTGCATTTTATTCAAGTCTTGATTTTGGTGTTACAGCCCATCTGGCTCCAAATGCCACTGACCAAGCAGTGTTTGTGAAGGACACACATCCTAAAGCAGCCAGGTTAGCTTAAGTGATTTCCTAACACCAGGGCTCTGGTATGATAAATTCACAGTGACCCAACTGCAGGACTATTTTGAAAATCAGTCTTCCGGGACCACTGGAAAACTTCTAATCATTCAAATCTACTGCAATTCCTTTAGACACTTAGTAAATTTGCCCAGTAGACTCTAATCATCTATATACAGTTATTATACAAAACAAAAAAACTACAAACCTTATTTGATGAAAAAGAAGAGTTCTTTGTTTCTTTTTTTTCCATTCCGTGTGTGTGTGGTGTGTGGTGTGTGTGTGTGTGTGTGTGTGTGTGTGTGTGTGTGTGTGTGTGTGTGAGAGAGAGAGAGAGAGAGAGAGAGAGAGAGAGAGAGAGAGAACCCAAACCAAGTGTTGCTAGGAAGTCAGTTCTATTTTTTGCCTTTTACTCTTAGTCAAGCGTAGTTGTTTTCACCATCTTGAAGGAAATCTCTATGAAAATGCGTTCAGTTCTCATCGCCTCTTTACCATGTCCTGAATACTTTGACACCTTTTCATAGGGCCTGGCAATATGGCTCAGTGATTGAGAGCACTTGCGGCTCTTACAGAGGACCTAAGGTCGGTTCTCAGCACCCACATCAAGTGGCTCATGACTTCCTGTAACTCCATCTCCTCTTTCTTTCTTTTATTTCTTTTTAAGTAAATGATTTCTTAAAGTATTTTTTAAAGATGTGTTAATTTTCCTTTGTGTGTATAAGTGTTTAGCCTGCATATGTGCCTAGTACCCATGGAGCTCAGAAGAGGGCATCAAGTCCCCTAGAACTGAAGTTATGGGTGGTTGTGAGGCACCATGTAGGTGCTGGGAATTGAACCTGTGTCTTCCGCAATAGCAAAAAGTTTTTTTAACCACTGAGCCATCACTTCAGCCCCATCCAGCTCCTCTTTCTAATGAACCCTTTTCTGGCCTCTGTGGTCAACTGCATTCATATGCATATATCCCTACATAGATACATACATATATACATGGATCAAAGAAGTCTTCAAAAAATAATAGATACTTATTCATGGAGTCTCTTTCTGGGGCATCTTCCATGGCTAGATGTCACATGTGGTTCTTGTTCCTTGTCCATTGTCACATGTTATCAATCAATTATAGCCCTTGTTAAGTGGGGAGGTAAGCTGTCCCCATGCATGCTTACTATGGAAGTGAATTGTTCTGTTAAGCTTTATTTGTTTATTTACACAGATTCTGGAGTCCAGGCTGGCCTCAAACTCACTCTGTAGCTGAGCATGACCTTAAACTTCTGATCCTCATACCTCCACCTCCCACCAAGCCAATCTTAGGCAGCCCTGAGAATTGAACCCTAAACTTTCTGCATGCTGGGCAAGCACATTACTGACTGAGCTATCTCTCTAGCCCCTACATAGAGTTTCTTAAACACTTACTCAAATGTAAAATAATCTATTATACTTTTATTGCCAGGTGTCTCAGTAGTAAGACACAGGGCTTTGCCCAAAGAGATACAACATGTTTTGATTACAGATTTTTGTTTTTGCATGAATCCAATTGGATACAGAAATTAAGTCCACCATAAAAGCTTTCCCAGAAGCTGTTACATAAATGTGTCTTTATCTCTTTTAATCATCAAAATGGAAACTTTCTGGATGTATTGTTTCTTTCATGTGGCTTGAAGTGGCCAGGAATTAGCACTGTACCGTTCTATAAGGTTTGTATAACCATGGTGAACATTTGTTTGCCTTCAGGAAACTGATATTTAAAGTATTTAGACTTTCATCTAGTAAGCAAACTACTGTGTTTGGTGTAGTTTTTCCTTATTGATTTCAGATTGCAATGCAAACACACTATTTTCTATGTGATAGTCAATAAATGTTAGAAAATGAGGTACATTTTGAAATATAAGTAATCTGATTTTAATTCTTCATTGCAGTCTCCTGGAGAAGGAAGTCTGGGCCCAGAAAAGCATATTTGGAATTGTCTAAAATAACCTGGAGTACACAGGTTTATTTTTGACTCCCAGGGGTCTACTTTTTCATTTTAACTTTGTCAGTAAAGTTTGGAGCTAAATCAGGCAATGAGCCCCAGGCATGGTGGAAGCCCCCAAGCAGCTGTTTCCTCTAACTCAACCTTGTCCTGTCACTTTAGGAGTACAGAAAAAGTTGTGGCATCTCATATTTGTGTATTTGAGACCAACATGGCCAGAGACTACCTGGCAGTTCAGACCAAACACACAGCATTTAACTGTGGTAGGAATGTGGCTTCCTAGAAGATTTCAGCTCTTTAATCTGTGCCTCTGCATGGCATTATGGGTCTTCCAGTTCATACATTTGCATCTTCCTGATAATCTGCATTCTTCCTTGCTTCTTTGGCTGTGTTCCCAGCTCTGGAAGTTGAGCTATGGGGAAGGAAGAGGGATAAAGGAGCTTCCGGGACACCTGGTCTGGGAGCTGTGACTCATCTCTGGTAATTTGTAGCCTGAGGAAGGCTGCTGCTCTCCTATTAACTGTTTAGCCACATGTGTGAGTCACACTCAGTCACCTTGGAGACTGTAGCAAGAGTGCTGAGAGAAAAGGTCAACCATCTGAAGCTCTGGACGATGCTTTTCTATAAGCTCACAAGCCAAAAAGGAACATTCAAGCCCAGCATTCCAGCCTCCCTCCTGTTCTAGTTCCATCTCTGTTGCTGTGATGAAACATGACCAAAAGCAACTTGTGGGGTCAAAGGCTTTGCTTCAGCTAACAGGTTGAAGGCCATCACTGAGAAAAGCCAGAACACAAACTGAGGCAGAAGCTATGGAGGAAAGGTGTTTGCTGGCTTGCTCACAGGTTCATGCTCAGCTAGATTTCTTACATAGCCCAGTACTGCCTGCCCAGTAAATAATGCTGCCCACAGTGGGCTGGGCCCTCCTCTACCAATTAACAATCAAGAAAATCCCTGCAGATAAGCCTATGGGTCAATTTGATCTATCCAATCCTTCAGTTTGTAAGTATAACAGTAAAAGTCAAATAAAGGGGGAAAAATCCCTCTAGTCAAAAAAAGGAACCTCTGGCTGGGGCAGAGACCTAACAGTTGGGCCAGGTCAGCCACCTGGCCAAGGGATCATTCCAAGGAAGACTGACTCACCTTGCCTATGCTAAAGAGATAGGAATCCTTCTTCTTTAAATGAGACACTGTACTTTCCTTCCCAGAATTCCACACCTCTCCCCACTCCAACACACTCCCCACAAACTACCAAGGAGGTTCTGTTAGGGCTGCTCACCTTTCTGAGACCTGAGTCTGAAAGGTTTCCATTTTCTGTCTCGTTTCTTTAGGTACTGGCCAGAACCTAAGTATGCTTTCTCTTATATTCTGGGTACTGTTTCTCTAAGCCTCCCTTCCTGCCACACAGCTGCTTACTGGTCATGTGTCTAACTAGTTTAGAAAGCATGTTTTTTTTTTCTTTTCTCCAACCAATTGCTAATATTTACAGCTTGTCAGGCTGGAGGATAGGGAATCTTTTAAACTTTGATTTTTTTTTAATGTCTTTGGACTTCTGTTTGAGCCCTTTTATAAAAATTGGTACATATGCATGTGTGACTGTGTATAGACATGTGAACATGTATGTGTATTATGTATAAGTTCCCATTAAGGCCAAAATGCCCTAGAGCTGGAATATGGACAGTTAGAGGCACCAATGTAGGTGCTGGGAATTAAACTCTGTCTGGAAGAGTAGCAAGTGCTCTTAACTGCTGAGCCACCTCTCTAGCCCTTCAGTGTTCTTAAATTCTTTTATTAATGAGACTAAGAAGCCCAGAAAGGACCTCACTTTTTTGGTATGAGAGGTTTTGGTCCATGATCAGATAAAAGGGGAGCCAGCAGGGTAGTGAACATTAAACAGCAGATAAGCCACTCTTCTGGTGGTTGCTTTGACTTAGGAGGTGCAGGGTATTCCTATGGAGGTTTAATTGAGTAGAGACTTCCCATTCTAAGTGTATAGCACCTCCATGGGCTGAAGCTTCAGATTCGATGCTCCAGATATTCAGCCCAAAACTCACAGATTGATCAAACTCTAAGGCAGGGTGTTTGTAAGATAATCAGGGTTGGATGAGGTCATAGTGAGATCCATAACTTTGCCAGACAAGGAAGAGAGAACTTTACTTCCATATTAGGAAACAACAAGATGGGCATCAAGATGCTGGCCCCGTGGTATCTGTCTTTTGGGTCTCTGGAACTGTGAAAAGATATTTTCTTTGTATATTACCCAGTCTGTTGTATTTGTTATGGCCTCAGAAAATGACCCAAGATCTCACTGTATGGTCCCAGGGTCAGGACTTTTATTGGCAAAATTTATGAGAATGATCTGTCATTCTGGTGACAAGGCTATCTTGCAGGTAGTTGTGAACAGCAGGTATATGGCATGTTCATGCCATAAGCTGATGCCCTTATTTTAATCTCAGGAGACATAAAATTTCATGGTCTTTTCCTCATGATTTAGCTATTTCAAGGGACTGAACTGTTTTATATTTGAAAAAGTTGGAACAGCAAGAAACATCAGAATATGTAATAGATTCTGATTAAACACCCACATGTTATAAGACAATTCACTTGCTTTAATATTAAAGAGAAATTTCAGGACTGGAGAAATGGCTCAAATTGAGCAGCTAACGACAGCCTGTAACTCCAACTCCAAGCAATCCATGCCTCTCGTCTGCACTGCCAACACACACAGACATGCACATCAGACATACACATATACATATAATTAATCATAAAATACATCTGTAAAAAGATAGAAGAAGAAAGTTCTAAACTAACAAGAACATGTGTAGGTCGCAACAGAGAGAAGGTCAGATTTACAAAACCATACGTCATGGCTTGGGATAGGATTTAGTCTAACAGGGTGCAGACAGACAGCTGTCACAAATATTTAGGGAAAGAGGAAAAACTAAAATTAGTCAACAACTTATAAAGAGGAGTAATTTCTACCGTGGGGCCCCAAAAGTGCAAAGGCTGGAAACATGGGGAATTTAAAGTAATTCTGTGCTGTATTCTATTGAAGATAACATTTTATAAATATATTTATCAATATAAAATGGGGACCTCCATGAAGAGGCAGATCTGGTGTTTCTCTCTTGAGACATGAGGAATGTCACATCTGGTATGTTGGGTAATTCTTTGCATATCAACCTCTGCTGTCTGGGATTTGCTGAAGAAAAAAATAGTGAATTAAGAATGGGCCCGGTTTTTGTCAAGGTTACCATGAACAGGAGTAGTTTCATGTGATCAAAACCCGACTTAGCAAAGGTAGTCCAAAGAACACCAACCTGGATGGTTACCTTGGAAAATAATTGGGATTTGGTCCACTGCCACACTCTGATCTATAAAACAAGAGGGCCAGCCTCTGCCCCAAATGCTGTTTGAAGGAATGTATGGGTGGTTGTGGACTGTTGGTCCTTGTCAGGGCTCTGCTCATCTGTTTCCAAATGGGGATTAGCAGACAGTGTCATGAATTCTTCATAAAGCTAATTTATACAGTTTCTGAATTATGAAATTATGTCTGTTTCAATTTAGTGCTATTGGAGTGTCCTTTTTCTTATGAAATGATAATGAAGGTAAATGATAGAGTTGCTTTATTCATTAATGACCTTACATGACAAAATTAATAATATTAAATAAAATCATTATTAACATCTTTACTTAACACTTGTCCCTCTTCCTTCATGTTTCTTCCTCTTCTTTCTTTCTTTCTCTTCTCCATCCTCCCTGTCCTCCCTCCTCCTCTCCTTTTTTCTCCTCCTCCTCCTCTCCCTGTTCTTTCTCCTCCTCTTTCTCCTCTTCTTCCTCTTCCTCCTCTTCCTCCTCCTCCTCCTCTTCATTTGCTCCTCCTCCTTCTCTGCTCTTCTTTTTCTTTCTTTTTCTTCTCTTTCTTCTCCTTCTCCTGACTTGTTAACACAGTATTTCACTACATATCCCAGGCTAGTGTCAACTCTCAATCCTCCTGCCTCAGCATCCTTTGTGCTCAGATCACAACTGTGTACCACTGTCACACCCATCTAAATACATTTTGTGAAATTTGTGGGGATTGCTTTGGGATTCTGGTAGATATTCTATGATCTACCTCTAAAATTCGATTGTTTTGTGATCTGATGTCACGTTGTGGGGAATATCCTGGAGGGTGCTCCTAAAGCAGTTGTGTGTGTTCTTAGTACTGGCATGCAACAGGGAAAGGCAGATGTGGCTCCTGATGTGGCAGAGAAGGAAGGTACCATGTGCCATTGTGCTCTCTAAGGAACTCATGGTGGAAGGAAGAGGTGGCCAGGAGACCACAGTGTAGACTGCACTGGGAGACAATGTGTGTCCTGATTGGGTGAGGCTCACAAGTTCACCTGGCTGAAAGCAAAAGGGAGCATGTGCATATGGGACATGGGCCTCAACCATCCAGGAGAGCAGTGTAAGCACCACAGAGTTCAAGAGGCCAAGGCCCAAGATGGTGTATTGGTTGCTAGGAACGGGCCAAGGTTTGCCAGCTCACAGAATGCTAAGGGGACTCCAGAGCTGAGCCACAGCCTAATGGTCAAATTAAAGCTTTTTAAATAAATAATGTCCTACAGGGAAGTTGTCATTTTAAACATATTTTCAGAAAATCTTAAAAAGTAAATGATTACCCTCTAACAGATTGGGTAAATCATAACTGTCATAAGTGGGGTTTGCTTTAAGCATATTCATGAAACTTGTCTTGTGTTTCATCCACCTCTGAAGACACCACACTTGGCGTGACATTGATGTCACGTGTTCTGATTACGACTCTGTGAGGTACAAAAGTACTATGTACTGTTAATAAAGACGAAGTGTCAGGGGGCTTGCATGACCTGCCCATGGCCACAGAGCCCGTAAGGCAAAACCCAGACCACTGCACCCCCAGACCCCAAGTTTGTTTTTCAGTGTAACTAGAAACTCCAAATGCAAGTCATCTACAGTTTTGAGTGTAGTAAAATAAAACACACACACGTAAAGGATGTTGTGTGTATTTGTTTGTTCACCCTTTGGTGATGCACACACTGTAAAAGGTGTTGTATGTATTTATTTATTCATCCTTTGGTGGCAGAACACACATGTAAAAAGTGTTGTATGTATTTATTTGTTCACCCTTTGATGACAGAACACACAGGTAAAGGGTATAGCGTATATTCACGTTTGGTGACAGCACACACATATAAAAGGTGTTGTGTGTATTTGTTCACCCTTTGGTGACAGCACACACATGTAAA
>JANHMN010000008.1:63254577-63266456 GCA_030674055.1 Rhabdomys pumilio | reverse complement strand
TGTTGTGTGTATTTGTTCACCCTTTGGTGACAGCACACACATGTAAAAGGTGTTGTGTGTATTTGTTTCACCCTTTGGTGACAGCTGTATTTTACTTTGCACAACGTCCTCACAGCTCAGCCACATTGCAGTATGCATTGGAATTTCCTTCCTTTTTAAAACTACACACTATCCCACTGTGTGAAGATACCCATGCTCTTTATCCATTCAGCTGGCACAAGATGCCCAGGTTGCTTTTGGCCATAGCCAATAATAATGCGATGAGCCCAGTTGTAACATTTTCTCAGATCCCTTTCAATTCAGTTTCTGGGTCACATGTCGGCTCTATTTCTAAGTTTTAAGAATCATTGCATCATCTCCTTAGTGACCATTTCACATTCCCACCAATAGAGCACACAGCTCCTGATTTCTCTGTATCCCTCCCTGATGACACTTGTTACTTTCTGATTGTTGTTAGGGTCTTAGATCATTACTGGTTTTATGACAGTGCCCATCCTCATGGCTCCTCATTTTTTCCCCAATAGCTTTACTGAAGTATCATTCACATGTTATATAATTTCCCCATTTAAAGTCTAGAAAGCAATGACTGTTTAAGTACTCACAGAATTCTGCAACTACTGCTCTGTTTTGTTCTAGAACATTCTCATCGTCTCCCCAAAAGATCCCACACTATTCAGCAGTCACCCTATTTACCATCAACCCTATATACAGCGTAAGATTATCACTAAACTACTTTCTGTTTGTAGATGTGCCTATTAGAAATTCATCTAAATAAATGCATAAATAGATACATAGAACTTCCTTTGCTTAGTGTGTTTTCAAGATCCCCTATCCTTGTAGCATGCCTCAGCACCTCATCCTCTTCATGGTTAGATAGTATTCTGTGTATGTGCATATTATGATAGATTCATCAGCTCACAGACTCTGTGCATTTGGGCATCATAAGAAATGAAGACTCATGAGAAAGCAATCTCTATTTTTAGGCACAGTTCTCCGGGAATATGGTGAATAATATGGTATGCTTTAACGCTATTAAGATTGGGAAATGCCTTGCAGGGCCTTATGCTTAGATTTCTCTCACACAACTTCCTTCCTGCATGTATAAGCAGGACATTTGTCACGGAAGGGTATTTGGAGGCTATCAGAGAGATCCATTCCTAGTTTCATGGCCTGATTCAAAAAGAGAGATAGAGAGGTGAGAAAGGCTTCTTACTGCCTCCTCAGCCTCCTCCATCTCTAAGGAACAATTCACAGGGAAAGACATGTGAGTGCTTAGAAGCTAGCTCTCCCTACTAACTAGCAACTACAGCTAGCAGCTAGCAGCTGAGTCAGTTGCTCTGGTTAGTTGGTCTGTTTAGTTGGCTGGTTCAGTTTAGTTAGGGTGGGGTTTGCTTGTGATGGAATCTTGCTGTATGACCCAGGCTACTCTCTAATACGCAGTCTTGGGCTTACAGAGATTTACTACTACTCTGAACTTTAAAAGACATCTTTAAAGCTTTGCTAAACAATGCTGATGTGGACCACCAAAGTGCAAGAGACAGAGTCTTTAGTGGTGAGCAGGGCATGCTGGGAGCTGTCAGAAACAATCATGTTGGTAATTGGGGTCATCACATCCTGTGCATTCACATGAGACCTGGTCAATCTCTGTGCTCTTCAGTCTAGAGAGTCAATCACAGTGCTTCACAGTGGCTCCTTGAATATGTGCCTCGACCATGTGCTCCCATACTGAACCAACCTGGGGTCCAGCCTGTAGCTTACCATGTTTCAAATAGCTCCTCTGTAAAGTCTTTGCTCCCCACAGAAAGTTATCCAGGAACCAGGATGGAGGAAGAAGCTGGCCTCTGGCTTGATCTCCATGGAGAAAAGCACATGGTCTCTCAATCTCTTCAGAAGAAAATTGTGTTGTGCAGGTTACCAGGGTGAGTACACAACTCACCCAGGTTCCCTTTTCTAACAGAGAAGCATCTTAGCTTTATATAGGCTCCAACTTCTTTAAGTGATGGATGTTGGAGATTAACCATACTGTTACAGATAGCAAGATATCTTCATTTTTAAAGACGTCTTAAAGGTGTCTTGATATGCGTCTATTAAGTTCATTAGAGATTCCTTACATGAGGCACCAAAACACTTTGGTTAAAAAAAAAAAAAAAAAATACCCTCAGAGACACCAAAATGCATCACATGGCATTAGGGGGAAAAAATCATCACATTCCCCTTGGATCAATTTGACCAACAGCCAGCCAAGTTTGAATTCTCAGCCTCTGTGTGTGTCTTCCATCTGTCTGTAGCTTACATTTTTCAGCGTTTGTCTATTGTGTGTCTATCTATGCCTGTCTGATGTCTGACTGCCCCACTTCTGTGTGTTGAATGCTGTCCCTAACAAACAGCTATACTCTGTATTCCCTGAACAGCACACCAAGCATTACACGAGGAATGTATATGGGGTAGTTTACAGAAAGGAATTAAGTTGTTTACTCCTATTGACCCTGACTCCAAAGCACTCGGTATTGCAAACATACCATCTATCAAGCTGTTCCCAGTATTTGTGGTAGGTATTTGGTGTGTAAAGTTACTTTCACTAGAATTCTTACAGCCATCCCTGATTATTTTTCTCTCCCCCTTTTCTCCTCAGCCTCTGGTATGCACTAATCTTTGTCCCTGTGGTTTGGTCTATTCTAAACATTTTGTAAACTGATATGTACAGTATGTGTTTGGTTTCTTCTGCTCAGCACATTTTCTTGGTTCAGATGTGTTGCTACACATATCAGTACTCCATTGCTGACAACATGACCAAGTCGTGTTCCATTGTATGGATGGACATACCACAATCTTTATCCATCTGTTAGGGGACACTGAACTGTTTCCACTGTTTGGCCACTATGGATAGTGCTTTGTGTCAAAGTTTTTGGTATGAATGTGCTTCTATTTCTCCAGCATGTCTAGAAATGGAACTCCTGGGAGTAGCTATCCAAAGAGCTACAAAACTGTCTTCAAAGTGACTCCCATTGTAAATGTTCTCTGGTACCCTGTGGGTTCCAGTGCCTTCTGGGTTCCAGTGCCCTGTGGGCTCCAGTGTCCTGTGGGTTCCAGTGCTCTGTGGGCTCCAGTGCCCTGTGGGTTATAGTGCGTTATGGCTCCAGTGCTCTGTGGCTCCAGTGCTCTGTGGGTTCCAGTGCTCTGTGGGTTCCAGTGCCCTGTGGGCTACAGTGCTCTGTCAATTCCAGTGTTCTGTGGGTGTTGTGACTCCTTGGCTCCCCTCACACTTTGCTCAATGTCCGTCATTTCATTAGCTGGCTTAGTGTGCCATTATGGTTTTCATGGGATTTGTCTAGTAATCGTCTTCCATTGAGCATTTGACTCTCCATATTTCTCTTCTCACGAAGTGCCCACTTCCATCCTTTATCCCTTGTTTCCATTGAGCATTTGACTCTCCGTATTCCTCTTCTCACGAAGTGCCCACTTCCATCCTTTGTCCCTTGTTTAATTGGCTCATTTATCTTTCTCTGTTGCATTGGAAGACTTCCTCATTGATTTTGGAGGTAAGGCTTTCATTAGATACCTGATTTGTGATCATTTTCTTCCAACACAAACATTTTGTGAGCTATCTTTTCACTTTCTTGGTAGAGATATTTTAAAGCACAAAATTTTTAATTTCTGTAAAATCCAATTTTCTGTATCTTTCACTTTTCACTTTCTTCTTGAACTTTTGATGTCACATGTAAGAATTCTTCACCTAATCCCAGATAAGGAAGATTTTCATGTGTTTTCTTCTAAACCTTTTGAAGTGTCATATTTTATCTCTATGAGTCAGTTTTACTTTACTTTTGCCTGAAGGATGAGTTGTGTGTTGAATTTTTAGTTTTGTGACTACTGCTGTCCAGTTGTTAGAGTGCCACATATTGAAAAGGTTACCCTGGTCAGGCAACGTGTCTCTGTGGGTAAGCACACTTGCCACCAAGCCTGACAGTCTGAGTTCAAACCCCATCAACAACCATGGAATACTAGCCTTTGGTTGGAAACCTAGCTAAGTTTACAATTTGTAGTTGAGTTTTGTTTTGTTTTGTTTTATTTTTATACAGTACTTGGGATTCTTTGTATATTTTAAAGTCATCTGTGGATAATGACAACTTTATTTCTGTTTCTCAGTGTATATAGCTTTAATTTCTTTTTCTTTCCTTACACACTATCTGGGACCTCCAGTACAGTGTTAAGCTGCAGTAGTAACAATAAGTATCCTTGCCTAGTTCCCAGTGTTAGTCTTTGACAATTATCTTGTTTGTTTGTTTGTTTGTTTGTTTTTCAAAACAGGGTTTCTCTGTGTAGTCCTGGCTGTCCTGGAACTCACTCTGTAGACCAGGGTGGTCTCAAACTCAGAAATCCACCTACCTCTGCCTCCCAAGTGCTGGGATTAAAGGTGTGCGCCACCACTGCCCGGCCTTTGACAATTATCTTAGTTCAGATTACTATCAAAATATAAAACACTTTATTTCTCATAGTTGTAGAGGCTGGGAAGACCAGCACCAAGGCAGGTGCAGTGTCCAGTGAAGGTCTGCTTTTTGCTTATCAATGACTCTTTCTTGCTATGTCCTCATGTGGTAGAAAAGGCAAACAAACTCCCCTGCACTTCTTTTATAAGGGTGTTAATCTCATTCATGAACTTTTTTCCTCATAACCTAATTCCCTGTGGTCTGGCCTCCTAGTCCCTCCGCCAGGAGATTTCAACTTGTGTATTTGGAGGAAGTCAAAGGCTAAGACTATAGTAACCACAAAAGACTCATTTTAGTCACAAATTTTCTGTCATTGTAGAGTGCCATTTTCAATACTTTCCATCCAGTCGTAGAATGGTTTACTATCAAGATTAACATACATTATTAATGTTGTGTAAGCTTATATAAATTATACATAGTGGAGTTAGAGAGATGGCTCAGTGTTCAGATCACTTGATACTCTTGCAGAGGACGCAGCATCCACAGTGGCTCACAACCATCTGTAACTTCGGTTCTGAGGATCCAATACCCTGTTCTGACCTCTACAGGCACCAGGTACACATGTAGTGTGCATAGACACATGCAGGCAAGACATCAATGCACATAAAATAATCTTTTTTTAAAGTCATATTTAATGGAATTGTTACATTTTCACTCATATACAATGCATTTCAATCACAGTTACCCTATTATTCTCCCTAGCTCCTCTGCCACACAGCTGATTCCTTTTCTCAACTAGTCCCTCTTCTACTTCCATGTCTGTATATATGTGCACATGACTCTGTGGGTTTAATTAGAGTGGTTTGTAGGTCATAGGTCAGATTCACAGGAGCACAGGCAATTTACCAGTTATACCACTGAACGAAATGTTTCCCCTTCCCCAACTAATTAACTGTTTATAGCCTAGGACTAACCTCCCAGAGGTGTAATCATCACTACCAACACAAAACTAGCCTTGCATCCTTAGAGGCTCACCCACACATGCAGCACACAACTGCCTCAGAGTTAATAAGTCTGAGAGAATTCAGAACAATTGGTGGCAGGGTTGAGACAAATATTACTGCCAGCCTCTGTATGAGGTTATCTCTTTACATGGAGTCATGGTCCATGGGGAAGAGTGATACTCTGTAGTAAAAATGAGTTACCAGGCTGCCCCCCAGGGCCCAAGTAATGGCTGAGGCTTGACTCTCAAAGCAAAGAAGAAATGACTGGCTTCCTTTCTGATTTCAGAACTGAGTAGGGTTCTTTTACCACCACTGTACAGTATGAACATACAACCTTCAGAAAACTCTGATAGATGGTGTCTGACAACATCTATTATGAAGGAACCACTGCACTTGATGCTATACATCCAGGTTATTTCCCAAGGATGTACTCAGAAAGGTTATTAGTTTATATTTATAGTTCTGCAGAAGAAAGAAAAAAGGCCCTGTGATATGTCTGCCTGGCCTAATCCTTTTCAAATGAGAAATCACAGCTCAAGGAGTTTGTGAGGCCTAATCCAGCTTTTGTAGCCAGATGGTAACAAACTCTGGGCTGGACTTGCACATTGTAAATAACCAGTGACTGTCATTGTCACCAGGGCTGGTTTGAACACGAAATCCACTTATAACAAAAGGAGCCTGTAGTGAATTCTTAGCAACCAAACTCAAATTTTTCAGTTAAAATAATCCAGCCACCTAATCTAGTCACAATTAGTATAACATATTTAGGGGCCAGTGGGGAAAGTTGCTTGTTGTCAAGGCTGACAACCTGAGTTTTAACCCCAGGACTCACATGGTGCCGGAAGAGAACTAAGTGTTTAAGTTGTCCTATGACTTTCCTCTTCACAGTATACCACCACAAGTACACACACACTAAATAGAAAAGTATGTTTAAGTGAAATCACTAAGCCTTTGAATAAACAAAGGGTGAAGAAAATACTCGATTTTTTAAAAAAGAAAATCAGAAGATATTTCCATAGAACAGTTGAGATTTTTGCATGTTATTGTGATATTCCAAGCATGTAAGGGACCTGATTTTCTTCTTCTGCATAGTGTTTATTCAGACTGGATGGCAGGTCACAGTACCTAATAACCATTCTATATAATTCTGTCTATCTGAAAAAAGTAGAGGAAACCTATACCTGTTTACTTTTGAGACAAACCTTGAAGATCAAAACATAAAGGCTGGAGAATATGCCCACAAAGGAATGGGAACTGAATACCCATCCAGCAGTTCAGATTTTTGCTGCAGATGTAGAGAGCTGACTGCCACCAAGTGGTTTGAAGGATCTATTTAATTCTGTAACCAGTGCTTCTTAAATCCTACCAAATCCAGTGTTTCTTAAATTCCTTTTCTAAGCCTCTTGGGCTGGAAAGATAGTAAGGTGTTTGATTTGCAAGCGTGGGGGCCTAAGACACTGGTGCGTAATTCCAACACTGGGAAAGCAGAAACAGGTGGATGCTTGGGGCTGGTTAGCCAGTCAGCCTAGACTACTTGGCAAGTTCCAGACCCATAAGAGACTTGTCTCAAAAAGAACATGGATGATGTCTAAGGAGGGCCAACCCAAGTTATTCTCTACATACATGTGCACACACCTGCGCATGCACACACACACACACACACACACACACACACACATTCACACCTACATACACACAACACCCTTGTGAGGACAAGCTATCCAGCCATTTGCAGTGGCTGCCAAGCTTAGCTATGAAAAGAAAATAATATAGAGGCACTTTTGGACATCATGAGACCTGGAGCCTGCCTTTGACATTAACTGATGGTATTAGCTGTGACCTGGTTGTGGACATTTTTTTAAGCATTTCATGGAATTCCAGTATGAAAGAAAAAAAAACCCTTTAGGATCCTCCATCAGAGGATACTAGTCACCACCAGAGAAAAGAGTCATTGAACACATGGAACTATAGAAAGCTTTTCTTCAAGAACACTAGGACTGAACAGGCATAGTGACATGTACCTTTAATACCAGCACTTAGGAGGCAAATACATCTATGTGAGTTAGAAGCTAGCCTGGTCTACACAGCATGTTTCAAGACAGCCAGCCCTTAGCTCAAAATGAAACAACCAAACCCTGAAATTTAAAATCCCAAAACAGGGTGAGAAAGATTGCTCAGCAGTTAACAGCACTTGTTGCTTTTGCAGATGACTCAGATTGAATTCCCAGCACCCACATGGTAATCTACAATCATCTGTAACTCCAGTTCTAGGGAATCCAACACCATCTTCTGAGCTCCTTAGGCACAGACATACATGCAGGCAAAACAGTCTCACATAAAATAAAATGAATAAATCTAACTTAAGAATTAAAATCCCTGAACAACTCTCACCCTAAAGCAAGGTTATCCTGGTGTGCAAAGTCTCGCAATAAACAATTTCTACAAAGGACTACTGTAGGCTTTTATGGTCTCTGTGATTACACACAGACAGAGACCATAATAGACACGCACTCAGAGAGAGAGAGAGACAGACAGACAGACAGATTGAGAGACAGAGACATGGACACAGACAGAGACAGATGGAGACACAAGAAAAGACAGAGACAGAAAAAGACAGATACAGACCACAGAGGACAGACAGACAGACAGACAGAGACAGAAGGAAACAGAAAGAGACAGAGAGATTGAGACACAGACAGAGACAGAGACAGAAAAACAGAGATACAGACACAGACAGAGAGAGAGAGGGAGAGAGAGGGAGGAGGAGGAAGGGGGGAAGGGAATGAGAGAGGGAGTGGGGAAAGAGAGAGAGAGAGAGAATAGAGATTGGAAAACAGGAAGGAAGGAGAGAAAGAGAATAAACAAAATGTACCTTAAAAACAAAAACAGAGCCGCTTGAGCTACCTTGCCTTCTGATTCTGTTCTGCCATGGCTTACTTCACTTTCACTCTTCTACAAAGGTTTAGAATCCACAGAGAGGGCCATGATACACTGACCGTCACCACTGTCCTCAGGCCAGTGCAGAGTGACACAGTCAACACAGATTTTAGGGGCTGCCATGCTTTCTCTTTCTTGCACCTATACTCAATGTCAACCAAAATCAAAAATAGAAAGTTTTGGATCACAACCTTCCAACTTCATGATGCCCTCTACGGTAGTTTGAATGAACTTTTCCCCCATGGGCTCATAGATTTACATGGTTAGTACCCAGGTGATGAACTGTCAAGGAAGAAGAATTAGGAGGTGTGGTCTTGTTGGAGGAGGTGTTGTCACTAGGGGTGGGCTCTCTCTCTCTCCTCCCCATGAACCAGTATATAAAGCTCTCAGCTACTGCTCCAGTGCCATGCCTGAACTGACACTATTGCTCCCTGCCATGATAATGATGGACTCCCCTCTGAAACTTGTAAGCAAGCCCCTAGTTATACGCTTTCTTTTATAAGAGTTGCCTTGGTCATGGTGCCTCATCACAGCAACAGAATACTAACTAAGACACCCTCCTAAACAATATAAACACAAAAACACAAAAAACAGGGTTTTGCTGTATGTTCCAAGCTGTCTGTGATGAGTAATAAGAAACATTTCCCATAGGCACAGTTGGTGGTACTGCGTGGAGATCTTATGGAAGCTTTCAGAGGTGAAGTCTTGCTGAAGGAAATGTCACTGGATGTAGGTTTTGAGACTTGTAGCCTCAACTTACTTTCTATTCTCTGTCTGTCTCTCTGTCTCTCTCTGTCTGTCTCTCTGTCTCTCTCTCTCTGTCTCTCTCTCTGTCTCTCTCTCTGTCTCTCTGTCTCTGTCTCTCTCTCTCTCTCTCTCTCTCTCTCTCTCTCTGTGTGTGTGTGTGTGTGTGTGTGTGTGTGTGTGTGTGTGTGTGTGCACGCACTTCTTCCTGCCCCTTGGCATCATGCTACGCCTTCCCCCTCTGGAACTGTAAGTCAAAAATAAACTCTTAAATTTGTTTTGGTCACGCTATTTTAACACAGCAACAGAAATGTAACTAATACACTGTTCTTAAACTCACAGCAATCCTCCTGTCTCAGCCTCCAAGTGCTGGGATTATGAGAGTCACACAGCTGGCTCCTTCACAGATCTTAAAAGTTTACTGACTCAGTTACAACCGTGAGAGAAGAGAAAGAAGGCCAGTTGTTAGCAACATTCAACCTTGCAACATTAGCAACATTCAACACTGTGAAGTGTTGTAGCATTCTTGAAATTGTAGCCACTGGAAAGACTTTTTATTCCTAAAATGCATTTATTCTTTTTATTCCTAAAATGCATTTATTCTTTAGAATCCTTTATTACCTTTTTTGGCTGCCAAAATTTGAAAACCAGCTCATAAGTGGAACAAAACATTTTAGTTAAAAATATCTGTGTGCCACATCTTTAATTCCAACACTCAAGAGACAGAAGCAGGTAGATCTATGTGAGTTCAAGACCAGCCTGGTCTAAGTAACCTCCTGGATAGCCAGAGCTACATAGACAGATCATGTCTCAAAAAAAATTTTTTTGACATGTTTAGAGAAAGAAAGTTAAACTTGGTAATTTCACTACTGTTATTTTCTGCTACATTTACTTCTTGAAGGTACAGTATTAGAGAGTTAACTTAAATGTATCTTTTCAGGAAAAAAAAATGTTTCCAATCTCCATGTTTGATATGAACTATGCTCTTGAGATCCCAGGTCTCTTCAGATTACTTCCACACATGGCTTTGAAGAGGTAGTACCAGTGGTATCAGGTGGGGTGACATTTAGATCTAGACAACACCTAATTTGAATTTCTAACACATTTATATTCATGAGCTAAAGGTGTTATCTCTGAGAATGTGTTAATTTAATTTCCACTCTTCATTCCCTTTCCATTTTTCTGGTTGAATACTCCATAGTAGCAAGTTGTCATCTAGAAATGAAAAACTCTCAGAGCATACTGAAGAAAACATTGCTGGGGGATTATTGCTGCCTTCGTGGCTTAGACTTGACCTTCAGAGCTACACTAGAAGTTGCAGAATGGACAGCTGTAGTTTAAAAATTACTAGCTCTCTTCCCACAGCCATAATGTAAAAATAAAAACAAAATCTGACAGACAATCTCACTTTATAAAATCTGCAGTGTGAAATCTACAGGTTTATACAGTAATTGCTGTTATGCAGAGACTGATCTACAGATACAGGTCAGATATTGGGCAGTGTGCCCACATCCCTTTTCTGCAGAGCATAATGCTCTTTTGAGAAATAATTAAAGTAGCCCTCACTGCAGGTCTGGCTTCACTCTGGTCTGGGTTAGAGAGGCAAGTGGACTTGGGTCACTGGAAACATGGGTTTGTGACCTACTGGCTTCAGTTGGCCTTATACTGGGCCTCACTGTCCTGCCTCAGGTTGGTATGAAACACAGTGCAAATCAGTATAGACAAAACTAAAACAACCTACTGTGTCTATTAAGTCAGAGCTACCCAAAAGGCTTCCTTAAATAGACTCAAAATTTCTTCTAAAAAACAAATTAATCACCTGCAAGGCCATAGATTCAATCTTTTTTAATTGGATATTTTATTTACATTTCAGATGTTATCCCCTTTTCCCATCCCCCCCCAGAAACCCCCTATCCCATCCCCCCTCCTCCTGATTCTATGATGATATGCCCCCACCCACCCACTCCCACCTCCCTGCCCTCAAGAATTCCCCCACACTGGGGCATCCAGCCTTCACGGGACCGAGGACTTCTTTTCCCACCTTTGCCCGACAAGGCCATCCTCCCCTACATATACAGCTCGAGCTATGGGTCTCTCCCTATGTACTCCCAGGTTGGTGGTTTAGATCCTGGGAGCTCTGGTTGGTTGGTACTGTTGCTTTCCCCATGGGGCCACAAACCCCTGAAGCTTCCTGTCAGAGACATGTTCTTTGGGGATCTAATGGCTGCTCAGTCCTGGTGAGCATACATTTACCTCCTAGCATCATGAATGTATTTTGCTTATTTAACATGTCTGGCTAGCATACTTCTTATCTTTGGGGTATTTGGGGAGCAGTGCTCCCTTGGCTAAATTCTACTTCGCATAATATAATGTCTCCTAAATAAATGTTAGTAAATGCTTCAGAACCACCACTTATATTACTTAAAATTTCTCCTTCATCAATATGACATTTTCTTTATGCGTTCGTCTATAAGAATATAGCTGGGCCTTTTCTATATCTTGACTCCAGTCAAAGATTCCCATTAGCAGCAGGAATGCAGATGACTTCAGCATAGTAGTGTCTGTCTTTTCATATGTGCCTGGAAGTAAGGCCGCTGCACTGGCTATAATTCTAGCTTATCTTTCTTTGAGGGACCTCTGTACTTTCCATGGGACTGAAAGAAATATCAAACATGAGTCTTTTCTATCAAATACCTTGTAAGACCTTTATGTAAATATTTACACACACACACACACACACACACACACACACACACACACACAGAGA
>JANHMN010000008.1:63236870-63254567 GCA_030674055.1 Rhabdomys pumilio | reverse complement strand
ACACACACACACAGAGAGAGAGAGAGAGAGAGAGAGAGAGAGAGAGAGAGAGAGAGAGAACATTTGTTTACCCAGCAGCCAACTGCTGCGTTCCAGGAATCTGAACAGCCTGAAACAGTGATTCTTCTCTCCTCTTCCTTCATTTCCTGTTTACCAGTTCTCAGATGAACCAAATGAATTAAGACTGTGACATTAGACCCCAGCCAGTGGGAGAAAGACACAGTTACCACCTGAGTTAGAATAAAAACCAAATGCACCTCCTGCTTCTGTGTGTATATACAGTGTGCTACCAGCAGGGGGCTGTGAAAATATTTCAGTCAGGAAAATATACTATATGTATCTTCTAAGTATACTCTCTTCAGCAAGAGTAAAGTTTTCCTTGTCCGGAAAAGAGTGGTGGCTCTTTTCTAGCAACCCTGAACTTTTTTCTGATAGCACACATCGTATTTCCAGTAAGCAGGTACATGAGGCATTTTCTCCATATCCTTGTTAACATGGATAACATATTAATATTTGTTCTACTATTTATTAATATTATTATATATGTGTGTGATTATTATTTTGTGTGTGTGTGTGTGTGTGTGTGTGTGTGTGTGTGTGTGTGATGAGAGCAAACAGAGGTCACAGGACAATTTTTAGAAATGGTTCTCCTTCCACTGTGGATTCTGGAAGTCAGACTCAGTTATCAGACCCACACAGAAAACACTTTTACCTGCTGACCCATAGCACAAGCCTGATTCAGAAGTATTCTTGTTAGTACAGTATGTGCTGAAAACATAAACCTTTTCAGTTCTGTAGCTCATAGTCAGGCTGTGGCATATTCAGTCAACTGTTTAAAAGCAGAAATAGAAAAAAAAAAAAAAAAAAAGCAGAAATGATCTCTGTGGGTTTCTTGGAGCCGTCCTACCAAAGCCTATGTGTGTGTGCAGGCATAAGATTATGGGAGACATCATTCAAACCATCACAAATGGTAAATTATATATTTTTTAATCAAATGAAGTTTATTATGTAAAAATTTTAACATAGATTTAAATGCAATAGGATGGTTCGCACCAAGTATAGGTATGTGCTTCTTGAGAGAGAAGGTTGTCTCTATGTATTTATTTTATTGCACTTTTTATGTAGATGAAATGTTTTACCTGTGTGTAGATCTATCCACCACGTATGTAACTGCTGCCTACGAAGGCCAGAAGAGTGTGACCACTAATCTTGGTTGTCAACTTAACCACATCTGGAATCAGCTAAGCACAGCTATGAGATATTATTCTTGATTGAGTTGCTTGAGGGTGAGCACTTACTGTTAGCATCGTTCTAGGCTCCGCCCCACAGTTACCTGGCAACAGCCAGGTATGTCTGACTCAGTATAAAAGGGGCTGCTTGCCCCCTCCTCACTCTCTTACCCTTTTACCCTCTGTGTCCCTTCTCTCCCCATTCCCCTCCCCCCTCTCCTCCTGTTCCTGGCCAGCCTTTCCTCCTCCTCTCTCTCTCTCTCTCTCTCTCTCTCTCTCTCTCTCTCTCTTTTGCTCACTCGCTTGCTCTCTTGCTCTCTCTCTCTCTCTGGCTTTCTCTGTTTCCACTCCCTCAACTCCCTTCCCCATGCCCTAAATAAACTCTATTCCATACTATATCCATACTAAACTATATGGCTGGTACCTTAGAGGCAAGGGATGCCTCAATATGGGCCCTCAGAGGCACCCCCTTCCACCCCACCATACTGTGCCTCTACCAAACAGATCCTGGTTCTTTCTTTCTTTCTTTCTTTCTTTCTTTCTTTCTTTCTTTCTTTTTTAATAAAACACACTTATCCTAAATCCTGATCATTTGAAGTGGTCAAGAAGAACCACTTTAAATCTGGGCCACCTTTTGGTGGCAGCTTACTTACATAAAGGGACATGGAAGAAGGAGGCATCTGCATTTTGCCTGTTTGCCCACACCCCTGCTGTTCCTGCCTGCAGCTAAGGCATTCCTTTGCTGGCATTAGAACCAACCTCTTCAGGATTCTGACACACACTGAAGACCAGCAGAGACATCCAGCCTCTGGACTGAGCAACTATCAGATTCTTGCCCTTTCTATTGGGAAATAGCCATTGCTGGACTAGCCAGACCACAGCCTGTAAGTTATGTTAATAAATCCCCTTTTAATATATATATAGTTCATGCTATCATTTCTGCTCCTCCAGAGAACCCTGATACAGCAGAGGGTGTCAGATCCCCTGGAACTGGTGTTACAGATGGTCGCCCTTAGCAATGTGGGAGCTAAAAACCAAACCTTGGGTACACTGAAAGAGTAGTCAGTGCTCTTAATCACTGAGCCATCTCTTCATCCCCTGTCTTTATATGCATTTGACCACAATAAAAAAGGGGGGGGGCGGGAAAGGGATGTTTTTCTGTGCTATTGAGGTGCCTCAGTGGGTAAAGGCACCTGCTGTCAAGCCTGATGACCAGAGTTTAATCTCCAGGATCCACATAGTAGAAGGCAAGAACTGACTCCTGCAAATAATACTCTGATCTCCACACACACTCTAACACAAGTACACCCACTCCCACACACCACACCACACGAGAGAGAGAGAGAGAGAGAGAGAGAGAGAGAGAGAGAGAGAGAGAAAGAGAGAGAGAGAGAGAGAGAAATTTTAAAATCGTTTTTTCTTAACAATTCCATAATGAACAGCTTCAATGTAGACCAAGAGTACTAGGTGATGTTACCTGCCCATATTCTCAGGGGATATATTCACTCTTCACTCCCTGAGGAAAATCACATGCTCCAGTTCCCTCCATTCAGCAATCAGCAGCCTGTGCTCTGTGGGGCACCTTACAGAAGAATAGTGAATTGGTTTTTGCATTATTTAGGAAATAAGAAATGACAGAAATCATCACATAACCATTTAAATGTTTATATGTGATTTTCACTACCTCATATGGTAAAGGCAGGTTCCTATAATCCAACTGACCTGAAAATATTGTTTTTAATTCTTTACAGTTATATTGAGGTTGGGGACTTAGCACAGTGGTAGAATATTTACCTCGCATGTACAAGGTCCTAGTTTTAGTCCCCAGCATGCATGCACACACACACACACACACACACACACACACACACACACACACACATGCACACACACATGCAAGCATGCACAATAGCTATAAAGCAGTTGTGGAATCTCAAGCCAGCACAGACCACTAACTACCCAAATATTGAACATAGGAAATTGGAGCTGGGGACTGCAGTTAACACTTGCAATCCAAGCACTAGGAAGGCTGAGGCAGGAGGACCACTGCAAGTTTGAGGTGAGACATTGTGTCAGACAAAAGTGCAGAACAGCTCATGCCCAGATTCAGGGCTTTGAGTTGGCCCTACCCAAAATCTACCTCATCTATGAACTGCTGGCGCCTGTGAAAGGGCTGGTCCTGCCACTCCAAAGCTGCAGGATCTCCATGACACAGGGCAACAGTAGGTCAAGCTCCAGTATTGCTATTGTAGCAGAAGCCAGAGGCCTCAAATCAGACCAATGACTCATTGCAATGAACATTTCCAAGTAAAGTTGTGTGGACAGAAGGGTCTACTGTGTGACACACTACAACACACTGTAGCTTCCACAATATGATGTTTCCTATGCTTTGTTTTGTTTTAGGGTTTATTGCAGGTGTGGGTGCAAGGGCAGAGGGTGGATACAAAGAGATGAATGAGACTGCAGTACATGGTATGAAATGCACAAATAATCAATATAAAAAATTTTTAAGAATACAGGAGAGACAAAGAGGAGCACTCATTTCTACATATGGAGTTTCCCCTTCAAATGATTACAAACCTAGTACCTTGTTGATTTAATTTGACAGTGGAAGGAGAGAACTAACTCCACAAAGCTGTACTCTGCATGCTTATTGTAACACATGTACAGACAGACAGACAGACAGACAGACACACACACACACACACACACACACACACACACACACACAGGTAATGATAAAAACACAACAAAAAATAAATAAAATGGACTCAACCACTTACACCCTAACCCCACTTGCACCCTAACGCCACTTGCACTCTAACCCACATTATTTGGAATGTTGACCATCAAAATTCCCTTGTTTGTCTTAACCAGGTTCCATGATGTAATTTTCATTACATCATGATGGCATTTTCAATATGAGACGCACTTAGATTTACAGAAAAGCAGAAGTGCAAGGCTCTCTCTCTCCTGGCAACTGGTGACTGCTTATCTCAAAACTGCTATATGACTGAGCCCACAGTCAGAAAGGGAGCCATCTCAAACCCCAAATTTATTAAATGAGATTTTGTATCCAAAGCCCTGAGTATGAGAAGCTTAAAGAGGTAGTAATACTGGGTTGTAAAATTTCTAAATTCCTGGCCTATGGGGGAAAGACGATAGAATTTCTTGTGATCAGATCAGGGACTTTTAAAAACCATCCTCGATGCTGTCATTTCTTTCTGCAAAATGGTCTATTAAATCTGCTTCACTTCCTTAGTATCTTGAATTTGTTACTGTGGAGTGAAGCTCTTTCCCCAGTGATTGCCCTGATCATGGTGGAATGGTGGATTTTTAGGGCACATAACAATACTACATTGACAACCCATCCCAAAGAACTAAAGTCCTGCTATACTGAGCTGGACTGTTTTTTCTCAGGTTTACTCAAATCTCAACACTAAACGCTAATTCAGATGTGAGTTCCTTATTTTTTGGACTTGGTGTCTTTTTTTTTTTTTTTCTTCCTGATCTTTCATTAGTAAGCAAGCTTGGTTTTTACATGATTTTCTTCAGGAGAAAAAAAATATTTCATGAATCTCCCAGCCAAGGAAAGCTGAAAGTCTCTTGGCTCCATTTAGTAATTCAGCATTTTCTGTTCATTGCTTTCCACTCTGACTCAGAACCCAGTGTTACTGTGCACCCGCCCGCCCCCCCCCCCCACACACACACACACTCAGCAGCCTCCCCTCCCTATTAAACAGCATCCATGGCTTCCTGGACAGTAAGATCTGACCCTCCCTCCCCACGGGGGTGGGGGGGTGGGGGGAGGAGTTCTTCCACTTAAACCTCTAGATGACACCACAGCCACAATGACTAAAGGCTTGATGGATCCTTTACTGTAGTTTGTTGTCTTAATCCATTTCACAACTCTTGTGTGACAGATTTTTTTTCTGGGGAGACTGTGACAGCAGGCGGCTATCATCCTTGCAGCCATCTTGAGCCATATACCCTGACAAGAGACTTGCTTACAATAGCCTACAACAGCTGAGCACACTCTGATAACATCTTGTTTTAGATGTTCCCTTGGGTTTTCCCTTGGGTGTGTGAGACTTAAATGTGTGTGACTTAAGGGCCTGACTTAGAGATCAGATTTAGAGATAAGGCCTAAGGGCATGACTTAAAGGCATGACTTAAAAGCATGGCTTAGAAGTGAGACATATAAAGAGAGGCAGACAGAAGAAATTATTAGGCACTTGGAACTTGGAGGAAGAACTTGGAATTAGACATTAGACACTTGAAATTAGATACTTGGATTAGACACTTGAAACTTGGAAGGAGAACTAGGAATTAGATGAGAATCGAATGTACTTGGATGAGAATCGAAACTAGAACTTGGAACTGGAAACTTGGAACTTGGAGGCACTAGGGACTAGGAACTAGGGACTAGGAACTCAAGACTTGGGACTTGGACTAGGAAGAGAAACTGAAGAATCACACTCTGTCTGGTCTCCAATCTTCACGTCTGTCCTCACTCTCTCTCTTGCTGAACCCTGACCTGCAGACAGGAGCAGCTTGGGGCAGTGCAGGCTCTAACAGTTTAGCCCCCAAGGCTTTTGGCTGTGTGGGTTCCAACATTGACAGATGGGTCCGCAACATTTTGGCCCCCAAGCATGGGGCAGATCGGGCCACAACAGGAGACAACACAACACGTTATCTACTGACCCCAGATAGGAAATCATGACAGACCAAAGAATGGACACCATAAAAGTCCAAATAACCAATGAGTTTCATTGCAGTTACTTACAGGAATGTGGGTAAGGAGTTACTTACAGAAGCAAGGGATCACCACAGCCCACCCTAGCATGGATGACAGCTCACAATAGCTGGGAACCTGGAGCATACTGCACAGCCTGCTGGCAGTTCAACAGGTTGAAACATCCTTGCCAAGTTACTTGTTCTAAATCCCTTCCAGGCAGCTCAGCTGGTTTCTGTTTCTTCCTGGAAGCAGTCTGATTTCAAGAATCTTCTTTGCAGCTTGGCATATATAAGAGGAACATTAAGCTTTTATTGCTTATCTGACAGGGAGGGGCCTAGTGAATCTGGTCAGTTTCAGGGACTTCCTGAAGCCATTGAGTTACCTTCCTGCTTAAAGGCTTCTGAAGAATAGGGTATTTCAATCTCAAGAGAAACTGTTATACAACAACCTCTGATTATATAGCTTCTCTCCAGCTCAGATGGGCTCTCCAAATAAACAATTCAAGTGCAATCAGAAAACTGCATGAAGATAGTTCAATAGAAGACACTGAAACCACTCATCTTTCCACCTGAACCACATATAAAGCAGTAGGATTTATCTGATGTAACTGGGAGCTCCAAAGTTTACCTCAGGCTTAGAACTGCCAGCGGAAGACTTGGATAGTAAATTGCATTAGTTTTGGTCAACCTGTCTCCTATCCCCCAGGTCTTAGAGAAGCAGCCACCATGCATGTGTACCCAAGACTCACAAGCAGCCTATGGAGACCAGGTGGGCAATAAGGATCCTGCCCTTCTATATTGGGATCTGTGTTCTAAATGCTAATGGATGCTTCCAATCACAGAGGTACAAATACTAAAGTAACTTTTATTTGTCAGAGGCAATTGTCATCTTGGGGGTTTACAGCCTCCATCTGTTAACCTAGGCTTAGTCCTGGAAACTTCTAGCCTCCATACAATTGAATCTAGGCCTAGAATGTTTTCAGCCTCTGAGATTTAGTACTGAATAAACTCACCGTTTCTAGCTGTTTCTGAGCTTTGCCTGGTTGGTTCAACTCAGCTATTCTGGGTCAAACTCCTCTCCAGTCTAACTGATTCCAACTCATTCTCTCTCAGCTTCTGACTGAATTGTTCTGTTTGGCCTCATACTAACTTTGGCAATATGTTCTAATCTTCTGGCTCCTACACAGGTTTTTCTTCAACCTGTCTCTAAATTCTCCTGGAAAATTGCCTCCTTCCCCTCTCTCTATACTGCTCTCTTAAGTAGCTTCCCTTTCCTCTCTCTCCCTTCTCTTGAGAGTTGGACATATCCTATTCTGTCAAATCTTTCTCTGATTCATTACTTTGTCTGTATTCCAGTCAGAGGAATTAAAGGTGTGTGCTAAGGGCTGAGCCACACCACAACTAGAAACAGGATTTTGTTTTGTTTTGCTTTTCAGTAAATAACACAATCTCAGGGTTCATGGTGTGATCAAATATCCTGCAACAGACAAGCACAGGAATGGTCAGCCATTTGTGACACCTCATCTGGTCAGTGATAACTCTTCTCATTGGAGTTAAAAGGCCAGAACTATTGACTACTTTTGTTTCTGTTCCCCGTTGGGGGCCAGGAATTAAAGAATAAGACATGTAAAAGCAATTGCATATGCATAGAAATATAGAAAGTCTTCATGCATGCACTAGGAAAGGCACAGGCTAAGAAAAGGCCTATGAAGGTATAAATTTAGACTTGCACTTCTGAATCATACACAAAGCTGTCATCATTCCAATAAAAATGCTAGCACTGTCAGTATCTTCTGGCTTAAGAACACACTGAAATAATTTTGAACTCAAGAACTCTTTCATAACTGTTAGAAATTGGGCTTACCAAAATGGCAACAGACTTCTTGAAGAAAAGGACATTTTCATGGCTTAGTGACCTTTGCTAGTGTAGAGTGAAAAAGTATAAAGACCATTCTATAAAATATATACAGGCTCATTAGTTCCAGGAAGGCGGAACTGAATGTAGGATTTCGGGCCTTCACTGCCCCGATACATTCCTCAAGCCTCAGGGAAGAAAATCCACCTGTGGGTGGGGTAGGCCCAAAGCAGGAAGACAGATTCCTGGCCACAAAGAAAAGTAAAAAGGCATGCCCAGACAAGTCCTAACTAGCCATCCTGCCGCCTCTGCAAGTTGCTGATATTTGAAATAACCAATCATGTGTAACCGCGCGAAAATTCCTTCCTTTCCCTACCCCCTACTATAAAAGGCTCCTTAGCCTACCACGCGGGGTCAAACTGTACTCTTGCACGAGTATGCAGTTTGAACGCTGGCTGCCAGCTCTCTTCCCTAATAAACCTCTGCTAATTGCATCCAGGTACGGTGTCTTGGAGTTTGTGGGTGTTCGCAACTTCCCGAGACTTGAGTAAGGGTCTCCCGAATTTGGGAGTCTTCACTAGGGCTGGGATAATAAAAGTCTCACAAAGTGAACCTTCTTTTATTTAGTGCATGTGTGTATTTTTTATGCATATTTGTGAAGGATAACCTCAGATGTCATCTTTAAAGGACACAATCTACCTCCTTTGAGACAGGGTCTCTTCTTGATCTGAAGTTCACTGATTAGGCTAGACTAGCTGGCCGTCGAACCTCATGGATCCATCAACATAGAGATGAACAGCACACACAATCCATCCATCTTTTCTACACAGGTTCTGGGGACTGATATCAGGTCCTAATTGTGTGGCAAGCTGTTTACTGACTGAGCCAACCGTACCTCAAATTAAAGTTCTAAATAATAGTAACTGTATTATTTTATGGTTCTGGAGATGAAGGTGACAAATCTAGGTGTAGGTTGGTAGGCCCTTCTGGTTCCATGCATCCTCTTCTGGAACTTTGTCATCATTTTGGACATTTCTGGCTTGTTAAGGTATGACTCCTCTCTCTCTCTCTCTCTCTCTCTCTCTATATATATATATATATATATATATATATATATATATATATATATATAAATTTATATAGCATTCTTTCTGTCTGTTTGCCCTCAGATTTCCCTTTCATATAAGGATACCAGCCATTAAGAGTAGGATGTACCCCAGTAATCTCATTTCAACTTATCCTCTGCAAATCCTCTTGTCTCAAATGAGATCACTTGTAGTATAGGGTCTCAATTTATTGGAAGGCAAAGCTTATCCTACATTAGTGCTATTGTTAGGCAAAAACTTATCACAAACTGTAAAAAGTTAATTGATCAGTTGGATGACATCGAAATTCTGCTGCTCAAAAGACACTATTGATCCAGGCATGGAGATGTATACTTGTAACAGCAAACACTGAGAGGTAGATGCAGGAGGATCAGGAGTTCAAACTCAGCCTCAACACAGGTAGTTCCAAACCATTCAGGTATACATAGTGAGACCCTGACTCACATTAAAAAACAAACAAACAAACAAACAAACAAAAACAGAAAAAGAAACATCAGCCACAGACACACATCTGATAAAGAATTGGCATCTGTAATATGTAAAGAAATCTTAATGTTGACTCAATAGAATGACTAACACTGCCAAGTGTGAATTTGGACCAACTGAAACTCTCAGAGTCATCTTAGAAAGTATCTGAATGACTTCTTTCTCTAAAACTGAAGAAAATCACCAACAAATTGTATTATTCTACATGCTACTGACCTTTCCCAACTCCACCCAAAATAACATTAAACTGTCATCCTAGTTCTAACCCCCTGAAAGTTGTTCACTGAAACAAAATCACACCACCAGACTGAAACATGGTAAACTGCTCTGTCGCTCTTCTAAACACTGTAGATTTTGGAAATATATTAGCTTTTTTTTTTTTTTAAACAAAGCTGTAGATCATTTTGGTGGGGATTGACTCTAATGCTTTAATCAGGAATCTGCCTGTCCAAACATTGAAGGTCCTTATCCCAATTGGGTTTTGATCGATCAATAAAGAGCCAATAGCCAATAACTGGGCAGAGAGGGAGGGGCAGAACTTTTAAATTTTGTGGGCTAGGACCTGGGAGAGAGGAAAAGAGAAAATCGCCATGACTTGGGGGTTGGGGGGTGACATAAGAGCTGCAGGAGAGAAAGGCAACCAGCCACTGGCCACTTCCCCATCAGGCCTGGGGTAGCAGGGGAAGGTGTGTGTGTGTTGGAAACCTCTTGGTTCCCAGATTGCTGAATCAAAAACAGCATAAACCATTTTGCACTTAATGCAAATTATAAAATAATAAGACTTTAAGGCTGATGACATTACTCGATGAGACTTCAGGGATCTTGTGAAGACGTGAGTATATTTTGCATATAGAAGGGACTTGAGTTACTAGCAGAGTATAGACAGTAGTGGATATTTACTGTAATGGCCCAAAAAGTGTAACAAACTCTGTCCACGCTCTTTGCAATGTGACTTTCTTATTCATTCATCCAGATGTAGCATTTTATCTTTGTCTGAGCTGAGCTTGTTTTAAATGGTAAATTACAGTGTAAGTGATACTTGGACTTTTAAGGCTAGAACAAAACCATGCAGCTTTCAATTCAGACTCCCTCAAAACAGCTGTCACTGTGTGGAAATGTTTGGATTAGCAAGTAAGGTAGTATATACCTGTCTCCTGACACCTGAGAGACTGAAGCAGGCGGCACTCCAGTTCCAGGCTGTTGTGAGGTATACAGTAAGACTCCGTCTTAAAGTGGTGGTGTGTGTTGGGGGATGGGAGTAGAAATAAATGATCACATAGAGAAGGGGGTGTAGTTGGTTCTGCTGATCCCAACTGCCATGTACCCACGCATCTAGATTGCAGGTATGAATGAGTCCTGATTAGGCAAAAACAAAAAATAAAACAACAACAAAAAAACCCACCTAGTCAAGTCAGATTAGTTTAAAAAAGAACATATCTTGTTGTTGTTGTTTTGAAGACTTATGTGGTGACTTGAATATGATTGGCCCACTGGAAGTGGCACTATTAGGAGGTGTGGCCTTATTGGAGGAGATGTAGCCTCGTTAGTGTGTCACTGTGGAGGCAGGGCTTTGAGGACATGTGTATGTATGTATGTATGTATGTATGTATGTATGTATGTAATGTATGTTTGTTCAATTCTGGCCAATGTGATCCAGATCCTTCTCCTGGCTCTCCTCCTGTTCTATTTAGATATAGAATTCTCCTGCTCTCCTGCAGAAGACAGACTCCTCCTGGCTACCTTTGGACCAAGTTGCACAACTCTTGGTTCTTCTAGTACCATGTCTGCCTGGATGATGCCATGCTTCCCACCATGATGAAACTGCAAGCCAGACCCAATTAAATGTTTTCCTTTATAGCAGTTACCTTGGTCAAGTTGTCCCTCCACAGCAATGAAACCCTAAGAGAGTGTTTGTATGAGTGTTCAGCCTACATACATGTTAATGTACACTGAGTGTATGCCTGGTGCCCCAGAGCTAGAGTTACACACAGTTACGAGGCACACATTGGTTCTGGGAACTGAATCCAGGTCTTCTGCAAGAATACTGAGCCATCTCTCTCCAGCCCACATCTTACCATCTTATTTTTCTTTTTCTTTCTTTTTTTTTTTCTTTTTGGTTTTTCAGGACAGGGTTTCTCTGTGTAGCCCTGGCTGTCCTGGCACTCACTCTGTAGATCAGGCTGGCCTCAAATTCAGAAATCCACCTGCCTCTGCCTCCCAGGTGCTGGGATTAAAGGCATGTGCCACCACCACCCGGCCACATCTTATTTTTCTTTTTTCTTTTTTTGGGGGGTTTTTCAAGACAGGGTTTCTCTGTGTAGCCCTGGCTGTCCTGGAACTCACTCGGTAGTCCAGGCTGGCCTCGAACTCAGAAATCTGCCTGCCTCTGCCTCCCAAGTGCTGGGATTAAAGGTGTGCACCACCACTGCCCGGCCACATCTTATTTTTAAAGTCATCAAATTAAACTCACTGACTGAAGCAATACATGACAAAATGCCTGTTTTTATAATTGGTATCTTGTTAAGTCATGTTTAATTTTTCAGGTTAATTCCCAAATCCTTGAAATCATTAAAAATTGTTCTTTGGAAATAAAGTACTATCCTTTTCTCTCCTTATAGTGTATATACAAAAAATGTATTTGTTATCTATAGGAGCATAACCAATTGCCCACAAACTTAGCCACTGAGACACCGTTCCTGAGGGTGAGAAGTCTAGAAGTGGCATAGGTGACTAAGTGCTCTATTCTAAGCATAGTTTCTGAAGACTTGAGAAGGGATGAAGCCGTTACCACACTCCTGCGTCCATCTACAGAAAGCTGAAGACTTAGATAAAGGACTCCAATCATAGCAAATGATTCAATATAGAGACAGGAAGAGAAAGCATCCAACCAAAGTGGAAGTCGCAGGTTTTTATGACAGAATCTTTAAGATGTTGTACTATGATGTCACCTGTTTGAAATCACCATGTATAAGACAACTGGACAGGAAGATTACTGGTAATCACCTTAGAATCACTGAGATCCATCTTGGAATCAAGAAACATCATCCACTAGACAGGGCATGCCAGCAACCTAGGAACGGTGACAGATGGGCGGGGATAAGTAGATCCTTAGAGCTCACTGGCCAGCCAATCTAACCAATGAGCTCTGGATTTAGTGAAGAGACAATGTCTTAAAAAATAAAAGGGGAAGAGGGTGCTAGAGAGATGGCTCAGAGGTTGAGAGCACTAACTGTTCTTCCAGAGGTCCTGAGTTCAATTCCCAGAAACCACATGGTGGCTCACAACCATCCGTAATGAGATCCGGCACCCCTCTACCCCTCTTCTGGAAGGCAGGCATATATGTGTAGGGCCGTGAAAGGGGTCTTGGTTTTGGTCTAAGCTCTGGCTGGAAAGCCTGGAGACCCAACAGGTGTCCATTGCCTGTAAAGGGATGGGCATCTATTCCACCATACTCCCAGAATCCAGGCTCCTAACATGTGGCGTGGAACTCCATTGACCTGCACTGTTCAGTCACGTTCAGGGTGATGCAGCCCCACCCAAAGAGCACAGGTAGAGGGCGTGACCACAGGCCTCAGGCCCTAGAGAGATTTACATACTAATGAGATGCCTGAAGGCCAGAGGGCAGAATCAATTAAGCATTCTTCCCCAGGCCCTTCCCCCTTCCTCCCTTCCTCAGCTCTGCCTGAGTTTCACAGGGGTGCACATCCAGACTCAACCATCATCTGTCATGCCAATAAAGCCTGTAAAACTCATGGACTTTCTCGTGTCATTGAGGCCGTGCTGTGAGGAGCCGTGAAGGACTTTAATGAGCCGATGTAGCCACAGCCGCCATGCCTAACTTCCCACCTGGAGGAACTTTCTGCATTTCCAACCACCTTACCCACATATATGCAGGCAGAACACTGTTCACATAATAAATCTTTTCTAAAAAATGAGAATTGAAGATACCCAATGTTAACCTCTGGCCCCCACATTCATATGCACACATGTACATATACACATATAAAATATCCTTCCAATCCGTGAACATGGAATGCCTTTCTACTTGCATCTTCAGTTTCACCAGTGGCTTGTCTTCATTATAGTTTGTTTGACTTCACAGTTAAATTTATTATAGGCTTTGAGATTTCTTTAATATTTATTTTTATAACTCTTATTAATGTGACTATTTTCTTGATTTTTCAGCTAGTTCATTACTCATGTATATATGCTAATTTGGTAGATTAAGCTTATATCCTGTAATTTAACTGAACTTATTTTGTCAGTCCTGGCAGATTGTTAGTTGTATCTTTAGATTTTTCTTCATGTACAATCATGTTGGCTCCTCAAGATAATCAGGTAAGGTGATTGCCACCAAGCCTGTGACTGACACAGACACACACACACACACAGTGTAACGAGAAATATATATATAGTGGGAGGATCTGGGAGGAACTGGAGGAAGGAGAAAAGCATAACCAGAACACACTGCCTGAAAAATATTTTCTCAGTAAGAAAGTTTAAAATTTACAACTAAATAAAAAATTTAAAAACTATGCTATTTGCAAATAAAGATGAAGTCTTCTGATTTCAGTGCCCTCCATTTCTTTCTCTTATCTAATTTCTCAGGCCAGGCCTTCCAGAGCTATTAAAACATCTAAAGTGAGCACCTTATCTTATCCCTGTTCTCAGACGGCTTTTGAACTTCCGAACGTCCCATATTTTAATAGTCTTACCTGAGCATAACACAAACAGAACTCTGTTGAGGCAGATTCTTGCTATACTTGACCTTTAAAGTTCTTATTGTTGGAGGATGCTAAGTTTTATCAAATACTTTTCCACATTTGGTGAAATGACAATGGTCTTGTCCTGTGGGCATGTTAACTTATTCAACCACAGAATAAAATGCTCTTCAAACATGCTACTCAACTCTGTTTTTATTATTTTTTATTTATGGTCTTAATCACCCAGGCTGGCCTTTGGCTCACTGTGTGGATGAGGATGACCTTGAACTCATGATCTTCCTGCCCACTACCAACTGCTGGGATTACAGGTGCAACCATGTTCAGCTCGAAAGGTGTAGTGTAGGTTGGCCTCTCACTAGTGTTCCTCCTGTCTGATACCCTTTACCATTTGCCTACCAGCGAGCACTACCGTGGCCTGCAGAAGTAGTGCCGTGCTCTCTCTGCTCATGATGAGACCTGTGGGCTCTGATTTCTCCACTCAGTACCAACAGCCCCCTTGTTCCAGGTTCCTAGAAGTCAGGAAAGCCTGCCAATGAGTTATCACCTCCACATTCCCAAAAACATTCCATATAGCAGAGTTCAGTTACTGGGAATTAGCCCACATTTTATTTTACAGTACATTCATAATAAAAGTTCCTGCGTTTCCAAGGTAACCAGATCACATATTCCGGTTAGCACTTCTGGTAATAAAAATCATACAATGACTCTGGCTTTAAAAACAAGGTATGGTGGTGTGCAGGAATATGTCTTCCCTTTAATACTGCAGATGACAACTCACCACAAAGTAACATCTCCAAAACCCACGCCCCTGGGATCCAGTGTGAAGGCATACTATCTATGTTACAATTAAACCACAGAAGACACGGGAGGAAACCGACTACTTGAGAGGTCTAAAACCCCTACAATGCAATCTTCCCCTTCTAACTGCTGGGGGACATGCAGCTTTGGTGCCCTGAAAAATGAGAGATGGCAAAATACAGGGTAATTTCACTCTGAAACATATGGCTTTTTTTTTTTTAAGCTATTTCTAAAAAAAAAAAACTTAAATAACCTAAAAAAAAAAAAAAATACAAGTAAGGATTTGTAATTTGGGAATCACCTAGAAAATCCTGCCAGTTGTTGATAGAAATTTAAGCTGCAGGTATTTCACACAAACAAAATCTGTATCACATCCATAAATATGTCAAGTCCAGATAACACATTTTTCATTTTGCCAAATGAAAGCACAGTGGTTCATATTCTGCTCTTGAACAGTTCAGAAAAAGCCATCTGCAATGCTGACATCATCATTCGCCTATAAACCCAGCTGACCGAAGAGACAACCCTTGAAGAATTCATAAGAAAACAACCGAGTAATAATAAAGAATAAGCTGAATCAGGCTGTAGAGATTTCAGACTGTGAAAAGCAGATTGTTAGATTAGATCTGTTGGGTCTTTTTACTAACTAATTAAAAAAAAAAAATCTACCATTTGTAGTGGCTGTAACCCTGGGAAGCTGAGGGAGGGCTACCACAAGTCTCAGGTCAGCCTACACCAGAGTGAGTTCCAGTCCAGCCAGAACTACATAGCAAAACCCATCAGCTGGGTGTGCTAACAGTGGCCAGGAGGCTGAGTCAGGAGGACTTCAATCTTGAGGCCAAACTGGGTTGCATGCAGAGACAGACTATCTCACAAAGAAAGAAAAGAGGGCTGAAAGGAGAAAGAAAAAATATATAAAATGCTTTGGGCCCTGTCCAACATAGTTGGAATAACTACTGACCAAGCCCCCACCCAGAAATCTCCTCCTGCTTAGAACTTAAGTATGCTTTCGTATTTGGATGCCCATAACCGCTGCAGCATCATTTAAACACATGATTCATAAGACCTTCTGCTAAACCCAGTGACTAACAAGTCCCTGCTGCTGGCTGCTGAGAGGTGGGTAAATCCTGAACTTAGCAGGTTATCAGTATTATCAATACACTTGTGATATTGAAAGAAACATCATCCCATTTAAGAGGGAAAAACTGATGGAAAACGGAATTTAACAATTCCTAGGATAGCCACAGATATCTTGTGAAAAACCAGAGCCTAAGTACCGACCCTTGAAGGAAGCCTCTGGGCACAGGGTGGGCAAAGGAAGCTGGGATGCTTCTGAAGCCAGAGTGAGACTCGCACTAACTGCCTGACAGTCAACTCACAGAGTAAAATGCAGAATGAAATGACATAACCAAGGTTTACAGGATATCTAGAAATATGTTTTACGCTTTAAAAAAAATTGCAATGCACTCCAAAAAAAATTTTTTTTTCTGATTATTCATGTACAACAGAAGGCACTGTTATCTGCATAAATCCACTGATTCTTCATGGCAAAAACCTGAGACATGCGCCGATTCACAACTCCAACCCCTCAGCGTTCAGCCCTCAGAGCGGACGCTTTGTCCTTTCCAGCCAATGACTCTGCTTTTTTAAAATTTCGTACATTACAGTAGCTGTTAAAAATATATATATTCCAGGGTAAGAAGGGTCAAGGAAAAGGGAGCAGGTCCGTGGCTGCCTGGTGCTGATGACACGGCCCCTCGTTTCCCACTTGGCCCTCAACTTGTGTACTAAGCAGCAGCGGTGACGCCGATCGGTGCACGGTGGACGCGCCTTCCAGTTGTTGCTGTGCACAACTTCAAAATTAAACGCAGAGAAGATGCTCGTCCTCAAATGTGAAACTGCCCTGCTATTAAAAAAAAAAAAAAGTGGGGAGGGAAGACATGAAAGATTGCTTCAGGTGAGAGTACTGAAAGTAACCTTAAACAAACAAACTTTTATGATAGTGGACTGTTTTGTTCCAGATAGGGCCTCATGTAGCTCAGACTGGCCTCTAACTTGCTACATGACTAAGGATGGCCGTCAACTCCTGATGGTCCTGCCTCCACACACCAAGTGCTGGGATTGCAGCGCTCTCCTCTCCTAGCTTTGTTGGCAGGCCTGGCTCTTTTATGGATTTCCAAGTTAAGAAGAGCATGATTCCTGGTGTTAGTTTGCCTCCTAACTGGATGCCAGCCTTTAACAAAACCACGTCGACAAGCAATTATGTTACCGCAGAACATTTGCTAGCATAAGAGAAATATAAACAGTTCTGAAGTTGTAAGCCAATAGCTACAGGCTCCACTCTTCACAGATGCTAACAAAAGATGCATCACTCCCCTACCCCACGCCCCGATCCAGAAGAACAGTCCTCACCTAAAACTCCCCATGTCTCCCACTGAAATACTTTGTAACCACAAAGTATTTCCCATTAAAAACTCAGGAGTGAGCTCAAAATCCTGACATTAAACAATTTCTCCTTCTTAAAAGCTAAAAATTAACAGTCCTCAACGCATGAATCCCAACAAATATAAATGAGAACTTGCCCTGGTTTAGATCAGAAATGTCCCCTGAAGTCTGCATGCTGAACACTTGGCTCTCAGACTATGGCACTACTGGGAGGGAGTACAACCTTTGAGAGGCCTCACTGGAGTAAGTGAGGTTACTGGGTGTGCTTTTTTCTAAAGATGTGTGTGTGTGTGTGTGTGTGTGTGTGTGTGTGTGTG
>JANHMN010000008.1:63183469-63235675 GCA_030674055.1 Rhabdomys pumilio | reverse complement strand
AGGGGGGGGGGGGGGGGGGGGGGGGGGGGGGGGAGGAAGGAAGAAGAAGGGGGATAGGAGGAGGAGGAAGAGGAGGATTAGGGTTGTAGCTCACTGGTAGACTATTTGCCCAGCATGTATGTACAAAGCTCTGAGTTCAAACCCCAGCATCTCAGAGAGAAAGAACCATTCAGGCCAGGAGTAGCACAGTAGTAACTCTAGTGCATACAGATAAAACAAGAGGACTTACAAGTTCAGGCCAGCCTAGCTACACGGCAAAACCCTGCTGTCTTAAAAACAAAACAAGCACAGCTATATGACAGTGGAATTCTTCATTATCATAAAGGGCTGGTTTTCAGCCATTTTAATCAAGTATGGCAGATGGTGGCCCTCAGACATACAATTCCAATATGGAAAGGACTGACTGACCTTCCAGTGTCCTTCGGTGCTCTGCCAACGTGTACACCTCCTGCAGCTTTCTTTTCTGATCCTCACTGAGTGGTGCCACCAGCAGCTGGTACCAGGCAGCGTCCCGATTCTGCACAGCTATAGCATTGCAGGGGGTTTGGGGGAGAAAAGGTAAGAGAACCAGTGACCATTACGATCTCAGGAAAGGTAAGCAGCAAAATGACCAAATCACAATGAGATTACGTCAGACAGTAAGAGGCAGGGTCATGAGTCTGACCCTAACCATCATTTTTGAGGGCCCACTTGATACCCAACTCTGAGGAGCCCCAAGGAAAGCAACTTTCGCAAATCTGTGGTTTCCCGATTTGTCTTTTTCTGTCTTCTTCTGGAAGCTTTCCCAACTATTCCCTAACACTTTGATACTGAGAAACATTGGGGCTCCCTTCTTACCATCCTCCTTGAACTCTTTGTACTGCTTTCCACACCAGCTGTTTCTGCACTGTGGGCCCAAATCTGCACCCTTGTGCACAATCCTTCCCTTCGCTTCCCACTCCGACTTTTCCAGCTAAATACTTCAAATTTAGCACAACTGAAACAAAGTTTGGCATTTTCCTTCTAAATGCTCACAATCCTCCATTTCTCTCACTAGCTCTATTGACCTCTTGGGAAACCACTACAGACCCTTCACATCTGTAAACCCTGCCCAGCCACATCCAGTCCTCTATCTACATGCTCCCCCGTCCAGTTCCACACTGTAGTCCTGACCTAAAAACCTTACATTGCCCGTGCTCAAGATTTTGCATTTTGCACCTAATTATCCCAGAAGTAAACCAGCATATTAGGTCAACAGCTTTTAGAAAAACACTCCACTCTGCACTGGGCAAAGGGCCTACATTCAAGGTAGCCACCCTCAGTCTTGACCTCCTTCCTAAGGACTTCTCAGAGGCTTTTTTTCCTGGTGGTTTGTCCAAGCTTGTCTACAGATGGCCATAACCCCACCGGAGGAGCTTCTAAACGGTTGTGCATACTCAGGTTCCACTTGAGACCCAAAAGCTGTTGAGGTGGTCAAGATGCATGCATGTCTACAGACGGCCATCTTGGAGCATGCTTTCCTATTTCTATCTGTAGAGCTGGCTTCCAGAACACTGCTGTACTTGTGGCAGAATTAAATGATGGTGGTGTGTTATGTTGGCATTGCATAGTTGGGAAAAATACTGCACACACATGAGAATCTTAAGCATCAAATAGTAGAAGTAACAGAACCACAAAATCACTATTTAACCATAAAACAAATAAAAGATATTAGTAATGGGTTTTTTTAGTACAACAATTAGATTAATACAATTAATTAATACAATTAATACAATTAGATTAATAACTTGCTAAGTATTTCACTGGCTTATTCTTCAGTTTTATCTATAGGAAACAAGTGAAGTCCTGAGTTAAATGTGTGTCACTGGCATGAGTTTAGCCATAATGAGGACCCCAGTGCCTCAGCCCCACGGGAGGGCAAAGCTTTCTGAGAATGAGGTTCAGAGAATGGAAAAGCCTCCCTTGAGTCCATGTGCAAATATTGACAGTGTGTGCAGAAAATGTCCACCATAGCTCCTCCCGACTCCCGCCACCCCAGAGTTTACAACTTGAAGACGCTCCTTAAGAGGAAGAAACTTATTCTATGCAGATGAGCTAAACCTGCCTCCCTGTTCAGCTGTATGTCATAACCTCGCCTCCCTGTTCAACTGTCTGTAATAAACTCACTGAGTTTCAGGGGTGCTGCAGCCTCTTTATGGAAAGCGCAGCCCACCTGATCCCAGTTTGCCTGTGTGCCTGTGGTGTGCCTGTGTGCCTGTGGTGTGCCTGTGTGCCTGTGTGCCTGTGTGTGTGCCTGTGTGCCTGTGGTGTGCATGTGCGCCTGTGCGCCTGTGCGCCTGTGTGCCTGTGTGCCTGTGTGCCTGTGTGCCTGTCACCTCTTCATTCTGCTGCAGTGGCATTGATCCTGTGCTCCCCATTCACATCTCCCACTTTTTTTTATACAAGACCTTTGGACACATGCAGCTTTAAGGAGTCTTATAACTTTACTTATAATGTCATTTTCTGTACAAAATCCTTGCCCTCTGTTTCTTCCCATATGGATCTGGAATAGTTAATAGGCTCATGAGTACAGTGTTTAAGCACGGCATGCCTGGACCAGTTTACTCATACATGGAAAAACGGCTATTTGTGAGTTTGTGCAGTGGCAGCTAGTCAGGGTGCCTCCCACTGCACCACCAGGACGCCTAAAAGGAAGGTTAGGATGGCTAGAACAATGGAGGTGGAGCCCAAGCCCGCCTCTGCCAAGGAGGATGTGAAGCCAAAAAGGCCCAGGGGGGAGGATAAATCATCAGACAAAAAAGTGTGAACAAAAGGGAAGAGGGAGCAAAGGACAGATGGGCTGACCAGCAAACTGCAGATCTGCCTGCAGAAAACGGAGATTCTCAAGGCCAGAGTGTGGCCTCTGAAGTACAAGAGAAAAAAGCCAAGCCCGACTAAGCATCCATCACATCTGTCAGTGGCCCCACCTCCCTTCTTGTACAATTCAGAGGAATATTTTTATCAACTATTTTGTAAATTTGAGTTTTTTTAGCAGCTCTAGAAACTGTTTAAAAGGTGAGGGAATCCCACCTCATCCATTTAAAACCACTGTGTGGTCCTTGCTCTGCCAGAACTATATATAATGCCTCTGGTCATGGCAGTCCATTCTCCTAACAGTTGTGATACACTGTGAAAGATGGAAACTTTGAGTATGTTCTGTATGTGGCATAGAACTGTGAGTCAGTGGAACTAAGGACTCTGAGTGTCTGGTTGTTACATGAGATCTTAAGGAAATTTGCCAAATCTAAGTCTGGAGCATGACTGGAGTAAGTTCAAAGAGAAACAGTGGCTCTGTGGGTACATGGACAGTGTGTGGCTCTTCAGAGTTTGGGTACATATGTTAAGAATTGAAATGTCTATGTACTCTGCTCATCGACCAATGAAGTCTCAGATGTGAAAGAGATGTGGGAAAGGGCCATCCATGCTTGAGTGTGAGCATGACATGCTACACCAGTGTCTCAAATGATTCCTATAAAGATGACGTACAGGCTCACCCTACGCTGATGCTACAGCAATGGGAATTTAAGACAGCCTTTGAGTGTGTTACTGGGCTAAGTTGTTTTTCATTTTAAATATGTTTGGTTATTTCTAAAACAAAAGACAAAATTCTAAAAGTATATACCAATATACTGGTATATGCTTTGGGCAGATCCCAAAGCAACTACTAACAGGAAGAAATTAAAAATGTTTAAAGAATATCTTCAGTTTGGGGAATGGGGGAAGACATACTCAGCAGAGCTTGTGTAAAAAACTGGTACTCATCCACGCTGTTGTCGAGGTCCAGTGGGGTGCTGAAGCCTTCAAGGACTGTCTCCTCCAGCACTTCGTCATCCCAGTCGTCATCCTCCTCCTCCTCACCTCTGCCCATTTGTGACTGCATAGCTTGAGCACTCACGCTTGTCTCTTCCTCCTCCTCACTGGAAATCTCCTCTGTGGACCATTAGTTATGTAAAAGAATGAAAAGCAAGGATTACAAAAAATTCTGGAAATATGAGGCCACCAGAGAATCTCTCTACCATTATACACTTTTATGTTTATTGCAGTAGATTGGCTGGCCTCACCCTCTTCCCCTCAGTGACTCGGACTGAACACTGCTAATGCTGCACCGTGGCCACCCTAGTCACGTACAAGTGCTGTTTAACTGCAGATTCCCCGTGTTCTTCTGATGGGAAGAAAAGCAGAAAGGTCCCCATCCATTTGTGTTTTCAGCAGCAACAGCTTCAACTCTCTTAATCACTAAGGAAACAGTTATGAAGTGTTCTGAAATCCCCTCCCCTGAATAGTCAGAAGCTCTATTCATGCTATGCTAAGGCAAGAGATACATGATTTAAAATTCCTTGCATATTAATGGTATAGGATGATTTCAATTTATTGATGAAAAATATCTTAAATCTAAACAAATCACAGAATTTAGCATGTAAAATATAGATGTACATTTTATGGAAATTCTGATTTTTTTGCAATGAACAAAGTGTCTGCTTTGGTTTTGGTTTTTCTGTTGTTTTTTTAGGGGGGTGGGGGGTTATTTGTTGTTTTGGGAGGTTCTGTTTTTGTTTTTTGTTTTGTTTTTTGAGACAGGGTTTCTCTGTGTAGTCCTGACTGTCCAGGAACTCACTCTGTAGACCAGGCTGGCCTCAAACTCAAGATATCTGCCTACTTCTGCCTCCAGAGTGCTGGGATTATAGGTGTATGCCACCACCAGCCTGGCTCAAAGTGTCTGTTTTTAACATGAGAAAACAACGTCACTTGGAGCTGTATAATGCAACTTCTGAGCCCCCAAAAGTAGTCTTTGGTCTTATTACTGGATAAATAACTATGTAATATTCTTTGTCTTTTTTGTTTGCAATATGGTCTCTCCATGTAGACCTGACTATCCTACAACTCCCTGTATAGACAAGCCTGGCTTTGAATTCACATAGACGTACCTGCCTCTGCCTCTCAAGTGCTGGGGTTAAAGGTGTGCAACATCACAGAGGCTCCATCAAATATCCTTGACATTGACAACTAGTTTTCAAGTCCTAGATCAAATTCCAGGATTTGTACATACTAGGCAACTGCTCTACTGCTGGGCTGGCCCCAATGGTAGCAATCTTACCCCGACAATTTTTATTATGTTAATATATTTGTGTGCCTGCACACATGTGCAAATCAGAGTAAAAATCAAGTAAAAAACTTGCAGGAGTCAGTTCTCTCCTTCTGCCATGTAGGTTCTGTAGCTTGAACCCAGGTCATAAGGCTTGGCAGCAGGCACCTTTACTCACTGGAACATCTTGCCAGCCCTGTGATTCTTGATTGCTAAATTACGTGCATTCATGCATTTTATTCTACGTTTCTTTAAACCTTAAATATCTCGAGATTATAATTTTTGAAGATGAATTACCCAAGAACCATTAAGAAAAGCATCAATCTCTATAAACTCTTGTACTGACACTGTACATTTAATCTAGGGAGTCATTCAGTTAATGGTAGCTACCTTTAGCTATAAACATGAAAGTAAATCTTAAGTAGCTAACTCACAGTCAAGACCATCTGACTCTCTTACATAGAAACTTATCAAGAGAAAGCCACATCTACTAGGCTCCATTTAGAAGTCACTGGGAGTTTTAAGTGTTAAGAAGAGCACAGATCTAAATGTATCCTAAATGATAAAATTTGTAAGTCACTCAAGCCCCAGTTTAATTAAATGTGTCAAAGGCCAAATAATGTGGATCTGTTTAACGACTCCAAACAGGCTAAAATTTAAGGAAAACGTATGCTGAAATCAACATTCATGCCAGAAAGGACAGTGTATACACACAGTCCCAGTACACAAGAGAATAAGGCAGGAATATGATAAGTTTAAGGCTAGTCTGAGCTGCAAAGCAAGACCTGTCTCAAAAAAGCAAAGGGTCGGTGAGTTGGCTCCATAGGTTAAAGCACTTGCCTCCAAGCTGAGTTCAATTCCCAGGACTCACATGGTAGAAACAGAGAACCAATGCCTGCCAATTGTTCTCTAACATCCACACACATGCACACGCAAACATGTGTGTGTGTGTATACATACATACATACATACATACACACACACACATATATATGTGTATGTATATATATATAATATATATATGTAATATATATAATATATATTTTTTATAATATATATATATATAATATATATAATTTTTTTTTTAAAGCAAATTTTGGGGCTGGAGAAATAGCTTGGTGGTTAAGAGCAGTGGCTGCTCTGCAGGGGACCCAGGTTTGGTTCCTAGCACTACATGGTTGCTCACAGCAATCTGAATTCCAGTTCTAGGAGATTCTACACTTCACCAGGCCTACACAGGTCCTAGGTATACATGTGGCGCACATTCATCCATGGTGGCAAACACTCATGCACATAAAATAATAATTTAATTTTTATAATAAGTTAATAATACATCAAATTTCAAAGCCAAAATCAACTATAGTTCAAATCGTAAGCAGAAGACTTTACCATTTTCCTCTGTGTCGTCTTTCTCTGCTTTTGAGTGATTTTCACGGTTCATCATTTGTCGGGTAGCACAGACCTGCTTCAGGCCAAGGAAAAGGAAGAGAATGGAGGGGAGGATCTGTGCAGCCACAGCATCCACGGCAGGAGGTCGGTTCTGCAGCTCCAAGAGCACGCTCAGTCCTATTATACACATCTTCCGGTCATGGTGCCTGCAAAATGTGGGAAACATGCAGATGCGGTCACAAAGGGCCAACTCCGGAGCAGTGGTTCTCACCCTTCCTCGTGCTGCAACCCTGAATATACTTCCTCACGCTGTGCTGATCCCAACCATAAAATTACTTTCATTGCTACTTCATAATTGCAATGTTGCTACTGTTATGGATCATAATGTAAATATTTTTGGAGATATTTAGTCATGGCCCACAGGTTGAGAATCACTGGTCTAGAAGAACTAAAATAATTGAAGCCTATGTAAACAAAATTCTACAGACCAACTGTTATCACCAAAGACCTGTGGGGAGAGTCAGGTGTGGTGGCTCAAACCTATAATCCCAGCACTGAGGAGGCTGAGGCAGGGGTATTGTAAATTAAAGGTAAACCTGGACTATAGAGCAATTTCAAGGCCAGCCTGGGCTCTATAACAAGACTTGGCTTCAGGAGGAGAAAGGGCTTATAGGAGGCTGCCATTAGCATTTGCTGTTGCTATAATACCACCTATGATTAATGAAAGAGCTGTATCCGAATGTTGGTATGACAAGGTTTGCTGGAGCACAAATGGCTTTTTGACTACACAGTGGGAAAGTGAAGGCGCTCTCTCTCTCCATACTGTGCTCTCCTAGTCTGGTCCTTAGGGTTTCTTGGCAGATGTGCTCTATTTACACCAACCCAGGGTGCCAAAAGCTATTTCAAAATGTCAGCAGCTAGCATGCTGACATGGCTAACTACACATACATCTACCATCAGCCTTTGCTGTAACAGAATGAAAACAAAATTAATTCCAAAGAAAAAAATTACTGGTTAATTTAAATTAGACACATTTTTCTATGAAATATTTCTTTTGTTTTAAAATACCAAAATTAAAAGACAAAAGCTAGTGAGTAAGAAAAATCGCTGCTCTTCTAGAGGACCAGAGCTTGATTCCAGCACCCACATCAAGTGGCTTATAACGGCCTACAACACCAGCTCCAAGAGGTCCAATCTTGCTCTAGGAGATCAACACCTGTTCTAGCCTCTGAGCATAACCAAGGATGCATAGCATACACACGGTCTGAATAAAAATAAATCTTAAAATCTCAGGAATCACAAGGTAGAATCAGGAGGATCTAGTGTTCAAGGCCAGCCTGGGCACATGAGATCAGTGCTAAAAACAATAAAGTTAAAACCTACACTATGCACTAATATTCTATGTCTTTCCATCAGGTTACACTTCTAATCCGTATTCCTAATTATGTGGACTGAAGTGATGGCTCTGCAGACTAAGGTGCTGCTTTATGGATGCTTTCAGAATAGAACAGACTCTTAAAAGCTGCCCTCAGACATGTACACATGCCATGATACAAATCTGTCCACATGCATACACTGGCATACACACAAAATGAACAATTTTTAAAACATTCTTAATATTTAAAAATTTTAAATAATACACTAAAGCAGTCCCCATAATGAAGATTATCTCGCAACACACCCCTATGTTAAAAAGTAAATTTCCTGCAATAGCAAAGCAATGAAAAAGGCACACACCCAAGAAAGTAATCGGTGTCGTTCATCCACTGGTTTATGAACTGTGACGTGACAGGTCCTGGGTTGTGTGGCAGCTGGACTTGCTCCAGTGTGTGGAACAGCAGCTCAGGGCTATAATAAAGAGCTGCGATGGCCACCTGAAGACACATTGTGCGCAGCTCACTGGTCTTGACCCCACGGGTTAATCTCTCCAAGACGAGTTGAATGAACAGCGGGATACACTGGAGGATAGGACAGAAGCAAGAGTCACCCACACATGGTGGCCAGGAGGCTCCCTGTATCACCAATAAATGAGTCTTTATGACAATAAGTGTTTGCTTATTTCAACTGTGTGCAGGAGACTTTACACCCACAGTGCAACCAGCTGGAGATCGCCTACGAGCTCGTCCTTTAGAACCCTCGGCCACTTCCATGTTTAAGGTAAATGACACAGTTGAGATTTATGTCGATTTGGAAATAATTGAGAGTACGACATGACAGTTTGTCACTTGTAAAACAAAATCCTACAGCTACTCCCAAAAGCTCAAAAAACGTTGAAAAAAGGACTGTGGGTCTAAAGTCCTCCTAACTCTGTACTGACTTCCCATTTAGATACTAAGTGTTCTTCGATTGGACCGTATCATATTTGTCTGGTACATTAAAAATCATAAGCCTTGGTGAAATAAAATCTACTATCATATATATGTAAAGCCACCGAGGGTTAAGGAAACCTGTAAATTTTAAAATTAATATAATAACCATCCCTTTCTGTTGCACTAAAACAAGACTGACAACTTAGGAAAAAATATTCATAGAAATATTTTATCTAATGAATAATAACTGAAAGATCACCACCAACAGCCCTGACATCACAGATAAGATATACTGCCCTCCTGGTAGAAATAGCTCACAGTGACCTCTGAAGTATTCTTACATCAAAGTCAAACCTGATTCTGACCAGCCTATAACTCGACAGCAGCTGACAGGAAACACAGAGAAGCATAATGTCCAGATGATGCCTGGACTGGAGGTTACAGGGCTGCATCCATGTTAAAATTCAATCACCTACTGCCCTCAGCTCTTTAGTACAAATTCCCAATCCCTCTGCAACTCAGGTCAAATACAAACCCACTGTAATATGCTATGGATTCTTACTGACTAGACAGGGGCTGGCCCAGATGAAGACAACTATTCCTTCCTACCTAAGACATTCATACAAACTGAAGCTGTCACCTTTTCTATGTCATACAACTCTAAGTCAATGATGAGCTAGTCATACAAAAGCTTCCTTGCTCCTTCTTTCTACCTCAAGACATGTCCCTGTGTTAGCGTGATCTAAACAGCACTTTCAAGTCAATCAATATGGCCCTAGGGTTTGGAAAGCAAAACCATTCATATTTAACTTGGAAAACAATAACAAATACTCCTCCCTAGACACACTCCAGAAGGGCACACAATAGAATCTGTTGACTTTTGTCTGGCCCATTTTCCCCTAGATTTGACCCTAGAAACCTTTTTGTTTTGTGAATATCCATTACCACCCATAGACAGTAAGTGTAGGCTGCGTAACTCTGCTCCCACGCGCTGCTGTCCATTAGTCTCCCTACCCAGGGAAGATTCTGTGGGCAAACCTACGCTCCTGTCCTTTACCCAGCTCTCTCCTCTAATGCCTTCTCTTTTCTGATGCTTCCTACCCAGTGTCCTGCGATAATCTGATAGTATCTGATATAATCGGATGCTTCTGACAAAATCTCCTGCTTCACCACAATCTCTGCTTCCCTCACACCCACACCAGCCGCAGCTTCCTTGCTCACTGGCGGAAGACTCGTCCACTGATAGCACACTCAGCAACCGAAACCCTGGCCTCTGACCTTGTCATTTTCCTGCTCAAGGTTCTCTGTTTAACTGCTCAGAGCAGGCTCTGAGCCACGTGTGATCTCCATTACACATTCTCCTATTTGTTTCTCTGTTATTGCTATTGTTGTGAATCTTTCTGAGTCATTTTTTTTCTATTAATCAAATAGGATTTGCACCGGCAAGCACAAACTCTGGCTGCCTTTTTAACTTTCTATCCAAAGTAAGCAGAATATCAATCAAGCATGGCCATTTTTTTATGTAGATATCCAGGAGGACGGTTTTCTGACATGTATCACCTGGTCAATTCCCCTTCCTTTGCACTGAAGAATGATGACTTCCAAGAGCTTTGCAGCATAGCACTCAGCGTCTTCTCCCGACTCTCCACACAGTACCTAGAGACAAGTTAGCTCAGCATGAGTGCCACAGGGAAGTCGATGACACCACAGGAAGCAAACAATGTGAATTCAGTCACAGAAACCAGTTTTGCTGTTACAGGATCTCTATGTAGCCCTGGCTGACCTAGAATTCACTATGTGAACCACTAGGCATCAGGCTCAGAGAAGTCTACCTGTCTCTGCCTTTCAAGTGCTGGGATTAAAGGCCTGCCAACACATTGAGCAGGGATCACTGATTTTTAAAAAGCAATTTTCTGGGCATGTGTAGTGGTGCACACTTTTAATCCCAGCACTGGGAGACAGAAGCAGGTAGATCTTTGCTTGGGAAAGGCAAAGAAACAAGACATATCTTGTCATTTACAAGCGAACTCTGGAGCCACACACCTGAGTTCAAACATGGTTCTAACAACAGGAGCTCTGAGACCTGGAACAATTTACTAAGCAGCAGGCCTAGGGATAAAAGTGGGGCTCCCTAATGTCTTAAGCGTTAAATACAATGAGATATGCTAAAAAAAAAAACCTCAGAGCAGTTGCTAAGCAGGAGATGCTATCATCAGAGGGGTAGCCAGTTTTCCTGTAGACAATCCTAAGGAAACTCACTGTGTTGGGGAAGAAGGAGATGATATATAAATGTTCTTAGAAGCAAGAGTGGTGGTGGGTATGACACAAGAAACTAGGCAAGAAGACAAGGAATCTCTGTAAGGTAGAGTTAGTGCACACACACACAATTAAAAATAAACGTTTTTAAAATACACAGGAAATATCTGGTACACTTCAATAACTTAATAATTAGTCTTAAAACTAATATGAAATACATGTCATCTACTTGACAAGAACATTGCTCTGAACACTGCCTTCTCTGTGTCTGCTGTACAGAACACTGAGCTGCTGAGGGGGCACACAGAACTGCTGTATGCAGTAGCTTTCTCTCCCCCTTGTCCCTATAACTGAGGGTTGAGGCCTAAAGACTGACAGTTGAGATAAAATTGTTACACACTTCTTATCACAGAACTACAGTTTTTAAAATCCCAGCTTAAGACATTTGTACAACTTTGTAAGTTCTTTATAATTTAAGTGAGATGCAAACCAGATATACTAATTACCAGTTTAGAGCTCTTACCAGCCCCCTCATACACCTCCCTGCTAATGAGAACCATGGCTGCACTACAGCTATTTCCTGCCCGTAACTCCATGGCCTAGCTCTTTGGTTTCTAGCTATTTGAGCTTTCCACAATTTGCCTGCCAGCTTGATGTAGTACAAGTTTACACACACACTTCCCTGAAGGAGGTAAACATGACTTAGTCATCAAAAAATTCTAAGGTATAGCCATGTAGGAGGAGCTAAGGTGGAAGGAGTAAGGAGAGGAAGAGGAAAAGGAAGAGGAGGAGCTAGAGAGAGCAGAGATGTAGGAGCCATGGAGAGCCATGCAGGCATGGAGAGCAGTTGCAGGTAACAACTTTTATTTAGGTTAGTTAATTGGGAAACAACTCTCTTTGTATGGGCATATTATTATTGAGCATTACTAAATATATAAAGCCTTTGATTAATATTTAAGCATTAGAGTCTCATTTTCTTACTGGGCCCACATGGATGGCGGGTCTGGGTAATGCCCAGCCTCTCGGAGACAGCATGGAAGATTGACAGAGCCATCTCCCACACTGGCGTCTCGTGGGTGGCAGGGCTGGTGTTTCTGGCTGGCCGTTTCTAGCTGCAGTGTGCACGTGGCCTCTGGCCACAGAACATGGCGGCTGAGCTAGGCAGAGCCGCCACAGCTTAGACAGTTGGCTAACAGGCAGCCGATTTTAAATATTTACTTCAACATAACCAAACAGTGGTTGAGACAACACAGTGGACAACCATGTCTGTGCATAAATACATCCATGAATCATCACGTACTAAACTAAGTGTTGCTTTTATAACTCTCATCATTGTTTTATGTTGCCTGTGCTCAGATTACCTACATCTAGGTACATAGGTGGCTTCCAATATACATCAATAAAAAGTTAAATGATTGGTACCATTCTGTCACAGACTGGCTACCTGTATGGTTAGTTTTTCTAATACTTTCCTTTAACTACTAAAAAGCTTGTGTTTTTTATTTATTTTTTTTTTAGATTTAATTTTATGTGTATGTGTGTGTTGCCTCCATGTATATATGTACACCATGTACATGCTTGGTGCCCGCAGAGGCCAGAGGTGGGTATCCAGAACCCCGGAAACTGAAGCCACAGAGAAACTGAGCAGCCATGTGGGTGCCGAACCAAACCTGGATCCTTTGCAAGAACAACAAGTGCTCTTAACCATTGGGCCATCTTTCTAGCACCCACAAGTTTATATTTTGGAAAGAAAAAAAAAATGGGAAAGAAAAGTAGAGAACTGGCCTTCCACATTGCAAGGTTCTCTATCCATGGATTCAGCCAACCATAAGCCAAACTTTTTTTAAGACCTGGACCTACACTGAATGTGTACAGATTCTTTCTCTTGCTGTTTTTCCCTGGCCCACATGGTTTAACAACTACTTAAAGAAACATTGCACTATATTAGGTATTATGAAAGTGAGTTAAAGTATATGCCCAGATGTACAGGGTTATGGGCAAAGACCAAACTTGTTAGTTATGGGACTAGAGGACTCACGTTAGCCTCATATCCACAGAGGTCTCAGAATGGTCTCTGTGGACATGGAGAGACGGTTGTATGAACTTAGAAAATTTCAATGTTCATAGGTATGGAGGTGACATAAGCTCAACACATACTATGAAACTTTCAGGTTACAACAATCACAAACTCATTTTTAAAACGAAATTGACAAATCTATTCAGGTAAAGCAATATAAACCAAACACCTAAACATTATGAAGAGTCACATGACAACTGGCAGGATGCACTTACCTTCCTGCACATTGTGAACAAGACTTCTAAGTGCTTTGGGTTTGACAGCAGAGCGTTGGTGTCTACTGTCACGTAATTATGCAGGAGAGGCATCATGTCTAGGAAAAGATCCAGAATCCCATTGAGACTTGTGCAACAGGTGCAGAAATGAATGATTCCCAGCGGAAACACAGCTCTGTAGCACTCAGATACTGTCTCCCTTAGCAACCACAAATGCTAGAAAAGGTCATGATATACCTGCTCTATTTATGCCTGAAGACAGTGCAGACTAGGAAGGTTAAAATGCTCACTGTTTATCAGAATAACACTTCTGACCTTTCCCTGTCCCCATACCCACTGCACTCAGCACCATCTGACATACAGCCAGGGTCTCACTGATGGGCCTTAGCTGATTGGCCTTAAAGCACCCTTCCCTCTAGAATGCAAACTACTGAAGGGTTGCAGCTGATAACACTGCTCAGGACATAGCTGTATTTACTCAATTTATACATGAATACATGCTCTGGTTACAAACTAACATAAGAAACAAGACATGCTGCCTACCTCCTCTGCCTACCAAAGGCCTGAAACACTGCTATAATCACCCCCACCATTTCCTCAACAATAAAATGAAAGTATCTGATTAGTGCTGAATCAATCGTTAAGGGAAGTACATCTAGAGAGAAAGAAAAACTGTTTGTACGATCAATGCATGCCTGTAAAGTACTCGAAGCAATCTTGATGGAAAACTTCATATAAAATTCCCAGGAGCTGCCACATCTGCGGGGAGATGGCATGGCAGGTTAAATTGTATGCCAGGGAAAGGACTTCCTCATAGAACTCTGGAAGAGAAAAACCTCTAGTTAGACTGTGAGAAAACAGCAAGATCCAGGGGACCACACAGGATTCAAACTCATCCCTCCCATGTGTCACATTTTCCCTTCCTCAGTGGCACCAGCCAGAGAAGCCTTCAACTCTTACTGGGATCTGCCCTCTACTCAACAAAGACAACAATCTGCACACAGTGCTGAAAAGATATTTAAAATTTCTATTTTAGGATATGTGTAGTGGCGTATGCCTTTAATTCCAGCACTCTGTAGGCACAGGCAGGCAGATCTCTAGTTCAAGGCCAGCCTGGTCTACATAGCAAATTCTAGGCTAGCCAAGGTAACAGTGAAATCCTGGGGGAAAAAATTCAAATTTTAGCTGAGGCATAGTGGTACATGCCTTTAATCTCAGCACTTGGGAGGCAGAGGCCTGCAGCTCTCTGTGAGTTTGAGGCCAGCCTGGTCTATTTAGTGAGTTTCAGGACAGCCAGAGCTACATAATGAGAACCCCATCTCAAAAAAAATAAAAAAAATAAAAAAATAAAACAACAACAATAATCAAATGTCTACTTTGTAACATAAAATAGTTTCTATCTATAAAATTATATTACAAATTTATAAGAAAACTATATTAGCACGCCTCTATCATATAGATTTAAAACTTATAAACAATTAGTAATATTCTTGGAGAGCTTAATGATACAGAGATTATATATATATATATATATATATATCACATTTTTAGTTTTACCAACAGCTATAAAATATATAGCATTTTCTCCAAGTTATAGAGCTTACAGTTTGAGCAGTATTCTTCAGTTTGCCTCAGAATACTTTATATTTAATGTAAGTGAAGAGGCCCATAGCAGTGTTCTGTATTCACACACCCTGTCATTACTCTCAGTAGAACATAGCTTTCTATATCCCAGACTAAAACAATGTCACCCAGTTCCTCTCTTTCCCTCTCCCCATCTTCCTCTTTTCCGTCCTTTCTCCCTTTTCTTTCCTTCTCCCTCTTTCCTCCCCAAACCCCCACTATGGTCTCAAGTAGCCCAGGCTGGCCTCAAACTATGTAGCCAAAGATGGACGACCTTGAACCTCTGCTCTTCCTGCCTCCACATCCCAAGTGCTGCCCAACCCATGTCAGCCGAAGAGCTGGGAACAAAACCCAGGGCTTCCTGCATACCACCGGACCTAGAACCTATAACCCCAGTTCATCTCTTAAAATGTTGAATGTAAAATGGAGAATATTACATTCTCCAGCCTTTAAATTTTCTAAAGCCAGAAATTCTTCACTGGACACATTAAGAGTTTACCACTGAATTAAAATATACCTAGCTATTGTCAGAAAGCTGAGCCTTAAGTTTAAAGAAACCAAGTTCCCCTTTCTCAAAACCATCTACCTCACTAAGTGCTGAAAACTACACTTTCAGTTCATCAAACTGAAAAAAAAATCTCAGTTTACCTTTTCTCCAACCTCTGAACTTACCAATGATGTGCTTCTGTAAAACGAGGTCAATGATTCGTAGACAGATGTTCTCCAACTGCTGTATAATCTAAAGACAGATTTTAAAGAGTCTGAAATTCACTGTGATCATTCTGAAGTTAACATATAAATTAGTGTCATCCCAATGAAATATCTACAAGATATTTTTTGAGAGTAGACGTAATCTTCATGGAAAAAGTAAGTATGCAAAAACACAGGGCAGTTCTGAGAGTCAACAAAAGATAGCAGTGCAAGTTAAACCGATGGAAAATCAGAGTTAGATACCTCCTTACCTTACATTTTATATCAAATAAATTCTTTATGGATCAAAGATTTCTATGTAAAAAGCCATAACAAAAAAAAAAAAAAAAAAACAGAAAAAGTAAAAGAATCCTTGTACAACCATAAGGAGGTAAAGAAAGTCATGACCAAAACAAGAACTAAAGACATTGAACCCCTGACTGCAAAAGACATCAAGTATTTCTGGAGCATGAGCAGATCAAGGCAAAGGGCAAACAGACTGAAATACTGTCGAGTGGTATCACAAATAATAGATTCCCCTTATACACGAAATCTAACAGAAAAACAGATAAAGCCTATAAAAAACAAAAAGCCTCCAGCAGATGAAAAGATGGTCACTCTCACCCAGGGTGAGATTACAGACCGAACATGACAGCTAAGGTTGTCTCAGAAGTGTGGGGTAGGAAAGACAGGTGCTCTCATCTCGGGAGTGCACACTCAATCTCAGCCAATATCACCTCAAGAACTGGCTCACAGACACTTCCCACTCCTGTGACAGGACATGGGAAAGGCCATTCAATGCAACAATATGCGTGACACTAACAACCAAACTGTCATTTAACAGGGAATGTCAGAATATACTCACTAGGGATTGGCCATGTAAATGTGACACACACACAAGAGAATTCTATTAAAACAATTAAACCGCTAAAATCACATACTGACTAGTCTGGAAGAATCACAAGATACACTGTGTAAAACATGTCAGTTAAAGCTACTGCATAAGATGTTGTTATGCAGCCATACTCTCCAAGCAGAACAACTGCCATCTTCACCAGATCAGCTGTGACAGCCTGCAAGCGTCCATCAGGCGCAGGCCTGTCAACTAATGACATTCCTCACAGGAGGAGATGTGGAAAAGCATTGGACCCAAACCTGAGAATTCTCCCAGCCATATATACTCAATTCTTCCCTAAATACACACAGCCTGGAGAGGGGCTAAAGTATATAGGCTGAGGTAAGGAGGGGTAACTGAAGAGGGCCTCTCCATCTCTGAGGAACCAACACCCATGCTGAATGAAGACATTCCAGTGAACCTCCTTTGGGTTCACCCACGATCTAAGTAAACTCAATAAACTCAGTGGTTCTCCAGGGTAAGTGTGGTAGAATCAAACTCTGCTTAGTCACTGGAACCTTAGATGAAGAAAACAAATGTTCACACTCTTCCAGGGAAGGGATTTCAGCAAAATATATTATCATCTTCATGAAAAACAAATACATGCACTTATTTTGCTAGCTTGGCAACAGAAAAATCTCAGAGAGATTACAAAAGAAAACTGCGACTTCTGAAAAGAGATTTGATGACTGGAGTAACTGAGTAAGGTTCAGAGTTTAACTAAATATCTTCTCAGGACTTTTCAATTATTAAATACTCAACACACACATATACCCATGCCCAGTCAGTGTCATTGTATAGCCCTGGCTGACCTAAAACTCACTACATATAGATATACTATAGTAGACCAAGTTGGCCTCAAATTCATAGAAATACACTCTCCTGCCTTTGTCTCCTGAGTGGCTGGGATTAACAGCATGCACCACCATGACCAGCTGCTGTATCAGACTTTTTTTCCCCTAAGACAGGGTCCCACTGTATAGTTCTGGCTATTCCTGGAAATCTCTCTGTAGACCAGGCTTGCTTTGAACTCACAGAGATCCACCTGCCTCTGGCTTCCAAGTGCTGGGATTAAAACTATATGCCACTATGCCTGGTTATTGTATCAAATATATTTTAAATGAATAAAAGATAAAAATAAAAAAAAGTTGAAAATCAGTGGTGAGATACATGTTTGTATAAATGTACAATTCAATCTTAGAACATATTCTAATATTCAATTTTAATTTTACTTGTCTTAAGTGTTTGTTTTGTTTTTAGATTTATTTATGTATTATGTATTATGTATACACTATTCTGCCTGCATATATGCCTATAGGCCAGAAGAGGGTACCAGATCTCATTATAGATGGCTATGGGCAACCATGTGGTTGCTGGAAATTGAACTCAGGACCTCTGGGAGAGCAGCCAGAGCTCTCAACCACTGAGCCATCTCTCCAGCCCACTTGTGATATTTTTTATTTAACTGACATAATAATTTTTAGGGTACAGTTTGATAACTTGCTATATGCTAAACTGCTATTTTGAAGTTCAAATGATCCCAAATCTAGACTCAGTCAATATCCTTAAAACATCAGATAAAAATAAACCTGCTTGGGTACCATTTTAGATTTCCAAATTTTGCCCTTTCTAAGTAACCATAAGTGTGTTTTTCTTTGAAAGAAGTATGGCTTCCAGAGTTACCATTTATTAAGAGGAATTCAAAGGAAAGGAATGAGTAGGAGAGATGTCTGAGCAGACAGTGCATGAGAGCCTAGTTCAGTACAGAGAACAGATGTGCTGAGGTTTGTTCTTGCTGTGTCCTGTGATGCTAAGTGCGGGGTGGGGAAATGGGGGCCAAGACCTGGAATCCACACACACAGGCCCAAGTGATGTTATATGACCTTGTCCCCAAGTTATTTCTTACTGATAAATAAAGGTGCCAACAGCCAATAGCTGGGCAGAAGACACATGGATGTGGTTTAGGAGCTTTGGGAGGCTGGGGGGAAGCATGAGAGGGACAAGAAGGTAGAGGAAGAGTAGGAAGAGGAGGAAGAGGAAGAAGAGGAGGAAGAGGAAGAGGAGGAAGATGCCATGGGTTAGGAGTCAAGAAAACATGGCCCTAAGGGCTAGCCAATTGGAGTTAAGAGCAGCCCATGAGAAACATAGTAATAACTGGGGTTGTCCATAGGAAGGGAGATTGTAATAGCATAGAGGGTTAATACCTGCCCAGCTCTTGTGCTGTTTAAGGCTTATTGTAAATATAAAGGTTGTGTATGTACTTTTTTCTTTTTGGTTTTTCGAGACAGGGTTTCTCTGTGTAGCCCTGGCTGTCCTGGAACTCACTCTGTAGACCAGGCTGGCCTCGAACTCAGAAATCCACCTGCCTCTGCCTCCCAAGTGCTGGGATTAAAGGCGTGCGCCACCACTGCCCGGCTGTGTATGTATCTTTTATCCCGAAAATGAATGATCAAAGGTGGGGGTAGAAACCCCAGATCAGGATTAAAAATGTCAACAACACAGACACTGGTCAGTGCACAACTTCCTGCAGTAACTCCAGCCCCTGGGTACAATAAAGCACCTTCCAAGGGCATACACACACATACACATACATACACACACACACACACACACACACACACACACACACACACACACACGTGCACACACCCACACACACGTGCACACAGCCACATGTGGACATGTACCTATAACTAAAATATACATATATGTTTGTAACAACTAATGAAAAAAGAGGCCATGAATTTGAAAAAAAAAGGGCAAAAAATGACTAGATGGGTTTGGAGGAAGGAAAAGAGAAATGGTGTAATTATATGATAATCTCAAAAAAAGAAATTATTTTTTAATCTGTGAAAATTTTAAGAACAGGTGACCAGGAGAGCAAATTACAGCTGGTTTTGCTTCTAATTATGCAGAAGGCTTTACATTCTCATCTGTAGGTATGAAGCCAGATGTTATTTGCTGAGTGTGCCTCAACCTTAACTCATGCCTCCTTCACTAATTATAGTAACTTTAAAGATTCAACACTACTTGAAGTAAAATAATAATATCAGATTCAAAAATGCAAAATGCTTTTGTTTTCAAAAGTATGCAGTTTTCTCTCTTCACAATAGCATACAAGGGAAAACTGGATTCAGTGATTTCTAAGTTCTTGTGAGATTAAAAATAAAGGTGAAAGTATTACGTATAGCTACTCTAAGTTAATTTGGCCTAACTCACTGTTACCAAGAAGACCAGAGTTTTGAAATAAAAACACAAAAATACTGAATATGACAATTAAAGATCCGGAGCTGGAGAGATGGCTCAGTGGTTAAGAGCACTGACTGCTCTTCTAGAGGTCCTGAGTTCAATTCCTAGCAATCACATGGTGGCTCACAACCATCTGCAATGGGATCTGATGCCTTCTTCCGGTCTGTCTGAAGACAGTGACAGTGTACTCAAATACATAAAATAAATAAAGCTTAAAAAAAGAAAAAGAAAAGAAAATTAAAGATCCACTTAAAGGCCTTCAGGTACAAGGACCGGCAGAGTAACAATGCACTATTTCAGCAAGCTTCCTGGGTGCTTAACAAACATGGGATGAATGTGCAGTCACATGGCTAAACCCTCACTTACTGAGCAAATCTGTCACGACTAAACATAGCAGTCTGTGCTCACAGAAACAATGACCACATGGCTAATTTTCATTAAGGAAAGGCCATGTTCCATTTGGGAAAGAGAACTCTGGGTTTTCATGAGGAAAGCTGACATGTGACAAGAATGGCCCAATGACAAATCTAGACCCATAACTGGCCAGTTGTGACCAGGTATACAATAACCCTGAGCCTCCTGACCCTCACTTCTGCCTTTGCAAAAGAGATTCTATTCTATTAAAATTCTTGAACCAGCTAAGTACTGAATATAACATCTAAACGCTTGTCCCTGGGCCTTAGATGTGACTCAGCTGAAAGAGTGATTGCCTAGCATGCATGAAGCCCTGGATGCCGTCCCCAGAAATACATAAATACATCTGTTTTATCTCAGTACAAGGGGAAACAGGTAAGTCCAGGAGGATCAGGTGTTCAAGGCCATCCTTGGTTACAGAGTAAGTTTGGGGCCAACTTGGATGGCTTAAGACTGTGTCTCCAAATTTTAATTCTATTGTATCTTAGTGTTCCTCTGAGATTGTGTCTTCAAGTTTCTGCTTTCTCCTCTCCAGTCTTACTGCACCTCTTACATTACAACTATGTTCCTTTACGAATACTGGCCACTGCAATTGAAAGTTCCATCCTTCTCCACTATGATTAGACCGTGGGTTCCTAGAAGGCAAGACTCTTGTTCTATTCAATCAGCAATTCACAGAAACATAGCCTGGCACATAGTAGATATGACGACCTGAACTCAGGTTAGTGCAAAGGCTTATACTGTTGACTTTCAATAAACATGCAATTTTCCACCTCAATCACCTTAATATATTACTTTAAAAATCTAAGAGCAATTTATTTGATTGTGTATTTGGAAAAAGGGTTTCAGTACCAAGCCCAGGCTGGCCATGGACTTGTAATCTTCCTGCGTAAATGCTGAAGTGAGGACAATTTTAAAAACTTACTAATATAATTAAATATAAATCTTTAATACCAAAACCTGGTGAGACAGGTCAGGAAGTAGGATCACTGCTCACTGTGCTGGAAAAATAGTTCAGTGGTTAAGAGTGCTTGCAGCTTTTTCAGGGATTCATATGGGTTCATATCCCAGGACCCATGTCAGGCAGCCCACAACTGCCTATAACTCCAGTTCCAGGAGAACTGATGTTCTGAGGACACTCACACGTATACCCACACACATTTGATACACACACACACACACACACACACACACACACACACACACACACAAATACATAAACCTGGCATGTATACACACATGCACACACAATAAATTAAAAAGACAAGAATTCATAACCACTGGTTACATAAATTTCAGTTAATATATCCATTCTAATAAAACACAAGGTACCCCACCCACCTCTGGATGATCTTCCACAACTGTTAAGATAGTGTCGATGGTGTGTAAAATTCCCATGGCCATGACAGTTTTGTCTTCAATTTCTTCATACCCATCACTCTGAAGAACTTTACCAAATATCTCGGCCTGTGAAAATTACATTATAATACTCAACAGTTGGTACCATGGCAAAGGACCAGCATTGCACACCCAAATGCTAGCATTTCTCAGACACTAAGCTCTGCACCTTGTTGACAGAATGACCTTTTTTCTTGCAATGACAGATCACGGCATGCTTTAAGTACAACCACCCTTTTGTATCCATTGTAGTCACTGACATGAAACACATATTAGCTAATGTAACCAATAGCTATATTTATTTAACTGTTAATTATCTTTGGGCAAATAAAACTGAAATCTAGAAACACTGAAAACAAGTGTTTCCTCAAAAGAAAAATGTGACAGGATATTTAGAAAATGAAAGCAAAGATCACTCAGAAAATTCTAAGAAAAAAACCAGACACAGACAAAAAGAGGGAAAAAAAAGGGTATAGGGGGAAGATTCAGTTCCAGTCTGATATCCACATCAGGAAGTATAGAAGAGAGTGGGAAACGGTTTAAAAAACTATCAAAGAGGCAACAACAAAAACCATTCTCCTGGGCTGGCAAGATGGCTCTGTGGTAAAGGCACTTGCCACACAAACTTGGCAACAGTTCAATCCCCAGAACACATATAAATTTGGAAGAAAACCAAGCCCACAGAGTCATTCACGTACACGTACACACACACCCCATGTGTAGAAGAAAAATGAAATTCTAAGTGCAAAAAAGTTAAGAGTTCTGCTCACGTTTAGAGTATCATTATGCCATTTCAGGATATTACAGATGAAAGAGACTATCTTGAATGGGTTTAAGGCTAATCAATCCAACCTTAGGAACATCTGAATGACCAAGGCAAATACTGTCATATTAATATTTTGTTTACAAATAAAACTCAACTCCGAATTCTGGAGTTTAATTTATTTGGGGAGGAGGTGGTTGTTGAGACTTTCCAGGGCTTTTCTTTTTTCTTTTTTTTTTTTTTTTTATGTGTATATGTGTTTTGCCTCCACATATGTCTGTGCACCACACACATGGCTGATGCCCATGGAGGTCAGAAGGTACCAGATCCTCTGGAACTGGAATTACAAACAGTTGTGAGCTTTCATGTGGGTGCTAAAAACTGAACCCTGATCCTCTAGAAGAGTAGCAAGTACTCTTAACCACTGAACCATTATCTCCAGCCCCCATTAAGAGTTCTTTACCAAACTTATACACACTTAGCTCACTCTTACTGCTGCTAAGTAGCTATTTCTTCCCAAAGGAAGTGAAGGGAAGAGGAAAGCTTGTAAGACGCGGGAAGTAAACAAAACCTGCAAGGCTCTTAGAAGGGAATTCAGCAAGTTCATAAGATTCACAAGGCTCCTCTCCAAATGATAAAGACAGCAAGTGCAGGAGGAGAGAGCGAGTTGCCTCAACATTACACAGGGAGCTCCAGGGATGCAGCTTTCCTGGTCACCCATGTTGGAAGGGCGGTTCAGCGATGCGGCTGCCTTGCGTCAGCCAATCGCCTGTCCGTAGCAGGTTCCTGTAAGTAATGACGTCTCTACAGCAGAAGCCAGCCATCACTTACCAAGTGCTGGGTGGTGTCGACAGCGATGGAGGCCACGTGCTGACTGTACTCACAGATGAGCTTCTGGATGACATTGGTGACGTCATCACTCTCCGTCTCTCTGATGATACGCAGCAGCTCCTGCATGATGACTCTCACGTACGGTTTCATGTGCTCCTTGGCTAATGCAGTCAGATAGATGACATCAGTAAGAGCTCATCACTCCATGATAACTCCAGGATAAGGGGCTAGATGTTGCTGTGCTGTGGTGAGCAAGCTACAAGGCCATATTAAGTAACCTTCTGGAGTCATACAGCATCAGGCTGTGGTGTTTTGACTAAGGAATAACTGTCCCAGCACAAAGGCCAACAGCTCTACGCCCTCACTGTGAGAAACTCTAATTACACAAAAGCTGTGTCATGCGCCTGACTGTGGATCCAGATGACAAGTGTGAAAGCCCTTGCCCACAGAGACTACGATCCCCACCAATGGAAGCCGTCACTGTCCTGCCACATCTTTACCTACCCTCCGGAAAAGATCTTTACACCTCATCCAATCTTCCTGCTAAAACAAGACACGGCTCATGCTCTCATAAAGCTGAACTTACTCGCAAAGGTTATTTGGATCTTGAATAGAAACAATCTACCTGTGTCACTGCCCACTGGATATATTACCTGCTACTTTCTGAACTGGTAGAACCATAGAACCCTAGAGTTGAATCCTGGTGCTGTCCATCTAACTTTTTAAACTGAGACAGGAGGAAATGAAGGCCTACAGGCTTAGAACTTTGACAGCCTTGTTAAGCTTCAGAGAGAAGCAGCTGGATGCCTTGCCCAGTTTCATGTGGTCAGTCAGAGAGCACCAAAGCTGGTCCGGGTGCCTTAATGCCCAGCTTACTCTAGTACCCAGCAATTACTGTTCCTGACTAAATTTTTTCTGGAAACCACAATCAACAGAACTAAAATGGGCAGAATAAAAAATACCTATAAAATTCAGAAGTGGAGCAAGGAATCTAAACTCTGGACCCTCAGACTTTAAAGAAGGAAGTGGGTGAGATTATTTAAGGCCATTTATTTAAAAAGAAAGAAAAGATGTGTGGCATTACCTTGTGTCTGGTTGGAGATCAGCGACTGCAGTGCAAGGGCAGCTTCCACCTTGACGGGCATCTCCTCGTCTTCAATCAGGCTCTTCTTGGCTAATTCTACTGCATTTCTGAGGTTGAGCTCATTATGAAACTTCAAAGAACTAAATGCATGCAGCACCCAGCATGACTGCAAGGAAAAAAAGGGGTACTAACTGATGGCAGTGCTCTGTGGCAGTGCCAGGGGCAGTCACTAGAATGACATCACTCTGTCAGGGGCAGCCACTGGATGACATCACTCTGTGTCAGAGGCAGCCACTAGATGACATCACTGTGTCAGAGGCAGCCACTGGCATGACAGCACTCTGTGACAGTGTTACACATGAAAGGCCTTTTACCAAAGCATCACATTCACTTAAAAACTACCATACAGGTGGAGATCTTAAGATTTATATCAGATACAAGGGAAACTTACTCTAGCTCGAAGATATCCCAGGTTAGACAATAATAATGGAAATACATGATTCTGCAGCAACAGCTCAATTTGGTCCTTGAATAAACTCTTCTGTTAGGAACAGAAATTCAATTTTAGCGTGCCAATGACTATATCATATATAAGATCTACTTTCCAAAAGAAGTATGCTTATGACAACTTGCATTTAATACCCAGTTTGGTAAAATTGTTTGATATATACGCTGCATCTTTAAAACAAGTCAGGAATCACATTTTAGATCAATTTTATATTAACTGATTTTTGTTGAAAGAAGAAATTATACTAACACCATTTCAGATCTTTCTTACAGAGCTATAGTTTCACAATGACAAACTTGCAAATTTTGTCATTTTCTTGTAAATTTTCTTTTTGTTAAGAAAAGTAGGTGACAGAGCTGGTGAGATGGCTCAGTAAATGAAGACGCCTGCCAATAAACCCGATCACCTGATTTGATCTCTAGGACCCACATGGAGACAGGAGAGAACTGACTGCCAACTCCCACATGTCCTCTGACCTCCATACCTGTGTTGTGGGACGCATACACACAGTGACATGCACACGCACTCAAAGTAAGTAAATAAAATATATATATAAAAAATTAAATCCCAAAAGAATAAGAAATATATTTTAAAAAGTAGATTACAAAGGAAAAGATATTTATTTATGGTAAGGTGACTCTAGTCATCAATAATTCTCATGCTTTTATTGGCTTGAGCTTCACAGCTTTATTAATTTAAATTTTGATAATCTAAGCTAGGAAAGTGGCTCAGCTGATGAACTATCTGCCACACACTGCAAAGACCTGAACTGAGATTTTCGAATGGGCCAGGAGTAATGTTACACCAAACCCAAGCATATGAGTAGTGGTGAGTACAATATCGGGCAGATCCCCAAACCTCAGTGGCCAGCCAGTCTAGTAACTGGTAAGTTCCAAGCCAATAAGATACCTGTCTAAAATAAATAAATACCAGCTAGAGAGATAGCTCAGCAGTTAAGAGCCCTGGCTGCTCTTCCAGAGGACACAGGTTCAAGTTCTAGTACCCACATGGCACCTTCTGCAACTCCAGCTTCAGGGAACCTTCTTCTGGCTTCCTGAGGCACCAGGCATGCATATAGTGTATAGACACACATGCAGACAAATACCCATACACATAAAGTAAGCAAAATAATAAAGATAAATAAAATGGGGAGCCATAAAGAAAGACACTGGACTCTTATCTCCAAATGCATGCATGCATACACACACACACTATCACACATACACTACACAAATACCCTCTAACATATGAAAAAAAGAAACTGATAGTCTTAACCTTCAACAAAATCTCAGCCAGGGAACCAATCACATGCAGGGCTCCATCTTTCTTTCTTGGGTCAAAGTTCGGGTCTGTTAGGATCTGATAACAGAACGCCATCATTTTTGGCAATACCTAAAAAATTAAAAGAATCTATTTCAATCTGCATGAATCTCCATCTTGTCACCACCATGCTAAACATGAGCTTTTTCAGATTTAATTGTCAAAATTAAAACTAGTTTACTGCACTTTACTCATCAACTATAAGCTCAAGAAGAAGGTATCAAAGTTAATTCAACCTTTTGCTTGAACAACAACAAAACTATTTAAAGTGACAGGTTATAAGTAATAAAGATAAACATTTTCAAATACTGAGGACACATTAGGATGTCAAATAAATGTGAACTATGTTTCAGTTTTAAATTACAAAGAACAACTGTATACCTCTTTCCTTTTCTTTGCAGCTGTATACAAGAAGGTCTGGGCTGCTGTGGTGGGAGAAGCATAATCTTCAAAAATATCTAAAATGTCAAAATAAATCTTAGTAAAAACACAACTCTTTATTATACAGATTTTAAACCTGGCCAGTGGTTTATAGACTAAAGATGTTAATGTCTGGTCCCAGGATTTTCATGCATAATTTATGATTTAACAAGTTTAGCAAACACCATGTGCTACTTTTCAAGAAATAAGACTAAAGAAAAACAGTATATCTCAGGTATCTATTTCCCTAAACACAGGAAAAGTGCTTTGCTTCTACTAAAATACAACAAAAACTTATTCAGAGTGCTCAATGTACCAGGCTCTAGGCACTAGGGATGCAGAGATCAAATATGGAAGCTTACATAGTAGAGACAGATTACTGGAATGAACTACAACAGGCAGGCTGAGAGCACAGATGTGAAAGGATTAGGAGACAGGTGACTAACACAGAGAAAACCTTCTACTCTCCTAGCCCATTCTCTGTTAAGTAACAAGAAAGAAGTGACCAGTAAGTGAGGGAGAAATTCATCTGTGGGACTCTAAAGACAAAAACTTCAAGCAGAAAAAACAGCAAGGATGAGTTCTACGGAGAGCCTGGCACTTAACAGCATTCAGTAGATGATGTGTTGAATGCCAAAGTACTTACATACTGCTTAACACCATAAACACTTCCACAATTTCACAACAAGCTGTTTCATTACGAATCTGAAAACTTGCCAGTGGCGGTGATGGCAGTGCACACCTCTAATCCCAGTATACTCAAGGAGCAGAGGCAGGTGGAACTGAGTTTCAGGCCACTCTACTCTACAAAATGAGTTCCAGGACAGTCAGGGCTACACAGAGAAACCCTCCCTGCCTCCAAAGCGAACACGCATGTACACACACACACACACACACACACACACACACGATTACTCCATGCTGAGTTCTATACTACAGCCTTACACTAAGACTCCAGTTCCTTATTCAGTTTCACAATTCTGTTATCTTATTCTGCTCACAGCTAAAATCACTGCATCTTACAGAGGTTGGGTCACAGAGGCATGGGCAGCAAGCCTGGAGCACTGATCTCCAGGCTTCAACATTGAAGTCAGAGCTCAGGTCAGCTTTTAACAAATCTAAAAACATTGTTCTTTGGAATTGGTACAAATCTGACTGCAGAGTATGACAATAATCATCAGTGTTAATGTTAATCAATACATTTAGACAGGAGTAATAAATGCAGTAATTTTCTCCCCTGTGGTCACACAAATGAAAACACAATGCCTATATCAAATGACTGGAAGAACCCCTCAACCAGGCAAGGAGAAAATAAGTAAGGGAAAAGCTCCCCAGTGATTTTTTTTTCAGTTACTAATACTCTTCTAACCAATCTGTAAAACACAATTATTGTATGTGTGTGAGATTTTTGCCTCCATGCATGTCTGTATATCCCATTCATGCCTGGTATCCACAAGACGGTGTCAAATCCCTAGAACTGGAGTTACAGACAGTTATAAAGCCACCGTGTGAGTGGTGGGAATGAACATGAATCCTCTGCAGAAGCAGCTAATGCTCTTAACTGCTGAACCATCTCTCCAGTCTCAGATGGTGAAATTTACTCATTACAGTAGAAAGGCTGGGAACAAGCATGAAAGGGTTTTATTTTTTTATTAGTATACTATAGTATAAAGATGCCAAAGCTATTATTTGTTATATTAATAAAAAAGAAACCACTTTACCAAAACAAATAATAAATTAAATAATGTTAGGGTTATGAAAGTTAAGTAAATACTCTGTACATTACAAAACCCAACAGGTGCTAGGTAAGAAGTTGGGCACAGTGGCACACACATATGATCCCAGTGGTGAGGAGGCTGTAGCTAGTCCGCTGCAAGTTCAAGGCAAGTCTGAGAAAGACAAGAGAGTCTTACTCATAAAGTCAATAGAGATGGCTGAGTAATTAAGATGGGGCTGGAGAGATGGCTAAGTGGTCAAGAGCATGTACTGCTCTTCCAGAAGACCCAAGTTCAGTTCCCCAACACCCACATCAGGCAGCTCACAGTCACCAATAACAGCAGCTCTAAGGAATCTAACACTCTTCTAGATTCCTTGGGTACCCACACATACATGGTCCATGCATGCACACGTGCGTGCATACACACACACACACACACACACATCTTTTAAAAATGTTCTAAAGAATGCCTTAGGGTTGGCGGTTAGCTCAGTATAGACTACTTACCTAGCATGCATAGAAACTTAAAATTCAAATCCCAGCATACGTTGCCAGGTAGGATGGCAAATATCTATAAATACAGCACTCAGAAAGCTGAGTCAGGAAGGCTGCCAGGAGTTCAACATCAGCCTACTACATACTGAGTGAGATCCCATTCAAAAAGACTTAAAAAGAAGAATGTCTTCATTCTTCTGTCGAAGCCAACAAGGAAAGGTGCAGACACAGGAAGAGAGGGAAGTAAATCCTGCACAGAACAATGACTTTTCAATGGAAAAGGCACAATGGAGAGAGAGCATATGGTCAATGATCCTCCTTCCCTTGCTCCTCCTGGAATCAGAGCATGCTAAGCTCTGTAACTCAGGTACCCATGATGTAGGTTCAGTCAAGAGTTTAAGCCGAACTTTGGAACCTATGACACCTAACTTAACAAGGGAAACAACTTTCCCACAGTACCTTCAACAGATCTATCTCAGTTCAAATCTGGAATCATGGAATATGTATTCCAAAGGGAAGGTAGGGGGAGGTCTGTGGGGTGGGCGTAAATCAAGCTGAGGTGTTTCCCAAATGTTCAGGAACCAAAATTCTCCTAGAATATGAGTGCAATGTGGTAATAATACAGAAGAGAAGGTGGTCCCTCCATTTCAGCCACACAGCCTGTGTAGCCAACCACTCTGCAAAGACCTGAGCTCTGATGGAAGAGATGAATAAAGCTACTTTCATCTTCCTCACCCAGAGGCATCAAGTTCCTTGACACAAAATGACATCAACTTTTCCAAATTTGATAGTTCAGCATGAAGAGCAGACTGCTTTGAAATATAAGATTAATTGTATTTATATATGCAGGAAGTGCTGAGGGAAAACTTCTCTCAATTACCAAATTTCATCCTTATGTATTCATACGGATCTTCTTGCCACAGCTCTTCATCCTCGTCTTTGTAACACATTACGGAAAAAATCACATCTTCAGAGATATTCTAAGACAAGAAACAAAGGAGACAATTGGGTGCGGATCATTCCAACAAGACTCACGACATTAGTTTTTCCAGTTACAGTAATCCTTCTCAGCCTGCATTCACATCCAGAGGACCCAATAACTGAAGACTCAGAAAGACTGAGAAGCTCGAAGCAGAAAAGACAGTTAAATGATCCTCCTTGAAGTAAAGACAGGACCGGCAGAACTTCTCTAACAAACCAACAGTAAACAAACCATGGAAGGAAAATGCCACCAGAGTGACATTTACTATGACATTTCTCATTGTGAAAATGTTTCGTGTGTCCATGTTAGTCCTAAGTATCAACACATCAACATTGTGTCTTTTCTGTTTCTCTTTCCAAAATGCTAGTACTCTACTCCATAGCTGTGTTTCAGGATAGTTCCCTAAGCAGCCCAAGAACAGCAGCTAAACTCAAGGAGACCCCTGTATAACTACTCACACAAAAATAGGACCAGGGCTCAAAACAGAGAGCTAGGTGCTCTTACAGAGGACTCGGGTTCTATTCTCAACACCCACATGGTGGTTCATAACCATCTATAACTCTAGTTCTAGGGGATCCAAAGACTTTTTTTCTGGTCGCTTTGGGCACCAGGCTTGTACATGATACACAGACAAGCGTACAGCAAAACACTCGTACACACAAAATAAATGAATCTTTAAAAAAAAATTATTATCATTTGGTTAAAACTCAGTCTAGAGGTTAGTATTTTCTTGAAAGTTTCTATGGGAAAGCCATGTAAAAATAAGGTCAAAGAGGAACTAGTGAGATGGCTCAGTGGTTAAGAGCACTGGTTGCTCTTCCAGAGATCCTGAGTTCAATCCCCAGCAACCACAAGGTGGCTCACCACCATAAAGGTGCAGACATATGTTAAAAAAAAAAAAAAAAAATCAAAGGAAGACACTATTTCAGGTCATCCTTACATTTACAAGGATAAACTGAACAAAATGAAAACAGTATCTTTCCTAATTGCAAAGAAATTACAACTCTTTGGTCAAAGTAAGTAGGCAAATAGTTATGAAAAGTCTACAGCTCACAAACAAAAGATGCTATTGTAAGACATTCAGATAATGCTAACAGAAACTGGGTGTGGTAATCAATGTAATCCTAGCATTCAGAAGGTAGAAGAACGGAGAGTGAAAGGCCAGATACCAACATATATAATTTAAGAACAAGGGACTGAGATGTAGCTTAGTTGATAAGAGTGCTTGCCTATCATGCGTGAGTATCTCGAAACCCTTGGTTTAATCCCCCTTCCTCCCATAAACCAGACATGGCAGGTATTAGTGGTATATGCCCGTAATCTCAACCTATAGGTGGGGACAAGAGGATCAGAAGTCCAAGGTCATCCACCACTACATAGAAAGTTCAATGTCAGTCTGGTTACTGCCTCAAAAGACAAAGACAACTTTAAGCATGGCATGGTGGTGCATGTATTAATCCCAGCACTCAGGAGGCAGAGGCAGGTGGATCTCTGTGAGTTCAAAGCCACAATTTATACAGTGAATACCAGGACAGCCAGGGCTACACAGAGAGACCTTGTCTCAAAAGAAAAAGAAAAAATTACACCAAGAACTCAGAGTTTATTAGAAAGTGGAGATTCACTTTTTAATGTCTTCAAATTACCTATTTATTTATTTATTTATTTATTTATTTATTTATATCTCTTTCTGTTTGGGGGGGTTTCTCTATATAGACCTGACTGTCCTGGAACTCACTCTGTAGACCAGGCTGGACTCGAACTCAGAAATCCGATCCCAAGTGCTGGGATCAAATGCACCACTGCCCTGCCAGTTATTTATGAGCAAATAAAATGTATATATTATCAGTTCATCATTTATCATTCTGGTTTCTTCAGTTATTACAAATAATGTTGCTAAATTCTATCTTTGAAAAAAAAAGTTGTTAATAAAAACAGGGATAGTCATTAATAAAATAGTTTAAAAATTTTTTAACAAAAATGTTTAATAAAAAATAAAAATAATAATAATAATAAGCTGTTTTTGATAAAACAAAACTTCAACTTCTGCTAAAGAAATGAATCCAAGAAAGAAAGGAAGTCAAAAAGGAAGATGGGCTGGCTCGCCTGTTGACACATATCCACAAGAGAAAAGTCATTTATCAGACGTCATCTGCAAAGTACCACTCCCTTTGTAAAGCCCTACTGACAGCTTTCAAAATGTTTTCACACAAGGGTCAAAAAAGCATTATGATTTGCCTTAACAGAATAGAAGCTAAGGCTAAATAAATGACTGAAGGAACCAACTCCAAAAGCCTCCCCACTCACAAACCTCAAGACCACTTCTCAAATGCTTAAACTTTGCAAGCTCTTCGTACGATTGTACAGAAATCAGTGCTAGTGAAAACAAAGACTGAATATAAGACATAGGACTAAACAATACCTTCCTTATCTAGAGACGCTGACACCCAACAGTGGACTAAACAATACCTACCTTATCTAGAGACACTGACACCCAACAGCGGCTCAGAGCCCCCACTGACCTGCATGTGTGGCTTCATCTGCTTCCACGTCACAGCATGGACAACCCCTTGGTTTAGGTAGTTGAATGCTTGCTGAAGAACACGGGGGGCTATGTACTCTTTCTGTCTGTACTGGTCTAAAATTTTTAGCAGTACCTACAGGAAAATAGGTGGGGGGTAAGAGGAAGGAACACAGAACAATTACTGGGTGAAAGAGGAAAGGAGTGTTTACGGTATGACATAAAATACTATAGAGACAGCAAGCTATACAGGCAGACTTGAGGGAGATACTGTGAGAATGTTGATGCAGACATTTTACTTTTTAGATAGGTCTGAGTATTACAGTGAGCTAAGAGAGAGCTCACTGAATTTTAAGCAGTTTTTTTCTTCTAACATATATGCTACACAGAAAAAGTCTATTTTTTAGTCCATGGCTAGTGTGGTGGTTTGAATAAAAATGGCCCCCTAGGTTCATAGGGAGCAGCACTACTAGGGGGTGTGGCCTTGTTGAAGTAGGTGTGGCTTTGTTAAAGGAACTATGTCACTGGGGGGTAGACTTTGAGGTTTTAGATGCTCAAGCCAAGCCGAGTGTCACTCTCTCTTCCTGCTGCCTGCTGATCCAGACATAGAACTCCCAGCTACCTCTCCAGTACTATATCTGCCTGCAATGCTGCCTTGCTTCCCATCATAAAATAGTGAACTAAACCTCTGAATTGTTTGTTAGGCTTTGTTTTGTTTTGGGGGGGTAGGGTTGTTTTGTTCTTTGGTGCTTCGAGACTGGGACTCTCTGTGAAGCCCTAGCTGTTCTGAAACTGACTCTGTGAACCAAGCTGGCCTCCTGAGTGCTGGGGTTAAAGGCATGTGTCACTACAGACCAGCCAAACTTCTGAATTGCCAGCCGGTCCCACTATAAATGTTTTCCTTTATAAGAGTCGCCATGGCCATGGTATCTCTTCACAGCAATAAGACCCAAATTGAGACAGCTAGCTTCTTCAATTTTCAATAAAATTACAGATTTGACTGAGTAAACATTTCAAAATAAATTACATAGCAGCCCATGTTCAGGAAGCATCAAAGCTTAAACCTTAACCAGAATAGAAACATTAATCTAAAAATAGAACTGCTTTAGCCAATTAGTCTTTCAAATAATTAAATTAGATCCCTAACTAATCTTCACACCAAAATAAATTCCAGATTGGTCAATGTTTTAACAAGTAAAAAAATATTTTAAGGCATGGAGTTCCCAGGAGAAAAATGTGGGATATTTATATTTTATAATCTCAGGCCACCAACAATCTCTGTAACATAATACAAAGTTGACTTTTCTTATGGGCTGTTTACAACCTTGTTTATAAGAAAGAACCTTGAAGCAGCTGTGACTGGCTCCTGGGCCTTCAGAGATAGCACAGGACTCCTGCCTCCCATTTCCTGGTCCCTACCACTTCATGTGTCAAGTTTACAAGTGAGTTGCTAAACCTTTCAAAATATGAACAATTTATAAGTCACAATATCAATTTTATACAAGGTGCCTAAAATCTAGGTTAGTAAAATGTGTCTGAAGTCCTACTACCACCTAGAAACTGCTGTAAAGGCAGTTGAAAGGGTGATACTGAACAAGACAGTCCTGACACAGCTAGGGCAAAAAAAAAAAAAAAAAAAAAAAAAAGCAGGAGATTCAAGATAGCAGCAGAGGACAATTCCTAGCAAGGAAACTGTTTTTAAATATCAAGGACATATGTCTTAGGTAACATTTCTGGCAAAGAAACATGGATATGGCTGTTTGTTGTTTGACACAGGATTTCTCTATGTTGCCTTGGCTGTCCTGGAACTCCCTCTGTAGACCAGGCTGGCTTTGAACTCACAGACACCTGACTAGCTCTTGTCTTGAATGCTTGGATTAAAGGCCCGTGTCATTACCACTCAGGTAATTTTTTTTTTTAATAAAAGTAGTATATGCATGTGTATATACATGCGTATGTATATGCATACATGTGTATATACGTGCATGCTTAAATGACACTAGAAATTCTAAACAGAGTTCAAGTGACATCAATGTCAAGATACTTCTTGGAGGTTAAGAGCAGAAGAAGAGAGCCAAAGACACAACTGATCAGGCTGATGTCTGCTCTGAACAGCTGAACGGATAATTTTACTTAGTATTTACTAATTTCCCCAATAGAGTATCTCATGAGCAACATATCAAAGTACTTTTCAGAAACCATTTCATCTTAAGTCACCCCTGAAGTACTTAATTTCACATTACTGAGAGATTTGTGAAAAATCTATAAACACCTTCTGTATCGTTGAAGCCTTGGCTTATGTCTGATTAAGCAGACTTGTCTTTCCTACAAGGGTCCTGACACAGCTAATTACTAATTATTAACTCTCATTTTTTAAAAATAATGGCAAACACATCATGATTCAGTTGATGGTCCAATGATCAGAGTCCACTTAACCTTTGCACATTTTGAAGTTTTTAAATATTAACTTCATCAGCTTCTCATAAATTCCTCATTTTCTTACGTGAAATAAATATTCCAACTTCCATGAACATGTGTATGTTTTTACCTGAGAGTTGTCATTAAAACTTAAGTTTGACTAACTACCTTTTTTTAACTTTTTATTGATTCTTTGTGAATTTCACATCATACATTGTTGGGGGGATGGTTTAACTTTTACAATATACCCCAATCCCACTCATCTCTCCATCTCTTCATATCTGCCCTCTGCCCTTGCATCCTCCCCACCAGAAGAAAACAAAAAGGAAAGAAAAAAAAATCTCACCTGGAACTGCAGTGTGTCACAGTGTGCCACACAGTAAACTCTTTTGTCTACACATCTTTACTCGCAAATATTCATTGCAGTGAGTCACTGGTCTGTTCAAGGCCTCTAGTTTCTACTACACTATCAATATTGGATCCTCACTGGGACTCCTCTTGGATAACCCTGTATCATGGAGATCTTGCAGCTTTGATCTGCAGGACTGGCCCCTTCACATACAAATCATAGATGGGGTAGATGCTGGGTTGACTACACTTGAAACAGATTTATTCAAAGGGTATAAATCCTCAAATAAACAAGGCAAAGAAATAAAAGACAAATAAGAAGACAGACGCCTAACACTGGCAAGGTCTACATCATCATCTGAGGCTTCCTACTCTAGGAGTCAGGTCTGGTGGAAGCCCATGGAGAATACAAGGTTCTCAAGCTAGGTGTCCTGTTTCAGACTCCCACAGCTGCCATTTCATCTTCTTTTAAGTGTGCAACGAATTATCATGTTAGCAATCTACTTCAAAACAGACAGAAATAGCACTCAGTAATAATCATTCTTCTATTTTAAAAGCATGAGTTACCTGCTGAATTCCCACTGCATAGGTTTTCAGAAAAAATTCAGAAAATTCGAAGTACTCTTTTGTGACATTTCCTGGGCTTCCATACCTTAAAATCAAAGAGGAAACATCTAATGACTCTGATATTTAAAAACAAAGCATGCTTGCTATTTTAAACACAGATATTGAGAGATATATTCTACTGGGCCATAAAACTAACACTTTCTCTCTTTTTCCCACAAGACAGAATATGAATCAGGAGGAACTCTAAGTCTCTGGAGCACAGTTAGCATTTTGGAAGGAAACTTCTGACTTCTAAATGATTAACTCCTAGAAGGTATAAAAATGTTATACCTGACATGTGTTTCAATGAAAATGTCCATGTGCACCTTCTTGCATAATTCATAGATACATCCAATGAAAAAAATGAGAAGTTGTCCATGTTCTACATAGAGCTAAAGACTGTACAACTTGGCTATGCTCTCTGGGGCAGTGGGCACAGGCCTACTTTAAACAGCGGGTAAAACTTTGTCTTCTGTGGGTTCTGTGCTTTGGTTTTTGATTACATAAGACAGCATCTCCTATCGCTCAGGTTGGCCTCCAACTCATTAAGTAGCTGAGAATGACTTTAACCTCCTGACACTCCTCCCTCCACTTCCCTGAGGCTTAGAAGCACACATTGCTATGCCCAGCTACTCTCTGTGGTTTTAAAGACAAAAGAAAAAATGATATTCTGTATGGCATCAGGGAGCCACCTAACTCTAGAACACCTAACACCAAGATACCAACTGTAACATCATTACTATCGTATGTGGAGCAATACCGTTCAAAGAGACGAGCGACAATATGCAGAGCCCACTTCTTACACTTCCACCACACCAGCTCTGGCCGATCATCCTCATCAATCTGAAGAGTCTCCTAAGTGGAGAAAAATATCCAAGTCAGATTTTTGTCTAAGAACTTTTATTAAAACAGCATAAATTTTAAGTATAGGTTAAGTCATAGCTATACACAGTGAGACTGCTTACTCTTACTTTACAAGTAGCTAGTTAAGAACTAAGTAAGTGAAGCCTATCTTTCCTGGTCAGTGTTGGTATTCAAACTGATTTCCAAGAGAAACAAGTTGGCAGAAACAAAACACAAGCACCAAGTCACCTGATAAGATTCTGAGTTTAGATGTGGGCAACCAACAGTAACAAGACTGTTGTCAGAAATACCCAACTGTTTATTGCTTATATAAGCACACTGAAACTTAGAATAATTTGTTTCAAATGAAAAAGATAGGAACAGAGGACATGCTTAGCACGTGAGAGACCCTGGGTTCAACCTTGGTATTTATGTATTTAAGTAAAAGATATAGACACAAAAAGAATGGAGGACATTTTCAGGATGACAAGTTCTTAAAATACAAAGGTTAACTTGACAAACAAAACAAAAGCACTGTTGTTGACACTGCAGATCACAATGGGATACTTTCACCTGGAAAAAAGGTGGCTTAGAACCCTGCCTGTGCACACTTGCAGCACACTCAGCCACTGTTTATTAAAGTGCATGCCTGAGCTCTGTTTCTGCTTTGCAAGGTCTGCCGGAAGCCCAGCGCTTTCAGGAAGCAATGACTCGGCCACTGAGTTCCACCTCAGCCAAGCACTGAACTACATTCTTAGAGTTAACATCGTAAACATTAAAACTACCCAGATATCCAGAAATGAAGCACTCAATTAAAATGACAGTATGAAAATAGTCAAGGGCCTGCATGATGGCTTAGTAGGTAAAGCTGCCTATACCAACCTCGATGACCTAAGTCTGAACTTCAAGATCCACATGGTTGAAAGAAAGAATCACAAGTATCCTCTGACCTCTACACATATACCATGGTGTATTCTCATACACATACCACCTACCTACACAAACATACACTAACTAAAATTTTAAGTGTAAAATAAAAATTAATTTTAAAGAACAGTTATAGCCAGAAAAATATTAATAATAATTGTTTTTCACTTTTTGGTGAAAAAACAAATATGAAAGTACATTTACTATTTTCATAAGTATAAATTCTAAACATACATTCAGGAAAAAAGACTGGAGAGATATGTAGCAAGGTTTAAAATGTTTTAACCAGTTTAAGTAAAGTTAAACATAGTTACTGTTTTAATACTTTCGCTAATCTGACGTTCTAAAAGCAAACATTATTAATTACGTATGACAGTATTTTGTATATGAATATGATAGCAGGTTTCTGTTTTTGTTTTTAACTGCAGACCAGACAGTGAATCAGCATTAAGTAATCCACCCAATACATTTGCAGGCTTTCCTCAGAGTTCTGACTTACCGGAGGGATTGTCCTATCAATGATGGTCCGAAAGATCTCCATCCACGTTGTCATGGTCTGGTGATTCACCAGCTGAAGAGGCAGTGCATACTGGAAAACAGAGCAGCAGTAGACAGTGATTCTTCCTGACCATAAAATCCAGCATTTTATACCTTCTGGGATAATATCTGAGCAAGAAAACAGCAACTCCTGATTCAACCTAAAATTTAGCCTTAAAAAAACGATCATCAAATAGGAGGCAGTAAGGTCTCACATATTTACAGGCTAGCCTAAAACTCACAAGATGACCCTGAACTCCAGAACTTCCTGCCTCCAGCTCCTGCTGAAATTACAGGTATATGTTGCCATACCTAGCTTTAGGTAGCACAGGGCACCAAGGAAAACACCTGAGCTACTTTCCCAGCCCTCTTTTCTTGTTTGTCCGGTTGACTGGTAGGTTGGTTGGTTGGTTGGATATGTTTTGTGTTGCAGGATATTTGATTACACTATGAACCCAGAGATTGTGTTATTTACTGAAAAACAAACAAACAAAAAAACCTTGTTTCTAGTTGTGGTGTGGCTCAGCCCTTAGCACACATCTTTAATCCCTCTGGTTGGAATACAGACACACTCTTAGTACACAACTTTAATCCTAGACAATGAAGGTAAAGTTAGCTGATAGAAGGAAGCACCCATGTTTGAAAGTGGTGTCTAATTGAGAAGCAGACAAAGTGATGAATCAGAGAAAGATTTGACAGAATAGGATCTGTCCAATTCTCAAGAGAGAGGAAAGGGAAGCTACTTAAGAGAGCAGCAGAGAGAGAGAGAGAGAGAGGATGCAGTTTTGCCAGGAGAGAGAGAGACAGGTCTCAGAGACAGAACAAGCCAGAGAATGAGAAGGAGCCAGAAGTTCAGAACATTGCCATACTATGAGGTCAAGCAGAGCAATTCAGTCAGAAACTGAGAGAAGCGAGATTGAATCAGTCATCTTGGAGAGGAGTTTGAGGCAGAACAGCTGAGTTAAACCAGCCAACAGACTTCAGAAAGAACTACAAAGGATGGCCTTATTCAGCAGTGAATCTCAGAGGCTGAAAAAATTCTAGGCCTAGATAAGATTGTGCACATGCTCGAATCTCCCAGGGCTAGGCCTAGGTTAGCAGACTGAAGCAATAAGCCTCAGAGACAACAATTACTACAAGCAAATGAAAGTTACATTTACAGTTTGAAACAGAGTCTCTTGCAGCCTAAGCTGGCTTCAAATACGCTATGGAGCCAAAGACAGCCTTGAAATATTAATCTTCCCATCTCTGCTCTGAAAAATACTAGAATTACAAACATTTGCAACCCACACCTGGTTCTGACATATAAATCTTTTAAATTTAGAAATATACATGTCATTGGCTTTTTCTCTGGTCTACCATCAAAAAAGAAAGATTTTATATCAAGAAGATCTCTTTTATTTCCCATACATTTTGGGCTATTTTTATAACTTGCCTCTTCATGTATCAAACTTTTAATTATAAGCACTTTGATAAAAATCTTCACCTCACTAAATAACACATGAGGCTCTTTTTTCAATCTCTATCTTCTACTTTGTGGCCCCATCCCTATAATGACTATTGCTCAGGCTCCTATCTCCCCTGCTCTGCCATGAGCTGCCTCCGTGCCCACTGCTCTACTGTTCCCTAGCTAGGTGCTAGTGATATCACTGCTATCTCACAAGGCTCTCGATCCAGCTGGGAGACCGTGTACGCAGGGGTGGGGATGGCAAATAGTGAAGGAGGGCGAGAGGTGGCTAGGGTATGTTATTTCACATTTACTGATGTGAATGTATGCACACATAACCGCCTCTCAGGAGGCAAAGGCAGGAAGACTGACAGGCGTTTGAGGCCCACCTAGTCTACACAGTGGGACTCTGTCATAAAAAAAAAAAAAAAAAAAAACTCAGAAAGGTCACACTTTATTCCACATGCCATATGGGAGCAAGGCGTTTTGGGCCTGAACTCAGATCCAGAGGAGAAGCAGGCAGGGGGGTAGGCAGAAAGTAGTGACTCCTGTAGTATGTGTGAAAGCCTCTACACAGATAATTGCTACTTAGGACAAAGCCAATCTCATTCAATCAGACATTTGAGAGCAATTCATCTGGGCTATCTGTATCCCAGCCAGTCAATTCTAATTCTCTCTGACATTATGGCAGTTTCACTTCTCAAATCAATCTTTTTTTAAATTTTGCCTCAACAGAGAAGCACATTGTCATACTAATATATGACAAATATTATCAAAACAGTTGAAAGATGTTAGAATGGTTCATCTTCCATTTTTGTTTGTTTGTCTTTTATGTGTTTGAGAGATTTTTCTTCCTGTGTTAGCCAAGTATAAAGAATCCACAGAAAACTCATGTTACCAGCCTTCATGTTACAACCAGTGCTTGGTTCTGTTTTCCCAGTAGGAGAGGCTAGTCCAGCCCCAAATACACAGCTATTATTGTTGTTATGATGCCCCAGTGTAAAGCAGGCCTGCTGAGAGAGATCTCTAAAACTGCTGAGGGAAATAGATCTCTATACTAACTCTAGAAGAGGGGCCATGAAGCTTTCTTCCCAAAAACTTCAGAAAATGTGGGAGAATATATTTCTCTGATAGTCTACTTTCTTCTCTCTTGTGAGATCTGCTTCCTTCCATCTATTCTTTAAAAAAAATGCCTTCAACTGCCTTTATTAAAAGCTTATGAAGCCAGGAGAGGTGGGCTACACCTTAATCCCAGCATTTAGGAGGCAAAAACAGGCAGATCTCTGTAAGAAGTCAGCCTGATACACATAGTGAGTTCTAGGACAGCCAGAAGTGAACAGAAACCAGTCTCAAAGATCCAAAAAAAATAGGGCTGGAGAGATGGCTCAGCGGTTAAGAGCACTGACTGCTCTTCCAGAGATTCTGAGTTCAATTCCCAGCAACCACATGGTGGCTCACAACCATCTGTAATGGGATCTGATATCCTCTTCTGGTGTGTCTGAAGACAGCCACAGTGTACTCACATCCATTAAATAATTTTTTAAAAATTCCAAAAAATAAAATTTAAAAAAAAAATTATACATACACACACACACACACACACACACACACACACACACACACACACACCACTGTGTACTGTAATGATACTAAAACAGTCCAAAGATGCCCAAGTCAAAATGAAGAGCCTATCCCAGCTCTCCTGCCTCCCTAGCTCAAATACACCAAACTCTTACCACAAGGAATTATCAAGAGAGCACAGATCAGAGCTTTAATCCATTCACATTTAGGCTGACCCCAATTATTCTTCCCAGGCTGAAATCATTTATTCAAGTTTCTCAAGTAATCAATGTTAAATATTCTCAAATTTTAAAGACATTCCATCCTTATCTTCTAATTATTTTTTAAATTACCATAGTAGTAGCCCTTATAGCTTAAGTCAAAGAAAACCATGTGGACGGCATAAAGGCCATGTGCACAGAGGCAAGCACGGGAGAAGCCAAGGAAAGTTAAATATACAGCTGATCTCTCCAAAGGGAAAAGATATTTGGCTGTTTCTCCTGGAATGCTGGGGAAAATGTAGTTTATAACTTGGTGATCTTTTGCTACCTGTTGGGTCAGGCTCTGCTCGTAACCCCCCAGAATATCATGTTTGTTTATCCCAGATGTTTTTCCCCTAAAACCTTGAGCTTTACTTCCAGGTCATGAAACTCACTCTTGTGAGACACACTATTTGTACAACACCCTAAGTGATTTCTGTGTTAGCTTAGGACCAGGCACTTTGTTTACCTCGATGAAGCCACATGTGTACTTTGTAAAAATGCAAACATGCCTTAAGCTTTGTCATACTCATGGGCCTGAATCAATTGCTATCTGAATACTCTTTCCAATATTGTGCTGTGCTTAAATATGGCTAAAGTAAAATGATTTGGATCAGACTCCAAAAGTCTTAGCCCAGCATTGGTCACCAAAATCAGGCTAATGTGGGTTTCACTCTTACTGCCCCTGTGATGGTTTTTCCCAGCCTGCTATAAAGCTTACAGGGACCTTCCTTCACAGAGCCACTGAATCTATGTTGGCTTAAATTTGGCTAAAGAAGAGAAAAGGCCATCAATGTGATCCCCTATTAAGGAGGACTCTATTTCTTTCCTCTCCTCCTATAATCACAACTAACCAGCAAACAGGGCACCTTGAGTCTAAACTCAAGTTTTAGGCCAAGCAACACCTGGGGTTCTTTATAATTTGGGACTTTACACCCAGAAAGACAGCACACAGACACCAAACTGAACTCTGGATGCCTAGTGATCATGGCTAACAGTATATTTCTGTGACCCTGATTCTCCTAAGGTTAAAAATATGACTCTAAATAATGACTGATGCTTTCTACAGGGTAGACACAAATACAAGGTTCTTCCATGTTCATTTTCTGCAGTCTGACTGACCTGAACGAGAGCATAGAAGATTTTCAGAATCTGTTTCTGCAGCAACACTGAGTAATGGGAGGCATCCGGAAGCAGCTGCAGGATTTGCTGCTGAATTCGAGGCAGAAATATCTGCATGGCTGCCAGAAGAGGCTCTCTTTCTTCTGCTTTTTTATATCTGCATGAACAAAGACAGAGAATAAGAAGGGGGTGATTACTCCTTCCCAGTGAGCTGTAACAATGAGTGAAGAAGACTTGTTAACCATACAAAACAGAAGTAATGAAACACGGGCTTAAACTTTCTATGCAATTGTTGCAATCAAGTTGGAAAAAACTCCGAATGAATAAATCTTGTTTCAGACGGGCACAAAATCTTTGTTCAAAGGTTGGGACTAGTTTAAGAGTCCAACACTGAGCTGCAATCCCAGTTCTCAGAAGGTAAGACAGAAGGATCATGATTTCAAGGCCAGCCTGAACTTGTAAAGCAAAATCTGTCTGAAAATGCCAAGGATTCGGAATGTGCCTCATGAAAAGGGACCTGGGTTGGTTTGCTATACAGCAATGGGAGGGAGGGAGGGAGGGAAAAAAGGAAGGAAAAAAGGAGGGAAGGAGGGAGGGAGGGAAAGAAGGAGGGAGGGAGGGAAAGAAGGAGGGAGGAAGGGAGGGAGGGAGGGAGGGAGGGAGGGAGGGAGGGAGGGAGGGAGGATGGATAAATCCAAGACTATTTACTAATTTTATATGGGATATTCTTTGGTATTTAACTCTCATCAAACCATAATTCATCCTATGAAAGGAAAGCCGATCTGCTAGCTTAGACATATCACACTGTAGGGTAGATAGCATGGAGAAAACTTCCTCATGTCACCCTTCACTGAGAGTAAATACCTCACAAGCCTGGGTGTTTTCTCAGTTCACTAGTATTACTGCCAATCTGAAATTATTTTCTAAATAGAAATTCTATAAAACTTTCTAAACCATCATCTTAAAGAACAAAAACTACATGGGCTGTGATCTGAGAAGCCCAAGGCAGGAGGATGGCTGTGACTTCAAGGCCACCTTGATCTACCAAGCGATTATCTGTCTCAAAACAAAGGAAAACTTCAGGACTGCATATATACGAAAGCAGCAGACATCTTAAAACCCAAAAAAAAAATAACATTAACTGCCATCTAAGTCTTGTACCTCACCAGCAACTTTCATGGAAATGTCCCAAAGAACTTTTACATTCCCTATCTCTTCTTACCAGAAACGTATCTGATTTCTGTATCCCAGGTGTATTTATAGCAGCCAGCAGCTAAAGAAAGTATATCACACCACCACTCACTGCCTCAGAAATCGTAGTGTACACCAGAAAACCTGAGTGTCACTGAGCGACTACGGCACGTGAACACACTAACTGTTTGACTCAGCGTGTTCCACAATGAACTGATTCTGCCAAGCCCCACAGCAGACTGCTCTACGAGTCTGACGCCGCAGGACACTGGCTCTCTTTGCTAGTAGAAGTGAACTTACTCATAGGTCTTCACCAGTTGATATAAGCACAGTAAACTGCCAAGCCAGCTCCCACTGTTTGGTGACTGCAAGTAGTAGTCTATCTTGTCAACCACCGCAGGCCAATGACCGGGAAAATCGTATCTAATGATGACTCGGAGACACATTGTTAGCTGAACTCTGTGAGGTGGGGAAAAAAATGCACAAATTCAAGCACTTCAGAGTATCATCCTCCAAAGAACTACAATATTCATATAACGTTCTCCAGCTCCCTTTACCTTTGTTATACACCATACACTGAGCATGGATAACGTTAAGAAATGTGTTTTTAGCAAGTCCAAATTCGGGTGAACACCAGAATGTACCTTTATAACCTAGGATGTTCATGTAGTTACATCTAAGGAGATGTAACATTGTTAACTTATGCAGCAGAAGACTGTATACATGTAGCCACCATGTGAGAAAAAAGTGATCCTGTGAAAAAACCTTCTCAGTGGCACAATTTACTGAAAATAAACAGAATGGGGGAACCCCCTCAAACAAATGAAATCTCCGTCTTACCCTAAAGGTATTTTAGTGGGCCCTGCACCTCAGCTGGGTAGCATCTGTCTGGCCCTGATGGTGGGAGAGAGTGAGCTAGCCATGAGGGTGTGAGCACAAGAGAGTTGTCCCTGCCACTCATCTACCATGAGACGGTGTGGAGGTGATACCCTCTCAACCTCAACCCTCACCATCTGTAGTAGTCGGTAGAGCTGGCCCTGGGGTCATGAGAGCGGGAGGTCTGGTCCTGCCCCTCACCATCTGCAGCATCCAAGAGAGCAGGCCCAGCATCTCACCTGGACAGCACAGTGGAGCTGGCCCAGCCCCTCTCTGGCTGCAGTACTGGGGAGAGTGGGCCCCATACCTTTACCGGGAAGCACAGTAGAGCTAGTTCTCATTGCATGGGTGGAGGTGAGCCATGGGCACTGATGGCATGAGAGTGGGAGAGCTGACCCTGCCCCTTGCCAGCTGTGGCATTGGGTGAGCTAGCTGGGGCAGCGCTGGAGAGCTCGCCCTGGTGGTGTGGGTGCAAGAGAGTTGGTGGGCTGACTAACTCAGTTACCACCTAGCCCCAGATCCAGGGCTTTGAGTTTGCTAACCCCAACATCTACCTCACCTGTGAGCTGCAAAAGCATGTGAATGGGCCAGTCCTGCAGACCCAGAGCTGCAGGATCACCATGACTCAGGGCCACAAGAAGAGGAGTCCCAGTGAGGACCTAGTATTGATGCTATAGCAGAAGCTAGAAGCCTCAAACCAGACCAATGACTCATTGCAATGAACATTTACAAGTAATGATGTGCAAACAGAAGGGTCTACTGTGGGACACTCTGACATACACGGCTTCCAGGAGATGATAATTTTTATGTTTTGTCTTTTTATTTTTATTTTCTTTGGGGAGATAGATGCAAGGGCAGAGGATGGATATGAAGGGATGAGAATACATGGTGTAAAAAAATCACAAAGAATCAATAAAAAGTTAAAAAATAAATTTTAAAAGACTTGCCAAAAATTTCAAAGTATACAGCACAGCTACCTCAACTCTGTAAAAATTCTTACATGTGAGTCTTCATATCCAGAAGGAGCAGCATATATAGGGTCCTGGGTTTGATCTACAGCACACACAAAGAAAGAAAGAGAGAGAAAGATAGAGACAGAGACAGAGAAGAACAGAGAGACAGAGACAGAGGCACACAGAGAGAAGGGATAATAACATATAGATTATGTATACACATGCAGATAGATGATACACACATATATACAGAGACATGCCAACACATAGATGATGATAGGTAAATGATAGATATGTATACAAATATAGATATATAGGTAGACAGATACACATATACCTACCAAATGGGCAAGCCTAGGGCTGGTGTGCGGTTCACTGGTAGAGAACCTCTCTGAGTATAAGATGTATATATACACACATCTATCAACTGGATAAACCTAGTCCTCACCAGTTAAGAGCGAGCCAGTAGGGTACACTGTACCCGTGAAAATACACACTAATTCTTGCACTTTGCAACAAATATGGATTTGCTAGGTGATTTCTGAAAATGGGAAACTGAAGAACCATTGACAAAGAAAAAATTTTTAAAAAAAGCAACAAAAGAAATAAGACAGAAAAAGAGGAGTATGCAAGATGCTGTCCTACAGCACTTAGTGACATCATCACGTCTTCAGTGGGATCTCATCTGTAATTAAGATTGAAAAGAAAACATAGGGGAAGCAAAAATGTCTCCTCTACAAACTACCACCGTTACTACCAAGTATGTCCTCATGAGGTCATTTGATTAGAGAATTAACCTGACAAAATTAGATTTCCAAACTGTAATTTTCACTGAGCTGTTTATTTGTGAGGAAGTTTTACATAGCCCAGACTGGTGATCTCCAATGCAATACACAGCTGAAGATGGCTGAAGGGGTGAGCGACCCCTGCATGCTGCTTTAAACTTCTGCTGGTGCTGCTTCTACACCCCAAGTACTGGGATTCACACATGTACCACCACACCATTGTATGCAGTGCTAAGAATTGAACCCAAGGTTTCACGCATGCTAGGAAAGCAGTCTACCAACTGAGCTACACCCTCAGTCCAAGGATTCCTAATTGTAAAACATGCACAAAAACTAGTGTTCAGTTGAATATTCAACAACTTAGATCTATAAAAACTGGAAAAAAAATTATTGAATATTGAATATAAAGAATTATTGAATACTGCATATTGAATCTTTCTTATGGTACCAAGTCAATTTTCTCTGAAATACTTTTAAACAAAATTAGACAAGAAGCAGCAATATCTTCAAGGTTCCTTAGGACATGAAAGGAGCAAAGCCACAGAGGACTGTCTCAATTAAAAAAAAAACAACCCAGGAATTTCCTGTCTACTATCAGCAGCTGTTCCTTTAAACAACACAGGCATAAAGTATAGCTAAAATTTTTCACTTTTTAGGATTTCGTCTTAAGATAGACCTCATGGTCCATTTCTCAGTTCAAGCCAAGTGCCAGATTGGCAGGGCGAGCTACCCCTGCATGCTGCTTTAGAACCAGTGGAACATCCAGGAGATCAGGAAACAAGCATTCTCACAGACAATGGTTTTGTGAGGTTCCTGGGACACGAGTGGCATATGGGAACCAATGAGAAAAAGGAAGCTCTTCTTCACTGTGCTCTCCTAGCTGACAAAAACAACTGCGCAATAACCCTACACTTGCTCTTTCTGTTACTGTTCCCCTCAAATTTCCTCTTTTCCTCTGTTTTTCTTCATAATAATAAATAATTATTAATAATTAATAAACACTTAATAAACAATCTTGCCCCTCTTGAGACTAGCCTGGGATATATGAGACCTGTCTTCAAAAAAAATAAAAAATACATACACACAAACAAAGCTGAAGACTACACTCGATAGTCCCAGCCAAGGCCAAATGCCTCCTCAGATCACACAGACAGGATGTGGCCTACCTCACCAGATCTGGAGACCGAATTATCCCTTCCACAATGTTGTCACGGATTTGCTGCCGGTCATTCTCGTGGATATTGAATGGAAATATCACTTCTCCTGGTGGAGGCTCCCTGTCCGGCCAGTATTGTGTCACCATGTTCTTCAAGTAGATGGCAGCTGAGTTTAAGAGAAAAAAAGATATGTTGGACTCTCAGTCTTTCAACTCAGACATGTAGAAGACAATGCCCACCCAAAATGGAAAACCTTACAGGTGCAAAAAGTTCCCCAACTTGGGAAGAAGAGATGGGAAAAATTCAAAAGTTTTATATCGGAGTCAAATAGGAGCATCCCACCAAGCCGGAAGACATCCTCGAGTGACACAGACATGACCTTGGAATCTTGTCCATGTTTTCAGACTGAGCACAAACACAGTGACATCAGGAAATTTCCCTTTTCTCAAACCTAACAGTAAACTGCTGTCTGCTGCTGATCCTGTCCCTCATCACCCTGCACATTCGGGAGTATTTGAGCTCTTATGGCACTGATAATTTCATTTAATCCTTTGAGATATTATTTATAATTCATAAATAGATATCCACTCTCATATGTTTGGAAAATCTCAAGTAATCTATAGCTCTATCTATCAAAATATATAAATTGATTACTTTGTTTCTACTCTTCTCAAAATGCGACAAAAGACATTTGGAAGAAATTAGCCAAATTACTGCTATAATACTGCTTTGTTTGGTGCGTGTTTGCAGTATGCACATATATTCATGTTCACGTGTGTGTGGGCCCATGTGAGGGCAGGGGACTGTGTATGCACATGCGTGCATGTAGAGGCCTAGAGTTTCTTCTTGATCACTATCCAACTTATTTACTAAGGCAGGGGTTAAACTGGATGCGGAGGTCACCAACTCTGAGCTAGTCATCTTGCTCTAAGAACCCATCACTGCCTTTCAAGTGATGAGATTACGGGAGGCCACGACATGTGGTTGGCTGTCATGCAGGTTCTGGGGATGAGAACATGAATCCTCACACTTGCAGGTAAAGCATTTTATCCACTGAGCTAGCTTCCCAGGATAATAAGAGATGTGGCAAGACATGATGATGCACACCCCTAGCCCCAGCACATGGGGAAGTTGAGACAGAAAGACTACTTCACGTCTAAATCCAGTCTGAGCTATATAATCAACTCGAGGCTAGCCTGGGTTAAAGTGTGAGAGCTTGTCTCAAAGAGAGAAGAGAAAAGAAGCAATGTGAAGCCTTTTAACCATTACAGTTGAACCCTTAGTATAAACACATATTCTCACACATGTGTAAAGACAGGCATGTTTCTGAAGAGCTCCTCAGCTTTCTCTCCTTTCTGCCCCCAGTAAAGTTTCTTCTACTTCAATTTTACTATAAATTAAACATGGATGATAAAATCATTTCGCCATTGAAAAAAATACAACATGTTCTGTATTAGTTAAAATGTGACTGAAATTCAACTAAATCATGAACTTTATATATCCTATAAGCCCTCTTTCATGCATTTGATGCACCTAGGATTTCAATGTGTTTAAGTAAAAAAAAAAAAAAAAAAAAAAAAAAAAAAAAAAAAAAAAAAAAAAAACAAACAAACTTATAGCACAGTAAGCATGCATATGTGTGGGAGTGTGTATTTTTTTTTTTTTCTTTTTGGTTTTTCGAGACAGGGTTTCTCTGTGTAGTCCTGGCTGTCCCGGAACTCACTCTGTAGACCAGGCTGGCCTCAAACTCAGAAATCTGCCTGCCTCTGCCTCCCAAGTGCTGGGATTAAAGACGTGCGCCACCACCGCCCGGCTGTGTGCATGTGTTTTAAAGGGCTTTTTAATTTAAACCAGGCTATGAACTAAGTATCTCATTTACCTCAGCACAATTATTCTATTCTATGATGTGATTAAGACTAATCAAGCAGTAATAGAAAAAGCTGGACATGGTAGTGCATGCCTATAATCCTGGAACGAGAAAGGCAGTGACAGAAAGATCATGAATTCAAAGCCAACCTAGACTACATGTAGGGTTAAGGAAGAAAGATACACATCATGGAATTGTATAAGATTCCACAGACATAAAAATAAGTTTCATGATTAAAACAAAATGTCTAATTCCTGATACTATTTAAAAAGGAAAAAGGAAGGAAGGAAGGAAGGAAGGGAGGGAGGGAGGGAGGGAGGGAGGAAAGAAGTCCTGGTCCCCATTCAACCATTCATTCAAAGTTAGATGGTAGTTGCACACACCTTTAATCCTAGCCTAGGGAGGCAGAGGTAGGCAGATTTCTGTGAGTTTGAGGCCAACCTGGTCTACAGAGTGAATTCCAGGACAGCCAATGCTATAACAGAGAAACACTGTCTCGGAAAGAAAAAAATAAAAGTCCAAGCAATATACTACATCTGTGACTTGACACAAGTACCACTACAATTCAGATCTATAAATCTGCAGTCTTAATCTAAGTGACCTATGGTTATGCTACTGGGATCATAACAAATTGGGGAGATAAATTATTAAAAGTGGAAAAGCAAAATGGAAAACAGCAACATTAGAGAGGCAAGAAACTGACAGATGGATGAAAGCAAAGAGACTAAGATAAAAAAAAAAAAAAAAAAAAAAAAAAAACCCAACCTAGGGTAGCTTCGAGAACTCAGTATCCACCCCTAAGTTTCCAAGAGAAAAGAAAGTATTCTTTTGTCTTAGAAGTATTTCATATGTTCTTCCTAATTTTTCAAGAGAGTTTTAAGATACATATTTTTAAATTATATTTTTTATTCCTTGAGTGTTACATACATTTAGATAATGTATATTGATCATTATCAATCCACCACTACCTCCCTTCACTACCTAGTGACCTCTATAGTACATCCCTCCCCATCTTCATTTTCTCTTTATATTTTATTGTTATTATTAACAGCCTTGAGTCAAATTAGTGATGCCTTGGGATCCTGAGTGTGTGGCCATCCACGGAGGCATGAGTGACTTACCAGCAGCCACATCACCTAAGGAGAATGACTCTCCTTCAGCAGTCATCAACTGCCAGCAGCTCTTCCTATAGGGGTGGGGGCCTTAAGGGTCATCTGTGGATCAACGCTGGCATTTTAACTATCACGTTCTTGTTCAGGTCTTAGACAGTACATTGTAACGATTTAAAGTAGAACTCCCATTGACTTGAAAATGCAACTTACCTGCCTGACGCACAGGGAACTCCACATGGTCAGAGACTATGATCCGAAGCAAGCTGGGGGCAAAATTAATAATCTTGTAGGACTGAAATTACAAAGAAATGCTTTGTAAAAAACAGGGCATTCTGAATAGCTACTAGCACCATTACAGAATATATTACTGTCTAAATGAAAGAAAAACTTTTTTTGTTATTGTTTTGTGGTTGTTTTTTGAGTTAGAGTTTCTCTGTGTAGCCTTGGAACTCCTTCTATAGATCAGGCTGGCATAAATTGAAGAAATTTGCCTGCCTCTGCCTCCCAAGTGTTGAGATTAAAGATGTCTCTACTGCCCAGCAGAAAGAAAGGGTTTTAACATGAAATAAATTCTGAAGTAAAATGAAGATTATGAGAATACTTTTAAGCGATAAAAAAATTCTTATAACAAACTAATAAATAAAAATGTGAGTAGTTTTACAATGTTTGACATATATTCCCAAAATGCTCTCCAGAAAGTATTCTGAGTAACTCTATAAACAGCAGCACATGAGTGTTCATTCACTTACCACAAGAACCTGTGAAACCTTAAAATCTTATTATTACTATTTTAAATGATATGTCTCCCATTACTCAAAGTCCTTTCTGTTGACCATGTATTTCTTCTACAATTTCTTATACCCTTTATCCTTTAAAAAGGAAATTTTCTTTTTCTTTTTGTTAATTAATCAACTCTAAGAGATATTAACAGGCTTACAATCTCAACCTTTATTTGACCTCTGTGGTAAGTCAGTATTGATTGTTACCTTGACAAGATCCAGAATCACCTCTGAGACAAGTCTCTGGACATATCTGTGAAGGAATTTGTAGTTAACTAAGATGGGATGAGGCTCCTTACAAGTGGGGTCTTGGATTGACAAAAAAGAAGAAAGCCAGCTAACACCAGCATATCTCTCTCTCTCTCTCTCTCTCTCTCTCTCTCTCTCTCTCTCTCTCTTCCTTATTGTGGGTGCAATGTGACCAACTGTTTCGAGCTCTTAACGCCAAGCCTTCCCCACCATGATGGACTACACTCTCACACTGTGAGTCAAAATAAACCCTTCCTCCCTTAAATTGCTTTTATCTGGTATTTTCTTGCTAGAAGAAAAAAAGCAGCTACTCACAATTGTTTCCTCCCAGATTATCTGGGCTCTAATTTTCTTGATATGTACTTTTGACAAACAGAAAACAAAATGTCATTTTCAGAAAACAGAAGCCCAACACAGGGTGAATAAAGATAGAATAATGTTTGTAAAAAAAAAAAAAAATTACAAGTACTATAGGAAAAGCTAGTCCAAGGAGGGCCAGTGTAGCACAGACAGCTGAGGACAAGCATTGCTAGGCAGAGTCTGCTCAGTATCACAATGCCTCAGGAATCCAAGCTAATGACTTCCTGTTCAGCCTACCCTCTGGGCTGTTTCACCCATAGGCTGTTTACTCTGAGCTTGAATTCCTTCTGACCATATTTACATATATATCTAGAACCATACCACCCCTCAGCCTAGCACATTCCTGGAGCTCTGCTTGACCTGCCCACTGACTATTAATTTACAGGCCATTCCACTAGGCTTCTCCCAGGGACCTAGCAAGAGCTTATATCACCAGTCATCAATAACTGCTGCTGCCGCCAGGTGTGGCATATAAAAGGACTAATCATCACACTAGGTTTTTTTTTGTTCTCTCTCTCTCTCTCTCTCTCTCTCTCTCTCTCTCTCTCTCTCTCT
>JANHMN010000008.1:63102578-63179117 GCA_030674055.1 Rhabdomys pumilio | reverse complement strand
AAAAAAAAAAAGAAAGAAAATAAACTGTTGTGTTGTTTAGTTAACTTCTATGTTTTATCACTAAGACTTGAGACTTCTCCCTCTAGTCCCCAGCTGGTGAGCTGAAGCTTTTCTCAACTTGTTGTTCCCTCTGCTCCTGCCCTGTGTCTGGTCTGCCTCTCTTGTTTCAAAAACCAGGTCTTCAGTAATGTAATCTTTAGAAAATGACTGTCCATCTCTTTATCCTAACACACTTACAGACTGCTCTCTATAACCTGTCTCACCCAAATAGCCAATGAACTTCCTGAACAGAGTCTCACACACCAATGCATAAAATACAACTCAACAAATAACTCTGATTAAAAACAAACTTCCTTAAAGGACAAAAAAAAAATGATGGCTAAGGATGCAACTTGGTGCATGCCTCATGTGTATCTTGGGCCCAATAAGCACAACTACAAAAAGATTTAAAAAAAAAAAAAAATCCATGCATATCTATACGTACAGAAAGTAGGGATTCCAGAACTTGGTAATAAAAGAAAATGCCTTAAGGCTGAAAATAATAGTTCAGAGGTTAACTGTTGACCAAGCATGAGCAAGACCCTGGGTTCAATTCCATGTACCACCAAAAGAAAAAAAAAAAAAAAAAAGCCAGTACACACCTACAATCCTAGCACCCATGAGGCTGAGGTATGAAGACACTTATCTCAAAGACGTGGAGGAGAAGGAGGAAAAAGAGTAAATATGTAAAAAAATTTTAAAAAATTAAAAAGACGGGGAGGGATGCTTGCCTACCATGCCCAAAGCCCCAGGTTTCATACTCAGCAACACAAACTTCAGAGTGATGCGATGCGGCACTCAGGAGACAGAGACAGCTGGACAGTAAGGCAGCCTGGGCTACATGAGACCCCTTTGGGGAGAAAAATGCAAAAAAGCTAAACTCTAATTTCATACAGTAGATACCTATTCATTAAGGCAGGATGACAGACACAGGGGTGCTAAGGGACAAGCATACAAAACCCAACACCAAAATCACATATTATTAATGGTAAAGTGACATCATATCTAAGTCTTCAACTTCAAATACAACAACTTATTGAAAGCCTATTATAATCCAAAACACTGTACCAGATATAAATGCTAAATGAATGACACACAGCAATGTTATCTTGTTTTGGTTTGGTTTTTATGGTGCTGGATATGAACTTAGGGCTTCACACTGTAAAACAAACTACAAGCAACAAGGAAAAATGGTCTTCTGATGAGTCAGGATTCGGATTAAAATAATATGAAGAGAACACAGGATTGAACCTCTCCTGGTTCTGCAGGCTTCAAACCTTTTCTGCTTCCATAATATCAACTGCACTCATGTGCTGACAAATCAGGAAAAAAAAAAAAAAAAAAGCAAGGTTAGGCTATGAGCAGAGAGCATAGCATGGCATCAAAGTTGTGTTCCCTATTAACACCGTCAAACGGACATCTGGTCCTGTGGCGAACGCAGTGTCAAACAGGCAGTCTCCCAGTGCCCAGCAGCAGGCTGCAAGTCTAGCCTTATGGCATCCTTCTTCTAACTAAACCCCAATGACTGTTACTCTAGACAGTATTCTACAAAGTCTGGGACAGGTACTGACACTAAGTATCTATTTTTCTGGGGTGACAGTACTTTTCTTTTTGAAACAAAGCATCCTTTTTGGTCATTCGATTCAACATAACATTTTGTGTGTGTTGGGATTACAGGACTGAGCAGAGCTAGAAATCATATAGGGCCTCAGGAATTCTTGGTTGAGCACTCTACAGCAGAATCAGATATTAACAGGATCTCGGCTTTCCTTCTTACCTCTCGAGGATCCTGAATTCACGTGTACCTCAAATGCCACAGATTGTTAGTTAATATTTCTCTTTCAAAGATTCAAAATATCTTAAAACAAACAAGCAAGCAAACAAACAAACAAACAAAAAAAAAAACTCTACTAGGGCAGACACACTGGCCAAGTAGTATTCTTATACTTTAAGAGGCACAGAATTGCCTGGGGAGCCACTTAAAATACAAACTTGTTCCTATTCTCAGGTTTTCAGATTCTTTACATCAGGGATGAAGCCCATAGTTTGCATACCCAACAGTTCTCAGAGAAGCAGAGGCCACTGGTCTTAGCAACCCCACAAGATTCACTAATTAAGGAATATCCCTTCACAATTGTAGCAAGCTCAATTGTCAAGCCATGTAAGGAGATTTTAATTCGTACATTTTAGTAAGAGGATCATGGTCCCTCTTAGACATGTGCAGAACCAGAGCTTGTGATTATTACAATTTTGAAAGGTTGGGCCAGATGTAGTAACACACACCTTTAATCCCAGCAGTCTAGAGGCAGAGGCAGAAGCAACAGGCAGATCTCTGTGTTCCAAGCCAGCCTGTTTAACACAGAATTCCAGGCTAACCAGAACTACACACACCCTGAGACCCTGTCTCTGAAATGAAAGAAGAGAAAGAGGAAGTAGAAGGGGAAGGGGGAGGGAAGGGGAAAGGAAGGGGGAGGGAAGGAGGGAGGAAGGGGGAGGGAAGGAAGGAAGAAGGGGGAGGTAAGGAAAGAGGGAAGGGAGGGAGGGAAAGAGGGAGGGGAGAAGGGAGGGGAGGGGAAGGGAGGGGAGGGGGAGGGGAGGGGGGGAAGGAAGGAAGGAAGGAAGGAAGGAAGGAGAGAGAGAGGAGTAAGGACAAAAGAGACAAGAAATGTTGGGAGTAACACTGAAACAATGAATGTCTAGACTGCTTAGAAGAATGGAAAGTAGCTAAAGGAAAGTTACACACATTTCAGCATTCGAAAGAAATGCCTCAAATATTGCTATTACTGGATGGACCAGTCTTTGAAAAGGTACATGGTACAGGGAAACCGCGTGCTCTCCCTAGAACTCTCTCGGACAGTACTGCCCAGCGCTCCAGCAATACTGTGCCATGTTCCACACTGCCGCCGCCAGAAGCATGGCTAGGGACAGGATTTCCAACAGCAACACCTGAAAAGGGCGGGTCTGGAGAAAAGCTAGCTTAGCTTTGGTGAATTTTCCCACCGCGTCTCCACGTAAGCGCATTAAAAGAAACACACATACACACCCAAAGACCACTAGCAAAGGGTTCATAGCTTCTTTGTGCTGTCCAAGAGGGCTGAGCAAGTGCACCAAGAAAGGACAGATAGCCAACAGGTGCTCCAGTTGCTCCTCAGGGGTCCTGGTCTCAGGCTGGGGTTGGAGGAGAGGGGGAGAAGGGAGAAGAGTAGGAAAAAGAGGGAGAGGGGCAGCCCCTTGCTCACCTGGTTAAGCTCCGTCTCAGCTGCAATCCTCAGCTTTGGGTCGATAGTGCCCTTCAGCGCCTGGATGATCCGATTGAGGTCCATGTCCGCGGGCGGGAGCTCCCGTCCCAGAGCCAGCAGGCCGGGTTGCAGTCGATCTGTCTCCTGGCCCCTCCTCTCGGCCCCCTCCGCCACAGAGGACCACCTCACCCCCAACCCCTGCCGCTGCCACCACCGCCAGCAGCTACTTGCTGCGCCACTCTGAGTCCGCGCCCCCTGTCCTCCCTCCTTCCCCCCCACAACTCTCTCTCCATTCACCTTTTACGACAGCCGGTGGGAGGTGGAAGAGGAAGCGGCCACTCCTTTACGGCTGCCTCTTCCCCTGGCGTGCTGCATTGACCACACCCGCGAGAGAAGCCATGATGCTCGCCTCAGGAGCCGGCATTGCACAGCTGTGCAGCTACAGGAAGTCGCTCTTGTTTGTTCCACACACCAGACTCCTGCAGGCGGCCGCCATGATGCTGTACGGAAATTCTGGCTTGTCCACCCACCGGTGTAAGCAAAGTAAGTTAATTGGCCTGGCATCCACATACAGTTGCTGCAAATTAGGCATATCTAAATGGAGTGGCACTTTTTGTTCGAGAACTCTGCACATCGCAACTAAGCTGTTTCAAGACAAACTTGCTGCCACCCTGAAATCCATGTAGCCTACAGAAGAGGTTTCCTTCAATGTTTGAGAGCCACCCTTCATCTTGCCATTCTTTCTTTGAACATTTGCTAAAAATGTTTTCAGACAGACACCATGTATAACAAGATGAAATTCAATGCAGGTTTGTATTGTATTAAAAACTCAAAATCGCCGGGCAGTGGTGGCGTACGCCTTTAATCCCAGCACTTGGGAGGCAGAGGCAGGCGGATTTCTGAGTTCCAGGCCAGCCTGGTCTACAGAGTGAGTTCCAGGACAGCCAGGGATACACAGAGAAACCCTGTCTCGAAAAACCAAAAAAAAAAAAAAAAAAAAAAAAAAAAGAAAGAAAGAAAGAAAGAAAGAAAACTCAAAATCTAATAGAAAGACAATCCATTGTGTGTGTGTGTGTTTCTCTTTAGAGTGTAAAAACACAAAGGAAACTATATTGTAGAGTAAAAAATTATAAAGACCATTTTATAAAATATATACAGGTTCACTAGTTCCAGGAAGGCGGAACTGAATGTAGGATTTCAGGCCTTCACTGCCCTGGGATACATCCCAGGAAGAGTATTAACATTCCTCAAGCCTTAGGGAAAAGAACCCACCTGTGGGTGGGGAAGGCCCAAAGCAGGAAGACACATTCCTAACCACAAAAAGATGCAAATCACCTAGGTGGGACTTCGACCGGAGCAAGTGAGAAGTAACTTAACCTGAAATAGTCAGTAATAACATGGTAAGACTACATTCTTGAGAAGAATGAGTGTGCAGAGTGATTTTCACATGATCCTGTATCATTTAGGTTTGGGCTCCTCTGAAATGTTTCGCTATTCCTATGTTATGTATCCTTGACAACCCCTCACCCCCCTTCCCACTCCCCTGGTTTGTGGTTTAAAAACCCTCCCCAGACTGACTGGCAGGGTCAAACTGTACTCTTGTACGAGTGTGCAGTTTGAACGCTGGCTGCCAGCTCTCTTCCCTAATAAACCTCTGCTAATTACATCCAGGTACGGTGTCTTGGAGTTTGTGGGTGTTCGCGACTTCCCGAGACTTGAGTAAGGGTCTCCCGAATTTGGGAGTCTTCATATATGACCAAGAGTGCCAAAAATGTCCAGACTTTCACTGTGAAAGGCAAGAAGGGTTACGCTGTTTCCATCTACAACTGCAAAGCATACAAATATCAGCAAAATTTTCCTCTTGTGAACTCAGAAGTTTCTAAAAACATACAGTAAAGATGACTGTGGGCAAATGCTGCCGGGGTGTGATCCTCCCAGGAGCATATAATTAAGATGTATTGGTTCGATTAACTGGATTTTAAGAACAGTGTAGAAAATGAGACAGAATGTATGCTATATGACTGGTTGCTTCCAGCAATGCCCATTTCAGTCCATTATGCACACAGCCATCAGAATGAAAAATATATTTTCCATTTGAAACAGTGCCTTTCCTACCTGCACACCCAATTTTCTTTACTTATGATATCTTAACCCTAATAGACCTTTGAAGTAGAAACTTTTAGTTTCTTTGAACAGTTATGTCAAATAATGGTTTGCTGGGGCACACAGGTGAAAGGATGTTGTGCTGCAGCAGACACAGGAGAAAAGATGTCTTGATATAGCAAACACTCATGGACGCTTGATGAAGTATAAATACGACCCCACAGATAGCTCTGCATTGCTAACAATACACATACACCTTACTTAGAATTGTTGAGCTCAACTTGTGGTAACACCACCAGTGAGAAAAACTCACCCCGCCCCCAAGAACTGTTCCTGAGGTTTCTGCAGCAGCTTGCAGCCTCTGCTGCCTTGCCTCAGGCTGGTTGGTGAGCCTGGCAGTTTCTTTAGGATTGAACTACAGCTTCTGGTTCCTGCCTGGTGTCTGTCTGCCTGCCTAGAGGACTGGTCTGCAGCTGCTGAGTCTTATTTGGTGTTTGCTACAAGACTGAACTGCTGAGAAAGAAGATGGAGCTGGCCCCCAAAGAAATATTGCTGAACAGGTCCACTTCCCCCATATCCTAATAACTTTTCTACCACGTCTGCTGGATGGTGGGCTAGAGGGGAGGTTGAACCCCTGCTTTCCAACTCAAATACTGAAAACCACCTTTGACCTACTGTGCTCATTGACCCCACTATGTGTGTGTCTAACGGAAAGAACACCTATTTTTTTTTTAAGATTTATTTATTTTATTTGTATGGCTACACTATAGCTACACACACCAGAGGACACACCAGAAGAGGGCATCAGATCTCATTACAGATGATTGTGAGCCACCATGTGGTTGCTGGGAATTGAACTCAGGACCTCTGGAAGAGCAGCTGGTGCTCTTAACCTCTGAGCCATCTCTCCAGGCCCCAGAACACTTGTTTGTGGTGCTGCTTTTTCTTCACACTCAGTGATCAGTCCTGTACCTTGTCTTTAACCAGCACTATCTTTCATTCCTTCAGGAGCTGTTCTGAATACTTCAGGAATGTTCTCAGGTACCCCACTCCATCTTAAAAAGCCCTATAAAAATGAGCAAAGCCCTGGCAGCTCCATTCACCCATCCCCAGATTCATCTGTGTACCTCTGCACCTCATTCCTTACATCCTGAATGGAATCACTCTCATCTTCTCCGGAGTCTGGCTCTGTAAACTCCACCTGTTTTGAATAATTTTTCATTAAAATTGGTGGGCTGGAGAGGTGACTCAGCACTTAAGAGCACTCATCAAGAGAACCTGGGATTGATTCTCAGTACCCACAAATTGGTTGAAAACCATCCATAACACTGGTTCCTAGAGAATCTAATACCCTCTTCTGACCTCATCAGGTACCAAGCATGCATAGTCATACAATCAAGCAAAACACTGATACCTGTAAAGTAAATCTTTTTTTTTTTTTAAGTTAACATAAAAATAAAATAAATCTGGGCTATTTATTACATGTTCCTTTGCTAACAATTTAAGATTCTTTTTCCCCTACTAACCAATTTCAGTTTATAACAGTCCTTCAAGCTACATTGGAGGCTGGGGTGAAAGATCCACCAACCTGAACAAGACAGCTAAACACCAACTTAAAAACAAAGGAAAACAACTTTAAAACCTTAACTAATGATATCATAGTTAGGATTTTACTGATGTGAACAGAAACCATGACCTGGCAACTCTTATAAGGATAGCATTTAATTGGGTCTGGCTTACTGGTTCTGAGGTTTAGTCCATTATCACCAAGGCAGGAGGAGCATGATAGCATCTAGGCAGGCATGGTGCAGGTGGAGCTAAGAGTTCTATATCTTTATCTAAAGGCCACTAAGAGAAGACTGGCTCCCACATGGTTAGGAGGAGGGTCTCATTGCCCACACCAGCAGTGACACACTTCCTCCAACAAGGCCACACCCCCTAATAGTGCCAATCCCTGGGCCAAGGATATTCAAACCACCACAAATGCTAATTCTTAATTTTTAGCTTTTGTTGCAAAGAATGCTCTTCACTAATTCTCTTTTCTTTCCATCCACGATTCAAGCAGGTGTCCCCATGCTTCTGGCCTTATTTCTACTGAAACTGACAGGTGAAGATAGCACTGGTCCCTTTAGAGAACAAATGGAAGAGATTTTTTTTCATTCAATTCTTCATATTAAATTGTTTCCCTCTGGTTGGCTCTGTACTTTATTCTGTTTATTAATTTTTTTCTTATTTCACAAATGAGTATTTTGCCTGCATGCATGTCTGCACACAGTACCCAAAGAGGCCAGAAGAAAATGTCAGTTCCCCTGGAACTGGAGTTATAGATGGATATATAGCCACCATGTGGGTGCTGGAATTAAACCCAGATCCTCTGGATGTACAGCCACTACCCTTAACCACTGAAGAATCTCCCCAGTACCTTTTTTTTCTTAAAAGTCTGTTGCTGGGAATGATAGATCACACCTGTAATCTCAGCACTAAGGTGGCTGAAAAGGTTTGCCACAAGTTGAAGATTAGCATGACTTATAAAGTGAGAGTGACTGAAAGAGAAAGAAAGGGGGGCAGTAGACAGACAGGATGACTTTACTAAGTATACTCCTAGCCCTTTGACCATACTATCTCCTAACTCACACACAGATTCTGCCTAGGACTCTATCTTCAGCTCTTTTCTCGTTCTCTTCTATTCATTCTGCTGGAGTTATTTCAGAACTTCTATAACTCTAACTGGTGGTGTGAATAAGAACAGCCCCCATAGGCTTGAATATTTAGCCACCAGAGAGCAGCACTGCTTGACAGGATTAGAAGGATTAGGAGGTAAGGCCTAATTGAAAGAAGTATGTGAGCTTTGAGATTTCAAAAGCCCATTCCAGACCCAGTCTTACTTATTCTTTCTGCTTACAGATAAGAATGTAACTCTCAACTCTTCTCTAGCACCGTGCTTGCCATGCCTGCCATTCTCACTACCAGGATAACAATGGACTAAACCTCTCAAACTGTAAGCAAGCCCCGAATTAAATGCTTTAAGAGTTGCTGTTATTATGTTGTCTTTTCACAGCATTGGAATCAACCTAGCAGACAAGTGACAAAGTTTGAACCACATTCTCTATAGTTAAATTAAATATGTTTCAATGCCCATTATGTATACCAGAATGTTCTCATTAAAGAAGATTGTTGAGTAGGGGGAATATTAAATGCAAGTTTTCCCAGCCCCAAGTACCCAGAGTAACAACTCTGAAACTTAATTATATTTACAAACACCTTGGCCATAAACTTTGTTCCCTGACTAGCTCATAAATTAATCATCTATTACTCTAATCTAAATTCTGCCACGCAGCTGGTTACCTTTGTTCAGCTCCCATGCTTCTGATCTCTTCCACGTTCCAGGCATGTATCCTGGCTCTATCCCAGAATCCTTTCTACCCACTAGATATCCCACCTTCTATTCTATCCTTTTCCTATAGGCCATAGGTTTTTTATTTACAAGTGATACAACCATACAGTACTTATGAGATTCTCTTTACTGGGAAAGACTTGATAGCAGTTATTTCAATACAAAGAGAGGAGATTTAAAAAAAAAAAACAAAAACAAAAACAAAACAGTGGCTCCATTGAAAGCTGGTAAAGATACAGAGAAGTGATTACTTATGCTAGTGGTCAGAATGCCAACTAGTACAGTAACCATGGAAAATAATTTATCCGTTTCTTTAAAAAACAAAACCCAAGAAAAACTAAAACATGGGACCAGCACATGGGCCAGCAGTTACACTTCTAAGTATTTGCCCTAGAGCAGAGTGCTATTAAAAAAAACTTGTACATGAAACTGGGCATGGTGGTGCACACCTTTAATTTCTGCACTCAGGAGGAAGGGGCAGGTGGATCTCTGTGAATTTCAGGTCAGCCTGGTCTACAGAGCAAGTTGTAGGACAGCCATGGCTGACAGAAAAAACATAGAAAAGAGGGGATGGGAGGAGAGACAAGACTAGAGAGGATACAAAAGGAGAAGGTTAAGGTAAAGTGGAAATTTCTGGTTTCTTTGGAAACTCAGTTGTGAAATGTGATGTTTTCCTAGAAGCTGTCTTGTGAGAAGATGTTTTGCTGAAACAGACAAGAAAGAGTAAGTGATGTTTTGCTGGAGCAGACATTTGAGCAGTGCATGAGGTTTGGAAAGAGTGTAAGTGGAACCCCACAGTGAAAGGACACTTTTGCATTGTGACATCTTGGAACACTTTGCTGGGCTTGCTTCTTTGCTGATCTTCACTTGATAAAGACAAAGGCACCTATTGCAGCTGATTCTCGCTGTTTCCTCTCCCGCCAATTCAGCAGAGCCTTGCAGTTTCTGCTGGACTGAGCTGCTGCTACTGATTCGTGTTTGATATTTGCTATTGGGCTGGACGGCCACTACTGATTCATGTTTGGTGTTTGGTATTGTACTGGACTGCTGGTATTCTGACAAAGAATGGAATTGTCCCCAAAGAACTACTTCTAAACAGGTCCATAACCCCCTTTCATAAGAACCTTCTTTTCCCTGCCTCTGGTTGGTGAGTTAGAAGAATTAAGCATTCTAAATAAAGTAGGTTTAGAGAAAAATCTAAGCCTACATGTAGCACCCCACTTTGGGTACCAAATAATTTTTAAATCCATTTTTCTCTTTTCCCAGCTCCAGCTCCCAGAATGACGACTCTGAGATGAATTATTATTAAATGCCTTGGCCATAATCTTTAGCTCATTCCCTGACCACCTTGTAACTTAATCATCTAAACTAGTCTATGTCTATCATGTGATTAGTTACCTCTCCTTCAGTCCAGCCCACTTCTTTCTTCACCTCTCCTCAGCATAACCCTGAGTTCATCTACCTGTTGGTTTACATCCATCTCCTTGATTCATTTCCCACAGCTCTCGTGAATCTCTTTATAGTCTCACTATTCCCCAGAATCCCCTCTTCCTGCCACTGTCACACCTCCCATTCCTTGCCTCAGCTCATTGGCCATTGGCTTTATTTCTTACAGTCTTAACCTAAAAAAACAATCCAATTGTTCTTCAGTGGGTGTTAGGGTATATTGTGTGAATGTGTGTCTCTGTACATTCATTAATTCTATACCAGCAGAGAGCTAAATGCTGGCAGGATCTTGGTATTATTTCTTTTCTATTCTATTCAGACCCATCACCTGTCTCATATTTTATAAACACTCATCCTCACCAGCCTAAGGCAACCTAGAATTGTATCTGATTGGCTATAATAAAGATCTGACAGCCAATAGTTAGGCAGGAAGTGGAGGGCAGAAGTTCCAGTGCTGGAAGAAGACTGAGAGGAGATTGGCCAGCAGACATGTGTGAATAGAGAAAGCAAGCTAAGCACAATGCATGAATTCTTCTTCTCTGCTTCTTTATAATGGATGTGATGTGACTAGACATTTTAAGTTCCCATTGCTGACTTCCCTACAGTATAGACTGTAACTTGGAATTGTGAGTTCAAATAAACCCCTTCCCCTCCAAGTTGCATTTGTCAAAGTATTTCATCATAGAAAAGGAAAGGAACTAAGACATAAGGAAACACACAGCAACCTGAACAGATGTGCAGAGGACTACAAGGAGAGTAGTGGATTAAACTTAAACTGACGTGGATTGTCTATATATAATCCCTTAAAAACTATTCAAAGGTCAAAGGATCAACACTGAAGAGAACATAAGGGAAGTAGGTAGAGATACCGTAATACAACCTGAGGGTTCTATGGTAATGAAAATGTCTTATCAGTGCTGGCATCTTGCCTGTGATATTGGACTATAGTTTTCAAAAAACTGGATAAGGTTTTGTGAAATCTATCTTATCCCTACAACTACATGTGACCCTATAATTGTCTCTAAATAAATAATTTAAAATACATAATTTAAAAGCCAGTTTTCCCATGAAACTTTTCCTACCTTTGGGGTATACTCAATGTGCTGATTAGCCCCTTATCAACTTGACTCAAACTAAGGCCATCTGGAAAGAGGAAACCTCAAATGCATCTATCAGACTGGCCTGCAAGCAAGTCTGTGAAGATTTTCTTGGTTAAAGATTGACATGATGAGCCCAAAAGGTCAAGCCACAACATGTAGTGCCATTCTTTGGCAGGTGAGTGAGTCATGAGGTCAAACCAATAAACAGCATTACTCCCTAGCCTCTGGTTCAGATCCCACCTCCAGGATTCTGCCTTAAGTTCCTGCCCTTACTTCATGATGGACTGTGACCTAGAGTTGTAAGATAAAATAAACCCTTTCCTCCCCAAGTTGCTACTGGTCAGAAGTTTTGTTACAGCAATAGAAATCAAATTAGAATATTCATTAAAGACAATGTTATTAAACTAAAGTCAGCATAAATCTGTAAGCACAAACTTTGCTCTCAAAAGTCATCACACTTTAAATGGCTTTCCTTAAACTATAATTTAACTTACCTATGGTTTATCATGCATCCCTATTTTTTTTTGCATACAAGGATATCTACATTTTAAAATGCCCTCACTTTATTGACTTGACTATCCTGTCTAAGAGCTTTTATGAGGACTTAATGAGATAAACATTGGCATGCACAGTAAGTGTTAACTGTTACAAATGCAGTCTGTTTAACTGAAAGCTACCTTAGTCTGTCTTTGCTTATTCAACATACAGTGTGAGGCTGTCAATCTATAAGTACTGAGAGAAGAAAATAAATGAATACAAGAGTGATGAAGGTCTGAAGTAATAGGAACATGGATGAGAAAGGTATGCAACATCTCATGAGTATAATCAACAGAATTGTGTGGTTAGGTAGGGATAAAAAATTAACTATAAGACGGCAAGAATGATTGTAAAATTCTTGCTTTGATGGCTTTTGGAATGTCATTATCCAAGGCAAACTGGACTGGGTTATGGAGGCTGCTTTTATACATGCCAGATGAGTGTTATGATAGTTTCTTCAACTAGAGACTTCCATGAGTAACTGGAAAACCTACATCCCCACTCACAAAAGCTGGCATGGGAAAAGAAAGGAATAAAGAGGTAAAGTCATAAAATGTCAGCTCTATGCCCGGGGATATCTCATGGATGGTCCTGCTAGGGGCTATGGCTCAAGGTAAGAATAATTGGCATGCTTACAGTTTCAAATACCAAAGTAATATTTATCTAGGCACTGCCACTATGGCCTTTTTAAGTATTTAACATCTTAGCCATCCAAACAGAATATCACATAATTGTCCACCCTGTCTGTGGACAGTAGCTCGATTACTAATCTGTTAGTGGCTCATATGGTATAGAGAAAATGAAAGCTAACAGTCCAGACCTGAAAACTACCTAGAGCCAGCAGTGCAAGTCTATAATACATGCACTGGAAGTGGTAGAAATAGAAGGATCATGAGTCCAGGGCCAGCCTCAGATACAGAACAAGTTTGAGGCCAGCCTAGAACACATGAAACTCTGTCTCAAAAACACAACAGGCTATGGCCACAGCACCCAGAATGCATTTGATCTCATCTAATTTAAAACAACAAATAAATCTTACAAGTTTACTAGAGCATATTTAAAACCACATTGAGTGATTTGTCAGTGCATGTTATTTAGCTTATGCTTGAGCATCTCAGTTCTAAAAGGGCCTGTCTCATAGGACTCTGCATCGTGGTGCCTGGTGAGAACCACGGCTTGTAAACTTAAGAACTTTAGTACTTTATTCATAAACATAGCACAAGTAACCAGAATGCCTGAGCAGACTTTCCCAAAAGAATGTGACAAACTTCCTGATTAAAGAAGGAAGGCATTTTAAAATACCTAATCTACTCATTGGGTAAAATGCTTGCTGTTCAATCATAAGAATTTCAGTTCAAATCCCAAGTGCCAAGGGAAAACTGACAAATTGGCTTCTTAGGACCTGTAATTCAAGACCTTGGGAGGCAGAGACAGGCAGATCTCTCTAAGTTCAAGGACAGCTTGGTACACATAGGAAGTTCCAGACATCTGTTGTAAATGGGACTTAACCTGAGAGAACAGGGTTGCCAAGAATACTGTAAACGTGTTGATTGTGTGGTGATGAGAGAGACCTCGTGACTTGATAAACTGCTTCTGAGCACTGATCTGCTGTTAGTCATTTATTTAATAGTGCCAGTGCCTTCTCTATGTACTTTTTGTTCTGGACTTGAAAATCAATCAAAACAACTTTCTGCCTTGGCAGATGAGCCCCATCAATTGATATGCTAAAATGTTTCTCCAGTCCTTCACATATTTCTAAATATTGTAACAAAGTATTTCTGACAGTAACTCCTTATAGGAACTGAGAAATAAAATATTTAATAACTAAGAGGTTTAAATCTAAACTATAAAATATGAAAAAACTATAGCACATAATATTTATGTTTAGATATATCCTTAGTAAAATTTCACAACTGTCCCATTACACTGGTCTTTAGACACATGAGAAGATAGTCTTTAAAAACAAGAGAGAGGGAGGGAAGGAGGAAAAGAGCTCAATCCTAGAGGTAAAACAGCTAGCTCAAGGTTAGGAGTAGCAGAGGCAAGATGTAAACAAAAAAACCTTTTGGTTACTCAGCACTTTGTCTATACAATTAAACCCAGCATTTTACTAAGAACAGAGTACACATGTGCATCTCTGACTATGCCTTGTTTTAATACACACAGCTGACAACAAAATGTAGCTAGATGGAGAATATGTCCTATGGCAAGGAAGTCATAATATGTTCCAGGAGAATATACAGTTTGGCCAGTGGAAAAGATCCATCTGGTTTGGTTGGTTTGAAACAGGGTTTCTCTGTGTAGCCTTAGCTCTCCTAGAACTTGATCTGTAGAGCAGACTGGCCTCTACCTCAGAGATCCATCTACCTCTGCCTCCCAAGGGCTGGGATTAAAGGTTTGAGCCACCATTGTCCAGCTAAATTCATCTTTTAATGAGATAGATATGCATCAGAGAAAAGTGACCTTAGAAGGACCTACACAATATAAAGGTCTTTTAAACTAACACCATGAACCCATTAATTCCAAAATTGTCGGCGATAAATTCTTAACTCTCAATCAAATGTTTATGCAAACAGAAACAACTGGAGGTGCGGTTTAAATTTTTTATTGAGGCACAATGAGGCATGGTAACTTGTCTGAAGTTGAGGCATTCAGTTCAGTAAGCTGACCATTGACACAGTTCAGGGTTAAGTGCAAACAATACACATTCACCGTGTGACTAGCAAAGCTACATCACAATTTATAAAGTGCCAGATTAGTGCTAATTATCATTCTGCTTCAGAGTATTCACATAAAAAAGGAAAACAAAAAAGTAAGGACCTCCTTCTTTCTCTAGGAACAAAAAATATTTTCCCCAACCAGTCAATCACTAGGGCAAGGACTACTTTTCCTTAGATCCACTAGTGAGAACTTCATTCTTTTACTCTGAACTGAATTTCAATCTTGATAAAGAAGATAGCCTGAAAATGTAGAGTATTTCCAGCTACTTCCATAAATTGCTCCCCTGTGTAAGCGCAACCATATCTGGTCTCCCTGGAGGAGCTGGAGAATGGCATGGTTGCTTGCTGTCTCATGGTCTGGAGCACCATCATTGGCATAGGCTGACACCAAGACCTCCTCATTTTTCATGAGGTTGACATACAGCGGCACATTCACAGCCAGTTTTAACATGTGAAAAATGAACACATAAGTGCCATTCACTGGGCAATTGAATCTACCAAGCTGAAGATCAAAGGTTTCTCCCAAGTTGTTCAGGAGAAGATCAAACACAATAGGTTGGTCTAAAGTTCCAGGAGCCAGATTAGATGTTCTGGCAGCTGAGAAGGCAACTCGCATTTGCTGAGGAAGGGGATAGATGTGTACTGGCAGGATGGCGGCTGCTGGGTTTGTCACTGGTACATCCACTGGGGTCATGCTCCGAGAGTCTCCTAGCCCAGAGTCTCCACTGTTAAAAGTCTCGCTGTCTCTCTCTGGGCTGCTCACCTGGGAGGAGTCGCTCCACCCTGCTGTTCATTAATAACAGTGAGTTTTTCAGTGAGGCCTTAGCTTTGACAAGACATTTAACATTCGCTACTGAAACACAAGATTCCAAAACAAAAACAGTAAATATGTAGTCAGAAGGTCCTAGGTAATCTTGTGTTGATTGCTTTCTATTCTTTAAAGGTCAAGAAAATGTACTGTCCTCCCAAAATTGAGTAACTTACCAAAACTCATCAATATCAGAAAACTAAAACCAGATTTGGGCATTTTTTACTTACTTCCATAATTCTCATTTAGCTAATGTTTCAGTGGCTAATCTTCTACTCAAATAATATAAAAGGGCTCAAGAAAATTTAAGATTAGCTAAAGAGACATAGAAGTAGCAACTACCAGCCATTCAGAGATGTTTTGGCTGGGCTGTGGTGGCACACAGTCTCTCACTGGCCCCAGAGCGCATTGATAGCTAGAGAGAATGTCCCGACAAGCCTCTGAGATCTATAACCCTACCACTAGGGTTATAGGCAACTGCAATAGAATCCAGCTTTTTACGTGGATGCCAGCAATCTCAATTCAGGTCTTCATAACTTTACCCAACACAACCTTCTCCACAGATCTGAAATAATGTTTTAGGTCCTGTGTAAAAAACACTGCTCAATACAATGAAGACCATTTTCTCAAAGTAGAAAAGCTGTTTTCCTTTGAAATTTTTCTCTTTAGTAATTCTTTTTCAATTACACTGAATCATTTAATGGTCTCTTCCCATTTTAACGTGTTTAAGTACACTGCCCTATGTTTTAACTGCTGCTTATTCAAATCTATCATTGCACTAACACTAGCACCATTTATTTTAAAAAGCCATTATTCTGGGGACTAGAGAGGTGGTTCAATGGTTAAGAGCACTTGTTGCTCTTGCAGAGAACCTCGGTTCAGTTCCCAGCACCCACATGGTGGGCCACAACCATCTGTAACTCCATTTCCAGGGGATCCAATTCCTTCTTCTGTTCTCCAAAGGCACCACCAAGCATGCATGTGGTGCACAGACATACATGCAAGTAAAACACACATAAAATAAAAGAATAAATCTAAAAAAAAAAAAAAAGTTTTTTTAAAGCCATCATTCTGAATCATCAGACTCAACTTAAAATTAGCATAGGAAATTGTGTCAAAGGTTAAATTATGTTCACATAAAGAAAAAAACACTTTTTAGAAAATATACACAAGCCAGGTGGTGGTGGCGCACGCCTTTAATCCCAGCACTTGGGAGGCAGAGGCAGGCGGATTTCCGAGTTCAAGGCCAGCCTGGTCTACAGAGTGAGTTCCAGGACAGCCAGGACTACACAGAGAAACCCTGTCTCGAAAAACAAACAAAAAAAAAAAAAAACAAAAAAAAAAAAAAAAAAAAAAAAAAAAAAAAAAAAAAAAAAAAAAAAGAAAATATACACAACCAGACTGACAGTGTTCATACCCTTCCTAATAGTCGATTGCCTCAACCCATGCAGGTTAGCATTGCATTTCAATTCTGGTTAGCAAATTGAAAACATCAGCAGATGAATGGTGAAAGCATTGTACTTTAGAGAGAAGCTGATAGAAGGTATAGTGAAGTAAAGGCATGCTTCAGGCTAAGAACCCTTACCTCTTGAATTTGCGTGAAGACCACTAGATGTCCCTGATCTTTTATAACACTGCTGCAAATTATCCTGAAATGAATACATTAATATTTTAACTTGGCACAAAAACTAAAAATACAGATTAATTAATTAGCATCTAGGGAACACCATGTAACAAGTACAGTGCTGAGTAATCATGGAAGCAGACACTGGCCTTTGTCATTCATCTTAATATAAAGGGCACAGTAAAGCAAGAAGAGCATGAATTTTTCAATACAACTCAGACTGTAAATCAATGTAAAGACTAGAGACAGAGAGAGGTCTTAGTGGATGAAGACAGCTATCACCAAGCCTGGCCAAATCCCCAGAATTCACATGACAGAGATAACCCATGCCTACAAATTTTCCTCTAACCTCTATACATATATCACAGTGTCTACACACACACACACACACACACACACACACACACACAAAGTAAATAATACAAAGTTTTAAAAGAAAAATACTGGTGTAATATGTTAATCTAAATATGACCATGATAGAAAGTTTACAAAGTTTGCTAAACAGCAATATATAAACCCCTCTCAGTCTTGTAAGATATAAGAAAGAAAATATGCTGAGTGATCAAATCCAAATAAACTAAACAGTTAAACTTGTAAAGATGAACTCAATATATATAACAGGTCAGTTAAGTTGAAGGCAATTTAGTAACACTATAAGAAACACAAGTTTGGGAGTTTAGGAAAGAACTTTTATAATCCAATTTTTATCCCATTAACTTGCTGTGTGACCACAAACAAGAAACTTAACCTCTGAACCCTTTTCCTATAAAGTGGAGGAGTAAATGAGCTTATGTGGACATGATTAAGGTCCTTTCACATTCTCACTTGATGACAGGAAAAAATATTCATGTCCAACACCCACAACTGTCCCACGATTTAGTAGCAACAGCTATTCCTCCTTACCCTTTGAAAGTGAGGTGTTCCAGGATAGTCTCTAGTTTGCAGCTGCAGTTGGCTGTAATTCCCACTTGAAGCTGAAGGAAGTCCTCTGTAACTATCAAAACCTAATGAATAAACAATCACCATACATAAAATGATAGGAAATAAAGTCCAATAAACTCTGTGGTTTTAAAAGTTAAACTGGAGGGGAAAAATCTGGACAGATTTTACAATGTCACCATTAGATAGATACCTTCTTTTTTTGTTTTTATCAGAATATGAAACTTTGTTTAAATTTATAGTTTTAGTCTTTCCTTCTTGCCTTTGGAGAAACACTGGCTACTTTAACAACTTAGACTCCAAGACTATCACCTACCGCATGACCTTTTTGACTATCCAGCAATCATTTTCCTCAATGAAGTTCAAGCAGCCAACAATGGGCACAAATGCTGTGACCATCTTGCCATTCTTGATGACCTGCACCCTGACTCATTCTCTAGCAGCAAAATTTAGCTGTTTGGCTTCAACACCTACTTTTTCCAGCACAATTCCCTTCGCATGAGAAGCACTTCCAAGGCTGTGCCAAACTGAGCTTGTATTTCATGTATTGTTTGTCATGCCACTTCCAGTCCAATCTGATACATGGAGCTTCTTGGTAGTACAGAGACCATAATCTTTGCCCATCTTGCTGGCACCATGGACCAGAGCAAAAGAGATGTGTGTCTTTACGTAAAAACATACTAAAATGTTTCTACAGCAAAATACATATAACTCTGCTGGCTATTTATTTACTTACTTATCTTGTTTTCTGTGTAATCCTGGATGTCCTAGAACTCATTCTATAGACCAGGCTAGACTCATGCTCAGAAATCCACATGCTTCTGCCTGCCATATGCTGGATTAAAAGCATGAACCACCACACCCAGTATTTTCTCCTGACTTCTAATACTGTTGAAACACAAGTTGTGGTTGGGCAAAGATGGGACTAATGTAATTAGGTACTTAAAACCTTAGCATCAAGTACTTTTGCTAATATCAAGCTGCCACCACAATACTTAGAACCATAACTAAATCTTAGCAGTCTACTACATGGACTCAAATTCTCTTATTGTTAGCTGCAGTATAGTTTGAAAGTAACCTGCAAATAAACTTTGTCTAATTACGACACATTTTAAGAGTTAAATCAATCAATAAAAGAAAAAATACAATTCAAACATGAAAATCAAAATCTCACATAAAAACCAGACTGATCAACCTTCCTTCTTTAGTAAATCACAGAATTAATCCTCTTTGCAGACAGCAAGTTAGGTCTGTGCAGAGAGTAAGTATATTTAAGTACTGGAGTGCTGGAGAGATAACTCAATGCTTAAGAGCATAAGTAAAAAAAAAATTCATCTACCAATAAACAATTATAAATGGGAATGACAAAAAGAACAAGAAAAAAGTCAAATTTCAGTCAGGTGAATATATAGATTAAAATAATTTAGTCACTAGATTCAAAGCATACCTTTGTAGCCACCAGGAGACCGATAGGGATTCATTAGTAACCTCCCTCCATGTGAACATCCTCTTAAAGCACCCCGACTGCTGATAAACGGCTGAGCAGGTCTGGGAAACATACTCGTGGGTGCTGGGTAAAAAGCAAGGCTGCCATTGCTTACTTGAACAGTTCCATCAGGATGGTAACCTACAACTTAAGAGAAAACAACTTAGAGTCCAAGAATTAAATGGTAACAAAGACTCCAATAAAAAAAAATATATAATATGTATATCAAAACCTCTAACATATATTTTCTCCCTTTAAAAACATGTTTATGATATATGAGCATATATGAGAAACAGAATATTACTTGCTTTTAGAGGGGAAAAAATCTGGCACACATCACAGTATAAATGAGGTTTACAGAGGTTATACTGAATAAGTTAAAACAGAATAAGTACAGGATGCCAACTTACATGAGGTAGGCAGGATAGTCAAATTCAAACTCATAAAGTAGAATGGTTGATTCCAGGGGCCAGTAGGAAATGAAAAGGAGTTAGTGGTAAGCAGATACAGAGTTATAGCCAGTGTGGGACAGGGTGATAAATGTACAACAATTCAGATGTGATATCCTAGCTGTGGGAGGATGTTTTTGTGCCCTGTGTATTCAAATGCTGATTTCTGTACCCAGGGATCTTGTGGCAGTCTGTAATTTGGTATTGTCATTATTTTGAAGCATCTCCTGACTCAATATTTTATAAAACATCGTTCTTCATCATCTTCTGATTGGCCAAATAAAGGCCTGAGCAGCCTATTTCTGGGCAAGAGAGGGAAAGGTGGGACTCCTGGGCTCAGAGAGAGGGTTTCAGGTGGGGACCAGGGGAGTCATCACTGGGACATGAACAAAAGAGGTGTCAGAGAGACTAAGACGGCAGGTAACAGGCCACGTGGCTGTTAAGTAGGCCAGGTCAGCATTGTTGGGTTAAAATAGCCTAGAACACAGACAGCTACTATGCCTAAAGCTTATAATAAATAGATGTTCCCATGACATTATTCAGAGCAAGAATGGGCCTAGAAAAGGCCCTACTTTTACAAGTTGTAAAAATGTTAAAAATGATGCCAGGTACAGTGATGTATGCCTTTAATATCAGTACTTAGAGACAGAGACAGGTTAATCTCTCTGGCTTTGAGACCATACTAGTCTACACTACAAGTTCCTGATGGACTAGGGCTACAAAGTAAGACATCTCAAGCTAAATATTCCAGATCAAGAAGTAAAAGAAAATCCTAATTTTGAGGGGTAGGGGAGTAGGGGTTGGGGAGGGGTCTCATGTAGCACAGGTCTCAAGACCACTTGAGCTTGTTATGTAGCCAAGGATAATCATGAACTTCTTATCTGAGTGTCTCTAACTCCAAGTTCTAGGATTGAACTGGGCATCTTCCATCATGCCCAGTTGATGCCAGTGTTGAAGATGAAACCTGGGACTTCTTGCATGTTAGACAAACATTTTATAGCTGAGCTACATCCCTAAGACATGAATTATAATCTTACTAGAATTCAAACTTGAGAAAGTCTATGACCACAGTGTTTGTTAGGTAAAGTGCCTCTGTCTCAGCAATACAGTAACAGCAGAATGAGCGCCTCCACAACCTGGAATCTCCATTTATCCTCTCACCACTAAAGAAAAAAGCACCCAGAGGCTCAGCTCGTTTGCTCAGCATGTTAAGGGTTTCAATATCAGCACTAAAAGCCTACAAGTGCTTCTGTATTAAGAAGGAAGGTAATAAATAAAAAACAAAATAAATAAACAAAAAATTTTACCTATGCTTTCAGCATTCAAAACGACTTTAAAAGATTAAAACTGTCTATGAGCTAACAGTACAATAGCATTTATCTCCTCACTTTAGTTTTTATTTTCTATAAAACCCATCATCTGTACTTAGAGGGTAACACAATGTAAAACAACAGCTTCACAGTCTTCACCAGAGCATCTAGACGCCCTGTCTAGCTCCGTCTGTCTAGATCCAAAGCAATCGAACTTAAAATCAAGAGCCAACAAAGCTAAAGCAGCCACTCAAGTTCTACCTTTTCACAGTTCAAATCAGAGGACTGGAGAGATGGCTCAACAGTTAAGAGCAGCTCCTGCTCTTTCAGAGGACCCCTAGCACCCACACCAGGGAGCTCAAGGAGACCCAGTGACCTCTTCTGGCCTCCATACACATGTGGCATATATACACACATAAATAAATAAAAATAAATCTTTGAAACAATACTTCAAGATACTGGAGAGACAGCTCAACAGTTAAGAGCACTTGTTTCTCTTACAGAGGACTTAGGTTCCAATCCCAGTGCCCATGTGATAGCTCACAATCATCCATAACTCCAGGTGCAGGAGATCTGATATCTTTTTCTGATGTCTAAGGGTATCAGGCACACATGTAGTACATAGACATATATGTAAGCATGACATTCATAAACTTAAAAAAATAAATTTTAAAAATAAAAAGTTTTCTCCAGGCAGTGGTGGCACACGCCTTTAATTCCAGCACTTGGGAGGCAGAGGCAGGCAAATTTCTGAGTTCAAGGCCAGCCTGGTCTACAGAGTGAGTTCCAGAACAGCCAAGGCTATACAGAGAAACCCTGTCTCAAAAAACCAAAAAAAAAAAAAAAAGTTTTCTTAAAAAAAGGGCCAAGGGCCAGGCACAGTGGTACACAACGTAAATCCTAGCACTCGAGAGACAAAAGCAAGGAGATCTCTGAGTTCAAGCCCAGCCTGGTCAACAAAGCAAGTTCCAGGATACCCAGGGCTACACAAAAAAATCCTGTCTTGAAAAAAAAAGACAAACAAACAAACAAAAAAAAAACCCTCAAAAGCTAAATTAGTAGTAAACGTTGGAAATTGGTTCTAATGCTCTGTCTTATTTCAGCTCCCAAAAGCTACACACTTGCAGACCCTTGCTTGGGTCCCTGTCCCCAGCTGGCTTCGAATTGCTGTTCAGCCAATGGCTGGGCAGGGAGACTGAACAGGACTTTGAGATTGCACAGGCAAGGGAACAGGAAAGAGGGGAGGAAGAGGGGAATCACCATTACTCGGAGGCAGAGGGATCAGATTTAAGAGCTGCAGGAGAGAAACCATCCAGCAATGTAGGTGAAAAGGGAATGCAGCCTTATTTGGGGGAGGGGGAGTTGCAGAAGGCAATCGGGTAACAGAGATAAAATATAGATTTTAAAAGATGTTAAGCCAGGAATTCGGGAAGGAAATGTGTGCTAGCCGTGGAGAAGTTTAGAAGTGCCCAGCCGTTGAGCTAGTCAAGGCATATAATAATTAATTGGTGTGTATGTCTTTCATCCACAGAGCTCTTGGTACCATATAGCACATATGCGCATGAGAGCCTCGAGGAGCCAAAGTGGTTTAACTAATTCACCACTAGAGGTAAGTTTAACTAAACAGAGGAAAAGACATCAAATACTTCTTACTACTAGAGAAACATTAAAGAGATAACACTACAGACTGTTCACTTAAAAAGCTGCTGTCTAAGTCTTCAGAAGGGTTACAGAGGGTATTCCAGTAAAGCACCAAGTTGGCATGTGGTACTTATAAAGAATATGTGCAGAGGTCTTACCAGTCTCTGGAGGTTGGATTGTCTGGTCTATGTGTACAGCTGGGAGCTGACATTGGGATACTGTCTGTGTACTTGATGAAGTAAAATTTTGATTGTAGCCAGATGAATAAGGAGATTCTTTCATTTCTCGTTCTTTCAGTGGAGGCAAAGGTGCATTAACATTAAACACCTTAAAAGAAAGAGCACACAGAGCCACTGGGTATGGTTCACAAGAAGTGCCTCAGTAACATCTGTACAACTCTACCAGATACTAAGGCATTAGAAGGGCAAAGATTTGAACAGACATTTCTCCAAAGACAACAAACAACTAATAAGAACAGGAAAGCCTGATAATCCTTAGTCATCAGAAAAATATAAACCATGACCACTACGGGATATCGCTTCATACCCATTGGGTCCACCATTGTCAAAAGATGGAAAGCAAGACTAAACAGGGAGCAGGTGAAACTGTACTCTTATTACTGCTGGAAAGGTAAAATGGTACAACCACTGTGGAAAACAGATGATGGTTCCTTGTGAAGATACACATAAACCCACCAGTTTCATGTTTAGATACTCTCCCAAAAGTAAAAGTCAAGACTTGAACAGATAAGAGCTTAGCAACATTATTCCCAACAGTGAAACATAAGAAAACTAAATGAAATGAGACAAGTACATTAAGTATTATTCACCCATAAAAGGAATGAAAATATGATGTATATTACATATCAAAAACATTATTCTAAGTGAAACAAGCAAGTTACAAAACAACTGGGGGAAGATGAGATAGCTCACTGGGAAAAGACGCTTACTGGGCAACCTTAGTGACCTGAGTTAATCCACATAAAGGTAGTAGGAAAGAACCAACTCCATTATAATTGTTCTCTGACCGCCACACGCAAGCTGTAGGGATTTGCACATGATAATAATAAATAATATTGCTTTTGAGAGGATATAGATGGTTTCACTTCTACCTAGAATAAGTAACTTCATAGAGGTAGACATAGAATAGAGGTTAAGGGAGGGGAAAATATTGGGAATTATAATCTAATTAAGTGTTCTAGTTTCCCTTCTTTTACTGTGATTAAAAAAAAAAAAATCAAGCCGGGCAGTGGTGGCGCACGCCTTTAGTCCCAGCACTTGAAGGGCAGAGGCAGGCGGATTTCTGAGTTCAAGGCCAGCCTGCTCTACAGAATGAGTATCAGGACAGCCAGGACTACACAGAGAAACCCTGTCTCAAAAAAAAAAGTATGACTTACACTTTCAAGTCATAGTTCATCACTGAAGCAAGTCAGGACAAGAAGTGAAGCAGAAACTTGAAAGCAGGCCTGCTTGCTAGCCCATGCAACAATATATCTCACCAGGAAACTCTGTTACAGTCAAGGAAGTATAGTAGAAACTATAGAAGAATGTTGCATGATGGCTCACTCCTCAGCTTTTGCTAACCTAGCTTTCTTATACAGCTTAAGACCACCTGCCTAAGGATGATAAACACACACACCACAGGAAGGTAGGAGGACTATCTGGGTCCCCTTGTATCAAATTACAATCAAGACAATGCCCTACAGACAAGAGCCCACAGGCTATTCTGATGGCAATAATGTCTTCCAGGTAACTCTGAATTGCTTCAAGGTAATAATAGTTTGTGACTTATTTAACCTAAACTATTCTATGTCTGCCACATGGTTAGATACCTCTCCTCAGTTTCACACATCTGACTTCCTCCAAGTCTGGGGTGAATCTCTTGCCTCTGACTATCTCCCAAAGTTCTAATCTCTCTACCAGAACTCCCACCTTCTACTTCCTGCCTTTTGCTAATGGGCCATCAGTTTTTTATTGACAGATGATGCTTCCACACAGTACAAAAGAGATTATCCCTATGTCTGGATATGATATTGCATGCCTTTGACCTCAAAACTTGGAAGGCAAAGACATGAGCATCTCTGAATTCAAAGCCAGCCTGATCTACATTGGGAGTTCCAGGCCAGGCAGGGCTATAATGAAATGATGTCTCATATAAATAAACAGTACCAAACCAAGGAATTCCTTGTTTTTTTTTTTTTTTCCTTGGTTTTTCGAGACAGGGTTTCTCTGTGTAGCCCTGTCTGTCCTGGAACTCACTCTGTAGACCAGGCTGGCCTCAAATTCAGAAATCCGCCTGCCTCTGCCTCCCAAGTGCTGGGATTAAAGGCGTGCACCACCACCGCCCGGCTAGGAATTCCTTGTTCTAAGTTACTGATCAAGAATGCTCCAAAACAACACAGGGTACTGCTATTGCTCTGGGTTGCCTACCATAACTAGATAATAGGACCCTATTCCTAAAGATACCACTCACTTAGATGCAGGACATAAGAGAAAACAAACTGACTAGGAAATTCTCTCCCTTCTAGATGGCTTACGTAGTGCTAGAAGTTGCTACTGGAACTACTAGAGGAGAAAAGGCATCAAATCTCAACTGGTGATGGGCCCTGTATGTTATAATACCAATCTGGCAACATGATCCAACTGGTGCTATCACGGCATAATGTTTAATAGGGTAACCTGCTGTTTTCTGACTGGATATGAAGCCTGCACCACAGAATGGATTTCATGCCTGATACTATAAACCTAGTCAAAAGGTACTATTAGTGTTTTATGACATATTTATTCTGTCATAAATCTGTCAGATTTCTAAATATTTCTGTTTATAACCATAGACTAATATTGCTTTGAATTTTGATCAGAGAAGTGTTGCAGAATATTTGATTACACTGTGAACTCTGAGATTGTGTTATTTGCTGAAAAAAACCTGTTTCGAGTTGTGGTATAGCTCAGACCTTAGCACACATCTTTAATCCCTCGGGCTGTAATACAGGCATGTTGTTAGCACACATCTTTTTTTTTTTTTGGTTTTTTTGAGACAGGGTTTCTCTGTTAGTCATGGCTGTCCTGGAACTCACTCGGTAGACCAGGCTGGCTTCGAACTCAGAAATCCGCCTGCCTCTGCCTCCCAAGTGCTGGGATTAAAGGCGTGCACCACCACTGCCCGGCGTTAGTACACATCTTTAATCCCAAACAATGAAGGTAAACTTAGTAGAGGGAAGCACCTATGTTTGAAAGTGGTGTCTTATTGAGTGGTAGATAAAGTGATGAATTAAAGACTTGACAATATAAAATATACAGAACTCTCATGAGAAGAGAGAGGAAAGGGAAGCCACTTGAAGAGCAAAGAGAGAAGGCAGTTTTACCAGGACAGTTTTACAGAAACACATTGAAGAGAAAACAAGTGAGACACAGGTAAAGACAGACTATCCAGAGAATGAAAAGGAGCCAGAAGATTAGAACAGATTGCTAGAAATTAAGGTTATACTTGGTTGAAACATACTATGTATCGACTCCTTTTAAGGTATTGTGTCTATAAAATTCTTTAAAATGCAATATTACATTCTAGTCCTTTAAAAGCTGCTATTATAAACTGCTTAGGATAATTAGGAAACACAAGTTAATAGTTAATTAAACTTATGGTCAAGTTAGATACTAGTCTAGTTATTACAGAAATATAGTCCCTCAATTGAACATATAGTAAATATCTAAATTGAGCAATGTTTGCCTATTCAGATACTAGATAGATAGATAGATAGATAGATAGATAGATAGATAGATAGACTTCAAAAACCTCAGAGATCCACAGAATATGACATCTCTTATTATTAAAGATCTCTTATTATTATTATTTTAAGGCTTTTTTTGACAATGAGACATGTCAGCTCCTGGCAGGACCTCAATTCTACTTCAAAGAAGATGATGAGCATTGAACAACCTCTGTATGGAGCCTGCTTCAAAAGTAGCAAGCTAGCTACCAGACAAGAAATTATCCTTATTTCAACTGCTGACAGTTTGGTATCCAAAATGGACAAAAAACAAACAAACAAACAAATAAAAAAACAAAACAACAACAACAAAAAAAAAAAAACGAGATTCAGGAAAGTCAACTACCAACCTTTGCAAAGACAAGGTAGGCAAGCTCTTTCTAATTCCTGCTTCACAGAAAGAAAAAAACAAAGTCTATCAGATACTCTGGGCCAAAAGGTTGAAGATAGATGCTCTCATGTTGTAAAGAAATTTTGGGGGACTGTCTAGGCAGCCAATTATCTCTGACATTTCTATAGTTTTGGAAGATGTTTGCTCTGCATTTCCTGTATAGTCAGGTACTATTTATTCCTTCTCAAGTCTCTGATGGGGTTGAAGACTACATACTCATAGTCTTACAATAAGAGCTTAAATTGTTTAGGATTTAAGAAAATATGTTTAGGCATATTTTTAGGTTGGTAATACAAGTTATGATAGAAAATGATTTAGGTACAGAACTCTGAACTTAACAAGATAAAACAGATAATAAAATACTTTCTCCCAAATTGATATATACAAATGGACTAGACACTGTCAATATAAATCTTACATAATAGTTTTTCATAATTGTTCTTATTTTATATAGTTTAGAAGAGAAAGAAACTTTTATTGAACTTTTAAAAAAAGAGATGTTGGGGTTTGTCTTGTGTGCTGTGTATTCAGATACTGAGCTCTGTACCCCAGTCTGGACATGGGCATTATATTAACCGATGTGCTGTAAAAAATGTTCCCCAATAGTGCCTGATTGGTAAATAAAAAGCTAGAGCCCGTAACTGGGAAGGAGAGAGAAGAGGAAAGAAATTCAGATCCAGTGAGGGAATCTCAGGTAGGGACCATAAGAAGAGAGGACAAAGGAGAGGAAAAGGAGATCTCCAGGAGACAGGATGAGCCCTGAGGACCAAGAGAAGATGGCCCTAAGGACACACATGAAACAGAGCAAGACTCAGCTGGCAAATAACAGGACATTTATCTGGTTATTAATAGACTAGTTAGGTTAGAATAGCTCAGAACCTGCCCAGCTCAGAGCTAGCAACTTGTTAATAAAATCTGATGTTTCTGTGTTGTTTACACAGGGATAGAGTAGGGCAGAAATGGCCTATAAAATCAGTACAACAGAGCCTATTTGAACAGAGAGCAGACAGGGAACCATCAACAAAGAGATACTATGACAAAACCACACAAGACAAACCCAGTGAACTAGTCTGACAGGTTAGACTGTATTTCAATAGGTAATACCAGGTGAAGGATTCTATTTCATCATGTGATGAACCACTGTCTGCTTTTGATTAGGCAAAAGAAAAAAACAGAGTGCTAATATTATAAGACTGCCAGGGAAAGTAGAAAAGCAAGGAGAAAAAGACCCTTAAACAGTCCAGCCATAGTAAGAGGTTCGGTGAATTCCTGCAACTGAGTTCAGCAGCCCTGCAATGGGCCTGCTGTACACTGTTCACCCACTACCATTATTCCCAAGGTGCTGGTATGAAGCAGGAAGCACCAACAATAAAGACACTTACTCCCTTACTGAATGGTTGTCTCCCCCAAAAATACACAATGTAGTATCAGATTATCTTTTTCTTTTTTTTCTTTTTAAAAGATTTTTCTTTGTGTGTGTTCATGCTGGCTTCACATATAATATGTGCACCATGTCTGTAGCTGCTGCCCAGAAAGTCCAAGAGAGGGTATGGAATCCACCAGATGTCACAGAATGTTACAGATAGCTGTAAGTCACTACATAGGTACCAGAAACCAAATCTGGGTCCTCTATAAGAACATCAAATTTTCTTAACCACTGAGCCACCTCTCCAGCCCTTGCAATATTACCTTCTTAAAAAAAGTTTTACACTACAATTTGTAGAGGAATACATTTCAGAACACACACAAATATGAACAAACCTAAAACTCTGTGAACCAGAATGAGACTAAAATAAAATTAAATGAATTTTAATTAATTTATCTCTTACTTCAGATTATTAAAGCTAGAACCTTTAGTAATGTATCAGTAATGATTAATAGTATGCATAACTATTGCCAAAACAATGTTTATCACCCACATATTCCTTTTGTGGGGAGGGAGTATTGGGGATCAACCACATTAATTTTTACATAGGTTCAAAGCTTTGCTTGTTAATTTTCAGAGAGGAAACAAGGCTCTGATAAAAATACACCTTGAACAAATCACTCGCAAGGTAGGCCTCATGCCCAGCAGTGAATAGCCAACACAAAATAAACTCAATAGCATTTTTGGAGGTTCTCTACATCATGTGAAGTCAGGACATTTTTTTTCCTACCTTACAGCTGTGTCATTTGCACATGCATGTGTGTGTGTGCACACGCACACCACACAAATACACAAACACACACACACACACACACACACACACACACTATGGTTTACAATTTGGGGATTTTTAACATATTCCTATATGTATTTCTACTTCTAAATGCATTTCCTGTGCTTTTTCTTTGGCTCTTTTTCTTGTTTGGTGTTTTGTCATATTCCGATTTGTTTGGGTTTTTTTATTGTATTTTATTTAACTTTATCATCATTACTTAGATACCTGTTTATTTTTGAAAGAGAGATAGAAAGGGTGTGAGTTGGAGAAGAGGGTAAGTGGGGAGGACCTAGGAAGAGTAAGGGAAAGGGAAACCATAATCAGAATATATTGTACGAAAAAAAATCAATTTTCAATTAAAAAAATACTTCTTGAAAATTCTGGAGATTGTAGATTTAATACTCTGTCACAAACAGTGACAAATTTAAACTCTAGCCCAAATATAAGCAACATGCAAGCAAACTTTTCATCCAGTACCAAAGCTGGTGTGGGAGTAACCTCGGCTCTTCCAGGGCCATCATTTCCCTTTCATACTCACTGTCTGCATGGCCTGAAAGGGTGCTGTGCTAATGGAGGCCGAGCTACCACTTGCAGGAGGTAACTGGAAGCCCTTTGACAGGGGAGGATTTGGAGAAGCAAGTGCAGATGCTGGCTTGCAGGGGGGAACCACCATCTGTGGAGGAGAAATGCAAAATCAGCCATACTTGCCATATGCCAGGAGGTTAACTTACACTAAGCCCCAAGCTGATACAAGTCAGCAAGTTCTTTAGGGTGACATGGGAACACAGGAATGCAGACAGCAGCGTTTGCTTACAATTTCAAATCTAGACTGCTGAGGATGCACAGTACATTTGCTTTGATAGGGTGCTGACAAAGAGAGTGTCACACAAGGGGTTTCAACTTCCTACCAGCACCAAGAGTTCTGCAAAAATTGCTGTTTTCCAACTAATAATCTAATATGACTCCAAATATATGCAAAGACTAAGTTTAAGAAAAACTTTGGGTTAGTTAGTTCCTTAAGTGTTAATTCTTTATTTAAGAAATATTAGTTTTCTAAGTCCTCTCACTTAAAAAAAATTTTCATCTAAGTAATCCTTACCTATAAAGCCAAATTAATATGACATAGAGCCCAATCTCAACCAGATTATATAAATCAGACCATTATAGGTCATCTGGTTAAAAAAAAAATCACTTTTTCTTTGTCAAAAAGCCAACTATCTTAATTTAGAGCAAGTGAATACTATAAAGACTAATCATCCATATTCTTACATTCTATAATGAATTCTCATTTATTACTTCACCTCAAAATTATAACTTTTTTTTTTTTTTTTTTTTTTTTGGTTTTTCGAGACAGGGTTTCTCTGTGTAGTCCTGGCTGTCCTGGAACTCACTCTGTAGACCAGGCTGGCCTCGAACTTAGAAATCCACCTGCCTCTGCCTCCCAAGTGCTGGGATTAAAGGCATGCGCCACCACTGCCCGGCTTCAAAATATAACTTAACAGTTACGAAATTCTCCCCCAAATTCATCCCATCCATGTCTGTTTAATTCAAAGACTTATTCAAAGATTTGTTCAAAGAACAAAGGCTGAAATTTAGAACTACACACACAAACCTCATACTGTCAAAATGCTTTTGATAAGATGAGCCAGAAAGTCTGCAACTCATTCCAACTCAGTCAGTGCTAATAACACTATAAAAACCAAACCTTCGGGTATATGAATAATTTCTCCTAATTCTACCTGAAGCTTTTCTTCATTATATACTTAAAATGTCATAAGGAAACTTAATACGTTGCTAATTATAGATATTTACTTTATTTTTAAGTTTGTGTATGTGTGAATATATGTGTTTGTGCACATAAGTGGAAGTACCCAGGGAAGCCAAATGCCTCAGATCGGAGGCTGGAGTTACAGGTAGTTGTGAGCTACGGGATATGAGTGCTGCGACTTAAGACTTGAGTATACATTCTGTTTGTTTGTTTGTTTGTTTGTTTGTTTGTTTTTGTTTTTTGAGACAAGATTTCTCTGTGTAAGCCTGGATGTCCTGGAACTCAATCAGTAGACCAGGCCGGACTGAACTCAGAAATCTACCTGCCTCTGCCTCCCAAGTGCTGGCTTGGTGCCACCACTGCCCAGCTTGAGTATACATTCTTAATCACTGAACCTCTCCAGTCCTGTATGCTACTTATTAAAATAAATTAATAAATTGACTAAGCTTGGCCACACTTTCATGAAATCCCTACACTTGAGAAATGGAAGCAAAAGGATCAGGAACTCAAGGCCAGCCTGTGCTACAGATCATCTCACAAAACAGTAATAGAGAGACTGGAGAGATAGATGGCTCAGTGATTAAGAACACTGTTGCTCTTGCAGAGGACCTAGGTTCAATTCCTAGCAGCTACATACTTCAGTTACAGGAACGAACTAATGTCCTCTTCTAACCTCTTTGGGCACCAAACACCATGTGGTACACATACATACATGCATGAAATAAAATGAATAAATCTTTAAAAAATTAAAAATGATAATTCTAAGTATATTTTATTACATCAGGTGAGATATGTACTATTAATTCTATATACATGGCAAAGGCATTATAGTGTCCTGTGTATGTTCTAGGACCACGACATCTACAGAAGGTAATAATGCATTAATAAATACAAACAGTTTAATTCCATCAATCATGCGAATAACTCGTAAGTGCATTCTGCAATTTTTTGAGGCAGCAAAGAAGTTAAGACCATGGATCTCATTACCTCAGGGGTCTTTGAAGTCATAAACTCTGTTTCAGATCCCGAAGAAGCCTGATCAGTAGTGCCCAAGCAAGCATTTGAGCTACAAGTAACTGGAGAAGAAGTCTAGACACAAGGAAGATAGAAAGCACTGTCAACACTTACTGTGTTCACTTCATATTTCCTGGGCCCTGTACTTGATATGTTACTTTTACTGGCACTCAGTGGTACCAGGCAGTATGCTAAATGCAATATATGTGTGTATATATATATATATATATATGTGTGTGTGTGTGTGTGTGTATAAATACACTTAATCCTAACAAACATGGGAAGTAAGCACAATTACCTTCATTTTAGTGACATCAAGAAGCAATGAATAGTTAGGCACACAAAGAATAGTGGTGCCTACCTTTAGCCCCACACTTGGGAAGCTGAAGTAGGCAGATCTCGGAGTTCAAGGCCAGCCTGACCTGGTATACAGAGAAAGTTCCAGGATAGCCAGGGCTACACAAAAAAACCCTATGTCAAAAAGCTTGTCTAAAAAAAAAAAAAAAAAAAAAAAAAGCAGCACCCAGGCAATGGTAGCCCATGCCTTTAATCTCAGCACTGTGGCACTGTGGAGGCAGAGGCTGAGACAGGTGGATCTCTGAATTTGAGGCCAGCCTGGTCTACAGAGTGAATTCCAGGACAGCCGGGGCTACAAAGAAAAACCTTGTCTCGAAGAAGACAAAGGAAGAGGAGGGGAGGTTGAGGAGGAGGAATAGATAAGAGAGAGGGAGGAGGAAGAGAAAGAGGAGGAGGAGGAAGAGGAAGAAGAGAAAGAGAAGGAAGAAGAGGAAAAGGAAGAAGAGGAGGAAGAGGAGGAGGAAGAGGAGAAGGAAGAGGAGGAGGAGGAAGAGGAGGAGGAGGAGGAAGAAAAAGAAGAAGAAGAGGAAGAGCAGAAGCAACAGTAGCAGCAGAGCAAAGAAAGGTGAAATACTCTGCCCAAGATCAGAAGAATGAAGTACACTTAGATACACTGCTTTTGCCCCAGGGTTTGTCTGTCGGTCTGTCTCTCTCTCTCTTACACACACACACACACACACAGCCTTGCTGACCAAGATTCTTGGCCCAGAAAAATCTGGTGCCAGATCTGCAATGTGGCTGATACATTGTGGCTTGTTAGCAATGCATGCTATCAAGCTATGCACAGATCTAATCAGGCTTCTGGCTTGAAGGCTTTGCATGCCTTACAGAGATCAGCAGAAGGATTTTAAAAAAATGGACAGGCTCTACACAGATCAAATTAGTATCAAAATTCTAAGAAAAAATTAAGTTACAAGCAGGTATAAAATAAAAACTAGGAACAAGCACAAGGCTGTGACAGTTTAACAATAAAACAACAAAAGCAGTTCAAAAGGAAACCTATAGCATAAACAGGTATTAAAATATTAAGAGATGTCTAAAATAATCTAACAGAGATGATAACTAAGTGCTTTATGCATCCAATCCTGCATTCCAATACTTCTTCATAGTTCTCAGAAGCTCCAGTAATATTACAGGAGAACCAGAAATCAATTGAGTGGTAGCCAAATATCAGAATAGTTGTTATGTTTCTATAAACTGCTAAAGGGGCTTTTATAGCATGATCCTACTTCAGGAGAGGCGGAGGGTCAAATTTAAGAAAAGCTTATAGAACCAAATGTGATAGCACACGCCTATAATCCCAGCACTAACAGGCAGTCAGAATAACCAAGAGTTTAAGGTCATCTCCCTCAACTACATAGATCCAGGCCAGCTTGAGCTACTGTTACTTAAGACCATGCCTCAAAAAATAAATAAATAAAATAAAAAACAGGCCCAGAAAGACGCACGTACACACACACACACACACACACACACACACACACACACACACACACCCCAGAAAGAGTTTCAAAGGGCAGCCTGGTCTACAAGGCCAACCAGAGCTATATTGCCAGACCCTGCTCCATCTAACTACCACCAGTCAAAAAGAGTTCAGGGGAATTTTTTTTTAATACTGTAGAATAGTTTCTATACTAATTTATATGATTAATAGCTAACTAAAATAAGAGAATTATGAGAGTGTTCTAAAATTATGCTTTTTTTCAGTACTTTGAATTAAGGTAATAAGCCAACTACCCATCATACATGGGACTGGTTGCTGTTGGGCTATACTTGTGTACAAGGAGAATCCTAGAAATTCTAACTTAACCCTCCTTTGTCCTCTTAATAGTTAAGCTAAAAAGATTGGAAGCTAGTCCAGTGGAACACATATATTAACCCAGGGCCAGAAGAACAAAACAAGAAGATCACAGTTCAGGACCACTCTGGACTACAAAGCAAAACCCTGGCTTAAAATACAAACAAAATGATAAATTTTACTTAAAAGTTTCATTTAATAGGGTTCCAGCTGTAGCTCAGTGGCAGAGCACTTGCCTAGCAGGCAGCTACAGAAGCTGGACTCAGTCAATGTCTAGCACCACAGTGGGGACAACTGTGTTTAAAATCTTGATATTAGTATTCATTTATAAGTTGCAATTACTCTTGCTTGCAAATTATCACTTCAAATAGAATGGCCAGAAGTAGTTTTAAGTACTGGTGAGTAAACACGGTGTTTGAGACATGTGGTTCTAAATGTAGGTATGCAGACTACAAATGATACTGGTCATTCTAGCACAGGCAAACATTCCAACTCCTGAGGCAAGAGAATCACAAGTTCTAAACCAGCCTAGGCTACAAAGTGAATTCAGGGTCAGCCTGGGCTATATTAAGAGACTTTGTCTCTAACAGCATGCACACACACACACACACACACACACACACACACACACACAATGTTCTTCTAGTTGGTCTAAGATAAAAAAAATTTTTTTCTCAATCAGATATATCAGAATAAGTCTGATTACTCTTGCCAAAGTAAGAAGCCCTCCCCATACAGCAAAGAAGAGTGCAAAGCAAATTAACCCAGAAGTTACCTGTGATGGCTCTTGAAGAAAATCACTTTGGTTGGACAAGTTTTGTTCTGCAGATACTGTAGAGACTGGAGGAAACCGAACAATTAAGGGGAGAGAGAGAAAAGTTAATATATATCAGTTTAACAAAACAAAGTTTACTCTTTACAAAGTGTCAATTAGAAGAACTGTTTCCTTAACAAATCTATAAAAAAACAAAACAAAACAAAAAAAAAAAACAGCTTCCTATTAAAAGTTTGAAGAGAATAGAGAGAAACACTAATTCCATGTGTGGTACATGGTGATGTTCTAAGGTTATATGGGTAAAACCAGTATTCCAAAGCTTCCAAAAAGAAGGAGGAAGAGGAAGAGGAGGAGGAGGAGGAGGAAGAAGAGGAAGAAGGAGGAAGAAGGAGGAAGGAGGAAGAGGAGGAGGAAGCAGAGGAGGCAGAGGATGAAGAGGATGAGGAAGGAGAGGGGAGGAAGGAAGAAGAGGGAGGAAGGAGGATGAGGAGGAGGAAGAAGAAAAAGAAGGAGGAGGAAGAAGAGGAGGAGGAAGAAAGAAGAAGAAGAGGAAGAACTATGACTTAAAAAATTATTGGGGATAACAATCTGGAAGACAAAGACTACGTCACTGTGAGTTGTCACTAACTGATACACATAATCTTCATAATCAGTTTTAGCTGGTCATCTGTTTGGACTTCCTCACTGTGGTTATACATATTAATATACTTTTTACAATTATGTAGTTTTCAGTTTGGTTTCACTCATTAATATTAGTCACTTCTGTTAACTATTTTATGAATTATTCTTGTTTCACCAGTATTACAGCATCAGTCTTTAACAGCTGTTCAATGCTTACCATAGTTGGACTGTAGTTTTAATCATGTTACTCCTTACTTAAGAGAAATTATCATGGAGCCAGAGCCCTAAGCTTTGAAGCATCACACCAGTCTTAGATTTGGGCTCCATCATTCGTTACCATGATATTCATTGTTCTAAGTGTTATTGAGGTAATCTTGTCAGCTAAGATGACCCAAAAGTTTCCACACTACATTTACAGCTCAAAGGTCGAGTAGGTTGTACTCAGAAATCATGATCCCAGAAAGAACATGGAAAATTGCTAAAGCAGCTATTAGGCATTTTTACGTGCCCATCTGAGGATATGACATTTTCTAACAAATGTAAATATGTTACTGAAGGATGTTTATGTCCTAATGATAATTTTTCCCTATGCAACTCTACTGATTGATGGATACAACTAGAATAAATTAACAATTTAAGCTATCTGGAGTAAGTGAATGATTCATAAAAGAAATGACTGTTGGCTCCAAAGCTATTTAAGTCTTCAGAATTACTATGTTCCTAGTAGGTCACCTGGAGAAGCTGAAGGCGGCTGTGACGATGGAATTGCACTTGAGGGTTTGTCAAAATCTAGAACAGACTCCTAAAGAGAAGATTTTAGATAGCAAAAAGAAACAAGATGATTCATTTAATAAGTAATTCACTGTATTGACCATAGCTATTACTAGCTAAGCTATAGGCAACTAAATTAATTCCTACCTTGTGATGTTAACAAGTTCAAGAGTCAAAACTAAACCCTAAAGTTACTGTCAAACAAACCTCAAGATTGGGTCAGGTATTAAAACTAGAATAGAATTCTAAGGCCCAATTTAGATATGCACACCCGATCTGAGTCTTAAGCATAAAATGTTAGTCTAGTCTAGTATGAACTTAAATTTTTATCATACCTAACAAATAAGATGGTCTACTCATTTTTTATCTCAACCACTTACTGGTAAACATTTTATGATGAGAAACTATTCCCTTTTCATGTCTGTGTATTGGGGTTCTCTTTTTTTTTCCTTTTTTCTTTTATTTAATATTTTATTTATTTACATTCCAAATGTTATCCTCTTTCCCTATCACCCCCATAAGCTCCTTATCCCATCCCTCCTCCTCCTTTTTGCTTTTATACCATTTTAATTACATGCAAGTATTAAGGTCAGTTCTAGGCTGAGGAACTAACAATACAATAGATGCAAATAGTCAAGGACCAAACAAGGCAATAAACAAAATCCTGTGATTACTCCTGTGATCACTATTTCTAAAGGCTTATCAGGATGACCAAAATATCTGAGCCTACTAGCCCAAAGTTATTTTCATGCCTGAGTATTGGGGTTCTCTTAAGAAAACCTCCCAGACTCTACTTACTGAAGCTAGAAATTTGCAGAAAGTATCTTACTTCTTTCATTTATCTTGAAATAAAATGAAAGATAATCAAATTATCTTTCACTTTGCAAACTAGAGGGCTGGAAATTAAAGAAAGAACTTGAGTTATGCAGTTGTCAAGAAATGGTACGGGTGTTTACACTCAGGCCTATATCCAAAGCTCAAGACCTATCTCCTCTATTTAAATTTACTTTGTTTACTTGAGTAGTCAGGCCTCGGTAACATAATGCTATTCTGAAATTTTCTAAGAGTCTATATCATACAATTTAATTAAAAACAGCTTTTCATAATGGATGAAAACATGCCTTTAATTCCAGCACCTGGAAGGCAGAAGCAAACTGATCTCTTTGAATTCAAGGCCTGCCTGGTCTACACGGTGAGTACCAGGCAGAGCAACACAGTGAGGAAATCTTGTTTTCAAGGGGAAAATAGTCTTTTACACAATGTAACTATTGATTTAGCACAAGTTTCCAGTCTTCTACAGCTTTGAAGACAGGTGATGAGTGTCTCATAATTTTTTAGGCAGTGTGACCTGGAAACACCAAGCAGCAAACAGGTTCTCAGTTTTAATACATCTATCAAAGATCCATAGCAGCCCTGACACTTATACACATGATGTTTTTGATATGTTTAATTAATTCCTTTACACACAACAAACTTAGGAAGTAAAGACTACAATTTTTTTCACATTAAAAAATAATAGTAACAAAGCAGAAAGTGAAACATGCCCTGATAGCAAGAAAACTGCAGAACCAGGACATCATTCTACATAATGGGATCTAGAATCTTAAGAATTTCTATCCCCACCCCCACACCCCCCCCCCCCAGACAGGGTTTCTCTGTCTGTGTAGTCCTGGTTGTCCTGGAACTCACTCTGTAGACCAGGCTGGCCTCAGAAATCCGCCTGCCTCTGCCTCCCAAGTGCTGGGATTAAAGGTGTGTGCCACCACTGCTTAGAATCTTAAGAATTTCAATACAATGTTTGATATACAAGTTACTAGTTCCACAAATACCACTTAAGACTCATTTTTAAAATGTCTCATAGGCAAAATGTCTGACAGGAAAGTTACGGGAGTAGCCAACCATTTCCTGGCTGAACTTTATGCCTGTTCCACAGGAAGTAATTTGTCCCTGATACTGTATGCCCAAGACTCAGGGCTGCAGGGATCAGGGGCCCTAGGAAGAGAAACTACTACTATTGTTTGATAAATGGATTTTTATCAAACTGCCTTTTAAACACTTATATCTATCTATCAAAGATCCATAGCAGCCCTGACACTTATACACATGATGTTTTTGATATGTTTAATTAATTCCTTTACACACAACAAACTTAGGAAGTAAAGACTAGTACTACTTTCATCTCTGGTCAGAGAAGCTTTTTGGCAATGAAGCTGTCAATGCATAAACTCATAAGCGGTCAAAGTACAGAGTGACTTGAATGCTCACCTCTATATAGGACGTTTATATCAACTCCTTCAACTCCCTGGTTCAGGGACTATCCCAGAGGAGAGCACAGAAAGAGTGCAAGACTCAGATAGGGAGGAGTGTCATGAAATGCTCTCTTCTGGATATGACATAGCTTTTGCACTCATAAACTCATAGAAGCTATGGTGATGTGCAGAAGTCCAAGCCAGTCAATATTCCAGCATGGATGAGATAGGGACTCATGATGCTCTACCCCTAGCTGATACCCAGAAGCTGATGCTGAGCATCTACCACTTCTGGGTGCAATCATGCATGAGAGGAGGGAGGCACAACATAGGAGATGGGACATATATCACTTTTCTTTAGTTCTGTGGCTGTGAGTAGATTGCTTTTGCTCTAGTAAATGGGCCCACACTCACACACATGCAGACAGCACTAACTATACGCTATGCTGGGCTTGTTTTAAGAAGGGAGAAAGAATATGAAGGTGAGACTGGGAAGTATAGGTAGATACAAGGGACCATGCATGGGACACGGGAATTTGAACTGGATGTGATCAAGATATACTGTACACATAAGAAATTGTCAAAGAACAAAAAATATAGTCAAACAAAACAAAAAATAAAATAACACAGCTCATACTTGCATAAAGTTACAAGTTCCTTGAATCTGAGTCATGAGGTCCTGTAGTTTTTCCTTCCTCAATATTGGATCCTTTGGAAAGGCAGAGGAAGAATCTATAGGCTGAGGCACGGGCTTAGGCACCTATAAAACAAACCTACCAAGTGTGAGATTCACCAGGAAGCTTACATTACTAGTACATCTTCAGGAAATCAAATGGAAATATTTATTAGATTTATCATAGTAGGTATTCTCACATAAATCCATTTTCTAAATAATTTCAGTTTTCTCCTTTCAAAACAACTTTCTAGAACATAAAGCAGTCTCTTTCATTGTTCTTTTTTTTTTCTTTTTTCTTTTTTTTTTTTTTTCGGTTTTTCAAGACAGGTTTCTCTGTGTAATAGCCCTGGCTCTCCTAGACTCACACTGTAGACCAGGCTGGCCTTAAACTCACAGAGATCCACCTGCCTCTGCCTCCAGAGTGCTGTAAAGGCATACACCACCATACCCAGCTAAAGTAGTCTCTTTCTAAAAGGACACAGAATAAAAGGACTTCCTTAAAAGTGTTTCATTATACATAGTTATTACCATTTGTTCTCTGTGATAAGAACCCACTGACTATGACACATACCAATGATATGTTTCTTATCAAAACAAGGATTACTATTATCACATTAAATATGCATCTCATTTTTAAGATGCATATTTCAGAGACATTAAAATATATATATACTATATATATCCATATGTAATACATGCAATAGACATGAAGAAGTACTTTATTATATTTCATTAACAAGTATACTCTTAGAGGCTTCTGCTGTTAGACGCTCCCATGATAAACTGCTAGACATCTTGAATTTACCTTAATAATTTAAAGTTCTTCATTTATTTATTTATTTATTTATTTATTTATTTATTTAATGTATATGATTACACTGTCTCTTCAGACACACCAGAAGAGGGCATCAAATCTCATTACAGATGGTTATGAGCCACCATTTGCTGGGAATTGAACTCAGGACCTCTGGAAGAGCAGTCAGTGATCTTAACCACTAAGCCATCTCTCCAGCCCCTCGTTCTTTTTTTAACATATATGTGTTTTTTGTCTGTGTATGTGTATATACCACTTATGTGCTTGGTACATGCAAAGGCTAAAAGGCATCAGATATCCAGAACTGAAATTACATATGTGAGCTGCCATAATGATGCCAGAAATTAAACCCCAGTCTCCTCTGGAAGAACAGTCAGTGAGTGCTCTTAACCACTAAGCCATCTCTCTAGCCATTAGTCATGTTCTTAATAGCTGAGATCAGCTGTTCACAGAGAAGTGAGTGCCCTCTTAGTTACTGAAAGAATTTAAAACTTCAATACAATGCTGCCTGTGCCATAGAACAAATTCAATATATTTTGATTTTTACAATTAGACATCCCTGGTTTTCAATTTCATTCAAAATATCATGAAATCAATATTCTAGTATGGTAAAAGTTCAAATGCCTAGTGGATCTACCAAAAAAAAAAAAAAACCCACAAAAACAAAACAAACAAACAAAAAAAACAAGGAAAAAAAAAAAAAAACACCCCTGTGGGGTTTTTTGATTGGTTGGTTGATTGATTTGGTTTTCTAAGTGTTTGCTTGCTTTTTGTTTTGTTTTAAGACAGGTTCTCATTATGCAGCACTAATTGGTGTGGAACTTGCTATATGTAGACAAGCTGGCTTCAAACTCTCAAATTAGAGTTTTGTTGTTTTGGTTTGGTTTGTTTTAAACAGCTTTATTGGGGTATTGAGAAAGGTTTCTCAAAAACAGCATTTATGCAATTACTATTAGATGTTGTAAGTTAATAAGGTGTGGCTGTCAAATTTCCACAAGGGCAGGAATAATATAAAAACATTAGCACTCGTCAAAAAAGAAAAGGAGAAATAAATCAGGACTTGAAGAGAGGAAAGACAAGGCAAAGAAAAAGGAAAAAGTCGGGAATGGTGGCTCATGCCTCCAATCCTAGCACTTAGGAGGGAGAGGCAAGTGGATCTCTGTGAATTTTAAGGCAAGACTGGTCTATATACTGAGTTCCAAGCCATCCAGAGCTGCATAATGAGATCTTGTCCCAAAAACAAAATCCAAATGTGGTGGCATAGGCCTTTAATCCCAGTACTCTGAAGGGAGAGGCTGGCAGATCTCTGTGAGTTCAAGGCCAGCCTGATCTACAAAGCAAGTTCCAGGACAGCTAGGGCTATTACATAGAGAAACCTTATTTTGGGAAGAAAAAGAAAAAAAGGACAACTCTAAAATTCTCTTTCTATAAAGCAGCATTGACAAATAGTTTGTTTATTTATAAAGTGCTGATGCTTTGATCTCTCCAAAGAAAAGGATTCTTCACACTATTAGATGACCAAAGACTTGATCAGAAAGTTCCTGACTAAAAAAACAAAGTGATATGTTTCATAAGCAATATTAAGTAATTTATAATTTAAGTAATTTATAAATCAAGTAATTTATAATTATAACTTATAATTAATTATATAAAATTAATAACATAATTTAACAACCAATACTAGCAAAGATTATATTCAAGGATCATTCCATATAAACCTCACATCCTGAGATCTTATCAACAAAATGAGGCAGACATAGAAATCTACTCACATCTTTGGGTTCTACATTTAACTTCCTGGGCAGGACCTGATCATTTGGTAAAAGGCCTGCTGAAGCTCCTCCCCAGGACTTTAGAGAAATCTGTGATTGTGGTATTAAGGAATGTTTCTGGTTCTCAGCCTTGTTCTTCCAGGATCCTGGAGCTCCAGGCTGTACTGAAGGCTGTTCTCTGCACACAGGAGTGGTCCAGGATCTGCTGTCACTCTGTTCACTCTGGACAGATACTGCCCAGGATCCAGGAGGCAACTTCTTTGGATCTTGTTCCTTCTGTGACTGAACCACCCATGACTTTGCTGTCGCCTGTATAGTCTGCTCTTCTTGAGGGCTGCCCACCTTGGACTTAGGGCTTTCTGGCTTCCACTGACTGACAGGTGCCAGAGAGACCTGCTGCTTCTGCTCTGCCTGCGATGTTGGCCCGGGCTTTCCCTGTTCTAAGGAAACCACAGGCTTTGATACCTCCTGAGACTTAAGAGAAGACTCCCAGGACTCCAAAGACTCTTTCTTCTTCTCCTGACCATCTGGTTCTGGAAGTGTATTCCAGCATTTGAGGAGACTTGGTTTCTTAGTATAATCTGCTTCCCAGGATTGTTCTTCATTTTCTTGTTTTCTTGAAAATTTTACTTCTGTCATATAGCGTCTGTTAAGAAACTAAGTCAGAGAAATAAACAATGTGATTCAGACTTAAAATGCAAAGACACTAAACGTAATGTTCTCACATGAAACCATGTGACATGAAACACTTGTCCTTACCATACTTGAAAAAACTGGCCTATTTTTGAATCTACTCTTTCTCCTCAATTAACAGAAATGTAAACTTTGACACTTCAAAAGTAGAAATCTGTGATCCATTAAAGACTAAAAGAAACTACATGAGATGGCACCGCAATCGCTTTAGGAAGGCCCTTTACTAAGGCAATTTGCCTTTGCCAGCCTGAGTCGACCTGTCACCCTCCTTTAAAAGTCACAGCCAGGATAGTTCAATCATGAAATTGTTTATCTGTATGTCTCCTCAGTTCCCAGATTTTTCTCTATTTTTCTCACATTACCTATTACATTGTGCATCTAGTTCTCTGATTCTTTTCAACTTCCACAAATTTCAATGTCACTTTCAAAGAGTAAACATTCTTTTCTACTATGCAAACTCTGATAAAATTCTTAAAGTCTGACATAAGGGTTTAAAACAGTAATATCTAATGCTGAACAAGCTACTCAGACTATCAGACTAGCCCCACTGGCTCTCACCATGGAAGAGATGTGGCCCTCCCCTTCACTACATAGAAGAGAACAATCCAGCCAGACACTAAGCTAATAAACCACAAGGCAGGATTCAAGTTCAGTCCGTCTGCCCAAGCCTCAGACTAAACCACAAGGAACAGATGAAAACTGAAAACAACCTCAGGAAAGGGCCTGATCACTTACCTCCTGTGGCTGTATCTCTGGCTGTACAAGTTCCATAAGAGATTCTGGGAAGATAAAATTATTAATAAATACAAGTTTTAAGTTTTCTTAATATACCTGTAATTCATTCCAGCCATGAATTCCAAAGGACTTGGAAGAATAAAGGAAGAATTAATACAACTAAATATATTCATAGCTAGACTATTTCAACTATTGCTTACTGGTCAGAAGTATGTGGAGGGCCTAGGTTTTATAGCTCAATGGTAGAGCACTTGCAGACCATGTACAAGGAGTGAAGCACAAATAAAAAATAAAAGAGGAATGAGTTATAGGATAATTATAATTGAAGCTAGTATTTCTCCTATATAAGATATTGACTGAAGTAAAGTTTCCACTAAAATTTCATTTCTGTAAGGACAGGGTCTCATTATGTAGTCCTGGGTGACGGAATTCAAGTGTAGACCATCACATCCAGTTGAAAATATTGTTTGCTTTTTGTTTGGTTGATTGGTTTGGTTTGGGTTTGTGAGACAAGGTTTCTCTATAGCCCTGGCTGTCCTTGAACTTGCTTTGTAGACCAGGCTGCCCTCACCTATCTCCTTCTACCCACAAGTAGCCTTATTAACACTGTAATGAGAATTAAAGTTTACAAAAACAAATCAGTAATCTCAGCTTGAAATGGAGCCTCTGCCAAACCATACTATGGTCAGGAGAGGTAAAAGACAGGACAAGAAAGCACTGGACCTTAAGAGAAGACTCTCAGGACTCCTAGGACTCCTGTTTCTTCTCTGGTCATCTGGTTCTGGAAGCACATTCCAACATTTGAGGAAGCTTCATTTCCTAGCATAATCCTAGTACAATCAGTGAAGTAGGACTGGGGAGGTAGCTTAGTTGGTTATTTTTGCCGATTATGCACAAAGCATTGGGTCCCTCATATGGTTCCTAATACAATATAAAGCAGGTAACTGAGTATAAAATTTTAACTCTTTTTTGGGTTTTTTTTTTTGTTTTGTTTTCTGTTTTGTTGTTGTTGTTGTTTTTGTTTTTGTTTCTTTGGTTTTTGTTTTGTTTTGTTTGGTTTTTCCAGAAAGGGTTTTTCTGTATAGCTCTGGCTGTCCTGGAACTCACTTTGTAGACCAGGCTGGCCTCGAACTCAGAAATCCGCCTGCCTCTGCCTCCCAAGTGCTGGGATTAAATGCATGTGCCACCACTGCCCGGCCAAACTTTTAATTCTAGTACTGGGGAGACAGAGGCAGGAGGATCAAAAGTTCAAGGTCATCCTAGTTATATTGTGAATTTAAGGCCAGCGTGGTCTACATGAGACCTTGACAAATAAATTTTTTTTTTTATTTTAAACAGAGAAAGAAGAAAATAAATGGTTATTCAAGTAATATATTTCATTTGCTTTCTTTCCATTTGTCTGTTTCAAGACAGGGTTTTTCTGTTTAACAGTCCTAGCTGTCTTGGAACTCACTTCCTGTTTTGTTTTGTTTTGTTTTGTTTTGTTTTGTTTTGTTTTGTTTTTCAAGACAGGGTTTCTCTGTATAGCCCTGGTTGCCCCGGAACTCACTCTGTAGACCAGACTGGCCTGGAACTCAGAAATCCACCAGCCTCTGCCCCCAAGTGCTGGGATTAAAGGCGTGCGCCACCACTACCCAGCTGGAACTCACTTCATAGAGCAGACTGACCTCAAACTCACAGAAACCTACCTGCCTCTGGAGTGCTGAGATTGAAGGCAGGTGACTTCACATCCACTGAGCTAATTCTCAAACCCTCATTTTATTTCTTTCAATAACTGAACCCAAATTTACATTCTTCTACAAAATACTGTTTTCTGCTATGATTTACACTTAAACTATACTATAAATGGAATTATCCTATTATAATTTAACAAAGAGGTTCATTCAAGTTTCACAAATGCCTTGTTTTAACCTAATGTTTTCTCTCAAAGCAAGATAGAAACTAAATCATTTCAAAATGATGGTTTTAAAGTGCAGTAAGAGATACAACCTCTATGACAGAGTATATGTCATGAAAGCAGAAGGACACCAAGAGGGAGTGCAAGAGTTATTAGGAATAAAGGATGACATCCTTCTAGAAAAATAGGTGAGCCGGGCGGTGGTGGCACGCCTTTAATCTCAGCACTTGGGAGGCAGAGGCAGGTGGATTTCTGAGTTCGAAGCCAGCCTGGTCTACAGAGTGAGTTCCAGGACAGCTAGAGATACACAGAGAAACCCTGTCTCGAAAAACCAAAAAAAAAAAGGGCTGGAGAGATGGCTCAGCGGTTAAGAGCACTGACTGCTCTCCCAGAGGTCCTGAGTTCAATTCCCAGCAACCACATAGTGGCTCACAACCATCTGTAATGAGATCTGATGCCCTCTTCTGGTATGTCTGAAGACAGCTACAGTGTATGCATTTAAATAAAATGAATGAATATTAAAAAAAAAAAAAGATGACATACATCCTGTATGATGAAAATGAAATATCATAATGTAACCAATTCTTTGTATTCTAAGCAAAAATTTAAAAACAAAACAGGAGTCCTGGTGCAAACTTATTAATTTCAGTACTCAGAAGATAGAAGGAGGATAATCTTCCAAGATCAAGGCTAGCCTACTACAAATTGGTAAGTCCAACAAACCTGGGCTACATAGTTTTACCCTGTCTCAAAAAAAAAAAAAAAAAAAAAAAAAAAAAAAAAAAAAAAAAAAAAAAAGCTAAAGAACTTCAAAGATTACAACAAACCTGACTCTTTGATAGACTCGGTCTTCAGTGACTGTTTTTTCTTTTCTGATTGCATCACCATTTCTTCAGATTTTTCCTTAGAATTCCTGAGAACTGGGACACTTTCAAAATAACCTGAGTGCAGCAATTTAGACAGCAGGTCTTTCACATGTTTGTCTAAGAAAGAGTAATTAGGTTAGTTAGCACATAACCTAAATGTTCATTGAAAGTTATGGAGAATAAGACTCTCAATGTTATCCTGCTTATAGTCAACCGTCACAAGAAAGGATTGGCAAGGGGTTGGGGGATGACACCTGGAACTGTCTATACAGGAAAAATAAAAGAGTAATTCATCTTTACACTTCATGATGAATCAATACAAACAAAAAAAGATGAGACTAGATATTTAACAAATCACTTAAATTTCTCTGGGTCTCTATTTCCACTATTTGAAAAATAACTAAAAATCAACAAACTTAATCAAAGAGCTTAACAAGGCATATATTCCCTGGAGCTGAGACATTTTTACCAACTGCCATCCAGACACTATACATAGTCACTATTCTGTGTTAACCATTCTTTAAGGATTTGCAGAATTAAAAGCTAGTTCCTCAATCATAACCAGTAGGAAACCTTATCTTGGACACTTCTGATTTGTTGTTGTTCTATTTGGTAGTTTATGTAGAGACTAAGTCTCACTACAAAGTCCAGGCAGTCTCAGATTGGTTATTTTCCTGGTTAGCCTCCTAAGGGATGGGGTTACAGGCTTGATCTACCAGATCTGGCTGAGTAGTTTAAAATTACAAAATTCCTTCATTAATATTTCACTCAAGCTTTGCTATCTATTACCCTAACATACTGGAACTAGATAATTTTTTTTTTTAAATCATAAAAATAATGTCAAAGTTGCATATATTTTATTTTAAATGCCCAATAAAAACCAATTCCAAATCAGGCAGAATATCTACATTTGGTCTGTGTCTATTATTCATTGGAGTATTATAACTGTGGGAGTCTGACTAGGCTTGGCCCAGGGAGTAGCACTTTAGGAAGTGTGGCCTTGTTGGAGAAAGTGTGTAACTGCTGAGGTGGGCTTTGAGACCTCTCCCCTAGCTGCCTGGAAGACAATCTTCTCCTCTTTGCCTTTGGAACAAGATGTAGAACTCTCAGCTCCTCCAGCACCATGCCTGCCTGGATGCTGCCATGCTTCCTGCCATGATGATAATGAACTGAACCTCAGAACCTGTAAGCCAGCCCCAATTAAATGGTGTCCATCATAAGTGTTGCCTTGGTCATCATGTTTCTTTACAGCAATGAAAACCCTGAGACAATAACATTGACTCCTTTTTTAATCAGCCTTTTGGAGTTTTAGAAACAGGGTCTCACTTTGTAACCTAGGCTGGCCTCAAATTCACAGCAATTCTCCTGACTCAGCCACCTGGACACTGGGATTATAGGCATGCATCACCATGGCTATTTTTTAGTCAGCTTTGAAGTATTACTTACAAAAAATTCTTCACCTATTTCAAATGCATAGCTTTAACAGACACAAAGCCATGTTACCATCAACAGAACCACAATTGTAAAGTATTTTTATCGCCTACCAAATCTCTCAAGGCCCTCTTAAATTAGTTCCCTCCTCTGGCAACTAGTCATCTTTTCTAGAATTCCATATAACTGAAGTCATATGCTCTGTATACTCGTGTACTATCTGGCTTCCTTTACTAAGCATAATCACTCTGAGATTCATCCACGCTCTTGTATGTATTAGTAGGTTTTCGGTTGTTACTGTTTGTTTTGAGGTTTTGGTTTACGCTTGTTTGTTCTAAGATCTCACTATGTAGCTCTAGCTGGATTAGAACTAACTGTAGATCAGGCTGGCCTCAAACTTGTAATGATCTTATCTCTGCCTCCCAAATGCTGAGATGACAGGCATGAGCCACCACACCCAGCCATTTCTTTTCTTCATTGCTAGAAATCTACCAGACAAATATACCACATTTTATCAATTTACTGGCAAGCAACTACACTGACTCCAATTGAAAACCACTATGAATAGACAGTATAAACATATGCAGGTACTTAAGTGAGCACGTGTTTTTGTCTCTGTTAGATTCTAGACATGCAACTGTTTGGCTACACAATACGTATACAGTTAATTTTATAAGGGAAGTACCAAGCTCTTTTCCAAACCAGTTTTTTCTTTAATTTTGTTTTTTGTTTCTTTTTCTTTTCAAGACAGGATTTTTCATGTTGCTCAGGATGACCCTGAATTCCTGGGCTCAAGTTATCTTCTGACCTCTGCTTCCTGACTGACTAGAGATGCATTTCATCACGCCCAGATTAAAAATAGAAACTTTCACTTGTAATTTAAATTTTAAACAGAATTACAAATCTTGATAGTTATAGAGTCAAGGGTATTTTTCTATGTAGGTGTGTATATTTGTGTGTTGTCTGTGTGCGTGTAGGTGTGTATATGTGTGTGTTGTCTGTGTACATGCCAATGGAGGCTACTGGTCTATATCAGGGGTCTTTTTCAATCACTCTCTCATTAAACTTGGAGCTTGTGGATTCAGCTAGACTGGCTGGGAAGCATGTCCCGGGATCTTCCTTCCTTCATCTCCCCAGCAATGGGATTTCAGCATTGAATGGCCAGTCTTTCTTTACACAACTATTCATGCTGCCACAGCAAGCACTTTACCAAGTCCTATCACCAGCCACAGACTTGGATATTTTCTAAAGAGGAAGAAATTAACTAATAACAAGAATGTCCATTAACTTCCAGGGCGTTTTCATGACCCGGAGCTATGTACTACACACTCCATGTCTAGCCATTTGAATGTGGTCATTTAACTGTTCAACAAACAGACTAGTCAGATATCTGTCATTTCTTACAATGGCCTACTAAATAACAGAACATGGAAACTGAACCTCAGAATGATTAAGTTAGTACTGAAGTCAGAGCTGGTACTTAGACTTTATCCCAAATCATACTGGTTGTCACTTCACCAAATCATACTGGTTGTTAGTTCTCTTAGTAAATAGGAATATATGGTAACTACTTTAACATAAATAAATAGATCATTTTTCCAATGAATACAGCATTGTCAGATATGTAAGTTCTGATGGACTGACACAGTTTAGACCCTCAATATCATACTAAACTTCTAGACAAAAAGTTTACTATTTACTGCCTAAGTCCAAAGTAGAGAAAACTCACATGTTGTTCCTACCACTGCTTTCTCACTACCTTCCAAAAGGTCCCAAAAGTACAAGGATGACTGCTCCATCTGGTCTTCAACACTGACAAGGAAAAGCAGCAGCAGAACAGAGTAACTTTAGACATACACATATACATGAAGACCACTACAATGTATGAAATATAACCCATCAAAAGTCATGATATGCAAATATGCTAATTTTACCCTTTTACTAATTGGAAGAAAATATTGAATTTTATAGATACTTATCAAAAGTTAAGATTTTCCTAAATGAATAAAAAAATTTTTACCAAATACAACTATCAAGGAATAGTCTAAGAGTTTAAGCTGCTGGTACAGTCTCATTAGTTATCAAACATGTATCTCAGAAATAAATATGAAATGGAAACATTCAAAGCGTCACTTAAGGTCACTTTATAGAGTGTAGTTTATTTTCAACTTGAAGAAAGCTCCACTACCTAAACCAACTGAAGTGAGAAGGAAGCAACCAGCAAGCAACAACAGGTGACAGAGCAGCAGCCGGGCAAGGCATGCAGCTCTCTAAAGCAACCAGAGCTTTAGCCAACTTCTCCTGACATCAGGCTCATTTTAATAACAGCCGAATTCTGCTTAGTTGTGCTTCTACAGCTAACAAAGAGTTAGACAAATCCATATTTAACAAAGCGAAAGCATAAAGATCAGCTTACTTATTCCAATATAAAAACAGCAGCTAATTATGGGAGGAAATATTAAAGAGCCTCAATTATACAGTTTTAAACTATTAATTCATTTATAACCAGCATTATAATTAATATCTACATGAAGCTAGAAGAATTATCAAGCTTTTTGTTGTTGTTATTGTTTGTTTATTTGCTTGTTTTTGAGAAAGGTTCTCACCACTCTCAGCCAAGCAATATTTTTAAAATCCTTGACTTTAGTGTTATACTGAAGACAATGTTAATGAGAACATTCAAATTTACTGAATTTCTGTAAGTTCTAACAAACACACCTAAGTTTTCCGTACTAAATCAAATTAATATTTTCTTTGTAAATTAGGGGTTAACTGTACCTATAAGAGAAAAACTACAAGTGCTACACGTTCTATTATTTCCGGAAAATCTTTTCACTGACTGACTTACCTCAGACTTTCATTTCTTTCAGGGCAGGTCAGTTTTGAGAATTTAATGAGGTAGTCAAGTTCTTTTGAAGGCAAATACATTGCGCCATTCAAGCCCCCTTTGAAGTCTTTCTGTACATGTTCTTGTGTCAAGTTCTGTAATACATACTGAATTTGAAGTATAGTTCGAAGCTTTTTCTTCTCAGCCTCAAGTTTTAGCATGTGCTCCTTTCTCTGAGCCTTTTTCTGCGCTTTCAGTAGCTGTTGAAACAAATGCAAGTTCACATATCTCAACCACGAGTATTAGCAATCCATATATAACGACCCATATATAACAACCCATATATAACAAAATCCACCACAAATAGCTGGGACTAGATGATACATTTCACAACTGAAAACCTGAACAGAGGGTGCACAATGGCACATGCCTTTTATCCAAAGGAGGCAGAAGCAAGCAGATCTCTGTGAGTTTGAGGACAGCTTGGATTATATAGTGAGTTCCAGGACAACCAGGGCTATGTAGAGATACCCTGCCTAAAAACAAAACACCTGAATAGTTTCATCGATTTCCTTGTCACTGAGTAATGAACTTGTTTATTATGTATGTAACCAGAACATACATAGTTGAAACAGCTCACTCTTACTTCCAAGTTATACAGACCAAAGAATCAATACAGATGTCCACACTAATCTCAGAGCTTTAAGTGGAGTATGGTGGTACATGAGAAAAATCAGACGTTCAAAGACATCCTTAGTCACTGGCTAAGTCTGCTTGGGCTACATGAGACCTTCCCTCAAAACAAAACAAAACAAACAAAATAAAAAACAACAACAAAAACAAACTTTTAGCCGGGCAGTGGTGGCGCATGCCTTTAGTCCCAGCACTTGGGAGGCAGAGGCAGGTAGATTTCTGAATTAGAGGCCAGCCTGATCTACAGAGTGAGTTCCAGGACAGCCAGGGTTATACAGAGAAACCCTGTCTTGAAAAAACAAAAAAAAAAAAAAAAAAAAAACTTTTCCTTATTTATATGTATTAAATCATTTTGGAGCAACTTTTTTTTTTATTAATTTGGGTTTTTTTTTTCATTTTCAGGAGAAAATTAAATTAAAATATTAAAAACTTAAATGTTCAGTGTGTAACAAAGAACCAAAGAGTGACTAAAGTATATGAAAGTGAAATCTGGTAAACATAAAACATCTTCAAACATAATATATGTTCAGTATCCTCAACTCAAAAATCCAAAATCTGAACTTGAGTACCAATGTGAAAATACAAACGACATCTAAATCCATGTGATGGGTCAGTGTTAAATATAGGCACACTGGGCTGGAGAGATGGCTCAATGGTTAAATGCACTTGTCTCCCAGGCCTAACAGAGATCAATCCTGGGCTCCATATAATAGAAGTACAAGTGGCCTTCTGGTCTCCACATGTGTGTGTGGACTGATGTACATACTACCACCACGTAACACACACATGCAAAATAAATACATATGAAATTAAATATAGAGGTACTCTACAAAATTCGTATATAAAATTACCCTTAGGCTGTGTTAAATGAATTCCATATTTAGAAGTCTCATCCTCAAGATATTCATTTTATATGTGTAATTAATTATTCTAAAAACCAAAATTTTTGACCCTGGCTATTAAGACGAGAAATTTAACCTTTTCTTAAAAATACCTATAGCAAATGTGTTCTGTCCCCCTCTTCAACCATTAAAATTTTAATTGAATTAGGGTTTTCTTCAATTTTTTATGTTTTGAAAATTCCATACATGTATAATACAATAAACCTTGCCATTGGTCATATCCATCCCCTACTCCCTCCATCTGGCTCATTCCACCCACCCAGCCACCTCCAACACATCTACCTTCTCAACCAGTTTTGGTTTGGTTTTTTTAAAAGATTTACATATTTATTTTATGTATATGAGTAAGTACACCATTGCTGTCACAGACACAGCAGAAGAGGGCATCGGATCCCAGTACAGATGGTTATGAGCCACCATGTGGTTGCTGGGAATTGAACTCACGACCTCTGGAAGGGCAGTCATTGCTCTTAACTGCTGAGCCATCTCTCCAGCCCTTAATCTTTTTTTTTTTTTTTAACCTTTTTAAACCCATTAAGTCCAATTAGTGTAGTTCATTTGCATATGTGTAGGGTGAAGCATCGCAACAATGCCAACAGCTACTCTCCCCAAAGAAAAGTGAACTTCCTTCCTCAGCAAAGTGGCTTGTGATTGTTTTTCATCATGGAGTTGGGTGTTAAACATGGGTCCTTATACAAGATTAATTTTTAGTAACAATTCGTCTCTCTGGCTAGATGAAGCTATATTAAATTGATTTTAAAAAAAAAAAACTTTAAAAAATTGATGGCACTTGTTTCCCCTGCAATAATTTCTGTGTGCAGATTATGCATCCTGAGTCTCTGTTATGGCTCATAACTGTGTCTTGAAGCTTAGCATGTTATATAAGCAAGGTGACATACCATTTAAATAAAGGTATATTGCCAGGCATGATGGAACACACCTTGAACCCCACTACTCAAGAGGCATAGAAAGGGAGACTGTTGTGAGTTCAAGGCTAGCCTGGTATCTATAGGGAGTTCAGGACAACCTGGCCTACATAGTGAGATCCTATCTCAAAAATAATAATTGGTTGGCCAGTGGTGGCACCTTTAATCTCAGAGGTGGATATAGACTGCATCAGTCACACTTCTCAAAGCGATAAGGTCTGTGTCTGCCTGATAGAGGAAAGACACAAGCATTACTTCTAACTCTCCAAGAGATTTTATCTTCAATATACAAGTAAAGCAATTACATGAAACGTCTTCAGGATTGTATATACCGTATAGAAAGAACTGGGGAAATGGCTCAATGGATAAGTACTTCCCCAAGTACAAGTGTGAGGATAAGAATTCATATCCCCAGAATCCACAAAAAAAAAAGTCAGGCAGGAAAGGTGGCTGCCTATAACACCAGCATTCAGTAGTCAGAGACAGAATCCCTGATGAAACTGGCTACTAGACTAGCTGATAGGCAACCTCTGGATTCAGTTGAGACCCTATCTCAACAAAATAGAAAATAACCAGGAAAGAAACCCAAAGTCAACATTGGGTCTCCACACATATTCACATGCATGAACATGAACACATACACACAATACACAGAAATAAATACATACATACATACATACATACATACATACATACATATATATATACCATATCATCACTTCATATTTATCTTTAGCCTAGTTCTCAAAATTAAATTAGGTTTTTTATGGGCTTATGTCAACTTGAAAGTCTTCCAGCTAAGTATTTGTCACATCAAATAGTCATGTGTGTAATTCATTTATCTATTTATTACTTTTTGGCAATGCTGGGAATCAAACCCAGGGCCATGCACACACTAGGCAAGTGTTCTACCACCACTAAGCTATACCTCTGGCCCCTGGTTACCTCTTTTATTTTCTGCATCCATGATGACAGAGTTCATCAATACATCACTGTCTTGCACAGAGACTTATACATAACAGAAATTCAAACATCTGTTAAATAAGTCAAGAAAGTACACTATCTCCTAACTCATAATCAGATGTCATTAAAAACCACTAAACAGTTTGCCTCTCCTTATCTATGTAGAAACTAAGAAGACCTTAGACCTTTTTCTTCTGCTTTGTTGACAGTTTGTAAAAGAGAATACATAAATAAGCATTTTGATTAGCAATACTGAATGAAAGTTTATTTTCTAAACCATGACAGGATAATGGATTCTTGCCAACAGACACAAATCACTCCAAGAAAGTAAGGAAAATGTGAGTAGATTGAGCATTTAAAAAAAAAAAAAGCTTCACAATTTATACAAGTGAGCAAAACAACAACCATAAAATAGTGTTTAGCAGCTGCCAGGTTAAAAAAAAAAGAACAGGAAGGTAATGGCAAATACTTTGGGAGCTTAACTCAAGAGGGGGAGCTCAGGGCTGGAGAGATGGCTCAGCAGTTGAGCAGTTGCTGCTTTTTCAGAGGACCCTAGGTTGATTCCCCAGCACCTGCATAGTGGTTCCTAACCATCCTTGACTCCAGTTCCATGTAATCCTGGAATCTCCTGAGGCATCAGGTATGCCGCAGAGTTCTTGACCAGCCTGGTGTACATAATGAGTTCCAGACCAGCCAAGTACTAAGTTATAGTACCTAAGCTTTCATAAATAATAAAAAGCCTCCATGTCACTATTGGGAGCTAGCAGGTCAAGACAGTCCAGCAACAGAATAATAAACAAATGCCATTTTTTAGGTAGTAATATTTTCTTCAAGGCCAGTGATTAAAATGATTCTAAGATTGGTAATGAAAACATAACTCACATCTTGGCTCAGTGCAGAAAAGGTTTTCTGAAGCTCCTTGGCAAATTCCAAATTATGAAGTACTTCTTCATACTTTTCCACTGCTTCCTACCAGGTAGAATTTAAAAACAACAAATCAGCAGCAATCTCAGAATTATTAAGTGTTCCTTAAATTGATAAAGGCTAGAAGAGATGGCTTAGTGGTTAAAGTCGCACACTGCTATTCCAGGGGATCTGAATTCCCAGCAACCAGTTATCCACAACTCCACTCTAGAAGATCTGACATCCTCTTCTGGTCTCCACAAATATCTATATACATGTACACATTCTTATGTATTCCAGACTAAACTCAAGCTTGTGATCCCCCTGCCTCAATCCTCAAGCACATCTTTAGATATACCACCATGCCTGGCTTTAATTTTTATATTAGAAATCAGAGCCCTGGGTCAGCAAGATAGTTCAGTGGATAAAGGTTCTTGCTGCCAGACTGAAGACTTGAATTCAATTCCAATGGTAGGACAGAACCAACTCCAGCAAGTTGTCATCTGGCCCACATACATACATACATACATACATACATACATACATACATGTAATAAAATTAATTTAATAATAATAATAGAGAATATAAGCCCTAATTCTACCCTATCTTTAATGTTTAAGTTAAAGATATCTATGGGCTTTAAGAACACTAAGCCATTAAGATATCTTAGTCAATACCATTCACCATTCAAATGTACTATAGGAATAATACACAGGAGACCAACAACTACAAAACATCTACAAGGGGGGGGGGGCTGTGAGTAATTACCTGTAGTAGACAACTTAAGTACAGTAACAAGCAATAGCCTATTAAAATTAGAGAAGTAATTTTTTTCTTTTTTTCTTTTTTTTTTTTTTTAAAGATTCTCAAGCACCAGGAAAAGTTTAATCTTAAAAAAACAAAACAAAACAAAACAAAACAAAACAAAACAAAACAAAAAAGCCGGGCAATGGTGGCACATGCCTTTAATCCCAATACTTGGGAGGCAGAGGCAGGCACATTTCTGAGTTCAGGGCCAGCCTGGTCTACAGACTGAGTTCCAGGACAGCCAGGGCTATGCAGAGAAACCCTGTCTCGGGAAAAAAAAACAAAAACAAAAAAACAAACAAACAAAAAAACCAAAAAAACATCTTCACATATGCTACATGTCATCATTAACAGCAAGGACAGTGTACAACTGAAACTGATTATCTAATTCTTCCCAATTTTAGCATTCTCAGAAGGATCCCATCTTTGATAATGGCAAAAGTGCAGAGACATTTGAATGGCTCACTGTTCCCTTCATACTCGTTTCCTTCAAGCATTTTTTGTCTCTGCTCAAACTGAACAAATCTTCTCATCCTTCCTATAGGATCTTTTAGCACCGACACAAAGATTTTACTAGAGGGGCTAAGAAATTGCTCAGAAGTTAAGAGTACTTGTTGCTCTTGCAGGGGCCCTGGATTTGGTTCACTGCGTCCATGTGGTGACTCATAACCATCTGTAACTCCAGTTCCAGGAGATCTAACAGTTTCTTCTGTTCTCCACAGAAACCAGGTACATACATGGTGGATATACAAATGTGCAGGCAAAACACTCATACACATAAATTAAAGAACAGGGGAGTGACGGAGAGAGGGAAAGAAAAATTTTATACTTGAACCAAACTGGTAATTAGAAAACTGTTGAGCCGGGCGGTGGTGGCGCACACCTTTGATCCCAGCACTTGGGAGGCAGAGGCAGGTGGATTTCTGAGTTCGAGGTCAGTCTGGTCTACAGAGTGAGTTCCAGGACAGCCAGGACTACACAGAGAAACCCTGTCATGGAAAAAAAAAAAAAAAAAAAAAACTGTTGAGCTTGTCCTGGAAACTTAAATCTTTGTGGAGAAACACAAAGGTCAGTTTGGGGCCAGCTAATAAGATGGCTCAGTGTGGTAAAGCCAACTGCTATGAAGCCTATCAACTTTCATCACCAGGACTTTCAAGGTAAAAGAAAAGAACTAACTCTCACAAGTTATCTCCTGACCTCCCCCTCCCTCCTCCAATCCACACACAAAACAAGTAAATAAATGCAATTTTGCTTTTTTTGTTTGTAATTATTATTATTATTATTATTATTATTATTATTATTATTGTTTTGTTTTTGTTTTTTTGTTTTTGTTTTTGTTTTTCGAGACAGGGTTTCTCTGTGTAGCCCTGGCTGTCTGGTACTCACTCGGTAGACCAGGCTGGCCTCGAACTCAGAAATCCGCCTGCCTCTACCTCCCAAGTGCTGGGACTAAAGGCATGCGCCACCACCGCCCGGCTTTATTTTTATTTTATGTGCATTGGTGCTTTGTCAGGTCTTCTATACGTGGAGTTAAAGACAGCTGTCATATGGGTGCTGGGAACTAAACCCAAGTCCTCTGAAATAGCAGTCAGTGCTCTTAACCACTCTGAGCCATCTATCTCTCCAGCCCCATGCTTTTGTTTTTGTTTTTGTTTTTGAGATAAAGTCTTGGACTTACTATATAGGTGTGGCTGTCCTAGAACTCACTCTTTAGACCAGGCTGGGCTCAAACCCAGAGGTCTACCTTGCCTCTTGAGTTCTAGGATTAATGGTGTATGCCACCATACCCAGCCCCCTTTTAATTTAAAATGAAGAAAAAGGTAAACTTGGAACAGAACAAGCCTGGGAACATGCTCAAGCAGTTAAGAGAAATAGAAGAGTATTGGTAATTAAGAGAGTATAGTGGGACCAACAGGTTGCTGGGGGGATGAATGCATTTGCCACCAAAACTGACAACTCAGGTTCAATTCCTAGAAAGCATACAGTAGAAGGAAAGAATAGACTACTGTAGGTTGTTCTCTGGCCTTCACATACATGCTATAGCAAAGGAACATCCATACATCCACAAAATAAGTAAATATATGTAAAAATACACACACACATTTACAAAATGTGCACTATTCTATTCTTAGGTAGTAATCAAAAAAAGCATATCTACATACATGTATATGTCCATATACATAGAAAGATTATTCATGGAGCTGGAAAAATGGATCAGCAGAGCACTGGATGGTCTTCCAGAGAACCTGGGCTCAGTTCCCAGCACCCATATAGCAGTTCACAACTGTTTGTAACTCCAGTTCTTAGGAATATGACACCTTCACTCAGAAATACATGCAGGTAAAACACCAATGCATATAAAGTAAAAATAAAACTATTATTTGTAACATTCCCAAATAAAAATCCAACTACACAGAAACTGATAAAACACTGCCACACACTACAAAACAGACAAAGCTCAAAAAATATTATGCTAAATTTAAAAATCCAGACACAGTTCTGGGAATATGGTTCAGTTAGTAGAAAGCACTGCCTAAGCCCCTGGGATCAATTCCTAGCACCACCATCCCTCCCCACCCCCTAAAAACTGTCATTGTTATATTTAAAAGACAGACTCCAGATTCAAAGTCTTTATTTTAAGGGGTAAGTAGTTAAGAAAACTCACTGCTCTTCTAGAGAACCCTAGTTCAATTCTAAGCATTGACATAAGTGATCTAACATCCTCTAAGGGCCCTGGGCACACAAGTGTTGCACAGACATACATTCAGACATAAAATTTTTTAAAAAAGAAATTCTTTTGTTGTTTTTTGAACAAGGCTTGCTATGATATAGTTCTATATATCCTGAAACTCACTATATAGAGCAGACTGCCCTTGAACTCACAGAAATCTACCTATCTCTGCCTCTACTTCCCAAGTGCTAAGATTTAAAGTGTGTACCATGATGCCTGACTATAAAATAATTTTAATTCTTTATACAAAATGTCAAGAAAATGAACATTTATAGAGATTAAAAACAAAGCAAAGGATAAAAGAGAACCTCAGAAGTTGAGAATTTTCTAGGACTGAATTGTGGTAATAATTGCCTGATTACACAAATATGCTATTAATTAATTTGTACACTTAGGTTTCATTTTCGATACGTACATTATAGTTTAGTAAAGCTGCTAGAAAAGGTTTGAAAAACTGGGTAAGTAGAGGCCCTGGGTTCAGTTTCCATGATAACAACAACAAAATTCTGATAACAGTATGTAGACAGAGGAACTCCTAAATACTCTTAGTATAAATAAATACAATAATTCTAAAAAAAAAAAAAAATCAAACATTTTTATCTATAAAGTTAACCACAGATAAAATCTATATTCCAGCAGTTCTCAATGAATAGGTTGCAACCCCTTTGGGGTTAGCTTCCAGATATCCTGCATATCAGATATTTACAATACAATTTGTAACAATAGCAAAATTACAGTTATGAAGCAAGGTTGAGAACCACTGCTATAGACCAATTTTTAATGAGTTCCCTGGAAAGTCTTTCACCTGTCAAAATATGTAAAAATAATGAAAGCTGAATTGTTTATACTATTAAAAAACAAAAACAACTCAAATATTCACCTATTCATGTACAGTAAACAAAAAATAAAATACAGCTATGTACATTATTATAAATTGAGTGAATAATCCTAAATAGAATAAAAACCTGTAAAATATATAGCAATTTATTGATCATAAGGTACAAAAAAAGCAGTTCTATCATATTTAATAGCAACAGGTTTTGTTAAAAATAAAAGCAGGAGCTAGAGAGATAGCTCAGTAGCTAAGAGCACTTGTTGCTCTTGCAGAGGACCTCAGTTCAGTTCCAAGCACCCTCATGGTGAGTCACAGCCATCCAGAATTCCAGTTCCAATATCCCCTTCTGACTTCCAATGGCACCAAACACACATGTGATACATGAACATACATGCAGGCAAAATAATCACACAGATAAAATGATCAAATCTAAATTGAGAGGAAAAAAGCATAGAGGGAGAAATTTTAAGACCACAGAAGAGGAAAAAAGTACTAGGAAGGAGTATCAGTGGTATTTGTACGTATTACTTGAGTCAAGATGAGCACTGATGCTTGTTTATTATCCATTAAGATTGTGAATTATGGGCAACAAACATTTTTTCAGGACCATATTACTTCATAATAGAAAAAGCAAAGAAGCCCTCAAGTTATATGGGCAGAAAATGTAATGATGGCACATAATCTTCAGAGGGCTCCAAAACTAGAAGGAATACGATTCCATATTCTCTCAAGAGGCAGCAATACTAGCCGGGTACTATCTCGATGTCTCAATGTGTACCAATCTTCCTTCTCTTCACCCTAGTCCTAGACCAAATTCAATTCTGCCTTCATAGAAAAGCTCTGTGAGTCTTCTTTTATGTTACTGTGTGTATGTGTTCTCATATGAGCATGGAAGCCAAAGAGAAACTTCAAATATAATTCTTCAAGCACTGTCCACTCTGGTATTCCAGACTATCTCTATGTAACCTGGCTTCCTGGAAGTTATTGTGTAGATCAGTCCATCCCCAAACTCACAGCAATCTCCTTGCCTCTGATTCCAGAGTGCAGGGATTAAAGATGTGCACCAACAGCCTAGCCCATTGGTGTTTTTAGGACTTTTTTCTTTTAATTTTAATTTAATGTATATGAGTGTTTTGTTTGTACATGTGTCTATGTACCACTTGTGTATCTGTTGGTCATTGAGGCCAGAAGATAGCATTATGGATGATGTTATAAATGGTTATGAGCCATGATCTCTTGCTTATACATGAAGCACTTTACCTGAGTTCAGATTTAAGAAAACCCTCAGTGATACCACTCTAACAATATGTGCTTCTATAATTCTTACAGAAAGAGAAGCTTCTACATTTTAAATTAGTGGACAGAGCATGAAACCACCACCAAGGAAATAAATTCTGGCTGATCAGGCAAGCCCCTTCACCAGCTGAAGGGTACACTATGCTTGGAGTTCACACAATTCAAAGCTAAGCCTCAACAGAATCGTAATTGCTACGCCACAGAGAAGATGACAATACTGCAAAGAGTAAAATGTCTTAAACACCTAAAATCTACAACACAAAACCAGTCATTTTAGTTGAAAAGATAACAGGCCCAAGAGCCAGATCAAATAACTTCAGGGCTGGAAGGACAATTCAGCAGTTAAAAAGCACTTGCTGCTTTTCAGAGAATGTGGATTTGGTTGTTATCACCCACACTGGACAGCTAGCTCAGAACTGCCTGTAATGATGGCTTCATGGGATCCAATATCTCCACAGGCACCTGCACCAACACGCACATACCTACACGCAGACAGGCACAGACATGCATTTTAAGAAATAAATCTTAAATAACTTCAAGCACATTTTGTCCCTTCTTAAAAAAACAGGAAATGTGATCAAGCCAAACAACAAATATCAATAAAGCATTTTCTTTTTAGTCCATGTTGCAAAATTGTGCAACTCCACAAATCAGATAAAAATTGAAATTACCAGGTATACCCATTAACAAGCCAAACATGTAAAAGATAAAGTTGTAGCCAGGCATAGTGCCTCATTTGTCTGTAATGCCAGAATTTCAAAGGGTGATGCGGGAGTATCACTGTGAGTTCAAAAGAAGAAAATTATCACCAATGTTTATAGTAAAGTTAATTTTTAAAAGTCTAGGGTCATAGCTCAAATATGAAAGAAATTAAAAGAGAGCAACTGAGGAATCGTCAGACAAAGCTGCAAGGAACAGATTTTAGAATAGAAAGGTAACAAGTTTATAGAAAGCCAGTGAAGAATTAAAAACTTGAATATACTCAGTCTTCCCAACATAAATTAAGTTTCAATGTATATGATAACTCATGTAATCTAATTTGTGCTATTTAACCCATATCATCTAATACAGAAATAAGCTCATCTGTAAATCTAACAGACAAAAACAACTGGTGAAAACCAGTGGATTCTGTCTATCAAGTCTATATACAGCTTTACTAAATCCATATCAAGTTCTATCAAGAAAGGAAACTAGCCAGGTGTGGTGACACACATCTTGAATCCCAGTACTGAGAGGTAGATCACTGTGAGTTCAAGACCAGCCTGATCAACACAGTGAGTTCCAGGGCAGCCAAGGCTATGTAGAGACCCCGACTCAACAACAACAACAACAAAAGCAGACCAGTAGGTCTCACAAAGGGTCTTAAAACTACTTACCAACTGGTCTGGGTTAAGCTGCTCTCCATTTTTTAGGCGATCTTTATAATCTTCTAGTTTGAGCTATAAAAGAGAAACATGTATCTATGGTATAGTCTGATATAAAATTAAAGCAAATAAGATTCTTGAAATAAACTAGAGTGCCAGACTACAATTCCATACAGGCAGAGAGCAACCATATTTGAGTTCCAAGTCAGGTGGAAAAACAAAGCAGAGCAGATAACAGTCTGTCTTTGTCCCGTGTAATCAGTCCAGCAGACTCTAGTTACTACAACTTGGTAAACATTTTGGGACCAATTGAAAAAGAGAATATATACCCAACCAGGGCTGTGGACTCCCAAGAATTTGTCTGCATCTCAAAAATGCGGCAGCCTCAGCTGTAAAAACAATCTGAACACTACAGGTACAAACCACTATCATTGGGAAACTTTGATGCTGGTATTTAACTATCTCAATTATGCCTCTAAAGAGGTGGAACAGTCATACGTCAGGAGGCACACCTGCACGGGAGTTAAAACAGTGAGCAGTGCTTGTAGAGACACAGCAGGATGGCAGATGTTTCATTCCCTAGTCACTTAACAGTCACAATTCTGAGATAAGGTCCAGTCTCTTGACTTAAATTGAGGGGCAGCAGTAAACAGGTTAGAGGATTGAGTTCCCACCATATATGAACTCAAAGAGACTCACAGAAATAACTTTCTATGTGAATAATAGCAACACTAAAAATTTGGTTATCCCAGTACAAATTATTCAGCAGCTAAGGTTTATTTTTGGAAAACAACTATAGTAGCATTCTTAAGAATGTAAGCTCCTGCCGGGCGGTGGTGGCACACGCCTTTGATCCCAGCACTTGGGAGGCAGAGGCAGGCGGATTTCTGAGTTCCAGGCCAGCCTGGTCTACAGAGTGAGTTCCAGGACAGCCAGGGCTACACAGAGAAACCCTGTCTCGAAAAACCAAAAAAAAAAAAAAAAAAAAAAAAAAAATATATATATATATATATATATGCTCCTTCTTATATTTAAATGCATTGTAGAACCTGAAGTTTCCCAAAATCAGGCACAAAAGCAACAAGTCAGTGTGTCTGGAGTTTTTGATGTATGTAGCATACTGAAGTGTGAATGGGTACATTGCAGTTACCTAACTAGATATAGAAATATCAACACTGAAAAAAATATATCAACACTGATTAAAAAATTTTTATGAGAAAAATATGTGGCAAGTTAACAAGACACATAGAGCAGTCAGTATGGTAGGGTAAGTTCACTGCTATTAACTAGTATATATAATCGAGTGATTGAAATTTTTATATTAACTCATGTGCCAGTTACAAATAACTTATTTCTAGAATCTTTAAATAAAGACATTTAACTTTTTAAAAAAAATATTACTTTGAAATTACAAAAATAAACAGTCTTTTAAAGATTTAATTATATGTATCTGTGTGGGGGTATATGCAAGTTAAGTGCAGGTACCCCAGAAGGCCAGAGTCATCACTGACATCAATGACCATTCCTCCTCCTCCTCCTCCACCACCACCTAACTGAAGTTGTAGATAGTTTGTAAGCTGCAGACTGACTTTGAACTTATTTGTCTATCTCTGCCCCAGTTGCTAGAATTAAAAGCACTTGTCACAATGACCAGCTTTCTGTACATACTCTTAACCTTTGAGCCATCTCTCCAGCCCCAAATCTTTTTAACATTATTAGTGTATGTATATGTGTGGAGGTCAGAGGACTTTGGAGAGTTGACGATCTCCTTCCACTGCAGAATCCTGGGGTTGAACTCAGGTCACCAGGTTTGTGCAGCAACAACCAACAATCATGAAGCCATTTCAACAGCCTGAATATTTCCTCTTTTCATAATAAGTCTTCTTAAGTAAGGTTTTAAGTCAATCATATGCTCCAAACTAGAGGTGCTCAACCAGGGCAATTTATTCCCAAAAATACTTGAAGTTATCACTAATTGCAGAGTCTAGAGGAAGTAGGTAGTGCTTGTGGTATTTTTTAGGCAGACATCGAGGTTGTTGATAAACATCTCACAATGCTCAGGACAGCCTCTCACAATGAGGAATGATCTAACACAGTGGTTCTCAACTTGTTAGTCCTGACCCCTTTGAGGTCACTTACCAGATATCCTGTATCTCGGATATTTACATTATGATTCATAACAGTAAGAAAATTAATTAAGCAGCAACAAAATAATTTTATGATGGAGAGGTACTATGGTAAGGCTAGATAATACAGGAACACACATATACAGTTTCTGTGCTGAGGAAAAACATTAATGAATTTCCACTAATAGACCTTGCAGTAACTAGTTCTCAGTGCTAAGGAACTTGTGCTGAGCCAGAAAGAATTTAGTAATCAAAGGCATGCATCCCATAGATGTATGGAAAAAAATAAACAGAAACACCAGCCACTGGCTTCAGCATTAACTTCCAAAGCAAAAACAAAAACAAAAACAGAAAGAAACAAACAAACAAAAACAAAAAACAAAAACAAAAAACCTTCCTGCCAGGTGGTGGCTTCCCTCTTTATTCCCAGCACTCAGAAGGCAGAGACAGATCTCTGTGAGTTTGAGACCAGCCTGGTCTAGAGAGAAACCCTGTCTTGAAAAACAAAACAACCTTCCTAAGGTTTTACTACGTTTTTCAGCACGTTTTAAGAGGATATAGCTCCAGATACTTATTGAGCATTCTGTCAAAAGCAGGTAAGAATCATGACACAACATCCCAAGGGACTGGGATGACTGGATCACAGGCTAAATGACTCAGGAAATGAGAAATTATCTGGATCTTTATCATACAACTTACTGTAATGTTAGGCTAGTAAGAATCCAAGTCACTTTACAAAGCTGTCAACAATAAGTTCACCAACCAATCTTAAACTGGTATCTAGCATGGGAGTTGGGGTGAGGGGAAGCGGATTAATGCTGAAACATTTTCTGGCTCATGGTAAAATGCTTCCAAAGACTGCAGCAGCCGTACTGCCATATCACTTGCTACAGCCACAAGGAAAATGAACTAAAATATCAAGCTATTCCTTATCTAAACTACAATTATATATCTCAAGAAATGAATCAGACCTAAAATATCCAACTCTTCAAATATTTCAAAAGCAGCATGTGAAGAATAATTATTCAGCTATGTTGACCAACATTTAGCCTGGATGCCTAATTGTTCCCAGGCAACTAAATCTCAAGGTCAATTAAGTTTGCAGGAAGATCTATGTTCTCTGATACAAAGAATGTCAGCTACTTAACCTGGCTTAAAGTCATGCACATTCAGGGGTGGGAGGGGTAGAAAGTTACCTTCTTCTTCTCGATGTTCCTAATTTTGTGTTTAAGGCATATAAGTCCATTATCAATATAGGTTTCATATGCCTGGGAAGGAGATGCAGCAGAACTGAGAGGAGACTGCAGGGGGCTCAGAGCCCGCTGGTTTTCCCCTTGCTGACTGTGGTTCACTTGGGATTTGGCTGACTTCATATTTCCCACTCTTCCCTCCTCTGAATGACCTGAAGGTGACTGGTAACCGAAAAGGGATGAAGAGAGTTGCACCACTGAAACAGATGAGGCTGAAGGATGGGGGCGGAAGGAGTTAAGTACCAATGTAAACTAAAGGTGCACACCGAGCTTTCACTTCTCTAGAAAGCCTTTCTTTAAAATGAAATGAACTCAAAACATAAGGTTGCTTCAGACTCCCCTATTAAGGTAATTGGCTCCAAGCAATAGGCAATAAAGACAGCCTATGCGTAGGCAAAATTTACACTATAGGAACGTTTCTGGAAGTTCTATTCCCCACATGGAGAAGAATTGCCAAGCAAGCAAAAGGCTTCTGATCTCCTCATTCCGAATAATTTCTATAGTCATCAGGGCTGGGGGAGCGGTCACTTCCCACATTAACACCTTTTACCTGAGCCTTTACTGCAGCCCCAACTTCAATCAATCTCCAAAGTCTAAGTGAACCAAGTTTCTTGAACTAGAAAGGTAACGTCTCTTTGGCTGTCCAGGGCCTAACCAAGTGCATCCCCCTGAACACAGCTGCCAAGTCTCACAAACTGCAGCCGAGGTGGCTTCCAGTTGTGTTTACTGTAACTCACAATCATTCACTCCTATACTGGCAAGCCTTCCGCTGCCCTGCACCAAGGAACCGGGAAACCAAGGAGTCGGACAGTTCACCTCTATTCAGGAATCCTGCCTCTAAAGAGCAAGACCAGAGCTAGACAGCCCCTGCACACCACGGCTCGTTCAAGTGCCCCAAGGGTCCGAGTAGAGGAGCCTCAGTCAGAGTTACAGGTCTAAGGGCCCACGCAGCCCACCAGACGCAGAGCACTCTGCAAAGCCGCTGAGGAGTCCGACTCCAGAACGCTGGGCACCACGCTTCTCCACCCAGCTGCGGCCGCGCAGACCCGCCCACCCTGCCGCCGCCCTGCTTCACCTCCCCGGCTGCCTCCGAAGCGCGTGGGAGGCCAGCGCGCAGCAACACCGGCCGACGCCACCCCGCACTCCCTTCTCCCGTCCCTCCCTCCCTCCCTCCTCAGCTTAGCCTGCGGCCACCGCCGACAGTGCAACCAGCCACCTCCACTGCTCGCGCCCAAGTTGTTCCCGCAAGGCGCGCGCAACTTATGTAGGCCGCGCAGAGAGCGACCACGCCCAGATACCGCCTATTTCCGGTCCTCTGCCCCGCCCTCCAGCACGCGAGCTCCCCTTTGGAAGTTTCGCCTTCCGGTGTCCCCTCCCACTCCCCGCACCTCCCCCTCTCGCGCTCTGGACCACCGCAGTCGGCCCTTTTCCGGTACCCGGGACATGCCGGGGACGAGTCCTTTCCGGTATCCCTCTCTGCAAGCCTGTGCTTGGCGGGTTCCTTCCCTGCCCTTCTCTGCAAGCCTGAGGCTCTGCACCTGGTGGCTTGGATGGGCCGGCTTGTTTGAGCCCGCTCTGGCTGGTTGCGTGCCCTAGTGCAGATGATTTCAATCCTTGGAAAAGAGGCAGCAAGTCCTGCGCAGAGGGACCAGATAAACCACCCTTCAGGCTCTAATGGTTTAAATAGGCACTTATAAAACACAAGAGCACCCTTGTCCCCCAGATGATTTTTTTTTTCATTGTAGAATGAAGAAGATCACCATTCCCTCTCAGAGGACTCAGCCTGTAAGAGCAGAATGCTATGGGACAGCCCTGCCACCAGACCAGAGTAGATGACTGCAGCCTTTTTAATAGGAGGGTGTGCGCCAGGTCTATGTGTTGCTATGAAGCAATTCATTTCATTAGCACTGAAAGAGCTGGTGAAATTACTTGTTGGGTTGCATAAAGTTAGTAGAAAACACGAAGAATATCAACTTCTGAAGGACTGGTGATGATTCCTGTATCAAATGAGGTTTTAGAGATGGCTTAGTTCTAGTCCTAGGGAGGCAGGAACAGACCTGAACAAAAGACACTACCCCATAAACAAAATAATAAAGTTAATAAATTAAAACTTGCTCCCAACTTCTGTCTAAGTATTTTAGCAAATAGAATTGGTTTTAAGTCCTATCCTTGAGGCAAGGATAATTATTTAGAACAGGACAGTCAAAAGCATAATCAAGTAAACAAAAGTCTGGCCAAAACCACACAAAAATCACCTTGGCTTTGGCACTTCTTGATTTTTGCCTTTTTACCATCTGAGTCCATTCTGGTAGTATTATATATCTTATTGTGTTTTATTCAATTTTTAACTATTATGTGTATTGATATTTTGCCTGCATGTATGTTTATGCATCATGGTTGCCTGGTGCCTGTGTAGGTCAGAAAAGGGGTGTTGGATACCCTGGAACTGGAGTTATAAACAGTTGTGAACCACTATGTGGGTGCAGGGAATTGAACACAGGGAGGGCTTGTGGAAGAGCAGCCAGTGCTCTTAACAACTGAGCCATCTCTCCTCCCTTTCATGTTATGTACCTTAATGCTGTATTTTAGCTTTGAATCTCTGAACCCCACATTCAGCTTGAATATTAGGCAAACATTATGTTGTCTGTTTTTCTCATTATAACCAGACAAAGAATAGGCTGCTGAACTGAGTCGAGAAGGCTAATACACTTACCCTTTGCCACACAGAGTGGTCATGAAGCCTGTGATGAACACACCTTCAGATAACTGAACTGACACATTTTCATTAGCATATGCCTTTGTTGACCTGTGCTAATAATGAACCAAAAAATAATATTTCCAACAGGGGTGGTGGCACATACCTTTACAGGCACATACCTCCCAGCACTCAAGAGGCTGAGGCAGGAGGATCATAAGTTTGAGGGTATCCTGGACTACAAAGAGAAACTGATACTCTCACTCCCCCACCCTCCAAAAAAAAGGATTTCCAGGTTTAGCATAACTATCATTAGATCCAGTGGAAGAGTTGTTAATAAATCTGTTAATTTATTTAACAACATGGACAGTAAGGATGGATCAAGAGAAAATACAAAAGCACAAATAATTAAATTTCAGGTACAATGAGGTATAGTTTGTATAAGCCTGTAATGACACTAGTAAGAGAAAGCCCCACAATAATGTTGCAGCAATGTTTTCTGAAAATTAAAAAAGGAGAATGAGGTGGGGAAAACTCTCAACTTTTCATGCCAGCTCTTAGGCAGCTGAGGCAGGAGAGGAGGATCATGAGCTCCAGGCCAGCTTGTACCACTTAGGTACAAAACAGAAGAGAGGGGTTCATAAGGGTGAGGATGGGATGCAGTGGTAGATTGCCTGCCTAGTGTGTATGAGATCCAGGATTCCATAGCTAGCACAACAACAATTGTAAATAAGAATTTAAAAGTATTTAGAGATAGAGCCAGAAAGGAGGCTTAGTGGTTAAGAGTTGGCGGCTTTTCCAGCCGACCTGAATTCAATTCTCAGCATCCACATGGGGGCTCACAACTGTCTGTCTAATTCCTTCTTCTGCCTTCTATGGGCATCAGGCATGTATATTGTTCAGAGACACACATGCTTGCAAAAAGATAATGTCATAACACATAAAATTTAAAAGAAAACAAAAAACAAAAAAATGTTTTCCAGGTGTAGTGGGGCAGCCTACAACTCTAGTACTCTAGGAAATAGAGGCAGATCACTATGAATTCAAAGCTAGCCTGGTCTATATAAAGAGCTCCAGATCAGCCAAGACTTCATAGACCCTGTTACAAAACAAAACAAAGATAATAATAATTAATAAAACAATGCATCCTTTTTATTTTGGAAAGGCATACCTCTAGAACTTTCAGACAGATGTTTTATTTTCTTTCCCCAGTTCCTTATTTTTCATAAAACTTTTGTCTCACCAACTGGAAAGCAGTATTTGTAGACTCAAACTTTACCATGAAATTACTATATTCCAGATGAGTAAAAAATGTCACTTTTAATCAATGAGGGAAAAAAACATATTCAGTGCATTCAAAAATACTTGTTGGACACCTGCAGTGCTGGGGCCACCCATATAAACGTCAGGGAGACAACCCAGCACCAGTCCACGTGGAATTGAGCAGGGACTCAAAAGTTGCAAATAAGACTGGGTACTGCTGCACATGCCTTGAATTCCAGCACTTGGGAGGCAGAGGCCACAGGATATCTATGAGTTAGTTCAAAGCTAGGGCAGTCTACATTGTGTGACCCTAGCTCAGAAACAAAACAAACAAAAAACAAATAAAAAAAAAACCTACAGTTATAAATGGCAAAACAACTTGATAAATAAAACAGGAACAAAAAACCTAAAGTTTTTGTTTGTTTTTTAATGTGTGCAAGTGTTTTATACTTATGTGTGTGGTGCCTTCAAAGGCTGGATAGAAGAGGGCTTCAGATTCCCTGGAACTACACATACAGACAGTTATAAAGTGCTATGTAGATGTTGGGAATCAAACTTAGGCCCTCTTCGTGAGCAGCCAGTATCACCAACATTGATGCAAAAGTGGATTACATAGTTTTGTTTTGTTGTTTTGTTTATTGAGACAGGATTTCTCTGTGTAACATTCCTGACTGCCCTGGAACTTGTGCTGTAGACCAAGCTGGCCTTGAACTTAGAGAGCTCTGCCTACCTCTACCTCTGCCCCTCTGCCCCTCTGCCCCTCTGCCCCTCTGCCCCTCTGCCCCTCTGCCCCTCTGCCCCTCTGCCCCTCTCTGCCCCTCTGCCCCCTGCTCCCTGCCCCTCTCTGCCCCTCTGCCCCTCTGCCCCTCTGCCTCTACTTCTGCCCCTCTGCCCCTCTGCCCCTCTGCCCCTCTGCCCCTCTGCCCCTCTGCCCCTCTGCCTCTACATCTGCCCCTCTGCCCCTCTGCCCCTCTGCTCCTCTGCCTCTGCTGGGATTAAAGGCCTATGCAACCTCATGGTGGCTCACAGCCATCTATGATGGGATCCAGTGTCCTCTTCTGGTGTGTTTGAAGACAGTGATAGTAATGTTCACATACATAAATAAATAAATCAGAAAAAAAAGTGCTACTTTGAATTCTTTTTGTGATTACTCTCAATTGTGGCACAGGCCTCTAATCTCAGCAGTCTCTAATTCCAGGAGTCTGGAAAAGGAAAATCTTTGCAAGTTGGAGGCCAACCTGGTTGGCAAAGTGAGAATCTGTCTCGTGTAAAAACAAGCTGGAAAAATGGTTCAGTCAACAAGTGCTTGCCATATAGGCATGAAAACCCAAGTGCTTGGATCCCCACATTAAAAAAACAACAACAACAACAACAAAAAAACCACATTATGATAGGATGCTTCTGCAAACTAAACAGAGAGGCAGAGATAGAACACCTTGGGCTTGCAGGCCAGCCAGTCTAGCAGAAGTGGTAAGGAGTTCCAGTTTCAGCAAGAGACCTTGTCTCAAAAAATAAGAAGGCAACTGAGGAAAATGCCCATAAATGACTTCTAGCTTCCACATGCACACAAGCGAATATACACACAGACTACGCATCGCAGTGAAGAAGATTAACTAGACAAAGCTGCGCAAGGAAGCTCTGTATCCCCCATGGCAACTGAGCTTCTGACTCATTGATATAAACTGATGTAAATTGCTATCCATCTCCCTCATCCATCATAATTTTATTTTTAAAGCTGTTGGAAATTAGCCTCTTTCAAATCATGCCACACTCATTAAAGCTTTAAAGCGAATGTCTGTACCAGAATAAATTTGGTTAATTATTCGAAAAATAATATTTCCTGTAATCTCAGTAGGAATTCTGAGAGAATGATATTCTTCCTACCGGTTAGCAACCCACAGGCCTTGGTGAATAAAAGGAAATTAACATACTGATCTTCATAAGAAAGAGCAAAATACACATCCCAGGGAAAGTTCAGCCAAAAGCCAGGATAAGTCTTTACAGTGGTGGCACGCCTTTATTCCCAGCACTTGGGAGGCAGAGGCAGGCGGATTTCTGAGTTCGAGGCCAGCCTGGTCTACAGAGTGAGTTCCAGGACAGCCAGGACTACACAGAGAAACCCTATCTGGGGGGCGAGGGGGTAGTTCTTAAAACAGGACAGCCCGAGCGGTGGTTTGGTTCCCAGTTGCCAGACTACTTAGAAAGAATTAAGAGGTGTGGCCTTGTTGGAAAAGGTGTGTCACTGAGAGTGGGCTTTGAGGATTCAAAAGCCCTTGTCAGGCCTCTTTTGTCTCTTTTTCAATGCTTGCTTCCTGTTGATAAAATGTGAGCTCTTGCCTGGAGTGGTGGTGCATGTGTTTAATCTCAGCACTTGGAAGGCAAAGGCAGGCAGATCTCTATATGTTCAAGGCCAGCTTGATTTACAGATCAATTTCTAGGACAGTCACAGCTATGTAAAGAGACCTGGGGGCTGGGGGGGGGATGTAAATTCTCATTGACCAATCCAGTGCCATACCTTGCCTGACTGCTGCCATACTCCCCACCATGATGGTAAGTTGCCTTGGCCTTGGTGTCTCTTCACAACAATAGGAAAGTAATTAAGACAGCCCCCATCTTGGAAGAGTGCAGATCCCCATTCACATGCTTCACACTGCTGGAGAGTACATACGTCCAAGGAGACAGCACAGATGTTGCTGCAAATAGAAACACACAGGACTCCAGGTCAACGCTAGAGTAGCATCTTCTCCAGGATAACTGCTGTTAGTGTCTCTATCACCGTACTAGTCACTTTGAGTTGCTATGACAAAAGTTCCTGACATCAATCTAAAAGAGATAAATAAAGTCACATTTTCAGAGGTTCCCTTCTACAAACCACTTGTTCTGTGGGGACTGCAAGGAAGAGACTCTTACCCCATGGCAGCTAAGAAGCCCATCATGGGAGAGAGCAAGGACAAGATCAAACTATGAAACTGAGCTAGCACTCTCTTATCAGCACAATGAAGATAGAAGAAGTAGAAGGATCACTTTGAGTTAGCTGGTCTGGTCTGGGCCACATAGTGGAACCAGTCTGTGATGGTTTGTATAGGCTCAGCCCAAGGGGTGGCACTATTAAAAGGTGTGGCCCTGTTGGAGTGGGTGTGGCTTTGTTGGAGTAGGTGTGCCATTGTAGGGGTGGACTTTAAGACTCTCATCCTAGCTGCTTGGAAGTCAGCATTCTGCTAGCAGCCTTCAGATGAATATGTCAGATGAATGTGTCAGCTCCTCCTGCACCATGCCTACCTGGATGCTGCCTTGTTCGAATCTTGATGATAATGGACTGAACTTCAATTAAATGTTGTCCTTTATAAGACATGCCTTGGTCTGTTCACAGCAGTAAAACCCTAACTAAGACAATAAAAACAAAACAAAACTTTTCTTTTATTGAGGGAGGGTGTCTTAGTTACTGTTCTATTGCTGTGAAGAGATACCATGCCCACGTCAACTCTTATAAAAGAAAGCATTTGATTGGGACTGCTTTACAGGTTCAGAGGTTTTAGTTCACTGTCATCATAGCAGGAAGCATGGCCGCACACAGGCACACATGGTACTGGAGAGTTAGCTGAGAGTTCTACATCTGGATGGGCAGGCAGAGGAAGAAAAGGAGACATTGAACCTGGCTTAAGCACTTAAAACCCCCCAGTCTCAACTCTGTTTAAAAAATTTAAAGTTCAAAGTTTCTTCTGAGACTTATGGCAATCGACTAATGGTAACTTCCTGTAAAATCGAAATGAAAAACCAGATCACAACTAGATGGTGGTGGTGCACACTTTTAATCCCAGAATGTAGGAGACAGAGGCAAGCAGATCTCTGAGTTTGGGGCCAGCCTGGTCTACAGAGGGAGTTCCAGGACAGCTAGAGTTACACAGAGAAACATTGTCTTGAAGAAAAGAAAAGAGAAAGAAAGAAAAAAAAATATAAGTATATCACATACTTCCAACATACAATGGCATAGAATAATATACATTACCATTCCAAAAGAGGAAGGAAGCATAGTGAGGAAATACTGGACCAAAGCAAGACCAAAAAACAATTGGGCAAACTCCAAAATCTGCCTCTCCATGTCTGGTGTTCAGATCAACACTTTCAGCTTTGTTGACTACAAGACGCTTCTCTCTCTTGGGCTGATTCCATGCTGATTCCATTCCCTGTTGGCAGCTCTCTTTGCGGGTATCTGATGACTCTGGCATCTCTAACATCTTGGGGTCTCTAAGGCAATCCAGGATTTACCTTCACAGGCTCACACAATGGCCTTTCTGGACCTCCATGCAGGGACATCCCTGAAACATGCTTGGCCTCAATGATTTTCCTTCGTTGTGGAGGGAGATTCCATAACCTCTTTCCTGTATCCTTGATTCTAAAGCCAGAACCACGTGGCCAAAGCTGCCAAGTTCAGCTGCTTGCTGGGGCTGGAACATGGCCCTCATGTTCAAACACATTTTTTGCCAGCTTTCTGTTTTTGATGGTTCCTTTCACTGCCTAAGCTTGGCTGTCCTGGAACTTGCTCTGTAGGTCAGGATGGACTTGAACTCAGATATCCACCTGCCTCTGCCTCCCAAGTGCTAGAATTAAAGGCATGTACCACTGTATCTTACCATAAGCTATTCTTTTGCTTTTCACAAGTTGTAAACCTTTTGAGCCAGGCCCCCACAGTTTAAGTCACCCTCAGCACCACTGTCTCCTGTGCTTCTATTAATATGACCCATTAAGTGCCATTTAAAGTATTCAACTGCTTTTCTATTTTGTTTTTGTTTTTGTTTTTGTTTTTCGAGACAGGGTTTCTCTGTGTAGCCCTGGCTGTCCTGGAACTCACTCTGTAGACCAAGCTGGCCTCGAACTCAGAAATCTGCCTGCCTCTGCCTCCCAATTAATATATGAATTTAACTGGGTTAAAAGATACCCAGATAGCTGGTTAAAATGTTGCATCTGACTGTATATGTGAAGATGTTTCCAGAAAAAATTAGCGTTCAAATGTAGGGACTGAGTGAAGGAAAATACATTCACCAAATATAGTGTGTATCACTACAAGAACACAAGAAGAGCACAGTCAGAACAAAGAGTAAACTTACTCCACTTGAGCTAGGATAGACACTTTGATCAGTCTTGCCTATTACCGAGTGCTTCCTGGTCCTCAGGTCTTTCTTTAGCTAGAAGGAAAGTCTACCAAGGTCTCCAGCTTGCAAACTGGTACCACTTCCTACTTCCCCTCTTTCTGTTGCTAATGATCTCATCTCCCCCCAGTGTTGTCAACTGCTCTTAGGAGAGGCTTGTGTAGTAAGAAACTCGGGCAAGCCTTTAGCTAAAAGGCTATGAGAAAATGAAGACTTAGTAGAACAACTTGCAAGGACCCTCGCCCACCTAATAGTCCAAGTGAGTAGGCAGATGATCCTTCTTGACTGAGTTTTAACTGCCTCTGAGAACATAACCAGCGTTCAATCAGACCTCTGATCCACAGAGATTGAACTAATAATAGCTGTGTTAAACCAGGCATGGTGGTGCATGCCTTTGATCCCAGAACTCATGAGGCAGAAGCAGGTAGATCTTTGTGAGTTCCAGGCCAGAAAGAGTGAAATCCTGTCTTTAAAAAAAACTTATATTAAGCCATTAAATACTAAATCTATGGGTAATTTCTTTTGCCGAGAACAGAGAAGAAAAATTCTTTTAACAGGTTAAACAGCATCCTACAAATATCAGCTAATAACAGAATTCTCTAGTCCCTTCCCTGTCCTCCAATACTCACATCCTGGTGAACAGAACCACTCACTCCAAGTTGATCAAACCAAAAGGAAGAAAAACATATTTAATTCTCTTTTTTAAAAAATTAAATTTAACTTTTTTTTACTTATTCGCTTTACAATTCTCTTTTTTTAAACCTTCCTCTTTTACATAGAACAAGCTTCATGAGTATCTCAGTAAGAACACTTCAGGAGTGTATTGAATTAAGGTTGAGTTATTTTTAATGAGGGAGAGACAGAGACGAAGAGAGCAGGAGGGAGGGAGGAGAGAAGGAGAGAAAGATGGAGAGAGAGGAAGGGAAGAGAGAGAAAGAGAGAGAGGGAGAGAGGGAGAGAGAGAGACAGAGAAAGAGAGAAAGAGGGAGGGAGAGAAAGAGAGAGAGAGAGAGAGAGAGAGAGAGAGAGAGAGAGAGAGAGAGATCCTATGTGTCTATGTCTAGAGCTTCAAGCCGGAGAGAAAGTGATTAAAAAAAAAAAACAGGACAGACAGAGAAGGAAGCCAAGGTCATTCAGGGTCTTGAGGGCAATAGAAGAGGCTTAGGTTGTTACTCAAAGTGTGACAGGAAATGAAGAGAGGACATTAAACAGAGTAATTGGATGATGTCATGATTTAATAGTTTTAGTTCTTGTATAAGACCCTTTGGCTTCAGTGTGGAATAAAAGTTATAAGTTAAGGGTGAGGCAGAGAGACAAGCAAGGCAAATGCTTAGTATTCTACGCTGGCAACGGTCTCGTACTTCAGGTCAAATGCACTGGTAATAAAATGTACCTCAGGCGGAAGGCCTCTTGGCCTTGGTGAGCTGATCTAGACCTCCAAACTGTTCCAACCCTGACTTCCATCTCCAGCTGCTTCTGGCTGTTCATCTGATGCCGCCCCCACCCTGCTCAATGCTGCTCTGGACAGGCCTCTGGTATTTCAGGATTGACATGCCCAGTACTGTGATCTGATACTATCTCCTACCACTAACTATACTCACTGGCTCTCGCCTTTGACATTGGTCCCTTTCTCTGCAGGTTATTCTGTAGATAGATAGATAGATAGATAGATAGATAGATAATCCATCCCCTTGTGTGTGTGTGTGTGTGTGTGTGTGTGTGTGTGTGTGTGTGTGTGTATAGAATATTCTCTAGGTCTGCCATTTAACATGGGTGATGTAGGTTTTTTGACCAAAATAAAGTGAGTTTCTTGAGATCAAACCCAGGAGCCTTTCACATGCTAGTCACACACTCCACCATTCTATCTTCTCAACCCCCTTTCCCTCCCTTCTCTTCTTCCTGTCTTCCTTTTCCTTTCTTTTTTTACAATACAGGTTTATTAAGAAGAATGCTCATTTATTTTAGTTCCGTGCCAATTTGTTTTAGTAGAAAGTCCAATGTATTATAATAAATTTCACAGCAACTACTCGTTGTTGCTGGATATAGTAGCTTGTTTTACATGGCATCCTCAAGATCTTCCTATAAGCACTTGTTTGTCTTCCTCCTCTTCTCCTTCCTTCCCTTCTTTTTCTTTTCATGTCCTTTATCTTCTTCTTCCTCCTCTCCTTCCTCCTCTTCCCTCTCCTTCCCCTCTTCCTCCTCTTCCCCCTCCTCCCCCTCTCCCTCCTTCTCCTCTTCCTCACTCCTTCTCTTCTTCCTCCCTCTCCTCCTCTTCCTCCCTCTCCTCTTCTTCCTCCCCCTTCTACTCCTCCCCTCCTCCTCCTCTCTCTCCTTCTCCTCCTCTTCCTCCCTCCCTCTCCTCCTCCCCTCTTCTTCCTCC
>JANHMN010000008.1:63041701-63102568 GCA_030674055.1 Rhabdomys pumilio | reverse complement strand
CCTTTTTACACTTTTGTTTTGAAGCAGGGTCTTCAACTCATAGTCCTACTTTTCCAGCTCTCCAGTAGCTGTGAGGAAGCACAGCCCTAATGTATGCATTCTGCCATAGCCACTCTTTCTTTGACCATTTGCTACAGCAGAGCTTCCAATGTTTCCTCAGGTCATAGAAGCTATACCTGTAAGACACAACCTTACAGTGTATTAGCGCCATCTCCTGGACTAGCCCAGGCATCAATACTGTACCATGAAAAAAATGTAAGCAAACTCTCCCTTTTCCCATTTTAAATTCAGTTCCCTGTGGCCCCCAGGATCCAGTCCCACAAACATACCCCAGTTCCTGAGGATACATATTAGCCAAGGCCTACAACTACTTCAGGGTACAATCTTTCCTTTCCCTCCAAAGCAGGTTCCACGCCTCTGGATCTGATGACTAAGACAAATAGTGAGCCAGGGCTACACAGAGAAACCCTCTCAAACAAAACAAACAAATAAACAAACAAACAAAAATCAACAACAATAAAACATGACCACACATAGACATAAAATAAACGTTTAAAAATAATCATTTTTTAAAAGGTGACAAGGTACTAGCCAAGCTTTGGCAGACCACGCTTGCAACCCCAGTATTTGACAGGCAGAACCAGGAGGGTCAGGAGTTCACGATTCTTCCTACCTACATATAGTGAATTTTAGTCTATTCTGGGCTACTTTTTAAAAACAAAACAAAACAAAAGACAGGTATCACTGTGGCCTGGAAAGCCTGACATAGACTAGAATATATCCAGTTCAGGTTTCTTAATGCAATCTACAGTCTCAATGATATGCTTCAAATCAGTTTTTTAACATTTTTATTTTTGTGTTTAATTATGTGTATATGCGTCTGTCTGAGGAGGGGGGATGTACATGTTGAGTGAGGACTTCCACAGAGACCAGAAGAGGATGTCAGATTCCCATGTAAATACAGGCTTGGTTGACAACCTGAGTTCAACCCCTGGGATACACACACACACACACACACACACACACACACCCAGAGGGAGACACACACACAGTAAATAAGTAATAATTTAAATTTTAAATTAAAATAAGACAAAAAATAAGCAAATACATTTAGTTTAGAAATAGACTGACAGTGATGAAACTGTGGTCAACAGCTGCTGGCTTATTCACACTGCACCTCTCTGGGCAGGTGTCTGCCCACAGAGGCAGTATTCTGGGTGACAATATGCAGAGGAGGGCATTAATGTGCTTTCTCTCTATTCTTGACAATTTAACTGCAGAAAAAGATAAAAGAGCTAGACATGTTACACACCTATGTAAACCCAATACTCTGGAGGCTAAGACAGACTGCTGTAAAGTGCCAAAGCAGTGGGCATCGTTCCAAGAAAAATGAGTGGACTGGAAAGATGGCTCAGCAGTTAAGCACTGGCTGTTTTCACAGAGGACCTGAGTTCAGTTCCCATGGCTGCTAGCTAGCAATCCTGATCCAACAACCTCTTCCAGCTTCTAAGAGCATCAGGAATGTACAACAGTGCACATAAACATACAGACAAAACACTTATACACAAGACGTTCACATAAATTGTAAAAAAAAAAAATTAAAAAGAAAGAAGTAATGGTTGAGGCTCTGAGTTTAGTATGGTCACCCTGCTTCTGCTTCTCAATTCTGGGATTATCCTGGCTAAACAAACAGAAACAGATTGTAAATTGAGTGTGTTGACTCAGGCTGTAATCTCAACACTCATGGCAGGCGTAGGCAGGATTCCCTGAGTTCGCCTCAAGTTTGAGGCCAGTCTAGCTCAAGTAAGATCCTGTGGGGAGAAGGGCAGCTGGAGAGTTTACTCAGTGGTTTAAGACCGGTTCTATTCTCAATACTCACATGGCAGCTCACAACTTTAATTCTAGCTCCAAGGATCCCAAGACATATGCATATAGCAAAACATCCATATATATAAAATAAAATTAAAAAGAAAGAAACCATTTTTAATGTTTACATTTGGGCTGAAGTAACTAAACTATGGGTGAAGCAACAGATTAGCTCATTTTTGTCCTAAAATATTAGGGTGACCATTCAACAAGTTTATCTAAAGTGAGGGGGTATTAAGAAAGTAAAAGTGGGCCGAGCAAAAGGTGGTGGTGCACACCTTTAATCCCAGTACTTGGGAGGCAGAGGCAGGCGGATTTCTGAGTTCAAGGCTAGCCTGGTCTATAGAGTGAGTTCCAGGACAGCCAAGGCTATACAGAGAAACCCTGTCTCAAAAAAACAAAACAAACAAACAAAAAAAAAAAACCAAACAAACAAAAAAAGAAAGTAAAAGTGTTAGGCTACCATTAATGCAAATTCTCAACAAAGAATTAATTTTAAAATATAAATATATACATTGTTATTAATATATTTTAAAAAGAAAAGGCCACTTATCTGATAATAAAATTTTATCTGTTTCGTCAAAAAAAAAAAAAGGAAAAAGGAAAAAGAAAAAAAAAGAAAAAAGAAAAAGAAAGTAAAAGTGTTTTCTTACTTTCTCTTAACTATTACTTGTGCATATTTATCTGTGAATATGTGTGAATCCCTAGAGGGCCTTGGGTGGTCTTTATCACTTTCCACCTGTTCCTTCGGAGACAGCACGCTCAACTCAGGGCTAAAAGTGTTTGTGGACCTTGTTATGTGGGTTCTAGGATCCAAACCCCAGTCCTCAAGATTGGCAGAAGCAGTAAACTGGTAAGCCATTCTCCAGTCGTCAAAGTTTTGTCATTAAAGGGTTGGTAGGGGAATGCCTATTGGGAATGCCTACTGGGCATAGAGGCACAGCAGAGGCAAGTACATCTTGGTGAGTCCCAGGCCAGCCCCGTCTACATAAATCCAGCCGAAATTATTCAGGTTAGCTCAGAGAGCCACCTGTGGAATTTCTTTCTTTCCTTTCTTTCATGTGAGTACACTGACACTTCTGGTGAGACACACCAGAAGAGGACATCGGATTCCCATTACAGATGATGGGAATTGAACTCAGGACCTCTGGAAGAGGAGTCAGTGCTCTTAACCTCTAAGTTATCTCTCCAGCCCAAGTGCTGGGATTAAAAGCGTGTGCAACCACCAACCTGTTGAGATCCTGTCTTTTAAAAAAGGTGCCTACATGCTTAATGAGCTTTTCACTAGCGCCACCTGGTGGGCATTCATAAAGTAATGCACCAGAAGAAAATTGTCTGAGCCGGCTTCCTGGGATGGTTTTCTCAGTGCTTCAGCAGCTTGCAGTCTATGAAATGGTCTTGTTATTGAACTTGGGGATTATAGACTGTGCCCCCAGCCAGGCTTTGTGAGTCTGAGGACAGGTATTCTAATTGAAGCTGAGTTTGCAACTTGGTGTTAAAGCTCAGAGGCCCCAGGTAACCTGCAGAGAGGCTGTGAGATTATAAGGGATTTGCCATTTCCCATAAGAAGCAGGGACCTTGAGTGGTGGAACAGTTAACAGTGAGTTTGTGAAAGAAGCTCAGGACCAAGAATACACTTGTTTCTTAAACAACAGCAACACAACTGCTCAGTTCCTTTTTAAATACTTACCAGAGACCTGCTTAAAAACTTGAGATTGCTGAGCCATTATTTAAGACTGAAACATAAACACAGGAACAAATCCCATCTTTCCTTGCAGCTGCAAAATCCCCTGCCTGAAGTTAAGTGCAGGTAAGCTATGTAAGTATAGACATTCTAAAACAGAGTAATTTCTTCCTTTCCAGACATGGAGACAAAGGGGTAACTCTGATTTTAGTCACTTTCTACACCGGATGAACATTTGTCTAAGATCCCCAAGACTCAACATATCACTATAATAAGCAGCCATTACCCATGGTTTTGGGAACATGATACCAACAATGAGTAACCAAACTCCACTGCTAGCAGGAGAAATTGTCCAACAGGGCCCTCTGGTTCCTTTCTCTTGTGAGTGAGCCTGTGAAATTACCTTCCTTTGATCCAACCTTGCTGTCTCCTCCCTTTCCAGTCCCAGTTCATTAAACATCACACTACTGCCAGGCATCAGGATGATAGATTGATATATAACATTAAGAAACCTTTCCCAGGACACTGGACTAAGGGTGCCTGGAAAGCTTCAGCTCTACACTGACAGCTGTCAAGTAAGTTCTGGATGTTTTGAACCTGTCCGTGAAGACTCACATTTTTAACATGGGATTTCATATACCTCAGGTGGTCTAGAATTGTGATCTTCCTGCCTCCACTTTCTGTAATACATTTCAAATCGGCATTAAAAAACAAAACTGGGGTTCTGGATCAGCTGCTGTCAAGTATGGTGAGCACACTAAGTTCAGATCCCTAGTTGCCAGTCATGTTGGGTTACAGTCATTATGGCTGTAATATCGGTGTTGGGAGGTGGAAGCAGGGGGGGTCCCTGGTGTTTCTAGTTATGCCCCAGCTTTAGTAAGACATCTTGTTTCAAACATTAAAGATGCACACATCAACCACATAGAAACAGGTGAACTCATCTTCCATGACCAGCCTTTGTAGGAAGCAGAAAACTTTTATATTGGATCAAAGAAGCACTGGCTGCTGGACCATCAAGCTGGTTTATAAAGAAAGCAAACAATGTGGGCTGGAGACTTAAGAGCAAGGGCTGCTTTCCTTCTCCAGAAGAAGGAACACCAATGCACACAAATTAAGAATAAATAAATCATTAAAAAAAAGAAAGCAAGCAAACATTGTCTGATAGCGTGGCACCACTCAGTAGGTAGAGGTTAGTCTCTGAGTTCAAGGCCAGCCTGGTCTACAGAATGAGTTCCAGGACTATGAGAGTTATAGAGAAACCCTTTTGTTTTGAAGAGAAAAAAAGAAAGCAAACAGGAATCAGAAAAGCAGGCTTTATTCAAGTTACACCCTTTACACTTCCACTCAGCTACAGAAGGTTTGTTTAAGTTTGGTGCTGCAGAAGTTTGTTCTAAGTGATTTGGATATGAGAAGGCTCTCACAGGCTCGTATGTTTGTATGTTTGGGCTGCAGCTGGTTGAAGTGTGGCAAGAATTAGGTGTGGGCTTGTTGGAGGTGTATCACTGGGATTGGGCTTTGAGGAATCAAGCCCACCCAGCTTTCTCTACCTCTTGGTCTCTTTCATGATTGTTGTCTCAACCTGTAAGCTCTCAGCTGATTCAGCTTCATGCCAGACTGTCTGCTGTCACATTCCCCACCATGATGGCCATTGACTTATCCTTCTGAAACTGTTAAGCAAGGCCCCAATTAAATGCTTTCTAAATTTCTCTGGTCATGGTGCAGAAAAGACTGAACTTTGCAGGTTAAGTTGATCGGTGTTTAAGGTCACTTGGCTCACAGGTGTTTTCGGAACAGATGTACCTTCCTACTTCCATACTGTGGTAGCATTATAGATCAAAATGCCAGAGTGTTGGTTCAATTTGTCCTAGTTCATCAATTTCAGGAACCTAGACTTCTCTGGGAAGAGAATCTTAATGCCTCTGTGATGGTTTGAATAGGAATGGCCTCACAGGTACATATATTTGAATGCTTGGTTTCCAGTTGGTCAACTGACATGTGGCCTTGTTGGAGATGGTGGGTTTTGAGGTTTCAAAAGCCTCAGCTAGGTTGTTTTTCTGTCCACTATTTACTGGTAAGGGTGTAAAGCCCTCAGCTACTTGCAAGCACCATGCCTGCCATGATTAACAAACTAACCCTCTGAAACCATAAGCAAGCTCCCACCTAAATGCTTTATCAGAGTTGCCTTCTGGACATGGCGTCTCCTCACAGCAAAAGAATAACTACGGCAGCCTCCATAATATGTGGTATATTTTCCTGATTAATGATTGATGTTGGAGGGCCAAGCCCACTGGGGAATTTGCCACTCCTGGGTAGGTGGTCCCTCCCGGGTTGTAGAATCATGAAAAGCAAACAGTCAGCAGCTTTCCTCTATGGTCTCAGCTTCAGTTCTTGCCTTGACATTCTGACTCTTGACACTAGAAGGACAGAAGCAAACAGTCTATACACAAGCTTTCCAGCTCATGGAAAACTGGAATATGAAGTCTGAGAAACAAGTTCTGTATAAGCACTCTGACTCTTGGCCACACTAAAAACAGAGGAAAAGCGATCTTGAGTGTGCCACATCACATGTGTTAAAGTCTGAGGAAAATTGTGGGAGCTAGTTTTCTCCTACCTTGTGGGTTCCAGAGACCCAAAATTCCAGATTGTCAGGCTTGGCAGCACATAGCCATCTCGCCTGCTAAACAGTGATCACCAAGGCCAGTCTGGATACATTAACTCTCTCAAAAACTTTGTTTAAAGCTTCTATCTTTGATTTTATTTCAAGTTCCTCATAATTCTGTAAAGTTGTTTCACACAAATGTCCAGGTCTAACTCTTCCCACAGAGAAGAAACCTTGGACATTCCACTCAAGTAAAACCACAGCATGAAGTACTTTGTATGTCAGCTGCCATACCAATTTATCCTAGAGTCTAAAGAGTATTTGCTACCCAACCCCTGCTCATCAAAAATAAAGCTTACACCATGTCGCCATAAAAAACATTTCTTAAATTTTATATTCATTTTACGTAAATGCATGGTTTTGTCTTCATTAATCTGTGTCTCTTGTGCCTGCCTGGTCCCCAAGGAGGACCGAAGGCATCAGAGCCCCAGGAACAAAAGCCAGAGATGGTTTTGAGCTGTCATGTGGGTACTAGGAATCCATCTTGGATCCTCTCCAAGAACAGTCAGTGCTTTTAACAACTAACCTATCTCTCCAGACCCTGAAAAAATTCTTACCAGAGACCTTTAAAACAAAGTCACAAGACAGATTTTATTTTCTAATAAGACTAAATTTATTCAATACCCTAGAGTAAAAGTTTTGATTATAAGTATCCAACAGTATAAAAAGTACAAAACAGATCTGTAGATTTCTAATATATTAATACAAAGTGCATGACTACATACAGTACACCCTACAGGCAGAGAGTGGAGGGGAGAAGGCTGTGGTTGAGGTCTAGTAATAAATAAATAAATACAGAAGTAGAGATGATCCATCAAAGTATATTCTACCACCAATACTGCAGCCAAAATGTACAAAAAAAAAAAAAAAAAAAAAATCCCATGTCAAAGTAACGCAGGAGAATGGTAATGGCTGGACTCTGTACTATACCAGGGATGTGGAGAAAGGACCCACTCATTGGGCAGTCTGTGCATGTGGTAGCTTGTACTAGGTAGGTTTTTCCCAAAAGGAAGAAATACAAATGTAAAACTATAGGATGCCACAAACTGTGGCTTCTCCTTGTTGTGAAACTCTAAAAGACTTTTAAAATCCAGTTTCTAAAATAATCATGAGGAACAGAATACTAAGGCAGCCACGGACACCTCCTCTACGAGGCCTCAGGTGGCACTACTGTTTGTCCTGAACTTTGAGAAGAGGCAATAAGACAACTTCAGTTGGGTTCGGCTGAGAAGCCAACGGAATCATTGAGATCTAGGTGTGGTGCTCCATTCAGCTATCGTGATGTTAAGAACACAACCCAACCAACCAACTTAGCCCCAACACACAACTCTTCTCTTCTAGTCAACTTTAAATAGTGGGAGGAAAACAATGAAACAACAAAACCCCAAACCCTAATAAGGTCTATGACAAGGCAAAGAACTACTCTATAGATAAAACCTCCACAAAGGTCAACTGAGGTAATCCAGAGCTAGAACTGAATCATGTGGATTTCAGTGAATCCCAGACAGTCGTGTTAACACCAATTATTTACATACTGTAAGCCCTCTAAGAAACGTGTCCCAAGCAGCATCAACTGTGCCCCCCCATGCACCCCAGGACTTACACATTCTGATTAAGTAGTTTCTAACCACATGTGTTCTCTACTTTGTGGTGATGCTTTGGTACTATCCCTATAGAACCTGGCCCATTCTAGAGGCAGATCCCCAGAAGAGCTGGTTCTGTTTTACAAGATCGACATAGTCTTTTATCAATATGAAGATAAAGGGAGGCGACACAGTGCTACTTGTATGTTCAGAAATTGCTTCCTCCTTCAAGCTATTTGCAGAAAGCTCAGTCTGTCCTGCTTAATAATCAGTAGTACAGGTCTGAATCATCAGAACCTTGGCAACGCCTTAGCATTTAAAAATTTTTAACTACCTTCTAGGGGCAGGTCATGCTACTGAGTTATGACAAATTATCATGAGGGAAAACAAGTGTAGCCAGCCATTTAAAAATGCCCCAACCACTGCCTCTCCACAGAAAGACTAAACTACATATGGTTTATCACACAACAAATCCCATCTCTGTCCCCTGAAATTCCCCTAATTCCATTCATTAGAGGGGATTTAAAAAAAAAAAAAAAAAAAAAAAGACTTAAAGAGCACTTTACAGCAGCATTCAGCTTTCCTATGAAATACTCAGCATCTTAAATATTATGTACACTTCTTTTTCTTGCAGTAAGCTAGAGACTGGCTTCAGAGTTTGCTGGATGAAGGGTAAGGACAGTAACCCATTAAAAACTATTCTAGAAAATGTCTTTTGGCAGAATAGCAGGTATCCAAGTTAAAAATAGGGTCAGTTTTGTCGTCTTTTCAAAGTTTAAATGCTCTTTGTTCCCTTCTAAAATGAACCTCAGTCACCACTCCTGAGTGGAGATGGGCAGAGGCGCCGGCCCCTGCTCCTCGGGCTTCTCAGCAGCGGCCTTCTTACTGCTGCAGCAAGGCTTGAAGAGATGAGTGTCAATGAGGACTTCCCCGAAACGGCCCTTATAGATGATTCCACAACATATTTTCTGTCTACAAGAAAAATATAAAAGGGAGAATTAGATATTTTACAAAAATGCATTTTCTGAACTTGGTTCCCGTAGGATCTAACTCAAGCAGTCAAGCTTGGTGGAAGGCCTCCCTTATCTACCGAGGCATCGCTGCAGCCCTGGAGCTTCTCTTGAAGCGCTTTTTGGTTACTTTTTGGTTAGACCCTGTTAACCAATCCACTCTTAAGTATCTCCACTACTTTTCCTTCCGATTTCCATTGTGCTCACTTTTAGGATTTCCGTATTTTATCAATCTTAGATAGTCATCAGATTATTTATAAAAATAATCCTGCTTATCTTGCCTCTACTTACTAAAAGCAGTAACCATTCATCCACACATCTTGATGTGGTGTGTGTGTGTGTATACACACATGTACATGTGTGTGGAGACTACAGCTCAACAATGGCAGTCCTCCTCATTGCTCCATGCCTTATTGTTTGAGGCAGCATCTCACCAATTTGGCTAGAGTTGCTGGACATAGCAAAGGCCTAGGATCCTATCTCTTCCTTCTCCCTGCCGAGACCAAGGATGAACCTCAAGCCCAGTTATGTCCCAACTTATATTATACTTTCATTTCCATTTATAAGGGTTGGTTTCTATTACTTTGTTCTGGTGGATCTAATTTTCCTGTCTCTTTAATTTTTAAACTTTATCTTATATAGAACATACTTTACTGCTTGCTAGATAGAGTACTAAGTGGTCTTTCAATAGCAAGCTTCGAGTGTTGTAACTGAAACTATTATTACTATAACCACTAATTAATTTGGGTTCTATTCTGTTGGGGCAAAGCTAGGTCTGGACTGAACATACCTAAGCTTTACACATATTTACTACTAAGCCTGTGCACAGCCGTGTTCTAGTGTATTACTTCACTTTTTCCGTTCCACTTTGTCTTTAACTTTCCTGTTTCACCATCCTTTATACAGTTAACTTATACGAATTCAGCTACTGGCTTTCATTACTCTTTGAAATTCTATCTACTCAGTATATTTTATTTAGCTAGCATCTTTAATACCTGAGATAAGTAATTAGCCCCTTGCCCTCTATCTTATTATTTTTAATATATCTTTGTGTGCATAAAGGTGGTCACTGAGGCCAAAGGATATCAAATCACCTAGGGCTGAAGTTATAGGCAGTTCTGTAAGCTTCCAGACAAGGGTGCTAGGAGTTGAATTCAGGTCCTAAGAGCACCAACTGCTCTTAACTGACACACACTCTCAACCACCAAGGAAGCTCATTAGCTCCGCTTCATTTTAAACTTCCATAATTACTTTGGGAGGGTGGGTAGGGTGGTGTCTTCAAGACAAGGCTTTTCTGAGCAGCTTTAGATGCTCTTACTGGAACTCCCTCTGTAAGACTAGGATGGCCTCAAACAGTGATCAACCTTCCTCTGCCTCACAAGTGTTGGGATTAAAGGCCAACACGCTTGGCTCAGAACTAGTATCTCTTGGCCAACTAAAGACATGCATACTTTAGCATGCATAAAGGCTTGCTTTAAGCATGTTTCTTCTTTAAAAAAAGTTATTTTATTTATATAAGTACACTGTAACTGTCTTCAAACACACCAGAAGAGGGTATCAGATACCATTACAAATGGTTGTGAGCCACCATGTGGTAGCTGGGAACTGAACTCAGGACCCCTGGAAGAGCAGTCAGTGCTCTTAACCACTGAGCCATCTCTCCAGCCCTTTATGCATGTTTCTAAAGATTCGACTTTCTGTCTTAGTTTTTCCTGTGGAAGTAGTGTATTTTGTCTATACATCCTGTACTGTTTTTCATCTTAAAGTTCTCAGCACATCTACAGAAAACATCGTATCTGTGTTCTGCGTTTTAGGAAGTCTAATTTTTCCTTTGGAACTATCTCTCTTTTAAAATTGTCTCTTTTTATCACTTATCCACTTCATAGCTGGTCCAAGTGTTCCCCATCACTATGAGAGCTGTCACTGCCAACCTGACATAATCTAGAACTGAGGTGAGAAAGAAAACAGCCTAGGATCTGCCACTCACAGTGGGCTGAGCACAGGTATACATGGGTTCACACATGTTTCCTGCCTGTGACAGTGATGTGATATAGCTGGTTCTCTCAGGCTCCTATTGCTGTGACTCCCCCAGGATGATGGATACTGTACCCTGAAACTGTGAGTCAAAATAAACCCTTCTCCCCAAGTATTTTATCATAGCAAGCAGAAAGGAAACCAAGGCACCATCAGAACAGCTAGTCTACTTCATCAACATAAATTTAAATACCCTAATGGTATTTCTAACGTTGATTTTTAGCAGAAAGAACATGCAATCTGTCAATACTCTGAACTGCTACACACATAGAAAACACTGGTAACTGGTGGCTGAGTAGGCTGGTGACTATAAGTAGATTTCTCTGTTGCTTTTACCTTTTCCAGTAGGTCAGATCTAAGAAGGAAAAAACCGGAGTTCTATTAGAGCTGGAAGCCATCTCTGTATCTGAGCCCTCATCTGACTGGTTACTGTAGCATGGAGACTGGGCTGGAGAGGCACTTGAGGTGGTGCTGTGAGCATCAGAATCTGCATTAAAAACAGAAGACATTTCAGCTTCATCATGGCAACACTGAAGTACAGGTGCTGCCCTACATCTCTAGAAGGGAAAAAAGCTTAAAGAAAAAGGTAATTTACTAGCTTAGAGCTACTATAGCCCATCTTTACATCATGTATTGATAAGCCAGAAGTTAAAGCAGGTACAGTCAGGGCTATGTAGAGACCTGATGTCAAAAATCAAGCAAGCAAACAATAAACAAATAAAATTAAATGCCAGAAATTAAGCCTTTTGGTTGAGGGACGCTATGCTATATAGACTATAAAGATTACAAGTACCACTTAAATTTCCCATCTATCCAGGCATGGATAGAACAGGGGAACAATTATTAGACATTTACTAAACACCCAAGCCTAGAAAGTTGTATGTGTGTGTGCATGCACCTTTGAAGATCACAGTTATCCGATGCCCTGGAGCAGGAGTTAGAAACAGCTATAAACTACCAGAGAAGGTGCTTTTCTAGGCACCCAGCTTCAGTCCTCTGGAAGAGCAGTTGCCTGCTAAGCCATCTTCTCAGCTGTGTTAAAACACTTTTCTGCAATGCTTACAAGGGCAGGAAGTACAGTTCAGTGGTGATGTGTTTCCCTGGCATACACACAAAACCTTGGGTTTGAGCTCTAGCACTACAAAGAAAATAAAAGCTTACAAATCTAAGTATCTCACAGATGCCTCTTAATAAATGCTTACATAATTAAAATAAAACATCTAAAATGAAGTATCACTTGTGCTATTAGTATGCTAATTCATGTTAATAAATGGTATTCAATTTCCTTAAAAAAAAAAAATCTTCAAGAGCATCGAACCTTAAAGGAGTAAATCTAACAGGATACTTAAACCTCCCAATTACATCAGCAAAAAACTCCCATGTGAGGGGAGCTCATGATCCTAAGTGGTTACAGGTTTTTTTGAACCATTTGAAATTTCAGCGTGTACTATTTTTTCTACATTTAAAAATGTCAATATCTGTGGGCTGGAGAGATGGCTCAGTGATTAAGAGCACTGACTGCTCTCTCAGAGGTCCTGAGTTCAATTCCCATCAACCACATGGTAGCTCACAACCATCTGTAATGGGATCCGATGCCCTCTTCTAGTGTGTCTGAAGACATCAATAGTGTACTTACATAAAATAAGTAAATCTTGCTTGGCATGGTGGCGCACACCTTTAATCCCAGCACTTGGGAGGCAGAGGCAGGTGGATTTCTGAGTTCAAGGCTAGCCTGGTCTACAGAGTGAGTTCCAGGACAGCTAGGGCTACACAGAAAAACCCTGTCTCAAAAAAACCAAAAAGTAAAAATGTCAATATCCTTAAATTTAATCCAAGACCTTACAACACTAAGATCTAATTACATATGGTGAAGAACTGAAACTGTAAGTCTTAATCACTGAGGATCAGTTAGGCACAAAGGCAGATGGACAACAAGCAAAGCCTCAGGCTTCTCAGAATCAGGACCTCCAAAGCTCCTAGCAATTTATCTTTATTGTAGTATGACTCACTAAATGCATAAAAAAGAGACAACAACCTGGCCATTCTACCTACTATGAACAACTACATATTTAATATGAAATACTCCTATGTTTAACCCAGCAGTTCTACCTCAGGGTGACAGGTACTATATAGTGATAAGAGGTTGCTTCCCTTCTCAAAGTCCAAAGTCTAAACTGTATAGAGAACCACAGCAACTCTACCAACCTATATGAACCTAGTATGAATTTGACTTTCAGATTCTATCCCCCACACAAACACATGTGTCTTACACCTGAAAGGTCCGAAGCTACTTTTCTCCATGTGAGTTATAATTTCTAAAGTTCCTTTCCAGAAAGTAGCTTTCTGGTTGCATGCTGTATCCAATTTGCTGTACTCTCCTGGACTTAATTCCCTTGTGTTTAAGGAATTAAGCAGAGCAGTCTAAAGACACAGCTAAGTGAGTAGGTAGGTGGGGGAATAGGGGAACGAATGAGAATATTTTGGGTTTTGTCCATGTACTTGTTCACTTGTTTCACCATGTGAAAGCCAGACTTTACTGAGGCAGGGTCTCTCACTCATGCTCGGTGCTAGCCACCTTGTCCCAGGGATATCTTACTCTGGCATATCAGTACTCCACAGGCAGACATATCTGCCCCGTTTTTTTATTGTTGTTGCAATATGCATTTGTGTGTGGGTCTGTGTGAGTGTGTGTGCATACACATTCTTTAGTGCACATGTAGAAGTCAGAAGATAACTTATGTGGATGGTTCTCTCCTAGTTTGTTGGTCCTGGGGATCAGAACTCTGGTTGTCAGGGATGGACAGCCAGAGCTGGACCTTTTCCAGATGAACTATTTGCAGACCCCCCCCCACCCTGTTTTAAGTGGGTGCTGGGCTCTGACTTCAGTCCTCATGTTTTTGCAGCAAGCTCCTCATCCACTCCAAGATCTCCCAAGACCCTTTAGTTACTTTAAGATATCAGAGTCATATTTCACAGAAATAAGAACCAAGTCAATAGTACTTTCCAAAGGCTAAGACTCCAGAACAGGAACTGGGGGGACTACCTCAGTACTTAGTAGACTATAAGCAGAAAATGAATTCACCCAGCACCAGTCAAAAATAAGACACCAGAATATCACTCTCAGTACTAGTGTTCAACAACAGCAGACTCACTGTGGCGTTTGAATTCCTTCTGCAGTTTACTGATCTGGTTGCTTTTCATCCTGTTTCCAGACAGAGTTTTCACTTTCTTTGGTTTCAATGTTGTCTTTAGACTGGGGCCTGCTCTTGCATCTACCACCTGGAAGAAAATACTGAATATTTAATACCATTTAGGCCCATGCTTACCTGAGAACCAGTTTTATACCCAAGAGTGTGAGGGCTCATGCATATCTCTACCTGTTACATGACATAAAAAAGAGTAAGACTACTTACGGCCATTCTGCATGCTAATCCCTAAACTTTACCAACTACAGAAGCGTTTTCTCTCCCTTGTCTGGCATGGTTCTACTTCTTAGGCCTTCAATATAGAAAGACTGCAATGCCCAGCAAGCACCAGGTAGTTCATGAATGCCTAACTTCAGCTCCAAGGGATCCCATAGTTCCCTCTGGTTCACTCACACAGGTGAAGTATACAGAGAGATAGATATGATGTTTACAAAATGAAAATAGGCCTAAAAACACATATTATGACATGAGCAAAAAGGCCAACAAAATCCACATCTACACTGCTGACCTGATCACAGCTTAAATACAGAACAGCACCATCTAGCTTTTTCTTTTATAGGCACCAGCTATTCAGGCCCTAGAGTAACTCTATGGAAAGCTAAGAGCTTTGTAACCTTCTGTAGCCAGAAGCCTACAGGTAGCAAGCAGTAAACACTGAAGGCAAACAAGACTAAACCTATGTGCCATGAGTTCAAAGCGGCATGTCCCTCTCGAAGGTGAAGAGGGTCCATGCCTAAACCAGAATTATTAGTCTAGGAAACGCCATGCCAGGCTAGTGGTTTTCTTTATTCTTTTAGCATTTTCTATCCCGGCAATACAGAATTTCTTAAATTGGGGGTGGTAATATTAACATTGTTTTAGTAGAAATAGAAAAAAGATGAACTAACATGATTCCAGTTTTTTTTTGATCCTGCCGGCAACTTCTTCCATCTTTTCACAAGCAGCACACAGGCGTTGCAGATGTCTCCTGAGCGAGTCTCATGCAACCTGTCAGGAAATCAACATGTCATCATGCTTTTCACTCGCGAGGACTCCCTGTGGGGACTTCTCTTGGAGAGAAACACATCCACTTATAGTTCATAAATGCAACAATCCTAACATATCCTTTCCATTGTTTCTCTAGTACATTTCAGATATAACATTAATGCTCCGGTAGTGATCCTATTACCTATCCTAAAGGAGCAGCACTGAGTGGATTCAGTGTCATCTTAAAAGAACTTTAAAAAAAACTATGTATTTATTGGTTTTAGACAGGACTTCACTATGCACTCCTGGCTGTCCTGGAACTCAATTTGTACACTGGTCTGGCTTCATAGACATCTGCCTGTCTCTGCCTCCAGAGTGCTGGGATTAAAGGTATGCACCACCATGCCTGGTCCCTCAGTGGGTTCTTTTGAGGGAGGAGGGAGGGAGAGAGCAAGAGAACGAGCAAGCATGAGCAAGCCTATGCAATTGAAGTTGGGAGAGTGGAGGGAAAGAACAAGAAGGACAGAATTAATCAAAACATACAGAAAGACAAGAATCTGTCAATTTAAAAAAAAAATTAGCTTAAAGAGATCCAGTCAATCAAATCAATGTATTCCAATTAAAAAAATCTTTAAGCCAGGCATAGTAGTGCGCACCATCTTTAATTCCAGCACTTGGAAGGAGGCAGGGACAGATGAATCTGAGTTCAAAGCCAGCCTGCTCTGTATAGTTCTTGAACAGTCAAAGCTGCACAGTGAAAGCCTGCCTCTAAAAAGGGGGTAGGGTGGGGGAGCAGGTGGCTAGAGAGAGGAGATGGCTCAGTGGTTACTTAGGAGCACTGGCTGCTCTTCCAGGACCCAAGTTCAATTCCCAGCACCCACATGGCAGTTTACAACTATCTGTAACTCCAGTTCCAGGGGACCCAACACCCTCACACAGACATGCATGCAGGTAAAAACCAATGTACATAAAATAGAAGTATTTTTAAAATTAGATTTATTTAATTTTTATGTATATTAGTGTGTGCACCATAGAGAACAGAAGGAGTAGGATCTCCTCAAACTGGAATTATAGACCATGAAGGTGCTGGGAACTGAACCAGGGTCCCTGGAAATGCAACAAGTGTTCCTAATTGTTGAGCCATTTCTCCAACCCAAGTGTTCTACATACACATATATGTATACGTATGTGTATATAATATACTTATATATGAATGTTGAGAGGTAGGAGCAGGAGAATCCCTAGAAGCTCACAGGTCAAGTAGCCTGACCCAAGAAGTAGGGAATATATAGAATAGTCACCCTAAGCCAAGGATCAACACTCAAGGTTGCTCCACCCCAACATGAATCTCATAGTACATACAAGTATTCAAATGTGCACATGCACCAGGCGGCAGTGGGACATGATTTTAACCCCAGCACTTGAGACAGGCGAGTTTCTGAATTTGAGGCCAGCTTGGTCTACAGAGTGAGTTCCAGGGCAGCCAGGGTTATGCAGAGAAACCCTGTCTTGAAAAACCAAAAAAAAAAAAAAAAAAAACCACCACCACCACCAACAAAAAGCATCAATCCTAACCAGGCATTAGAAAACTAGTGATTTTAATTATTAGCACACTGTGCCGATTCCTTTGCATGGAAATATTCCCACATTTTTTTCCCCTGTAAGAATGGAACATAACTAATCTTACCCAAAACAGCTCTGAAAGTCCTTTTCGTAACGCTTACTGTCCGTGAACCGGGAGCTGGAGGACTTGGCCCTGCATATACAGCAGCCCTCTATACTTCGGTACATCTTTGGCTTGTGAAAACCAAACATCTTTTCTTCTGGTTCAAAGCTGTAAAGACAAGGGGGGGGATTGAGAGCAATAAGAAGAAGCCATGCAAGGACTTTTCTCTGATCTACTCCCAGTACAGGGAATTTTATAAAAAAACCAAGTCAAACAACTAGAGAAGGTGCCCCAGATCTACTACTCCATATAGCACCAGGGCCAGTATGCAGAATATACAGAAAAGTGCTGCTTGTTAGGAGGCATGCACTACCTCCTTCGCTTCTTACTGCAAATACTGTAGAAAGGGGGATAGCATTATTAACTAACTATATGGCTACCTGTGGCACCTATAAGCATATAGGACGTTCTGGGCTGCAGGGCTCCTTCAGTATCACAAATACCTATATATAGCACCTTTCAAACTGCACCCTAGTCTTCTCACTTCCCCTTTTACCCTAAACCCCGTCAAGTGCTTCCCTCCCTCCAGCTGCTCATCTTTCTCACAACCCAGCTACTGTCACTGTGCTTTCTCTATTCTCCATCTCTGATTATTCTCCCTTCTCTCTCAGAGAGCCCTGGCCACACGCAGTCTACTGTTCCCTCTCTGCTCTGGACTCTTCAAGATGCCTCTGGCTGTTCCTACTCTCATATCTGTAATAAAAACTGTTAACCATATGGACCAGTCATGTTGGCAGTTTCTCACAGACCCCACATGCCATTAAAAATGAATGTAAAACTTTAGTTACAACAATATTGGTATTTTGTGTCTTTGAGTTAATGCAGTTCCTTGCTAGGAAAGTGTGCATCCACCATGACCACTTTGTCCCCAGGACACAAGAAGCTGCATACACTTCACTAGGGTGCTCTGTGGAAGGGGTGGTAGTGCTCTTTTTGATAAATAGGAAGTTCTATATAGTCACATTTAGCTGAAAGGAAGTTATGAAAAACACAGAAATCTAAGCTTACAGTTTAGAATGATGTCTATGCACCGCTGAGTAAAAATTAATCCTCTGAGCAAAATCTTCTATGGAAATCTACTAAGAAAAGCAGAAACTGTCTTCAGGTTGGGGACCACTGAGATGCACAGCTAAGGTCAACTTCTTGATCTGGATCTCAGGGGACATAAAAGACACAGTGAGTGCCTGTAATCCCAGCACTAGGGCAGTTGAGGCAGGAGGAATGCTGTGACTTCAACCTGGTCTGCCATGTGAGACAATTAAAAAAAGGTTGGTGGAGGGACAAAAAAAAACATGGTAACTTAAACTCCAATGGACCAACCAGACAGAGACTGTGTGGACCAAACTACTAATTACCACAAAGGCAAAAAAAGGAATAATTTCTTTTGTACATATAGTGTTGGAATTTATAATCACAGAACCATCCTTATGTTGTTTTAGAAATAAATGGGGGGGGGGGGAGACTGACACCCAGAGGGAGGCGTCGAAGGGGAAAGGGGGATGGGGGAGGACTTTCATGAGGGGGTACTGGGAGGAGAGGAAGGGCTAACATTAGGTTGTAAAGGGAGTACTTTTTTAAAAAAAAAGAAATATCTGAGCAGCAAAGCTTCCTTTCTGCCACTGCCTGAACCCAGTGTTGTTCAGTGAACCACAGAAAGGTACAATTAAAGAGGTTCAGAAGCGACTTCTTCTCAGAGGCATGTGTATCATATTTTTGGAGATTGAAGAAAGTCTGAAAACACGGACTTAAAAAAAAAATGCTTCTTCCTCCTGAGTGCTAGGATTAAAGGTATGCAAAAATGGATGAGTAAGATCAGGAACACACTTTAATTATTAAGTCTAAACTAACAGCTACCTGTAAAATCAGTTAAGACAGAAAAAGCAAAGTAGCTGGACCATTAGATACTATAAGAAAAATAAGAACATAACTCTACGTAATACAAAAAACTAAGTGAGATTTGCAAAAATGAGATTTTCTGAACTCATGGAAAAACTATCAAGAAATGTCCTTGCAAGCAAATGGTCATGCCACTTTAGCTACACAGTATCAAGTGACAGACTCAAGAAAGTAGACAATGTAGTTCTTGAATGTGTGTATTTCTGTTTCTTCTCTAAACACCCTGGCCACCAAGGTCAAAAGTCTGCAGTTCCTCTTACAATCATCAATAGCACTAGGAAATTTCAGCCTCCTCCTGAGCAAGGACAAAGGAAGTACACACAGCAAAGCAATCTCCAAATCCTAACCTCACTCCCCTTCCTTCCTTGCATAAAAAAAACAAAACAAAACAAAAAAAAAAAAACCCCAAAACACCATGTCAAAAAACTACAGGGCACTCAGACTATCTTTCTAAGCCATCAGACAAGCCTTCAAGATTGAATCTGATGAGAAGCCAGGTTGGTCCATTTACCACACTGAAAAGTTGGTCCAATTACCACACTGTGAAAAAATGCTATGGTCACTGTTTGACAATGAGGCTTTATTATTGTTAGTATTAGTATTAGTATTAGTATTAGTATTAGTATTAGTAATTAAACCTACAGTCTGGGCTGGAGAGATGGTTCAGTGGTTAAGACCACTGACTGCTCTTCCAGAGGTCCTGAGTTCAATTCCCAGCAACCACACAGTGGCTCACAACCATCTGTAATGGGATCTGATGCCTTCTTCTGGTGTGTCTGAAGACAGCAACAGTGTATTCATATAAAATAAATAAATCTTTAAAAAAAAAAACTAAACCAAAGTCATTGTCAATCGGTAACTTTCTTGGTGAGGACAAACACAAAAGTAATCCACCAGCCCCCTCAAAAGACTTTTAACAATCCACCAAGGTTCTGTGGCCTGGCTTTTGCTTGAACAAGGGATGAGTGGAAGCAGAGACCCAGCCCAGGGTCTAGCCTGTTCTAGACAGTGCTATGAGAAATGAATCACTACTCAAAGAGCATGCAGGAAGTCTTTTATTGGACAAACTTAACCCTATTAAAGCCCCCCCACCCCCAGCTCTTCCCTGCCCTTAAAAAGAACCTGGGAACCTGCAGCAAACACACATTTTGTTTACAGCAACCCAATTAAGTGTTGATTTGTATTTAACCATTTTGAGGTTTAAGGAACCCTGAGATTAACTGAAAATATTTTCATAAAACCTTGGTCAGTTATGTTCAAAATCTCTAGAGTAAACTCACAGACAGACACATTAGACCCCCCCCCACACACACATTACTTCTGAGAAGGTGGTGGTGGGTCTGGCAACCCTGTGGCAGTCTTTTCCAAGTCCCACATTTGTGAAACACTAAGTGGTTCCTTGAGGAACTGTCTCACTTGCTCAAATAGCTTAGTCAGCTAGCTACGCATCTTATCTGTGCTGGCAAGCATCCTTCACCACACCATTCTACACACCAGATGCAATCATCTGCTTCTGACTAAGCTTAAGTCAGACGCAGCTCACAACAAAGACCCCACACAATCTCATGTATGTGTTTGAGGGACTTAAAAACAAAGTAAAAAAATCTGAAAGGACTTAAAATATTGATTAAAATTGCAATTTCTTTTCTAAAGGTACGGATAGCAGTGGTGATGACAAACTGAGTAACTAAACCCACAGAACTATATATATATATATATATATATATATATATATATATATATATGCATAGCCAAGAGTAAATTTTATGACATACCATGCACTGCATCTCAAAATCATAAATGCATGTAGTCCAGAAACCACAAGCTATGATTTCTCAATTTATTATCCACAATAAAGTTAATAATGTAATAATGTATCAATGTACACACTCCTTCAACTTCCTTATTGTATTCACATTGATATGGCTATTTTGTTGCAAAGTGAATAAATAGCTGGTAGAATCATACAGGACGAATGGCTATAAACACTATGTTCTATTAATTAAAATCAAAGGTACAATTAGAACAGCAAAAGAGGTGAGCTAATCTCCCATATGAAAGATTAAAGACTGAGTTGGAGTGATGGTTCAGGATTACTCTTGTTCTTAGCATCCACATGGGTGGGCTTATAACCTTCTATAATTTCTGCTCCAGAGTATACAAAACTCTCTGGCCTCCACTACACATTCATGCACATAGCACCCTCATTCTCCCAACTCCCCCCCCCCCCTTTATCACTGTACACAGAGCTCCAGGCAAGCCTGGACCATATGAGATCCTCTGTAAAATAAGAAAAAAGCCTGCAGAAGAAATGGCTCAACACTTGTTGCTAGAAGACACAGGTTTAATTCCTATCATACACATGGTGGCTCACAACCATCTTTAATGCTAGTTCAAGGGGATCCAACACTCTCTCTTGGCCTCTTTGGCCACCAGAACACATATGGAACACAGACCACAGGCAAGCAAAATACACACAAGACATTAAAAAAAGAAAATGCATCTTTTATATTTACTTTCTTGGTGTCTCAGAAATTAAAACAAAGAATCAGGGTATGGGGAAGGCAATCATGGAACAGTCAGAAAAGTGGCAAGAAAGCAGCCCTAGAACAGCCCAAGAAGCAGACAGAGATTTCAAGCAAAAACAGAGAAGAACTAGCACCGTTCCCCACTCCAGCTACAGGCAGAAATTAAGAAATCTAGTATAAAGCTATTCCTTGCACCTGACATGGTGACCCTCTTCCATTCCTACTTAAATATCTGAATTCCCTGCCTATAGCTACAATGAAGTGTTATGCTGGAGCCTGTTGCACATTGTAATACTTTTATTTTTAATAAGTCATAAAATTAAGTAAATATTAAATAAATAGAAAATAGTGGTATCCTCTAGAGAATGCAAACATAAAGTTGACTTTTGCTTTATTCTATCCCACAGGCTAGTATCACACCACATCTCAGTAACCGTTATCATACCTCAAGGATCTTAAAAAGCAGAGCTTGAATAAATTTCTTAAAATCAAAACAGATGGACCTGTTAAACAATCTACTCCACTGCAGATACTACAGAACAGACAGAATGAGGACACCTTTATAAAGCACCAAAGTGCGCAGTTACGGACAAAAGGAACCAAGAAAAATCGAAAGCCAACTTTGAAGTAAAGACAGAAAAGGAAAAGTCATCATGAAAACCCACTGGTATGGGGATCCCCAAGTTGCTGCAATCAGTAATGGCAGCATTTGAATCAACTGTGAGCAGCTATCTTTAACCACCTGTGCTCACAGGACCCAGCAAACAAAGTGTAACTAGAGTAACACTCTCCACAAAGGGTCAACAGAAGAAGCTTCGTATTTCTTCCTCTGCCAGGCCACTTGGCTGCAGAACTCAATAAAAGCCACTGATCAGCCCTCAGGAGAGCGAGAGACCATTAGGGTATTACCGTTTCCTCCCTTCGCCTAGACACCTGCCTACTTCCTGCATTAAAGCTTCCAAATTGACCTGGACACTTTTAAAGCAATGAATTTTAACTTGCCTGGAGGCTGAGTAGAAGTAGATCCCACTTGTTTGCCAAGAGCTCAAAACATATATCCTATCTCTGAGAAACCACATGCTGAAGCATTTTTTTTTAACTGTGACTGCATTTGGCAGAGCCTAAAACTCACCTTACAAGAGGGATCCAAACTCATAAACAAATCTACTGAGATAGCAAAGTTTAAAAATTAAATAACAAATCCAGGTCTCTGAAGTCTAGGTGATATTTTTATTAAAAAAAAAAAATGCTCTTAGGGGGGGCTGGAGAGCTGGCTCAGTGGTTAAGAGCAATGGCTGCTCTTCCCAAGGATGGCTTCCACAGATACTTGATTTATGCACATACCCAAATGCATAAACACTTAGACATAATTAAAAATAAATCTTTTTGGAGAAGAGAAAGAATTGCTTCTAGTCAAGCAATGAGGCACGCATGTGCTTTAATCCCAGCAGAAGCAAGTAGATCTCTGTGAGTCCGAGGCATCTTAGTCTACAGAGCAAGTTCCTGGACAACCAGGGTTAAACAGAAACTCTGTCTGGAAACAACAGAGAACAAAAAACTGCTTCTGATTGTATTGGCCCTTCGGTTAACATTAAAAGTGAAATTTCACTCCTCGACGACGATGCAACAAGTATATGAAAATACCAGGGTACATTCTTTCCCTTGGATCTGCACGTAACTGAAATATAAAGTTTTCTATTCCTAGAATATATCTTGGGGATTCAACTGAGTGTTTTCTTCAGGAGAAAGTAGGAATGACGGACAGATACACACCTGGCCCAAACCTCAGGTGCATTCCTACCCTTTATGTCATCTTAAAATAGGACTCTTGCATATTACACATCAACGCAAGGGCTAGCACTCAGTAGGAATTCAGCACTGAGAGCTGTTTTTTGTGGTGGTAAGAATGGACCAGGACTGCATCCGCTAAGCTGCACTCCTAACTCAACTGACAGTTTTGTTTTAATGCCAGCTCCAGCCATGCTCTCTCAACATCACATTTTGCCATTAGTTTGGACTAGTCCATTCTCAGGAAATTCTCAAATGCCCTTGACCAGATCCAATCTCTTCCTTTTGTGACTACCAACCATTCTAATATTTAAATGCCCCAAACTGATAATATTGTCCCTCCAAGTCTGTTCTTCAGTGCCTAGCTTCCTTGGTTTAGGATCCACACCACAGACAAAAATTTGAAAAATTAACTGATTACTTCTCACTCTGTCCATGGCCCTCCACCAAATCTCAAAGGCTCATAGATAGTCTGCTGTTTTATTTACTTTTCTGTCCATCTTGGAGACTGATCTCTTGTCAGGATGGACTTGCTTATCTTCTACAACTCAAATATTAATCATCTTTCCAGGGTACCAATTCTGGCTGCAGGCTAAGCTCTGAACTCCTTGGCAATTAATTCAAAGCTTTTCAGAATCTAGTCCTGCCTACCAGCTGCTCCCACCTTGCAATACTGGTATTCCAAGAGGGCCAAATCAGATTTGACAACTAGCCACTCCAGGACTCAGGCTGATATTCTGTCTGAGATGGCTTCCTTTCCATCCCTCACCAGGAAGTTTATTCATAAAACTTTTCCATGTCTTCATTCTTTTAAAATCCACCTAATTTTTATTCATGTGTATGGGTATCTACACGTGTGCATATATATATTCATTTATATGAGTGCCAGTGGAGGTCAGAGAGTATAATTGGTTCCCTGTGGAGCTGGAGTTACTTACAGGCAACTGTGACATATATGTTGAGACCTGAAAGTGCAAGTGCGTGCACCTTGAGCTACATCTCCAAGCCCCTCACCATTACAATGTTATTGTTTTGTTTAGTTGGTTGTTGATGATAGGATTTCTGTGTGGCCCTGGTTGCCCTGGAACTCACTTTGAAGACCAGGCTGTCTTTGAACTCAGAATCACCTGACTCTGCCTCCCCAGTGTTGGGATTTAAAAAACGTGTAACACCAACAATCAGCTCAATTTTGTTTTGAGCCAGTCACATGTCCCTGAACTCACCATATAACTGAAGATGACCTCAAATTCTTGATTCTCCTGCCTACAATCTCTCAGTCTGGGATTACAGGACTGTGTCACAACTGCCTAGTTCTTTCATAATTTTATTAAAATGCCTAACAAGATCTCACTGATATTACCCTGGCCAGGTAGTGGTAGCACATACCTTTTTCTTTCTTTTAAAGATTTATTTTATGTACGTGTGCACTGTCACTCTCTTCAGACACAGCAGAAGAGGGCATCAGATCCCATTACAGATGGTTGTGAGCCTCCTCATGGTGCTGGGAATTGCACTCAGGACCTCTGGAAGAGCAGGGAATAGACTGGGGTCCCGAAGAGCAGCCATCAATCTTAACCACTGAGCCAACTCTCCAGCCCCGACACATCTTTAATCCCAGTACTCAGGAGGCAGAGGCATATGGATCTCTGAGTTCAAGGTCAGCTTGGTCTACAGAGCAAGTTCCAGGATAGCCAAAGCTACACAGAGTGTGTCTCGATAAACCAAAACACACACACACACACACACACACACACACACACACACACACACACACAGAGTTAACCCTGGTAGGACAAGAAGTCGTACATCACACCCAGGTACTAACTCTACACACAGAAATGGGCATCTGCTTACTACCAAAAAAAGCAGGATAGCAAAGATGAACATAAAGGGCAGAGACTAGAAAAATAATTATATTACTATAAAGGAAATAATAATTTATAATAAGAATATTAAGAATGTGAGGACTACAGACATTGCTTGGCAGTTTAGAGCACTTATTGCTCTTCCAGGGGACCCAGGTTCAATTCCTAGCACCCACATGGTGACTCACAACCATCTATTAACTTCAGTTCTAGGGGGATCTGACACCTTCTTCTGGCCTTTGCAAGAACCAGGTACATACTTGGTGCACATACATTTATGCAGGCAAAACATTCATATACATAAAATAAGTGAACAAAAAGATTACGTTTCCAGAAGTAACTTTTCCTTAATATCTAATCTATGGGCTCCTGTAGTTAAAAAAAAAAAAGTTTAAATATGTCCAGAAAATGTAAATGAAATGAATTACTAAAATTAATGGTAAACAACTTGCATAACAAATGGTAGAAAAGTATTATTTCAAGAGGGAAGCAATTAGGAGAAATGAGCCTACTTCAATCCAGCATTCATTAACATTAACCAGATAAAAATGTCAAACCCAATCAAACTTTTAATAGATGGAAACAAAATACACAACTAGAAATGAATTATTTTAGCTCAGGTTTCAACTTTTGTACTACAACAAAATAAATCTGTAACAGCAACTATCTGTGACCTTTGCATTCCTGGTGGAGAAAGAAAGCCTTCTCACCTTGGAAACAAATGCCTTTCTTTTTGGACTAGATTTTTAGATTACTCCTACAATACTAGAATTCTTAAGTTGCAGAAACAATCTGAAAGGCAGAAAGAAAACAAATTTGAGAACCAAATGACATCAAGAATTTCCTACTTAAATCTGCTAAAGTGCAGGGACCCCAGGGTGGCACTGTAGAGAAATCAGGAACAAAGTAGTGACATTTGCTCCGTCTTCACTGGACTTTTTGGTGTAAAACGGTTGAATCAGATCTGGAATGACAAACAGAAGTTGAGGGCTGTGTCTTCCCAGAACTGGTTTCTGATGGTGGGGGAAGGGGCCACACACCTACTCCTTTCACTCAGCATGTACTGTTTCTCTGAGAAAAGCAACTGACCCAAGCTTCAGTGATATCTTCTCTAAGATGTCCACTTCCCAACCCTGAGGACAGCAGCCAGTTACGGCCCACATTTCAGTCATTTTTAACTCTGTGAAGTTGGTATTACTACCATTATCAAAGTGAAAAACTGAACAGAGTAAGTAAATCAAAAGAATTGCAGCTTCCCATCGTAGGCATTCTTTTCTGAGATGGGTCTCTCTATAAAACCCTGGCTGACTCAAACTCAAGATACCCCGCTTGCTTGCAGGCCTGAGTACTGGGATTAAAGCTTTTACAGGTGCAGACACTCAAGCCTTGCCCCCAAGCATTCTAAACAATTAAGCTAGGGCTTGAGAAATGAGTTACCTGGGCTGGAGAGATAGCTCAGGCGTTAAAGGCTAGGCTCACAACCAAAAATATAAGAGAAATGTGTTACCTTTCTTCCCATTTAATCAGTCTTATCATCTCTGGAGGAGAGGAAACTGATTTTTTTTAAAAAAGAATTGTTTTTAGATGCCAGGGAGATGGCTCAAACCTTAAAAAGATTTGTTTTATTAATTATGTGTATGTATATCAATGTAAGTATGTGCACAAGTGCCCAAAGAGGCCAGGAGAGCTGGTCTTCTGGAGCTTACAGGTGGTTGTTGGGATCCCATATAAAGTTACAGGTGATTTCGGAGCACCTGGTATGGGTGCTGGGATCCCATATCAAGCCTTTTAGAAGAGACGCAAGCAAACTCAAAGGACATATTTCTAAAGCAACTAGCTATGGGCTTGGCATGGGAAATTAACTGTCCACAAAGCAGCCTTAGGAAATTGGCTCAGCAATTAAGATTGATGGCTGCTCTTCAGGACCCCAGTTCTATTCCCAGCATCCACATGGCAGCTCACAACTGTCTGTGACTCCAGTTCCAGGGGATCTGGCAACCTCACACAGACATACATACAGGCAAAATGCCAACGAACATAAATTAATCTTTAAAAGAAAAGAAAACAAAGCAAAAAAGATTTCCCCATTTAAAACTTTATTTTAGCTGGCTGGCGGTGACACAGGCCTTTAATTCCAACACAAGGCAAAGGCAGGTGGATCTCTGAGTTCAAGACCAGTCTGGTCTAGAGAGTGAGTTGTAGGACAGCCAAGGCTACACATGGAACCCCTGTCTTGGGGAGGGGGTGGTATTTTATAGCTGTGGAGGCAGGTAGAACACTTATCTAACAGGTGCTATACCCTGGGGTTCAAAACAAGCAAGTTGAGGGTGGGTATTTAAAACAGGGCTGGCAAGATAAAGGCTGACCACCTACCTGAATTTGATCCCTACATTCATGTGGTTGAGAGATCCAACTCCCCCAATAGTCACCTGACCTCATATATGAAGATACACATACACAGATGTTCTTTAAAATCTCCAACCACCCACAAAAATAACAGAAGGCAGTGAAGACCTTGCCTTCCTTTTTCCTCTTAACTCATTCAAGTCTCGGCAAACATCTTTTGATTATAACAGAATCAGTTAGTTCTACATGATGTACTTTCCTAGGAAGCTGAAACTGTGCAGTAAGTAGCCTAAAAAAAATACTTAAAAACAAAACAAAACAATGTTTGCAAAGCACCTCATGTTTTTTTCACATGTCCCTGGAGTCACCTGGAGGAAAGCCAAGGTTGTAATATTCAAGGTTTTTAATTTTCTTGACACACTCTCTATTCACTTCAAAGAATGCACCCCCAAAATGGGCAGCCTTTCAGTATGTGTTACTTGGTCAACCAAAACTTGAAAGGCGTGTGTTTCTCTAGCAACAAAACAATAAACAAGGGGAGAAAAAAAACGAATTTCAATTTTTATGGTGCAAGAGGGGAAAGCATCTAGAATATTATTTCCCAGTCAAGGCCACATCTAGATGAAAACAAGCTAACTGAAACACAGGAGAAATCGTGAAAGACGAAACAGATATGGTGTTGCTGGCTGGATGTCTAGACTGCAAGCAAACCCCAAATACCAAAGAAGCATCCATGTGTCAAACCAGCGTAATTTTTGAGCTATGCCTGAAGCCACATACCAAAAAGTTAGCTTGAAAAAAAAGTGTAAGGGGGTAACTGGAAGGTCAGCCCCAGTTCCCAGGAATTGTGAAACTAGCAAGGGCTCCCTAGCAGAGTGATACTCTGGCAACTTCTCCCAGCATCCTTTATCTCGAATGGCCCACTCCCCAATGCAGTTCTCAAGGTCACCTGAGATTTATCTGAGTCCTGCATACTTTAAGGTCAAAACACAAAACATCCTCCAAATCATCCTTTGAATACTTTAAACTCGTTTAGGCTTTGCCTGGACTCAAAAACGAACCCCAAACTTTCGCGTTCAGTTTTGCAGCACAAAAATCATTAAAATTATTTTCAAGTCTGGCAAACTTCAGTTCAAAAGCAGGTGTTTTCCATACACTGCTAGAAACAAGTTTTATGTCCATCTCTTACTAAAAGACGACAAAAGTTGCCTGAGCCTTCCTTAGAAAACATGAAGACTAAGAGCCAGCCTACTTGGAACGAACTCCTAACATGGAAGGGGATGGGGGGTACGATACACGTCTGGCTTCGTAGTCATTCTTCACCTGCAGTAAGGAAAGGTGAGAAGAAAATAATAAAAACAAGAGGCGGACTGAGGTGCTAGTTACCAGAACGGCACCGTCTTCCAAAGCCGCTCAGCCCAACCTGCCCTGCGCCTCGCCAATCGCCCCACGTGTAAACACACAAAGGCGGCACGCACCCCTCTAGTTCCTCAGTCCCCACTTCCAGGAGGAGCGACAGCCCGCGCCCCGAAACTTCCTCGTGTGTAGTCGGAGGTCCTGGGGTAGGGCGCAGAGCGCCACTCCTCGAGGGAGCCCAGCGCTCCAGGGTCCCCGGGCACCACTCGCCACCCGCCGCCCTCACCTGCGCTGGAACAACGGCTCGCGCCCCGCCGGCGCCGCCCGAAGGCCGCGCCTCTGCTCCCGGGCCGCTCCGCACGCTCGGCCTGACGTAATTCAAACATGGCAACAGTTCCACTTCAAAGGCGGATGCACGGACCTCCCAGACGCGGCCTCCCGTGCCTCGGAGCCACCGGCCACGCGTGCGCCCCGCCGAGCAGCGCTCCGTCGCGCCGCATCGGTGACCCGCAGGCCGAGGAGCCCCCACGGACACAGCCTCGCCGCGCCGCCGCTGAAGTTTCCGAGAGGACCTGAGGGACAAAAGCCGCCCCGCGCCCCGCCCGGCCCGCGCCGCTCGGGCACACGCGGCCCTTTGTTGTCCGGCGGCATAGGCGACGTCGGGGCGACCGGGACCCGCGTCCGGGGACCCACGCGAGCTAGGGTGTCTTCAGCCGCTGGCCCCTGGGGCCAAACTTTTGCGGAGTCCCGGATGAGAAACGCCCGGAGGTCCCCGCCGCCGCGCGTATGCTGCGAGTTGGCGACTTTCGCTGTGCTTTGAAAACTGGCAAGACGCCATCACCAGGAAATCACATTGTCCTGCTCCCGACAGCCCCGACGGCGACCGCAGCCCGCAGTTCACTCCGAGCTGGACACTCGGATGCAGCACAGTCGCGGCCCTAAGCACGTGGCTTGTCAGGTGAAGCACACACACAAAAAGAAAAAAAAAAAAGAGTTGGGCGCCTCACGCAGCGGACCGCGCCGCAGCCTTCATCCGCACGGCTTGGTTACGCGGGCCACGGCCACCCCTCCCGTGTCGCCCGCACCCACGCTACAGGTGACCAGACGGACAGCGAACTTTGGGCTGCAGAGACCACTCGACACCGGCCGAGTGCAAAGACCGCGTGCTGCGCGCTCATTGTCGCAGCCGCGTCCCTATGGACTTCTCTAACAACGCCACGCCGCGTGCGTAGCGCAACCCCGGCGCTGGCCCTCACCGGCTGCCTTCTGCCTGTGTGGCCGCCGGCTCCAGGCAGTGGCAAGTTAGTTTCCGAGCTCCGGCTTTGTTGTTCACCCGCGTGCAAACCAGCGCGAGCGCCGCGGGAGCGCAACACGCGGGTGCACGCGGCGCCCGAGCCCCCGGCCGGAGCCCACACGGGATCTGCGACCCGGTGTCTCCTCTCCGGGTCGGCAGGGAACACTACGACTGAGAAAAGTCATTGTCACCTTCAGAGTGGATGCAAGTCCGCCGCTGCTCCTTCGTTTCCACGCTGCACTCACTTTCCCCACACCCTGACTTTCGATTTACCTCAAATATCCTCCCCAATTAAGAAGCGCATCTCCAACACCTCTGTACAAAAGAATCTGGAGTCCAGAGAGCACGAGGACAGCGCTCCCCGCAATGCCATCTCCAAGACAAAACTTCCTGTGTGTTTGTGTATGGGAAGAACGGAGGAGGCGGGGGAGGTAAAGGGAGGAAAGAAAAAAAAATCACAGAAAGCAAAACCTCGGAGACAGTTTTGCACCGGTGTCCAGACTAGAATCACTCACCTTCCACGCGCAGCAGCGTCCCCACGGTGCAAAGTGCACCAGGCCAACCCTTTGCAAGCACTCCGTCCGCCAGCGCCTACTCCAGAAAGATTGTCTCCAGCAGTTCTTCAGTTGCTACCGCGGACGGAGGTATAGATTCCGCTTTCCCTCTGCGCAGGCGCGGCTCCCGGGACCAAATTCTCTTGAATCGAGCTGATTTGCATACGGGCGCGTGCGCGTCGCGGGCTGGGCGGGGAGAGGGCAGGGCGTCCGCGCGCGTTCCCGCGGCCTCTATTGTCCTTTTAAGGGGAGAAGCGGTGAGGCGCGGGAAACGCGGCGGCCCGCAGGGACGGGGGCGGGGCCTGCCTACTACGCAACGTCACGTAAACAAACGCCCCGGGGAAGGAGGCGACGCGGGGGCGTGGCAGGACGCGAAAGGTGTAAAGGTGAGGGTTGTCCTCACCCAACAGCACCCTTTTGGATGCTACTAAGCTTGGAAAGTTCTGGAAGCTGCTTTTGCAGCATTCGCGCACCTATGCTCAGTTTCTGGCTTGAGGAGCCAGAGAAAGTTGTCGCGGAAGCACCCACTTAGTTATACTTGTCCCCACCTTTCCTAAGTTCTGTTGGAAAGTGAGCTTTACCTTGTCTTTCAGGGCCTGGCTGGATGAGACTGCTCAACTGGTACTTTCAAGCCTGACCACCTGAAGGCGAGAACCGACTTCTGCAAATTGACTCCACACACCACATGCACACACACAAAGTAAAATTTCAATTCTCCCAACAGAGGTTTCATTTTTTGTGGTTTTAATGAGTCGTTTAATAAAGTCCCATCTTGACATGGTCCATTCACTAATTCCCGCTTTTCCCTCACAGACATGACCCAACTCATAACTAGGTTGTTTTGCTTTGCTCATTTGGACTGAAGTTTTCAAGCCTCTGTGCATTTCATGGTGGTAATTACCGTGGGAATGGTGCCACTTTCTGAAAACACACAAATCCTCCAGCCGTGAAGAGCTCCTCTGCCCAGAAAAAACACTTGGGAGAAAGTGGAAGCAAAATATACAACATTCTTTGTGGAATATACGGTAATCTAACATCTAAATGTTTCCAAAGAAAGTTTAAAAGGGAGGCGATTCAAGAAGAAAGAGAGTAATCTAGAGAAAACAAAGAAAAGGGAGGTTCCCGAGAATGAGGAGGGAGGAAGAAGGAGGAAGACCCTGAAGTAACTTTTCAGATGAAAAAGTAAGAAATGAAAGTATAATTGTGATACTCCTTAAGCCCAGCAACCCATAACACTTGGTTTAGTGATCTGGGAGTGTTGAGGATCGTTTTGGCCCATGTTTGGGGCTAAGTGTTCTGGTCAAGAGAGAGAGTAGAGATGGAGGGGCAAGAGACGAGAAGAATGGAGACAAGACAGAGGTTTTGGAGTCAAGTCTCAGGTCTCCTTTATTGTCTCTCTATTGCACACATTGACTCCTCTTAACTGTATTGACTCACATATATCTCTTAACTCCTATTGATTCTTATTCACCCTATTATAAGGAAATCTCGGGTATTTATAAGCACACGCAGGAGAACACAGGTGAAAACATTTTACCACGTGCACTCTGCAGCTGGGGTCACTAAACAGCAAAACAAGCTATGTGGGATAAACAAGATATTTGTAAACAAGATAGAGTGTGCTCAGCTGTTGTAGACTGCTGAAAAACCAAGTCTCTATCAGGGTAAATGGTTTTAGATGGCTGTAAAGATGATAGCTGTTTTCTAGCCGCTTTCTGCTTAAAGTCGGCTCCCTACATGGGAAGATGGGTCGGAAAAAGAATGTTTTTTTTTCCCCAGAACTTGATACCGGTCCCTTGCTGCAAAGTGTGGAAATCAACTGTTAAAATAACTGACAAGATTCACTGCTTTTGCTGTAGAGCCAATTATGCAGATTCAGACAAATATTTCGGAAATGCTAATTTAATTCAATAGCCAATTCCTAAAACACAGTTCAAACTTACCTGTGAAGACCTCAATTTTTTTTAAAGTTCTGTAACACAATTCCTCTAAAGGAGGAGAATAAATAAACCTGACAACTGTCACTAAAATACTACTCTTGAAGGCAAAGATTTTTCTCTTATGTTTGTATTCAGGCACCTAAAACAATGTTTGTCACACGATAGATTCTTAGTAACTGCTTGTAAAATATACTTGAATTTTTAAAAATGTATTCTAGGTTTATTTCAAGTTAAAATACCTTACAGTTTTTGCATTTGACCTAAAAGGAGTTTGGGAGTTATAGTGAGCTTTAATTGCCATCTTTGTCCTTAGGTAATAAAATCTTACAGCTTTAAGAATTATTTCCCGCCGGGCGGCGGTGGTACACGCCTTTAATCCCAGCACTTGGGAGGCAGAGGCAGGCAGATTTCTGAGTTCGAGGCCAGCCTGGTCTACAGAGTGAGTTCCAGGACAGCCAGGGCTACACAGAGAAAGTCTGTCTCGAAAAACCAAAACCAAAACCAAAATGAAAAAAAAAAAAAAAAAAAAGAATTGTTTCCAGCCTGACTGTGATGGTGCCCATCTTTAACCCCTACACTGTATAGGCAGTCACAGGCAGATCTCTATGAGTTCCAGGCAAGCCTGATCTATAGAATGAGTTCCAGCACAGCCAAGTCTACCCTGTCTTGAAAAAAAAAACAAAAGTAAAACTTTCCAAACTTCCATTGACAACAAACTGCAAATGGCTAAGCATACATTTCTACTTTATGTTTCCCTCTCTCTCTCTCTCTCTCTCTCTCTCTCTCTCTCTCTCTCTCTCTCTCGCTTTCTCCCTCTCTTTGTGTGTGTGTGTGTGTGTGTGTGTGCGCGCGCGCGCGCGCACGTTAGAATGTGGAGATTAGTTCTCTCCTTTCATCTGTCATGTAACCCAAGTGGTTGAGTTCCTGGCTGGAGCTATGGCTCAGTTAAGAGCACTGACTGCTCTTCCAGAAGTCCTGAGTTCAATTCCCAGCAACCACATAACCACATGGTGGCTCACAACCATCTGTAATGAGATCTGGTGTCCTCTTCTGGTGTGTGTCTGAAGACAGCTACAGTGTATTCATATAAATAAAATTAAATAAATCTTTTAAAAAAAAAAAAAGAAGTTAAATTCTGGTTGTTAGGTTGGTCATAAGCATTTTTATACATTGAGCCATCTTTCTTGATGAAATGTTAGAATTCATGAGTTTTGACTGAGTCACCAAAACTAGTTTTAAATTATCAAATGCCTTAAAAGTATAAAAAATTGCAAATATCAGGAGCTGGAAAGATGGCTCAGTATTTAAGAGCACCTGCTGCTCTTCTGGAAGACCCATGTTCAATTCCATCACCCACATGGCAGCTCACAACTCTCTGTAACTCCACTTCCAGGGGATCTGGCATGCTTTTCGAGGCCTCTCTGGACACCAGGCATGAACATCATGCATAGACATACATGCAGGCAAAATACAACGTACACAAAATAAAAATCTTTTTTAAAAATTGCAAGTATATTTTTAAATTTTCTGTTACTTAAAAGAAATACATCTGCCTGGTGTGGTAGTGCAGGCCCTTAATCCCAGCAGTCAGGATTCAGGGCAATCTCAGAGTTCCAGGCCAGGCTGGTCTGAAAAAGAAGAATCTGGAAGTTATGGAGCTTCCTCTACTCTCAAAGTAGAGATCAAGAAGTAATTGGAGTGGTTTTTTGTAGGAAGGATAGGAACAAAATCCCTAAGAGAATTCCTTAGATATCTTTTAAAGACTCCCTGTTATCACTTGAATATCCAGGTATATTCCAAAGGTACTTTCTACATTTTTTGCTTGAACATGTTATAACTGGTCCTAACCAGGGCCGATAGCTCATTTATGGGCTTCTTTAAAATACTGTTACCTAAACACCCTAAGTAGATTTTTTTTTAAATCTTGAAGAAAGGAAGAAATAATTTGTGATTTTTATGATTATGGCTGGATTGCACCATGCTAGGGAAATACCTGAGTATTTTTAATGGCTACAGTGTCATGCTGAACTTATAGTGAGTTCTCAAGAATTTTGTTGTTGTGGTTGTTAACTACCCAGATGATCTGGTTAAGCCAGTTACTTTGATTATAATGTAGTATCCTTGCTATTAAATAGTCTTAAATATATGAGTATTTGTGTTAATTTAGCAAACATTTAAAGAGCCTAATTATGTACCAGATAGTGAAATCATTTTCCTACTAGATGGCTCAGTCTGTTCAATCCTTCTAATTTGTTTCTATATAGTTCTGTTAGTTTTTCTTTTAATGTACTTTATTCTTTCATATTTGTCAATAACTTTAAATGTTTTAGTAATACCCTGAGCAATTTAGCAAGATTGTGTCTGAAACTTAAAAACAGCTGAGCAAGGCTGAGTGAGGGTGTATCTCAGTAGATGACAGCTTGCCCTACATGCATAGATTCAGTTTCTTGTATTGAGAGAGAGAAACAGAGAAACAGAGAGAGAGAGAGAGAGAGAGAGAGAGAGAGAGAGAGAGAGAGAAACAGAATCCACTAAGACTATTCATCAGTGAGTAACTTAAGACTAAAGAAAGACTTTTTTAACCTCACACAAAACAATTACACTATTTTGCTACTTGTTTAAGTTACTATGAAGTGCAAATAGCAAGGAATCAGAGCAAGTAAAATAATTCTACACTATTAAGTACAATATTGCTTATATCATAGGAAATGCCTGTGTTCTCCACAAACCACCCACTGCTGTCAAGTAATACTTTAGAGTTGGCCTAATGGTACATTCCAGCACTTTAGACGCTGAGACAGATGGATCTCTGTGACTTTGAAGCCAGCCTGATCTACAAAGCAAGTTCCAGCCAGCCAAGACTACAGAATGAGATCCTATCTCAAAAATAAGATAAGAGGCACTGGCAGTGGATGGATGATGCTCACTGGCTTGCTTCACACAACTTGCTTTCTTATAGAACCCAGGTCCAAAAGCCCAAGGGTGGCTCCACCCACAATGGACTGGCACTCTCCCATTGATCACAAATTGAAAAAAAGCCTCACAACTGGATCTCCTTTCTCTCCAATGACTCTAGCTTGTGTCAAGTTGACACAGAACGAGTCAGTACAAGCTGTAAGTGGCATTTTATACTCTAAATTTTGTTATTGTTTTTTTGGTTTTTTTTTTTTTTGACAGAGTTTCTTTATGTATCTGTCCTGGAACTCACTTTGTAGACCAGGCTGGCCTCAAACTTAGAGATCCACCTGCCTCTGCCTCTCAAGTGCTGGGACTCAAGACTTGTGCCACCACTGCCCAGCTACTCTTTGAATTTTTTTTTTTTTTTTTTTTTTTTTTTTTTTTTTTTTTTTTTTTTTTTGGTTTTTCCAGACAAGGTTTCTCTGTGTAGCCCTGGCTATCCTGGAACTCACTCTGTAGACCAGGCTGGCCTCGAACTCATAAATCCACCTGTCTCTGCCTCCCAAGTGCTGGGATTAAAGGCGTGCGCCACCACCACCGCCTGGCTACTCTTTGAATTTTTATAAACTGGTTTTATACTTTTAAAGATTATTTTTCCATTTATTGTTAAGTATGTGCTTGTGTATGTCTTTGCATGAGTGTGTACATTTGATTGCAGCTGCCTACAGAGGCCAGGAGAAAGAATTAGATGCCCTGGATATGTGGTTACAGATGGTTATGAACCATCCAACACTAGTGCTAAGAAACAAACTCTGTTCTTTAAGAGTGGGTAGATGCTCTTAACCACAGAACCAGATCTCCGGCCCTATAAACCATGTATGTAGTGTTTATGGATCAGTACCTTTCTCTATGCTGAGCCTGTGGATCAGCGTTGCTCCTTGTGTGTCTGTATGTTTTATCTCACCTCTTTGCCTAACATCACCTCAGGGACCCTCTAATAGAGATTCCAAGTCTTTCTCAATTACATATAAAATAAGACTTGGTAGTATTAATCCAACCAAATAAGAGTAAAGAGCATTACCCAAATTTTTTGGCAAATTATGCAAGCGTTATTTTCTGTCAGACAGACCTATTTCCCTAAAGCAGGGTTTGGGAAAATAGCATGGAACACAGGAGAAGAGAGGGTTTATATGAACCCCCAGACTGCAAGGCTAGAGGTTTTCAAGGGGTTTTGGTTACATAGGAACTTGGCAGAACAAATCAAAATTATTTAGCAAAACATTTTATCCTATCAGGATAGAGGTTAGGGTAAAGGGTGTGGAACACGTCAAATTCCAGAAAATAGGTCAAGACATGGTCAAACCCAAGTTCTGCAGAAAATGGGAATGAACTTATTTTGACCTTCTAATAAGATGGCTTTAATCTTAAGATGGAGTCAGGCTGGTCTGTCAGCAGTTAGGGAGCATCTTCAATGTCTCCCATGTTCAGTGTTCAGTGGTTGGTGAGTGAAGAACTACTTCCTTCTCGTTCCACTCTGCCTGACTGATGAGGGCAGGCAATAATATTTTTCTCCTCTGTGTTGTTTTTTAACACTCTGTCAATACTTAAGCTACATATCAATTTCTACTTTATATTTCAGGTATGTGTTAGAGCCCACCCAGAATCTAGATGAGGGTGAGAGCTGACTCTCCTAATTTTTTTGGTCTCTGGAGAGCAAGGAAATCATGTGTGACCTTAACCCTAAAGACTAAGGGCTTCCCGTACCTGGAAGGTGAAGGAGTGTGGCTCAGAACAACTAGTTTCACACTACAAAAGCAGAAGCTGTATCAGTTGCTCTCCTCACTGTAGTGACAAGTACCTGATTAAAAAAAAATCCCTTAAGGACCAGGCATGATGGTTCACACCTTTAGTACCAGCACTTGGGAGGTTCACAGGCCAGCCTGCTCTACAAATTGAGTCCAGGACAGCCAGGACTGTGTCTGGGGGATGGGGGGTGGCATCTACAGTCAGCAAACAGAAAACAATGAATGCTGGTGTTCTGAGCTCTCTCTCTCTCTCTCTCTCTCTCTCTCTCTCTCTCTCTCTCTCTCAGTCTTGAACCCCAGTCTACAGAATGGTGCCACCCACAGATAGGGCTCTCACAAAAGTGTCCAGAGATTTGTCTCTTAGGTGACTCTGCATTCTGTCAAATTGACGATCAGTGCCAACCACCACAGATGTCTAACAAACATCTGTTAAATGATGTGTCACCATCAACTATTTTTGTAAACTCAAATGACAAAAGAATGTAAACTTGGGTAAGGCTGGAGAGATGGCTCAGTGGTTAAGAGCATTGACTGTTCTTCCAGAGTTCCTGTGTCTGATGCTCTCTTCCGATGTGTCCGAAGACAGCTGTAGTGTACTCATATACATAAAACAAATAAATAATTGAAAAAAATGTACACTTGGGATAGGAGAGATGGTTTAGCAGTTATCACTACTTTAAAGCCCTTATGGAGGACCTGGGTTTGGTTTCCTGCACCCACACAGTGCCTTAGAACTCTTTGTAACTCCAGTTCAGAGGATCTGATACCCTCCCTGAGCACCAGCCACACAAGTGGCCCACATATGTGAAGGAGGCACAATAAAGAATTTTTCGACATGACTGCTCCATGATAAGGTTAAGGGAGAGGTGTTTGTTGTAGGTAAAAGAGAGAGGCATCTGGAAGAGTCTAGAGCAGAGAGAAAAGGAAGACTGAACATTACCAGTGCTAGGGAACAGGAGAGAGCATAGTGGGAGGGAAGCAGTGGCGATGGCAAGAAGATAGAGAATAAGGAGAGAAAGAATAGTGAGAATGACCAGAGATCAAGGGTAGGAGAAACAGACTGAATGTGGCCACCAGTGCAATCAGTGAGAAGAGGGACGCTAGCTGCAGGGGAAACTCTTGAAAAAGGGTATCTGGAAGGAGAGAACCCTGGGGAAGTGAGAAGACCCAGGATGCCAGGGTAAGGGCTTTGAATTTTTGTAGGGACTGGAGGGAGCTTAGAGGCCAGCATGGGCTTTCATAAGCAGCCTCAGGTACACATCAGTGGAGAGCCATATGTCTACCCCTTTTAAGAGATGGAAACCAGTTTCACAAGTTCCTGAGGAATGCTAGTTTTTATCTAACCACTAGACATACCCCTATATAGTCCAGGCTGAGCTGGGCCTAGACTCAATTTTGGACAAAGTGAGTGGCCTGCCCTTTAGGGGGAGGAGGACGCTGACTAGTTTTATGTCAACTTGACACAAGCTAGACTCACCTGAGAGGAAGGAAAAACCTCAATTAAGAAAATGCCTCACCAGGCAGCGGTGGCGCACGCCTTTAATCCCAGCACTTGGGAGGCAGAGGCAGGCAGATTTCTGAGTTCGAGGCCAGCCTGGTCTACAGAGTGAGTTCCAGGACAGCCAGGACTACACAGAGAAACCCTGTCTCAAAAAAACAAAAAAAAAACAAAAAAAAAAACAAAAAAAAAAAAAAAAAAGAAAGAAAAGAAAAAAAAAAAAGAAAAAGAACAGCTCTTCCAGAGATCTTGAGTTCAATTCCTGGTAACCACATGGTGAATCGTAGCCATCTGTAATGGGATCTTATGCCCTCCTCTGGTGTGTGTCTGAAGACAGCTACAGTATATTGATATAAGCAAAATAAATAAATCTGAAAGAAAAAAAAGGAAGGAAGGAAGGAATTTTCTCTTAAGGAGGAGAAAATCCTTCCACAAGACTGAGCTGTAGGATATTTTCTTAGTGATTGATGGGGAGGGCACAGCCCATTGTGAGTGGTGCCACTCCTGGGCTGCTAGTCCTAAAGTCTGTATAAGAAAGCAGTCTGAGCAGGCCATGATTCGCAGCAAGCCAGTAAGCAGCACTCTTCCACAGCCCATGTATCAGCTCTTGACTCCAGATTTCTGCTCTATTTGAGTTCCTGTCTTGACTTCCTTCAGTGATGAACAGTGCTGTGGAATGGTAAAATAAAGAAACCCTCTCTTCCCCAAGCCGCTTTAGTCACGGTGTTTCATTACAGCAAAAGTAAACCTAACTAAGATGGAGGTGAGGGTGGAGTGTTTTGCCTGTTGGACCTGACGGCCTACAAACATATATGTGGGCAAAACAACCATAAACATATTTCAAAAAAAAAAAAGAAAAAAAGCCTCATATAACCACTGTGGAAATCAGCAAAAAGTTTCTAAAAAAAAACAAAAACAAAAACAAACAAACAAAACTGAAAACAAGCGCTGGCAAGATTGCTCACTCCTGAGCTCGACAATCTAGGTTTGGTCTCCAGGATCCAGATGGAAGTAGAGAACTGACTTCTGCAAGTTGACCTCTGACCTCCCCAGACATGTAATGATGAATCCCAACCCCCACTCGCCACACACATACACAACATAAACAAATGTGATTTAAGAAAACATGTTAAGCTGAAGAAAGCATTACTACATGAACCAACTTTTCTACTCCTGGATGTGCACCTAAGGCCTCGAAGACACACCTGCACCCACCATGCTCACCGCTGTACCAGTCACAATAGCCAGAAAATGGAACCAGACCAGCTGTTCATCAACAAACGAATAAAGAAAGAAAGCATGGTCCAAACACACAATGGAATTTTCTTAGAATTTTTATTATATGTGTGTTATATGTGTATGAGCTTGAGCATGCCATGTGGAAATAAGATAATTACCAGGAGTTAAGTTTCTCCTGTCCTGTAGGATCCAGGGATCAAACTCAACTCATGAGGTTGGTGACAGGTATCTTTACCTGTAAATAAATACATGCAAAATAAAAAATTATAATAATAAAACTTTTTAATTGGTGTGCATGCATGTACACGGGCATGTGTGAATGTGTGCACAGGAGTATGTGAGTTTGTGTGTGTGTGTGTGGTGTGTGTGATGAAATGAGATTGGGAATAGCGAGAGCAAAGGAAGAAATGTTAAGTGAGGAAAGAGAAGGTAATAGGATACACATGATAAAAAAACAGAAAGTCAGATTATCTGGTTGAAGAAAAGGACCCAGCTAGATCAGGGAATGGAAGAACAACGGGACAACAAAGTATAGTGACACTTAAGTATAAAAATGGCAAATTAGCCGGGCAGTGGTGGCTCACGCCTTTAATCCCAGCACTTGGGAGGCAGAGGCAGGCGGATTTCTGAGTTCGAGGCCAGCCTGGTCTACAGAGTGAATTCCAGGACAGCCAGAGTTACGCAGAGAAACCCTGTCTTGAAAAAAAAACAAAAAACATCATTTTGTAAGCTGACCTACATTTTTAATTGAAAAAAAAATTCATAAGCCCAAATGTGGAATCAGCACTGCTTTTCTTAGAAGGTAAACCCACATAAGTGAGGGTCTTACAGAGACCAGGGCAGGAAAGTGATTGAATAGAATTTATCATACATGCATTGTAAAGACTTTTCTTACCCGAGGAACCATTTAAGATGAGATCGATCACTGTTTCTCCACTGGTATAACAAAAATCTCTCTATGTGTGCATGTAAGTGTGTGAGGTGAGCTTTCTCTCAAACAACCTTGTATATTAAACATTATGGAGGATGTAGCTCAATTGACAGAGTGCTTGCCTAACAAGCAGGAAGCCTGGGTTCAATCCTCAGTTCTGCATAAACTGGATGTAGACGCAAATACCTGTAATCACAGCACTAAAGGTGTGGAGGCAGGAGATCAGGAGTTCAAGATCAGCCTTGGATACATACTAAATATGAGGCTACCTTGTGGTACATGAGGAACTGTCTCAAAAATAACAACCACTACTGTAGCTCTTGGCTAAGTGACCAAATAAGAGACTTGAGTTGATGTTGCCTCAGCCAGCAACACCCCTGACCTTCTGCCTGCCTTTCACTTGTCCCCCCCCCCCCCCAGGCAGTTCTTAGAAATGCTTATCTCCTCCAGCCCTGAAACTGGCCAAAAGTTCCTCTGGCCCTTTGTCCGATGAGGATGATAAGACCTGTTTCACAAAGGGTCCTGCCCATAAGTAGAGGAGAAATGCTGAAGAGTCCTCACAGCCAGGCCTCGCTGGGTTTCCCACCTGGCAGTTGTCTGTTAGTACTTCATGGTGATAATCTACTTTCCGTCCAATCCCACTGCAATATTACTGTGCACTGTTTGATCACACCTCCCTAAAAAAGCGTCCATAAAGATCAAATGGACATGGTTCAGAGAGCCTCCTTTGCCTGAGCACGTGGCTGTTGGGAATGGGGCTTGTGTGACAAGAGGTGCCAGACACTCTCCTATTGGGGATTGTCCTGATGCTGTTTGTATTCTGATGTTAATTCTGCTTCCTCCAGAGGGGCTGCCCGGACGAGGAGCAGATCACGTACTCAGGTGATTTCAGGTGAACCTTCTCCCCATTTTTAACTGGTCAAATAAAGGCTAGAGACTGTGACTGGGCAGTGGAAGGGAAAGGTGGGGCTAGAGGTTTCAGAGAGTGGGGGAAGAGAGAAAGGAGGCAAAGATGAGGGAGAAGAGAGGAAATTTAGGTGGAACAAAACCACATGGCCCTGAGAAGTCTCAAGTCTCAAGTAACAAGGGATGTCATACCTGGGGAGTAGTGTAATGGTAAATCTGCCCAACCTAAGCATGCAGCTTATAAATATTATAATTGAGTTGTATGATTTTTGAATGGGTTGGAGATTTACGTGACAAAGATGTTTTCCTGAAGTCTGAGAGCTATTCAAGTAAATTAGTTGTAAATGAGGCATTCTAAAACACTGACTGGAAGTGATTGGGCAAAAACAGTTGAAACCATCGAGGCCTAGTGATGAACTCCTACCTCTGGGATCTGACATTATTTCCGATAGATGCAGCCCCGAACTAAATTAAGAAAAAGGAGCTGAGCATGAAGGCTCATGTCTATAATTCCAACACTCAGGTGGCTGACACAGGAAGGTTATCACAAATTCCAGGCCAGCCTGGGCTACACAGTAATTATAAAGGGCAGAAGTTCAGGGTCATATTCAAACATAGAGGATTCAAAGCCAGCCTAGTTTACATAGTGGATTAGAGATCAACCAGGGTTACATAGTAACTGACAACCAGTACCAAACAAAACTTAGAGGAAAGAGTAGGCTGTAGCTCAGTAGTAGAGCACTTGCCTAAAATGTGTGGGTTCCTTAAAATTCCCTAGATTTAGTTCCCATCACCACAAAAAAACAAACCAAAACCAAGGGCTGGAGAGATAGCTCAGTGGTTAAGAGTGGTCAGAGGTTCGGAGTTCAATTCCCAGCAACCACATGGTGGCTCACAACCATCTGTACTGGGATCTGATGCCCTCTTTTGGTGTGTCTGAAGAGAGAGAGAGCTTCAATGCACTATTATACATAAAATAAATTAATTAATTAATTAATTAAAAAAAAAAAACAAATTGGGGCCCATAATCCACTGTCAGTTACATACCTGTGTGTATATACCTGCTTTGTGTCTCAGGAAACCCCACAACTCGGTGGGGGTTGGTCTTGTGCACTGTGTATTCAGATGTTGATTTCTGTGTCCAGAGACCTGGTTACAGTCTGGATTGTCTTGATTATTGAGCCATCTCCTGTACCACTCTTATAAAAGAATGCACCCCAATTATTTTTTACTGGATAATAAAGATCTGATTATGGCTGGGCAGACAAGATAGGACTTCTGATCTCAGAACCAGGGGTATCCGGTAGAGAGAAGTTGAAGAACCACAAAAGGAGATAGAGAGACCAGGAAGGTTCGCCATGAGGGCACACATGGAGCAGAGCAAGGCAGGGCAATACTCATTTTGAATACTTCTCAGGACCACATGTCTGAGAAGTAGATACTTAGAGGGTTAAAATAGGTGGATATCTGCCCAGCCATAGTAAACTTAATAAGGCTTTGTGTCAGTTATTGGGGAGCTAGAACAGGAACAGATAAGGTTTTCATGCTTAAATTACAGACTACAGGTATCAGAGGCAGCTTGTGCAGTGGTAGGAGGAACTGAGTCTCAGTTTGTTTTGTTAAGTGTGTCTGAAAACACACTTAATCCTTTCCAAAGTCATTTGCGTTCCTCTAAGAACCTACCTTTCACTCCCCTTAGCCTAGTAAGACTACAGGTAACAGAAACAAGAAATCCTAACTGCCCCTCTGACTAACTTATACTTTCGTTTTGTATGCCTGCTGGATACTAAGTAAACTGGCTCTTCCCCATCTCCACTGGTTTGTTTTAGATATGTGTGAATTTGATTCACAGATCTCAGCCACTGAATCTGAGAATGAGGAAATGTTTCTCTCGCTTATACTTTCAAATGATTGGGTAAGGCTTATCACGTAATGTACTTAAAGTCAACTGACTATAGAAGTTAAGCACATCCACAAAATACCTTAACAACACCCAATTCAATTAAAGATGGTACAAAAGCCTAGCTAAACTGATATGTGAAACTACCATATGAGGGACAGCAGGACTAGGGAGATGTAGCTCAGTAGTTAAGAATACTTCCCAGCATCCAGTTCCTAGCACTCAATCACACAGTGGCTCAAAACCCTTTGTAACCCCAGTTCCTACAACCCCAATGCCTTCTTCTAACCTCCACAGACACCAAACACATGTATGGGGCACACACACACACACACACACACACACACACACACACACAGGCAAAATGCACAGATAAAGTAAAATATATATATATTTGAGACAACTAAAACCCTAAAGAAATAAAATTTATTGATTGGCCAGAAACAGGGAAAAAGAAGAAAAGAAAGTTCACAATTTTGAGGCTCAGAAGCAATGGTTTTCAGGCATTTCTCTTCATTCTTGCTCTGTCTTGGCTTGAAAAATTGATCTATGTATAACAACATCTGGCTGGTTACAGATGCAGAGAGTGACCAAGTGACCAAGTTCCACAAGTTGATGAGCAGTGAACCCCTGCCTCATGGATGCCACGCTGTGAGAACAGTTCATCCTAGTGAGCATATTCTCCTGGATGCTGTAGAAAGAGCACTATGTTACTAAAGATGAATATGGAGGAGACAGGAGTAAAACATTTTCTGAACTGTGAGGCTGCTGGCTTCCACTGGGCGGTGGCAGGCTGACCTATGAATAGTTGCTTTAATCAGTTGGAATTTAAGTACTTAGTGTAACCCTGGGCACAGGTTTATATGCTTTCTCCTTTGGACATAAACTTATTTAACTGGTGTTTTTGTGAGATTTGTTCCTATTTTTAGGCTTGGGTTTCTTTCTCAATGACACGTGGGTATGGCTTGCAGATGGTAAGTTTGGCACTTTGGCAACTGTAATAGTGAAAGCCTGCAGCGGGCGGATTAAACCCCTGCATGGCCAGGTTGTAAATTGAGTTTGGATCTACTTCACTTACTCAGTAAACTCTGTTTCTGTTGTTGCCAACAGAAACCTAAAGAAGCACTTTCTGCAATTAATACATTAACTGTCATTAATGGCTTTGTTTTTTTTGTAGACCAGCCAACAGCCTAGGTCTTGGTCTTGATAAACAGGTTTTGGGCACATGGGCTCAGGAAGAACAGGACCAGCAAGGATCCAGCTGTAAAACGCTGCCTTAAACCTGAAGGTTAGGGGTACTAAAGACTCCATCTGCGTGTCAGGAACGATTGGTGACATATTTTACAGAAACCAGTCCAGATTTGACATAGCACCCATATCTTTCCTACAATACTGAGGGTAGCATGCCTCCCAGCTCCCCAGTTCTTCAAACAACATTCTCCCACTCCTACTCCTGAATTACCATCTTCAAAAGCTCATAGGAGCTGGCTAAGGTGACAGGAGCTCAAGGCTAGACTTGGCTGCATGAAACCCTGTCTTCAAAAGACAAAACAAACAAACAAACAAACAAACAAAGAAGGAAGGGATTGAGAAAGGGAAAAACAAAACAAACAAACTAAACCTTTTGGATTCTTTGTGTTTTCTTGGAGGTGTCTCAGACCCACAGCTAAGACAGAGGAATTAGTGCTGACTAGAGGCCCTGATAAACGACATGAAGGAGCAGATATCACCTTGATCTCTTTAGGGCACACCTTCTCTGGGTTGTAAGCATCTAATCTTTATGCCAATTGCATTTTATCACTTGAGAAACTGAACTTGAGACAAGCAACACAGGTCTCAAGACTAACAAGCATGGAATCAGTCCTTTCCAGTGGCCTTTAATTTTTTTTTTCTTTTTGGCTTTTTTTTGTTTGTTTGTTTTGTTTTGTTTTGTTTTTCAAGACAGGGTTTCTCTGGGTAGCCCTGGCTGTCCTGAAACTCACTCTGTAGACCAGGCTGGTCTCGAACTCAGAAATCCACCTGCCTCTGCCTCCTGAGTGAGTGCTGGGATTAAAGGTGTGGGCCACCACTGCCCGTCTTAATTTTTTTTTTTTAACTATGTAAATGTGTACATGCTCACACAGAGATCACAAGACAAGTGGTGGGAGTTGGTTCCCTCCATTCACGGTGTGGGCCCCAGTGACAGTGACGGAATTCATCTCAACAGACTTGACAGCAAGTGCTTTTTTCATGAGTTATCTCACCTGCCCAATGTAGTAACTTTTGATTTTAAATATTCTAGGCTTAATCCAACTGCCTTCGAGCTAACATTTGATCTACTTGGTATTGATGGACAATTTCCTACGAGAGGGCTTCCTCTTTATTGTAAGTACACTGAGGCTGACAGTACACCTTCAATGTGGTAGATGGTTCCCCAAACACTGGTTTACTTGGTGCAGACATAATCACTTTACATTTCTGACCTGTTCTAATGGCATCCAAAGGACACAACAGAGAAGTCTTTTTTTCATCTTCTTCTTCTTCTTGATTGTGTTGTGGGGAGCAGGAAGAAATGGGTTGGAAGGTAGTGTTTGAGACAGACACTCACACAGTCTTGCCTGTAATTCACCACACAGACCAGTCTGGCCTTGAATTCACAGAAATCCTATCTCAGTGTCCCAACTACTGGAATTACAGGCATGTACCACCACCACCACCACCACAGAGTTCCACTCTGCCTCCACTTACAGTCTCTGGCTGTGGTGTGAGAGACTGGGTCACATAGCAACATGACTCTCTCATGTCCATGATCTCATCCAAACATCAAACACACTTCTCTGAACATAAAGGTAGGAAAGTTCCACTGTGAGGTAGGAAAGGAGATACTACCAGCACGTTCCTATAGCAGCTGCTAGTAAACACAAGAATCTGGTGTGACTGGAGAGGGAACCAGAATGTTTCCCAATGTCCCTGGAACTTCTAACACAAAGAGGAAGTTACAAGAAGAAGGTTGACCTGGGAAAGACCCTCAGTGATGAGTTCAGAACACTCACATAATCACCTCACAAAGCTGACGGATTTGTTCTCTTTTCAGTCAAGGTATGGTGGCACAGGACTATAATAATCCCAGCACTCAGCAAGCAGATTCAGGATTGTCACAAGCTTGAGGCCAGCCTGTTTGGGCCAACAAGGGCAATATAGTAAGAAGCCATTTCAAATAAGCACTTTCCTTTCTTCTTTCCTCTAGCCTCCTCAGTCTCTTTCTTTTTCTCTTTATTGAGAAACATAAAGATACATTCCCAGTCCATATTTGACTGTTATTTTGATGTATAGTTTTAGGAAGCCACTGAGGCTGGCTTTGAACTTTTTTTTTCTTCTGACTTAGCTTCTGAAGCAGCTGTTCCATGGAACCCAGCAAAATTTTGCGTTTCTTCTTCTAGTCTTTCTCTCACCATCTCTTTAAAGGCTCCTGGTTGATGGGTAGTCAAAGTATCTGTGATTACCTCAGAAACATCAGCTTCAAGTGCCGTGACATTCCTTGTGTTTCCCACATTTCTTGACATTTGAGTTTCTGTTACTCAGAATCTGATATTATACTGGTCATGTCACCTTACCAGCCCTGAACATCTCCTGGCTTAGTTTCTTTATTTCTGTAAAAAGATAACTATTGTATGAGAGAAGACTCTATTTTCAATTAAAAAGATTTCTAGAGGGGTGGAGAGATGTCTCAGTGGTTAAGAGCACTGACTGCTCTTCCAGAGGTCCTGAGTTCAGTTCCCAGCAACCACATGGTGGCTTGCAACCATCTGTAATGAGTTCCGATGCTCTCTTCTGGTGTGTTTGAAGACAGCTACAGTGTACTCATATACATACATTAAATAATTCTTTTTTTAAAAAAAGGTTTCTATATGTATATATAAATATATTTTTAAAAGAGGTAACAAAGCATACTTTACTGTGAAGATTAAATGAGGTAATATCTGTGGCATTAAGATGCTTATTAAATATAACTCTTATGCTTAAGGTTAATTATTATTAGCTCTTATTAAATGATACTTGAGGGCAGATGAATTTTACTAGGTGTTGCAATCACACCTGAGCAACTGCTCACAGAATACAGTTGTATTGGGACAGACAGCTTCTCATCAGTACAGTATAACTAAAAAAAATGGAAATGCTTCCTAAAGAACTAAACCATAGTAGTTATGGTAGTACATGCCTATAGTCTTAGTATACAGGAGGTCAGGCTGGGCTCCATAGTAAGACTATCCCAAAAGACAAATAAGGCAGGGAATGTAACAGCTCAGTTAGAAGAGTGCTTGTCTAGCATGCATAAAGCCCTGGGTTTCATACCCAGCATCACATAAACTGGTTTGGTGGCACTAGGGAGACAGAAGCAGGAGGATTAGAACTTCAAGGTCATAGTCAACTACACAGGGAGTTTGAGGCTAGCCTGGGCTACTTGAGACTCTGACTCCAAAACAAAAATAAAATAAAGAAAATAGGACTCTCCTGTGTTTTCTAACCACTTTCCTTCAGAATATTTTTTGTAGATTTGCAATTATGTATTAATAGTATTTATCTTGTATGTGCATTTACTTAATATATTTTCCTCATAAACTAAACATTCAGTGATTAGAAATCACATATTTTTGTTATCATTTTATACCACTCATCCTTTCTAAGGTAGCTAGGATACACAAGGCCCTTAATGGTGGTTGAATGATGAATAAATCCATGTCCTCTTGGACTGGGGGTGTAGCACATGGTAGAGTGCTTTCAGAGGTTCTGGATTCAATCCTTAGCACTGGGAAGAAGAGAATCCATGACCTTCTGGTAAACATCTTCTGTGGAAACTGATTCCACAGTTGGACACCAGCAGACATCTCACTGCTCTGCAGGCTCACCAGTCTTCTGACCCTTTGCAAGTTTGCCTTCTCATTCCTGGTCAAATGCAGGTCCAGATGTGCATGACTGAGGCCAGTTGAGCTTTAAGATCAAAATTCCTGGCAAGACCTTTAACCCCAGCATTTCAGGGAGAGGGGCAGAGATGAGCCAATCTCTGAGATCAGGGCGGGCTAGGTCTACATAGTGAGCTCCAGGTCAGCCAGGGCTACATAGTGAGGCAGACTGAATTGCTGCTGAAGCACCCTCCTGACAAGATAACTCCGGTCAGGTACCCTCTGTGGACCCTGCCTCCCAGACCCTCACCGAGGGTTGGATCTAATCATGGCTATCTTCCCCATCAAAACTGCTCTCTCATTTTACTATTTTTGTTTTGATTTACATTCTTCTTAGTATCTTTACTCCTCCCAGTCCTCCTCCTTCCCCAGATCCACTGATCCTCCATTTTCCTTTAGAAAGGAGCAGGCCTCCCAGGGCTATCAACCAAACAAGGCCTAACAAGATACAATAATCACAGAAATCCCAAAGTTAAGTTTAGTGATAGGCAGCCTTAGGGTCCGGGGGATTAAAAGGGGCAGAGAAGAGCACACAAGTGAGTTATGAACAGTTGCTTTAGTTCTGGGGTGGGAGAGCTATGCTGTTTACTGCATACAGCATTTCTGTACATTTTAAATGTGCCAGAGTTAATGTATTTTAACCAATAAAGATAAAGTGAAATGGTATCCTCAAAAAAAAAAAAAAAAAAAAAAAAAAAGATACAATAAAACTAGGCACCAACTCTCATATCAAGGCTGGACAAGGCAACCCAATAGGAGGCAAAGGGTCTCAAGAGCAGGCAAAGGAGTCAGAGACATGTCTCCCACTTTTAGGAGTCCCACAAAAACACCAAGCATAACCATAACATACTGAGAGTTCTAGTTTAGACTCATACAGGATCCGTGATTGTCCTTTCAGTCTCTGTGAGCCTCTATGAGTCTTGCTTACTTGATTCTGTAGACCATACTCTCATGGTGTGCTTGACTGCTCTTGGCTCCTATAATTCTTCTCCCTCTTCCACAGGGTTCCCCAAGCTCCCCAAGGAACCTGATGGAGATCTCCAATTTGGGCTCTCCCCACCTATGTTTGGCTGTGGGGCTCTATCAGCTGTTGGAGAAAGCCTTGGGTAACAATTGGGCAGTATCTATGAGTATAGCAGAATATCATTAGGAATCATTTTATTGATATTTTTATTTCCTATACTAGGTCCCTAGGCTATCCAACTTCCAGTTCCCAGTCATCCAGGTAGTGTCAAGCATGGGCTCCCTCTTGTGGCGTGGGCCTCAAATTAGACTAGTCATTAGTTGGCCACTCCTACAAGCTCTGAGCTAGTGCTGCCCCAGTACATTTTGCAGGTAAGGGGTTGTAAGTCAAGGGTTTGTGCCTGGGTTGGTGTCCCAGTCCCACCTGGAAGCCATGTCTGGTTACAGAAGTTGGCTGGTTTAGGCTCTGTATCCTTCATTGCTAGGAGTCCTTACTAGGGTCACCCTCACAGAATCCTGGGAGTTTCTACTGTACTAGGTTTCCATATCACTCCAAATGGCCAGGGCTGGCACTTGGGTGTCTTTCTTCCGGCAGGGGCCCCAACAATACCACTTTTAAAAAACAACTGAGTAATACTTCATTGTATAAATGTACCACATTTTCTTTATCTATTTTTCTATTGATGGGCATCTAGTTTGTTTCCAGTTTCTGGCTGTTATGAATAAAGCCTCTATGAACCCAGCTGAGTAAGAGTCTTTGTGGTAGAATGGAGAAACCTTTGGGTATATATTTTCTGGACCTTTGGGCTGTGATTCTTTTCCTTCTATTCTTATTTTATTCTCAGGTTTGGTCTTGTCATACTGTCCCAGATTTCCTGGATGTTTTGTGTCAGGAATTTTTTAGATTTTAACATTTTCTTTGACAGGTATATGTGTTTTGTTTAGCATGTCTTCAATGCCTGAGACTCTTTTACCTTTCTTGTATTCTGTTGGTAAAGCTTGCCTCTGTAGTTCCTGTTCACTTATCTAGATTTTTTTTTTTCATTTCCAGAATTCCCTCAGTCTGTATTTTCTTTATTGGTTCTATTTTTACGTCTTAAAAGGGTTTGTTCATTTCCTTCAACTGTTTGGTTGTTCTGTCGTTTTCTTTAAGGGATTCATTCATTTTCTCCGATTTTTTTTCTCTATTTCTTTAAGGTGCTTATTTGTTTTGTCTTTTAGGACTTCTATCATCTTCATAAAGTTGTTTTTAAGGTCTTTTACCTGTGTTTCAGCTGTGTTGGAATATTCAGGACTCAATGTAATAGTATAGCTGGGCTCTGAGGCGATCTATTGCTTTGGCTGTTATTGTGTTTGTAAGCTGGCGTCTAGGCATCTGGGTTTGGAGCAATTATAGGTCTAGGTGCTGATTTCTGAGTTTGTCTTTTTATTTTTTTATTTTATTTTTTTTTCTTGTTTTTTTCGAGACAGGGTTTCTCTGTATAGCCCTGGCCGTCCTGGAACTCACTTGGTAGACTAGACTGGCCTCGAAATCAGAAATCTACCTGCCTCTGCCTCCCAAGTGCTGGGATTAAAGGTGTGCACCACCACGGCCTGGCCGAGTTTGTCTTTTTTAGATGGGTGTTTTGTTCCTTGGTTTCTGTTTCTTTTGTCAGGTGTGGCAGATGTGATTTAGCAGGCCTGAGCTGGGGGTCAGAACATGGCAGTAAGGGTGGATGGAGAATACACACTGAGAGGAGGGGGTGGCATACCTGGAATTCTGGTGGCCAGCATGGCCTCTGGTGGAGCAGTTGTGGGTGTCTCTGCCTGAGTTGGGGGCTGGGGTATGCAATGAGGAATGGAGGGGGAACTTGGGACAGGGTGGGTGGCACCCAGAGAGTGGGGGAGGTCCATAGGCCGGCAGCCTACCTGGAGTTCTGGTGGCTGGCATAGCCTCTGATCACTGCTCTTGTTTTATTGTCTTTATTTATATCCTACGAAAAGTAAAACACTGACAACCTGTTGGCTGTGGTTCTCGAGTGGCTGCTTCACTTCACCGTCCCGCCTCCACACATCATCTTTGGTGTTCTTTTTTGTACAGAACTGTGATGCCCACTTGGCTGCTCTGCTGTAATGATACAAAACCTGATAACCTTGTGCCACAAGTTGGTATAATTCACATACAACCAACACATCGATGGTTCTCAACCTTTTCTTACTGTGGAGATTCTATTTGTCTATTCTGCAACTGACAGAGGAATCAGATCAACTCACTGCTCCTGGTAACACAACCCAAGTGACAGGGATTTCAAGAAGCTCAGAGAACAGGCTGCTTCCAAGGCACTTGTCTGCATAAATTAAGCCTTATTAAATACTCTTCTACAAAGACAGCTTTCCTAATGAGTTCCTACTCATACTCACTCTTTCCAACTTGTTGTTCTAAGAAAGCAGCAACATTGTCAGACTTGTTTAGATGAGTCTTTCACAGCTCTGTGGATCTTGGGGCTCAGAGAAGGGGTAGCCATGCTTCCCAATCAGCTTTGAAGCCAGTGCCTATAGAGAGAACGATTCCCACCTCTCCTGACCACACAGTTTCTTGATGATCATAGGAGCTCAATGTGCCCAGAAAGGAAGACACTAAATTGAATCATCTAAATCACTGTTTAGAACCATCTGAAAAGGACTATGAAAACAGGTGTAATAGAATCGGGTGAATTCAGCTTCTCCAAATGAAATAAAACAGCATCAAGTACTTTCAACCTCTAAGCCATCTCTTAGGCCCTTAAATATTCTTATATTCTTACTTTGAACTGCAATTATTTATTTTAATCCTTATAGCAGAAAACCAATCACAGGACACATTTCAGTGAGCATCGATGGCAATATTTAGTCCAACTGTACTTGTGGACACTTAGACTTGAATTTCATGAAAATTTTAGGTTTTACAGAATAGTCTCTTCTTTATTTTTTCTCCTAATAACTTAAATGTATGTAAATTATTCTCAGTTCATTGACCTTATATAAACAGGTGCAGGTTGCACTCTGCCTGTGACTCTAAATTTGTTGGTTCTTGTTCTAGACTTTAATATTCGTGTTGCCCTCATAAACTAATGTCAGGAAAGAGACTCATTTCATAGAAAAGAAATGGAGCTTGGGAGGTGTGATGTTTTGTATATGCTTTGCCCAGGGAGTGGCACTGTTGAGAGGCGTGGCCTGTTGAAGTAGGTGTGGCCTCGTGGGTGTGGGCTTTAATACCCTTGTCCTAGCTGCCTGGGAGCCAGTATTCTGCCAGGAGCCTTCAGATGAAAATGTAGAACTCTCAGCTCCTCCTGTACCGTGTCTCCTGGATGCTGCCATGTTCCTGCTTTGATGATAATGGACTGAACCTTTGAACCTGTAAGCCAGCCCCAATTAAATGTTGTCCATATGTGAGGTACGTCGGTCATGGTGTGTGTTCAAAGACCTTAGCTGAGACAAGAGTGGCCTTGTCTGCATTTAATATTCTTCAGCCTGTTTTTGTTTTTCTTCTCTCTGGTAGGATTATCACCGGGTTCAGAGAGTTTAGATACATAAAGTACTTAGAATAGTGCCTGCCTGATGATTTTCCAGGAATCATCTTGAATGTTTGTCCCCATGATGCTCTATAGACTTCTAGAGGGATTTTCATAATTTAATTAACAAATCTCTAATTTTGGATACTTAAAGTTTCTGTTCTTCCCTTCCCATCTTTCCTCATTTTTGTCTTTTCTTTCCTCTTTTCTGCCTTTCTACCATGCTGCCCAGGAGAGGTGTGGGGCCTGCTCTCAGTGCTGTTGCCAGTGAGGGGTGGGGAAACTACTTTTCAAGTTAAATAAGAAAAATTCTGTTTTGTTTTGTTGATTTTATTTATTTTTTATGTGCACCAATATTTTGCCTGCATGAATGTCTGTGTGAGGATGTCAGAACCCCAGAGAGTGAAGGTACAGACAGTTACAAGCTTCTATGTGAGTGCTGGAAGAGTAGCCAGTATTCTTAGACATTGGGTCTCAGGTATCCCAGGTTGGGTTGGAACTTACTATGTAGCCAAAAATGACTTTTAATTTCTGATCCTCCAGACTACAGGATACAACATCCAATTTATCCTGTGCTATGCTAGGAATTTATGAGTGTGAGATGAGCATTTGGCCAACTGAGCCACATCCCCAGTCCCTGAGTGTAACATGTTTGGATCCTTTTCAGATCATGCTTAGATCTGGGCAGCTAAACACTGTCAGGTGATAAACAAGGCTGATTGGGAAAAGACAAAAAGCTGGAATTAGTGATCTTCCCTACTGGTTCTAATCTGAATAAGGAACAGAATATGAAGATAGGTTTGTTGACTGGAAAATGGAATGATGTGTGTGAGTCAGCAGCAGAGTGTAGTCCAAGAGTCTGTCTGTCTGTCTGCTGACGATGACAGGGGTCACTTAGCACACCACCATTGTATTTTCTGTGCTTCTGGATGTGCTATGGCCACATCCATCTGGGGCAGGACTAGAGTACAAAGTTGCAGATAACTGACTACAAATAAGAGCAATACCTCTCCTCCTGAGGGTCAGGGGCAGGTTCAGGCACATCTGTTCTGGTATTAAAGCAGTTGATTTACAGCAATAACCTAAAGCAGGCCTGAGAGTCAGGTTGAGAAACCAATAAAGTGGGTATGGAGTACTTACCTCACAGGAACAAACCTCTGGGTTTGATCAACTGTACTCAAACAAACAAACAAACAAACAAAAAACAACAGGAAACTGAAAAAATCAAAACAGTAAAACAGAAGTTACAAGGGGTGGTGGCATATGTCTATAAGCTCACTATTCACAAGGCTAAGACAGGAGTCTGAGGCCCACCAGTCATATAATAAATTTGAGGCTAGCCTAGGCTATATATCAAGACCCCTTCTCGGAAAATAAAACAACCAACCAACAAAGCAAACTCAAAAGTCCCTTAAAACATTACCTTCAATTTTTTCCACCAGACTAAAAAACTAAGTGTGGCACCTTTCAACTGGATATCAGAATCTTTTAAAGACTGGTAGTTTCACTCAGCAGTAAGTACTTGCCAGGCATTGGAAGAGCCTTGGGTTTCAACCTCAGCATTAGAAAACAAACAAACAAACAAACAAAGCCCAAAGCTTCTTTTGTTTCTTTTTTCTTTCTTTCTTTTTTTTTTTTTTTTAGAGGTTCTTTTTGTTTTGTTTTTTGTTTTTTTGTTTTTTTGTTTTTTTGAGACAGAGTTTCTCTGTGTATCCCTGGCTGTCCTGGAACTCACTCTGTAGACCAGGCTGGCCTCGAACTCAGAAATCTGCCTGCCTCTGCCTCCCAAGTGCTGGGATTAAAGGCGTGCACCACCACCGCCCGGCGCTTCTTTTGTTACTTACATTGCCAATGAAAAAAGTTTTTAGGATTGTTAAGCTTCTTTTAAAATACCCAAGTATTTGCATACCATAAAATATCCTACCTGCAGTTTAATTTTATTTCAGAATGTCCAACCCAGAGAATGAAAGGTATAGGGTTGGATCAGGTCAAGTCATGTCATAAATGATAAAGCTGAAATTCAGGCAGATTCTCTCCCTCTAACCCACTCCCTTTGATGACCATTTAGCTATGAATGTATACCACAGTCCACTCAGGTAACCTCGGTACCGCGGACCGAAATCAAAGGAGTGTCGCAGAACTCACAACGGCTGGTCGGAGACAGCAGTACAACACTGTGGGGCTGCGTTTTTGTCCCAATACAAGTCTCTAGAGTTCAGGGTCCACACTGCATTCCAGCCCTGCAGGACCTAGTGACAGACAGGTCAGGCCAGACTTCAGGTGCCCTCAGGGGTGTGTGGTGTGGTGGGGGTGGGGGTATCGGCCCTGCTCTGCAAGCTCCAAAACAAGAAGACACCAGGCTCCACTTTCCAGTTTCACTTTTGCAGGGACACACACACACACACACACACACACACACACACACACACACACACACACACACACACACACACACACACACACAGAGAGAGAGAGAGAGAGAGAGAGAGAGAGAGAGAGAGAGAGAGAGAGAGAGAGAGCGAGCACGAGCTCCTTCCCCCCACTCCCCCGCTGGGCGTTCCTAAACCACTCTGGAAGGCGCCTTCCCACTTCCATTCAGAAAGTTCCAGGAGAGTGCCCCCCCTCCCGCGGGTCCCCGGTCCCCCGCACCAAGTTTGCTGCAAGCATCTGTTGACATTAAGAGACAAGGATTAAGAGGACTGGAGAGAATCGTGCCAACTTCCTTTCTCCCTTCTCTCACTACATTGCACAACCTGGAGGCCTGGGTATGAACTAGACATCGGTCACTTATAGGAAAGTCTCGTGTGGAGGCAGGCAGGGGTTCTGTGGCAACATTGTTGATCTATTACTGTGTAATTAACTTCCCAAACACACTCGTGTAAGACATCGGGTTTGCTTGACTGAGCGCTGCCTGGGTAATCTTTCCTGAAGTAGTGGAATGCCCCTTAGTGAAGAAAGCCTCTCACCCCAGGCCCACCCACAGGAATGGTGCTGGATTCCTTTTCCTGAGCGTCACAGGCTTCCCTCCACCGCTCACAGGCAGAGTCTGTAGAGCAAGGGTGTGCAACAACGGTGAGGGGTGGGGGGGGGGGTAGGAGGGTAGGGGGAAACCTCAGGCAACTCAGCCTCAGAGTTCACATCCCATTACTGCATAATAATTCTGCTATTCAGAATTGTACCCAGAAACAGTGCACTGGAGGAAAGGGACTTATTATGTAGGAGCAGGAATGCTGGGAGGCCAGGATCAGGGGTATCAGAGTCACTTAGGAGACTGAAGGCTGAATGTCCTAGTATCCACACTGAGATCTGAGAATCCAGCAACAGTGTTGAGTAAGAAGAGAGGGCAGGACCTAAGAATGACTAGGGCTGGTGGCACACACCTTTAATCCCAGCACTGAGGAGGCAGAGGCAGGTAGATCTTTGAGTTCAAGGGCAGCCTGATCTACAGAATGAGTTCCAGGACAGTCATAGCTATACAGAGAAACTCCGTCTTCAAAAACATCAACAAAAACAAACAACAAACCAAAACAAACAAGAATGGCTAGGACAGTGAACACCGAACACAGGCGAAATTCAGAATGGCTGAGAGAGGACATACTTGCAAGTGTGTGTGTCAGTCTGACTGTCTGTCTGTCTGTCTGTCTGTCTGTCTGTGTACTGTAAAAGTATCTTTTATTCACCTGATGTAATTGTCACCTCCAAGGATTACTGCCTCTGTCTGTTAACGCCTAGTCCTGGAAGCTTCTAGCCTTTGCGTAGTCTTATCTAGGACTAGAATGTTTCCAGTCTCTGTGACTTACTGCTGAATAAGCTCACTCCTTCCTAGTTCTTTTGATCTCTGGCTGTCTGGTTCAACTCAGCTGTTCTGGTTCAAAGTCCTCTCCAAGATGACTGATTCTATCTGGCTTCTCTGTGCTTCTCTTGAAAGAAGGGCTGGCTCTCTTGCAGATGAAGACCTTTTTTTTTTTTTTTTTTTTTTTTTTTTTTTTTTTTTTTTTTTTTTGTTATCCTGGTGGCTAATGTAGAACTGCCTTTTAAAATATTAAAAGTGGAATGGAGCATGGTGGCACATGCCTGGAATCACAGCATTGGAAAGACCAGCCTGGACTACAGAGAGAGTCACTGTCTTTAAAAGAGAGGGAAGGAGAGGGAGAGCCAATTAGTAATCTTAAACCAAGGTAGTGACTAAAGAGGCAGAATGGAATGTTAAGTCATTAAAAAACTATGGAAAAGAGATCAAACTCAGGGTTTCATGTATGCTGAGCAAGCACTTTGCCAACTCTCCAGCTCGGACTTGAGACTCAGATTTGCTATGTTGGATAGATAGGCTGGTCACTCCTACACTCATGAAATCCTTCCTCTGATTCTTAAGTGCTGGGATTGAGGACAGCATCACGCCCAGCTGAAAGAACGACAGACAGGTTTTCTGGCTTGAGTAAAGAAAAGTCATTCTCTGAGACGAAGCCCAGAAAATGAAAATGGTCAAAAGTCATGCCTGAGCTGGGCGGTGGTGGTGCATGCCTTTAACCCCAGCACTTGGGAGGCAGAGGCAGGCGGATTTCTGAGTTCGAGGCCAGCCTGGTCTACAGAGTGAGTTCCAGGACAGCCAGGGCTACACAGAGAAACCCTGTCTTGGAAAAAAAAAAAAAGTCATGCCTGTTAATAGGCAAATGAAATGGGATAGAGGTATGCAGAGCTCCTCAGAGGAATGGGGAGAGATGCAGACTAGAGCGTCAGAAGCATCCAGATGCTGATTGTGGGCAATACAAAAATATTCAAGGGTGGCCATAGACACACAAAATTCCACCTATGACCATGAAACACAACATGGGAGGAGGAAGACAGAGAGTTGTGAAGCACCAAGCCACCCACAGACCTGCCTTCCAGTGCACAGCAAGGACGGGCCATTGACACCCATTTATGGGAGGGTATCACCCAGGGTCCCACCAGCTGTGTGGTCAGCCTGCAGCAGGAACTACCACAATGGGCAAGTATGTGGTGGATGTTGGAGTTCAGAAATCGTCACTCAAACCAAACATTGATCTCAATTAAGCAAAAATAGTTTATTGAATACACACCAATAATACTGGATGTCCAGGACCACAAAAAGGACTGTGGTCCTAATTTGCTCTCAGGTTAGGCTTTTTAAAAGGTTCAAGAGTTTAAGGGGCAAGGAGGGGAGCAGTTGACTTAGTAGGTAAAGTACTACCAGCTGACCTTTAAGCTGACTGGTCCTGAGTAAGGTTAGTGGGGTGGTGGATGGGTGGTGAACAGGAAATTTTCAGAACATTGAGATAACAGATCATGAGTATTATAATCATAACTTTTTGGCTTATTAGTATCATTCCTCAGTGTCAACAACAATAAAACAAAAACAAACAAACAAAAAAAAAAAAAAAACCCAAAAACCAAAAACCAAAAAACACAGTGAGCTCATGTGCAGGTACAAGAAGAGCTGCCTGGTGGTCACCTCTGACTCAAGATATTTTAGATATAACAATCCATATTGACCTTTGATTTGATGGTTCCATGTTAAGCTTTGTGGAATTTCTTAAGATTAGAAAACCTCATACAAGAACATTCAGAACACACAGAACAAAACAAGGTATGTGGTCGGCATGTCCTTGAGCCAGGTCACTTCTCTGTGCTAATGACTGGCTGGCAGGCATAGGACAAAATGGCTACAGCTATTCTATGTGGTGTGTGTGTGTGTGTGTGTGTGTGTGTGTGTGTGTGACTGTATATGTGTGTGTGTATGTGTGAGTATATGTGAGTGTATGTGTATGTATGAGTGTGTGTATGTGTGTGTCAGTGTATATGTGCATGTGAGTGTGTGTGTATGTGTGAGTGTATGTGTATGTGAGTGTGTGGGTGTGTGTGTATGAATGTGTGTATGTGTGTCAGTGTATATATATGTGTGTGTGAGTATATGTGAATGTGTGTGTGTGAGTGTGTGGGTGTGTGTATGAATGTGTGTATGTGTGTCAGTGTATATATGTGTGTGTGTATGTGTGTGTGAGTGTATGAGTGTGTGTCAGTGTATATGTGAGTGTGAGTGTGTGTATGTATGTGTGTGAGTATATGTGAGTGTGTGTGCATGAGTGTGTGTGAGTGTGTGTATGTGTGTGTATGTGTGTGTCAGTGTATATGTGTGTGAGTATGTGTGTGTGCGTGAGTGTGTGTGTTGGGGGTTGGTTAGATCGTAACAATGGATAAATGGAAGAGAAAGAGAAGTGGAGCAGTTTGATCATTGTGAAGAGAGATAGAACTGGAGACTGGAGGGTAGAGAAGCCTGTTGTGAGTGGCCAACCTCACTACCTGGGGCCATGATGAGGTGAACCCTAGCTGCTGCTGAAGCCCATGTCTGGGTCAGTGTTGATGTCTGTGGCTCATTTACCACTAGAGAACATGGGGATATCCCTGGCCGGGGCAGCTGTTGGATACCATATGAATATCCAGGGGCTGTGCAGAACTGGTCCCACCCCTCACTGGTCGCAGTACTCTGGAGAACTGGCCTCATCTCTCACTGGTAACAGCACCCCCAGGAGGGTGGGCTTTGCCCCTCACTCAGGCAGCACAGTGAAGCTGACCCTGGTGGCAAGGACACAAGTGAGCCAGCCCAACCGCGGGAGAGCTGCTGATCCTGCCACTCATCTGTCATAGGGTGGCACAGGCACAGAGGTAAATGTCACCCTCCCCCCAAACCCCACACCCCCTTACCTCTGGCAGTCTGGAAAACTGCCCACAGAGTCATGAGCCTGAGAGAGCTAGCCCTGACACTCCAAAAAGTAGGCCCTGCACCTTGCCTGGACATCATAGCAGAGCTGACCCCTGGTGGTGAGGATGCAGCCTTCCCAAGAGAGACAGCAAGGGAAAGCTGACCCTCCATTCCTGTCTTGAGGTGACATGGGCATGAGGATGATGTCCTTCCCCCTCACCACCTACAGTGGTAGGAAGAGCTGGTCCTGAGGGCAGGAGAGCTAACAACCCTGTCGTTCACTGACTGTAGCCTGTACCTCATCTGGGCAACACAATGGAGCTGGCCCTGATAGCAAAGCTACCGGTGAACTAGACCTGGGGATTTGAGAACAGGAGAGCTGGTCTGGCTCCTGGAGGAGCTGAAGCCCTTTTGCAGAGTTCTCCTTTCCCCCTTGACTGGGTATCACGTTGGAGCTAGCCTTGGAGGAATGGTGAGCCAGCCCCAAGGGCATGAGAGCTGCCCCTGCCTCCTGATAGTGTCATTGAGTGTCATAGTGCCAAGCCTGAGCACTGCTGGAGAGTTCATCCTGGCAGTGCGAATAAGGAAGAGCTGTGCTGAACAGCTCAGATGCCACCCAGGCCCAGATTCAGGACTCTGAGTTGGTTCACCCCAAAATCTGTATGCTCTGCAAATGGTTGGGATGGATGAAAAGGCCAGTCCTGCTGATCCAGACCTGCAGGATCTCCATGACAAAGGACAACAAGGTAATTGTGAGGATCCAATATTGATGGTGTCATAGAAGCCAGAGGCCTCGAACCAAACCAATGACTCATTGCAATAAACGTTTGCAATATAAGGTGTGTGGTCAGAGGAGTATACTGTGGGATGGGACACACTGTGACGTACTACAGCTCCCACAATGAGGTGTTTTCTCTGGTTTGTTTTGGTTGGTTCGTTTGTTCCTGTGTGTATTTTATTCTGGAAGGGAGGTTACAGGGCAAAGGGGTGGATATGAGGGCATGGGGAGATGAGTGGGTCTGGGGTGCATGATGTGAAACTCACAATGAATAAATATAAAGTTAAAAAAAATTAAAAATAAAAACCAAGCTAGGCCAGGTGTGATGGTACGCACCTTTACTCCTAGAACTCTGGAGGCAGGAGCATAGTCAGTTTTATACCTTTAAGAAAACAAGCCTGAGCAAGAAGGCGTGTGTGTGTGTGTGTGTGTGTGTGTGTGTGTGTGTGTGTGTGTGTGT
>JANHMN010000008.1:63018351-63041691 GCA_030674055.1 Rhabdomys pumilio | reverse complement strand
TGTGTGTGTGTGTGTGTGTGTGTGTGTGTGTGTGTGTGTGTGTGTGTTTCTCACTCAAAGATATGAGATAAAAGCAATGACTAACTCCCCAATGAGTTAGCACATGTGTATCCTAGACTCCCTTCCTTGATCCAGTTGCTTAAATAGCCTCAATTTCCCACCTATCACCCTCTTTTTGAGAAAGGGTTTTTCTATGTAGCCCTGTCTGACCTGAAACTCACTATTTAGACCAGGCTGGCCTTGGTCCAGAGATTACCCTGCTCCTTTGCCTCCTGAGTGCTAGGTTTAAAGGCATAAGCTACCATGCTCAGACTAAATTCTTTTATCTACATAGGATGAGAGTAGGAACTTGTGAAAGTAACCCACGTCCTTGGTGACAGTAGCAAAGTGGAAAAAAAACCAAAACAGATTGATCTGATTGTTACATTTAAAACTTTAATAGAAAATTTAAAGCAAGTATCCAGCAAAATGACTTCCCACAGAGAAAAAACAACTATAAAATACATCCATATACTTATTACCATGAGGATGCTTGTGATGATGGTTAAGATGAAGCAAAGGAGACTTACTGACTTACTTGTAAGTCAGTCATCCTCCACATAGGTTTGGTAACAGGGCCCAGTAGGCAAGTGAAGGGTAGGTTATGCCCAGGTCTGAGTGGTTCCCAGTTGACCCTCACTCTGCCCTGGAGTGCATGGTTTCTTCCATTGCCTCTGTATTAATTCTTTTATTTAAAAGTTTTTATTTGCCGGGCGGTGGTGGCGCATGCCTTTAATCCCAGCACTTGGGAGGCAGAGGCAGGTGGATTTCTGAGTTCGAGGCTAGCCTGGTCTACAGAGTGAGTTCCAGGACAGCCAGGGCTACACAGAGAAACCCTGTCTTGAAAAACAAAAAACAAAACAAAAAAAAGTTTTTATCTTTGAGATTATACTATAACCACATAGTTTTTTCCTTTCCTTTCTTGCCTCCAAACCTTCCCATACACTGTTCCTCGCTCTTTTTCAAATTCCTGCCTTCTTTCTTCATTAATTGTTATTACATGCATATATACATGTGTTTCTAAGTACAACCTGCTCAGTTTGTATTATGTTACTTGTAGATATGCTTTCAGGGCTGACCATTTGGTCTTGGATAATCAATTGACGTGTTCTTCTCTGGAGGAGATTATTTCTCCAGTTCTCAGCATTCCTCAGTTTCCTGCAGTTTGTGTGTGTGTGTGTGTGTGTGTCAGAATGAAGCCTTGTGGGCTTTCCCCCATCCATTTGGCATGTCTATTGATGCATCCCTGTTCAGTTTATTTTTGGCACTCACATAGGTGAGACTTTATGAGTGTAGCTTCTGTCATTTCCGGAGACATAATCTCACAGCAAACCCCCTGATCCTCTGGCTCTTACAATCTTTGTCTCTGTCCCCTCTTCCACAATGTTCCCATAGCCTTAGGTGCATGTTTTATAGTTTAATCAGTTAGAACCAGGCTGTACAACTCTGCATTTTGATTAGTTGTGTGTTTGTGAGTCTCTGTGGCAAAGAGAAATTTCCTTGTTGGGTAGGAGGAGGTAAGGACAACACTTATCTGTCAGAATAAGGACAAATGTTTAGATTGTAGTTGGGGATTATGCAGGTAAAGTGGTGGCTGTGGACTCTCCTCCAAGATTCAAGACTTCACTAGCCCTGGGTAGCTAGCTAGGTTTCTAGTACCAGACATGTTTTCTCTCTTATTGAATAAGTCTTAAGTCTGATTAGAGAGCTGTTGGTTATTGCCAATGTATACATGTCACTACTGCACCCTTAGGGGTATTGTGCCATGCTGGTCATTGTTGTGGTTTGTAGGCATCAATAGTTGTGCAGAATTAATTACTGGTTGCTTCTCTTCTTTGGAAACTTGCACGGCGCCTTCTGGTACCATGGAAGCTTGTCTTCAGGAAAGAAGTATTCAGGTCAATTCAGGCGTGGGGGCTTCTATGTTCTGTGTTTGAGTGCAATAGGGACTTTTTAATCTCTGGGGACAACCAAGGCAATAACAATAGTCTGTATGTTTTGGGAGTCTCTTGGACAACCCTGATCAACAACTCATAAATAGGCTTATCATGTCTTTGGCCCAGATGAGAAAAGTTCATTTAAACTATATATTTTTATACAGAATTGCATTATTATTTTAAATAGTTAATAATGATTCCTTATATTTTCAAAGATCCTAACTTATTTTACTCTCCTCCTTCCCTTTTCTGTTTGCTTCCGTCTCCTCTGTAGGAAGAGCTAAGGTGGGAGGAGTAAGGAGAGGAAAAGGAGGAGGAAAAAGAGGAAGAGGAGAAGGAAGAGGAGGAGCTAGGAGAAGGAGAGCAGATAAGAGAGGGGAACATGGAGGCAGATGTTCACTTGTCTCCTGCAGTCAAAGGTAGTTGGTATATCTAGGTTGGGTATTGGGTTACACCTCTGACTGAGTGGGCATCTTGTTATTGATCATTACTAAATATATAAGCCTCTGGATAATCTAAGCATTTAGAGTCTCATTTGTACTGAGCCTGCGTGGTTGGCTGGATGGTCTGGGCAATGCCCAGCCTTGCAGAGACAGTGTGGAAGACTGGCAGAGTCATCTCCCATACAGGTGTCTCATGGGTGGCAGGGCTGGTATTTCTGGCTGGCTGATTCTAGCTGCAGCATGCACACGTGGCCTCTGGCCACAGAACATGGTGGCTGAGCTAGGCAGAGCCACTGCAACTTGTCGGCTTGACCAGCAGCTGTTTTTAAATATTTACTACAACACTCCTCCTCCTTAAACAACTTCTTTTTTCATTTTCCTGGTCATGTGACTTTTACCTTGCTACTCCCTTCTCTATTGTTTCCCAGCACCTACTCTCCGCACCCCCCCCCCCCTTGGTCTCTTTTTACTTCCCTCCTTTCTGCAGTTACTCCCAGACATCTGAAGATTTGGAGCCTGGAGATTCAGAGGAGAGAGAATGTTCAATGTTGTCTTCCTTTATTTCACTCAATACGATCCTTTCTAGTTTCATTTACCTGCAGATTCCATGATTTTGTTTTTTTCTTTAAAGTGGAATGGAGCCGGGCAGTGGTGGGGCACGCCTTTAATCCCAGCACTTGGGAGGCAGAGGCAAGCGGATTTCTGAGTTCAAGGCCAGCCTGGTCTCTACAGAGTGAGTTCCAGGACAGCCAGGACTAACCAGAGAAACCCTGTCTCGAAAAACCAAAAAATACAAAAAAAAACAAACAAAAAAAAAAACAAAAGCGGAATGGGATTTCATAGCGTGTATGCATCACATTTCGTTACCCATTTGTTGCTTATTTTTACTTCCTAGCCATGTGCATAGAGCAGCAGCGAGCCTGGCTGATCAAGCATCTGTGAGTAGGCGCATGTGCCAAAGAGTGCATGTACTCTTTTTTTGTACTTGGAAGGTAACTTTGAGTCTCAAAAGTCCATTCAAAGCTCTTCTCAGCTTCTTGAGTAGAATGTGCAGCCAGGTAAGGGCGGAAACCAAACCGCAGTGCCTCTAGTCTCACACACAGTCTGGCAGCAGGCCTCTTCAGTCTCCTGGAAACCATACTTACAACTCCCCAAACATTCTTCCTCTTCCAGGATTGACTTGTTCCCCAGTTTGGCCCTTTCCTAGCAGTATTACAAGATATGTACCCATTTTTTCATGTCTTATATAATCCAATCTCCATTAGGCCATGAGGATGAACACAAGGAAGCCCACACCTTCACATCCTAGTGGCTTACTCAGGGAACTCGCTCCAACAGGGTGTGAGGACTCATTTTACACCACTTGACTCAGTCAAGGCAAGTCATATGCCAGAAGCCTTTGGCTTCACCTTACTGAGGGTTTCATTGATCTCCAGTTCTCTCAGGTTTTCTACAGATAACTCAGGATATTTCTTCAAAATAAACTTAATCATAATCTAATTAATTCTTAGATGCAAATAAAAATTTTTTTAAAACAACAAGACAAGGTTTCTCTGCAGCCCTGGCTGTCCTGGAACTCACTCTGTAGACCAAGCTGGCCTTGAATTCAGAGATCCTCCTGCCTCTGCCTGCAAAGTGCTGCATTTAAAGGCACCGCAACTGATAAGCATTAAAGATTTTTTTTTTTTAAATTAGAAGGAGCATCATGAACAAAGGAATAGATAAACAAATGAATAACTATCGAGGCTAATAATACTCTGGGAAATGTAATTTATTTTTATACTGCTGGAAGGATTCTAAATCAAGGGCTTTAAAAAGCTCATATCCTTCAACCTAGGAAACCCCACTTCTTCTACAAAAATACCCTAAGGAAATAATCAAGATATGCAGCCAAGGATTTGCGGCAGAGGTACTCATTGAAGAGGTATAACTGGGAAAGGTGTCACTAGCAAACCCTCCCACACTCTAAAATGGAATGGGGTGCAACAAGAATTTAAGTGTCTTCTACCCTGCATTGGACGTTTGGCTGGGTGAGCAAAACAAGTAAATACTCAGACCCCTGGAATGAAGTCACTAAAGCCCAGGGCTGGTAAAGAAATGTAAGTTTACTCACATTTCACTCACATTATGTCTGGAGTCTGGTACAGGTGACACATGACACATTGAACCAACTGCAACTTCATCTTTCTGCCACAGTTACCAAATCAAAAGAATTTTCACTCAAAGAATCTTGGTGTGTGCTTCCTCTCAAAAGCATATTGTACATCCCTGAAGTAACCTGACACCAGTGGGAGGTCGAGGCTCTGGATTGGTTTCTAGTCCAAGGAAGTTGCTCAACCACCTCTGGGGCTGTTTTTAATCAAATTCATGAAAGAAGGGATCAGCCCAATGTTTCAGGTCTTTTTCAGTCTACTTACTTGGGGGCTATGTCGTTAACTACGAGTACAGGAGTCTTAAAACTCAGTTCAAGAGGGAGGTAACTGAAACCCTTCAGAATCCGGCCATAAAAAGATAACAGAGTCATCTGAACAGAAGGGGAGTCCAAGTGTTATAGTGTGTGAGCATGTGTGTGTGCATGTGTCCAAATGTTATAGTGTATTTGTGTGCATATGTGTATGTGTCCAAGTGTTATATTGTGTGTGTGTTAGAGAGAGGAGAGGAAGACAGAGAGGGACACAAAGAGAGAGAGGGAGAAAGAGAGAGAAAGAGAGAGAGAGAGAGTAAAGACTCAGGTTCCTGTCTGTATCCTGTGTTCTCTTCTCCTCAGCAGACCTTTGGACAATATCTTCCTTTCTTTTCAGAGTCCATGTTCAGCAATAGTAAGTATTGTGTGGGCTGGGAGTGTTGGCTCAGCAAATATAACAGGCTCTATGTTTGATACCCAGCACCACACATACAAAATAAAATTAAAAAAACAAAACAAAACAAAACAAATGCTAGTCATTGCTTGACATTCTAGTTATGTGGCATGATACAGGTGACTTACAACATTTTCCAAGTATGAAGCTTCTGTTCCCATTTTTTCCATGTGTATGACATATTTGTATCCACGTTCACACACGTGTGGGGATGCATGTGGCAGCCAGAGGCTGATAGGAGTCTTTCTCAATCACAGTGTACTGTATATATTGAGGTAGAATCTTGCTGGCCAGCTTGCTCAGGGATTCCCCCATCTCAGCTGAGGAAGGCTACCATGCCAACCTAACATAAGCACTGGGGATCTAAATTCTCATCTTTTGGCCTGTGCAGTAAAGTAAATGCTTTATCCTCTGAGCCATTATTCCAGCCCACCTCCTTTTTTCCCCACAAGGAAATGACTATGAGTCTGGCTACTTTGAAGCAATAGACTTTGAGGTTAGTGTTCTTTTTTGTTGTTGTTGTTGTTTGGTTTTTTGAGACAGGGTTTGTCTGTGTAGCCCTGGCTGTCCTGGAACTCACTCTGTAGACCAGGCTGGCCTCGAACTCAGAAATCCGCTTGCCTCTGCCTCCCAAGTGCTGGGATTAAAGGCGTGCGCCACCACCGCCTGGCTTTTTTTTTTTTTTTTTAAACATTTATTTATTTTTTATGTATGTGAGTACACTCTAGCTGTTTTCAGACACACCAGAAGATGGCATCAGATCCCATTACAGATGGTTGTGAGCCACCATGTGGATGCGGGAAATTGAACTCAGGAACTCTGGAAGAGCAGTCAGTGCTCTTAACCACTGAGCCATCTCTCCAGCCCCAAGGTTAGTGTTCTTTAAAAGGGATATAAAGCCACCCTTGAGCCAGGTGCAGTGCACACACTTGTAGCCTCAGCCATCAGGGAGGATGAAGCAGGGTGATTGCTTTGTAATGTGGACTAGCTTGGGTGACAGAGCAAAACATGAATCTTGCTCTTAGCAGTCTAAAACTCTTAAATTTCAAACCCAGGACAAGCAGGTGAGGTGTGTATTTAACATAGCAAAGTGGACCTGGCCTCCAGGTTCTCCCAGCATCCCTCAGTCCCCACCTGTTAAGGGGTATGGCTGGGATACTCCACCCTGTACTCTGAACTTTCCAGCCCAAGAGCTTTCCTTCTCCCAGAGGTTCTTCCCTATATAATCCAGCCATTTTGGTTACCCGGTTCTTTTTGTGCGTCTGGCCTCCTGTCTGCTGTACTCTCTGTTCTCTCCCTTCTCCTCCCCTTCTACCTGTTGGCATTTCTTCTAGGTTCTGCCCCACAGTTACCTGGCAACAGCCAGGTATGCCTGACTTGGTATAAAAAAGGCTGCTTGTCCCTCCTCTCTCTTGCTCTTCTTCCTCTCTTCCCTTTCTGTCCCTTTTTCCCCATCCCCCTCCCAGCTCTCTCTCCATGTGTTCATGGGCGGCCTCTACAACTCCTCTCTCTCTCTCTCTCTCTCTCTCTCTCTCTCTCTCTCTCTCTCTCCTCCCTCAACTTACCTCCTCATGCCCTAAATAAACTCTATTCTATACTATAATACCTGGCATATGGCTAGTACCTCAGGGGAAAGGGATGCCTCAGTATGGGCCAGCAGTAGCACCCCCTTCCCCCTCACCATACCTTGCCCCCACCAAACATATCTCTGGCTTCTTTTTCTTTTTTATAAAATACAACACTACCACATGTCCCGGCTTAGTCTGGTCATGTCCACTCTGGAGTCCCCCGGATGTCTCTGCTTCTGGCTATGCTCCCCTTTTTATCTACAATAAACTTTCTCTTCCACCATACCAAGGAACAATCTTGTCCTTTCCTTTGTTTTTTATTTTTTCATTCAAAAACAAAGTATTAAGGGTCAACAAGAAGACTCAGTGGGTAAGACCAGGCACGGTAGCACATTCTTTTAGTTCCAGCATTCAGGAGGCAGAGGCAGCCGGATCTTTGTGAGTTTAATGCCAGCCTAATTTACACAATGAGGTCCAGGACAAAGCCAGAGCTACATAGTGGGACCCTGTCTCAGAACAAAACAAAAACAAAACAACACAACAAAGACTTTGTGGAGAAAGGCACTTACCACTAAATCTAATAACCTGAGTCTGATACTCAGAAACCACATGATAGGAGAGGGCCAGTTTCCCACAGCTGCATCCATCCTACACATGTGCATACACACACAACCCCTATTAGTTAATAGGGGTTGAGGCAGTAACTCCCTGTAGAATATGTGCCCAATGTTCAGGGAGAACCTCGGCCCCAATCAGTTCACCAAGGTACTACTTCTGCAGCTAAACCCTGACAGTCACTCTTTATTAAAGCTCCTGGATGATTCGGGCTAAGGTTCGAGTAAGAGTTGGTACTGACCAGATTTTACTAACTATACACACTGTAGGCTTATTCATTCTATGATACTATCATCTCTGAATCTCTTTTGGGTTCTAGCCCCAGGTTATATGCTCGGCAATTTAAACAGAGACAGTAGACTGTAAGTCTGGTTGTTTAGACAGATAGGAGATTTACAAAGTACAGGTTTTGCCAGAATTATTTCTTAAGTAAACCAGTATTGTTCTTTTTACCTGGGGTCATCTTGCCCACCTGAGAGAATTATGTTTTTATGTACCAGGCACTGTTCCCAGTTCCTAGAACTAGAAACTACAATAAACAGACAATGAGACAGGTCCTCTTTCTAGGCACTAATATTCTGTGGGGAATCAAATAATGTGAGAAGACTGATTTCAGAGAGCGATAAATGACAGACTTGGCTGATGTAAGTGGCGGAGTTTGAATCTCAGAATAGGTCTGGAGGCTAGACCATGACAAGATAAAGCAAAAGGATCGGTAACAAATGTTAAGTGTCTGGGGAAAGGGAAGAAGACTGGACAGATGCCTCAAGGTTATGAACACCTGCTGCTCTTGCAGAAGAGCCCAGTTTACGTTCCCAGCACCAACACAGCAGCTCACACCCATGTACTGGGAACTCTGTGTCCAGGGTGTCTGATTTCCTCTTTGACCTCTTTAGATACCAGGTATGTGTTTGGTACATATATGTACAGGCAGGCAAAATACTCATCCATAGAAAATATTAATGCTTTAGGAAGAAATGTAAAGAAATAGAAACTAAACATTTATAACAATAACAAAAAATTCACTATGAGCACACAGAGCTAAATTCTGTACTTGAGAGATGGTGACAAGAGGGTCCAGGACTCAAGGACATCTTCTAGAATGACATATCAAGTCTGTGGCCAACTTGGGCAACATGAGACTTTTATTTTTAATGTTTTTTAAAGTTCTGTCTTAATTTGTTTTCCTGTTGAGATAAAATACTCTGATGAAAAACAATTTCATCAGATAAATAAATAAAAGCTGTATTCTGGCTCACAGTTCAAGCATACAGTCCATCATGGAAAAAAAAAAATCAGGTGATCGGAAGCCTGAAGCAGCTTATCATATGGTGTCCAGGCATGGTGGTACACACCTTTAATTGGAAGAAGGAAGATTCACTCTTGCCTGTTTGCACTTACTTGACAGCACATCTGTTGGAACCTACTTCTACAGAAGAGCAGCTGAAACAACTAGCCTCGTGAGACTGAGCAACTACTAGATTCTTGGACTTCCCATTCACAGCTGACCATTGTTGGGTTAGTTGGACTCCAGACTATAAGTCATCACAATAAATTCTTTCAATATAGAGAGACATTCCAGAAGTTTTGTGACTCTAGAGAACCCTAAAACATATGGCATCTATACTCAGGGACAGAGAGGTGAATGCATGTCAGTTCCACAGGATCCTAGCTGTGGAATACCTAAAGGTCTATCTCTGGGTGATTCTAGATGCTATAACTGTTTTGTTTCACATCCCAGGGACAAGGGACTGAGGTGCACATTTTACATATTGAAGCAGACTTGGCTTCCTGGTTCTCCTAGCATACCTCATAGGCATACACTCCCCAAAACCTTGAACTTCCCAGCCCAGGACCTGGCTGGGCTGTCCTTCTTCAAGAGGCTCTTCCCTATATAATCCAGACAGTTTGGGGTCTCCCCTCTTTCTCTTCTTCTTCCTCCTCTTCTTCTTCTTCCTCCTCTTCTTCTCTCCTCTTCTTTCTCCTTCCTTCTCCTCTCTCCTCTTCTCTGAGCACATGCCCGTTCTCTCTTTCTCCTCCCTACACCCCCCCACACCGTCCCCATGGCAACTTCCCAGGCCTCAGTCCTTGGGGCCAGGGAACTCCAACAGCAAACTCCAACTGTCCAACAGCAGCTTCCCAATAAAACTCCCTTTAATATAACCTAATCTGGCTTGAATTGGCTCATTTCACTGGCAAAGAAATAACCTATCAATAAGGTTGACAATAATTATCACAAGCTATAACATTAAAAAAAAAAACAAAAAAAACCAAGCATGTATATTAAGAAGAAATGGAGTTTGCTGTGCGGTGGTGGCACATGCCTTTAATCCCAGAATTTGGGAGGCAGAGGCAGGCCAGCCTGGTCTACCGAGTGAGTTCCAGGACAGCCAGAGCTACACAGAGAAACCCTGTCTCGAAAAAACAAAACAAAACAAAACAAAAAAACAAAAACAAAAAAACAAAAAAAAAAAAAGAAGAAGAAGAAGAAGAAGAAATGGACTGAGCTAGGTGTGATAACCACCTTTAATCCCAGAACTTGGAGGCAGAGCCTGCCAGATCTTTGTGAATTCCAGCCCAGCCCAGTTATACAGTGAGTTCCAGGCTAGCCAGGAAGGAAGACCTTGTCTCAAAAAAACAAAACAAAACAACCCAAAAACATATTTAGAGGGATGGGGTAGAGAAATGGCCAAGTAGGTAGAGCCATAACAAGTAGGAAAAGCAGGATTTCAATCCCAAGAACCTATGTATATCAGAGTCAAGATTCTCTAGAGGAACCCAGTTGATGGAATGAATCCATAGTAAAAGAGTGCACAGTGAGGTGGGTCAGAGTGTATAGATATTTGCACACATGTAGGGGATGTGAAAGTCAACCTTACGAAGGACAAAGTGAGATGGAGGGCTAGGTGCCACAGGTGCCACAGGTTCCTGCGACTCCTCGGAGTCCTGATCTGCCATACAGGGCACTTAATCTAAGAGGGCTCCTGGAACACCGGTGAGACAGCAAAAAAGGAACCGAGGCCAGGGCAGAGGTTGCTCCCTTCAACCCCCTCTGTCTTCACAAAAGTCCTAACAGGACGATGCTCCTCCCACTCCTGAGTAATCTCCACAGGCAGGGCTTTCTTTGGTGTGTGGTGATAATGTGATGAGATACAACTGGCCAAGGATTTAGGGGCTTAGGATTGGCTCAAACATTGAATATAAGCTTATGCCCTATGTAATATACTCAGATCTGCACTTAGATGTCTCTTGAGTCTGGTTTCCCCGGAATTCATCATGTGACTCTGTCGCTTTTTACCCCTGATCCTCGGTCCCCATCCTATACACACAGGCCTGACAACCTAAGTTCAATTCCAGGATTCCCAAGATGGCAGGAGAGAACATTAATTGTACAAGTCCACAGTTGTACCTGGTTTAGAGATTTTTATTACTCAGAACATTTTCTACTACATTTTCTTGTTTATAGTAGTTAATCTTATACATTCACTTAAATGGGCCAGGTTCCCCAGATTATTTGGCTAAACATTATTCTAGATGTTTTGATGAAGGTCTCTCTCTCTCTTTTTTTTTTTTTTTTTGAGGCAGATTCTTGCTTCATAGCCCCCTGGCTGGCCTAAAATTCACTATGTAGACAATGCTAGTCTTAAACTCAGAGAGATTCGATTCCCAAGTGCTGGGAGGTGTACCACCATTCATCCTCTCCCCCCTGCCCTATTTTACCACCATTCCTCTCCCCTCAAATCCCTTTAAAATAAGGTTAGTATTTAAAGAGTGAAGGGTTAGCTCAGTGGTAGGATGGGCATCTAGCATCTAGCATCTAGCACGTGTCCTGCATTTGGTCTCCGGCATCCGATGCCCCCTTAATTGGACTTCTGCTGAGCAGAGTGCCCATCACAACATGAAAAGAACTCATCTCATTAAGTTGAAGGCCTTAATAAAGTGATTCTATAAATAATTGGTTTTCTACATGGGGTAAGGCTAAGCTCACTTTCCCCCACCCTTACTGGATATGTTCAGCAGGTTTTTCTTTCCTTCCTTTTCTGTAATGATTTTGGTTCATTTCCAGTTTTTTTGTTTTAGATTTATGTATTTATTTTATGTATATGAGTACACTGTAGCTATCTTTAGACACAGCAGAAGAAGGCATTTGATCCCATTACAGAGCCACCATGTGCCTGCTGGGAATTGAACTTAGGACCTCTGGAAGAGCAGTCAGTGCTCTTAACCGCTGAGCCATCTCTCTAACCCCCTTATTTCTTGTTTTTAAGGTTTTATGAAACTTTTAGTAAGACCCACCAATAGTGAAACAAAACAACAATGTATCAACCCCACAGTTTTATTTGTAAAGAACAAAGCATGAAAAGTCATATTTAAATGTACTCCAAAACCTGAAAACCCATGTCAGTTTGTCTGATATGTTAAAGTGCTTAACGTCACAATACTCTTCAGATTTTATATTATGTTCAGATGGAGGAGGGGAGAAAACTCCAGTTCTGACATACATTGTTAATAATACAAAGGAAAACTGTATAATTTAAATGCAGAAATAGTAATTAAAAACAAAACCACCACCAACAACAACAAAAACATAGGCTATCTTTCTATGTGGCTCAAGTGTAGCATAAGAATGTTTCCTGTTTTACACCCTCATTTGATTGACAACAGAAAACTCCTTACTATCCATGTCAATATTTGCATCTTGGATTCAACCCACAAGTAATTGGACCAAGCATGGCTACTTCCTAAATAGCTAAGGATATTACAGAACCCTTTCAAAGAGGGGGAAGTTTATTTGATGAACTTTTCTTCAGTCTGATATAAACATGAACACCTCAATGTGTCTTTCTGAAATCAATTTTGACCTTAGCATTGAGAGAGAGAGAGAGAGAGACATCAGATTTGGGGGGCTATAATCATCCTTGAGTTTATTCTCTTTTGCTGGGGTGCTGCTCAGGGCCTTGTGTAAGTATGTTGGGCACATATAACACCAAGCTCCACTCCAGCCCCTCCTTGGATTTCTTTTATCACACAGCAAAAGCAAACCTCTTTAAAAAGCTTAACTGTCCATTTGATTCAGCAAATTTGTACATGTATTTTAAAAATAAGAGACATAAGTTATTTTCTTTCTGTCTCCCAGTTATATTAAATGATAATGCAAAAAAAAAAAATAGTTACATAAGAAACAAAGAGTTCTAAAGACAGATGCTTGCCAGGTGTGGTGGTACATGCCTTTGATTCAACCGTTTGATAGGCAGAGGCAGGTGGATGTCTGTAAGTTCAAGGCCAGCCTGGTTGGTCTACAGAGTGAGTTCTAGAATAGCTAAAGCTATGTAAAAAGACTCTTCCTTTAAAAAACCAAAACCAAACAAACAAAAGACACAGAGGCTTAGGGATAACATTTACTCTATCAAAGCAGTAGAGTGCTCCATTGTCAATCAATAAAGGTGTGTTAATACTGAAATATGTAAGTTCAGAACGCCCTTTCAACACCAGCTTCTGTAAACTTCAGAGAAAACACAATTTCCTAAATGAATACTCTATTGAAAAGCCATTATTCTTAGAAGATTTCACATTATAAAGAACTCTATTCTCAATGCTGTCAAATATTTCCCTGGGGATCTGATGGCCTTGTCTACTACCTCTTATTTTGGAGATATTGACACATGTTAGACATAAGGTGCTATGTATATTCTTAATTTGTTTTTCATTACATTTATACATGTGCTTATTGTCAGAAAAGGAAGACGCAAATGTTTATTACTCATACAGTGTTATACAAGTTCATCAAAATAAAATTTTAAAAAGTCATGTTAAATAAATCCCACAGAGCTAGAAAAGGTACAATAAATACAAATGTTTAAAATAAATTTCAGGCCAGCGGTGGTGGCGCACGCCTTTAATCCCAGCACTTGGGAGGCAGAGGCAGGTAGATTTCTGAGTTCCAGGCCAGCCTGGTCTACAGAGTGAGTTCCAGGACAGCCAGGGCTACACAGAGAAACCCTGTCTCAGAGAAAAAAAAAAAAAAAAAAATACATTTCAGATGAAATTCAACCGTTGCAAATTTTAGGTTTCCTCTATCAGATTTTCATTCACAGTGGGAAACAGGGCCAGGTCAGGGGCTTCACTTGTTTCTGGCAGTCTGCTTTCTGACTCACAACTCCACCTCACATGGAGCAGCTCAGTCACTGTGAGGTACTAAGGTACCTTCCTCCTAAAGCATGAAGAGCTTTTCATATGTAATATGAAAGCCACCAGAAAGGTGACATGAAGGTTAAGATTAGAGATTTTAGATTTTAGTACTCAAGAAAAATATTCGGAGAATAAGCTTTTGAAGAAGTTAAAATTTTGGCAATTTTATTTGTGCCTGCTTTGAGGACAGAATCCAAGGTTTTGTACGTGCTACACAGGCACCCTACCACTGAGCTACATCCCCAGCCACTGCACATTTAATAAGACTTTCTAAAAAAAAGATTTATTTTGTGAGTGTTTTGCCGACATGTATGCGTGTTCACTATTCAGGGTGCCCAAGGGGATTAGAAGATCGAGTCAGATAGTTTGAAACTGTAGTAACAGGTGGGTGTGAGCCACCATGTGGGTGCTGGCCACTGAACCTGGGTCCTCTGCAAGAACAGCCAGTGCTCTTAACTGCTTAGCCATCACTCCTTGCCAATTTAGCTTTAAAATGATTTATTTTAAAGTTACTATGTAGGATATTAATTTTGGTCCAAGGTATTTGCCATAAATTTATTTGCACAAACACATGCAAAAAAAGAAGTAGTTCTGATTTTCATTTACTATGAAGTGATTCTAAAGCATTGTACTAGTTTTTTGTTTTTAATAGCAGAGCAAGAAGAGTGCCTATTGTATGGTCCTTATAAAAGTCAGCTTGTATGGCTATATGCATTTGTTTTGAGCAATCTGCTATGGTTGTGATAAATTTTTCATATTGATTCAGTTTGTTATAGGTAAGCCCAAATTCAGTGGAAACGTTTTTCTTTTTTCTTTCTTTCTTTCTTTTTTTTTTTTTTTTTTTTTTTTTGGTTTTTTGGTTTGAGACAGGGTTTCTCTGTGTATCCCTGGCTGTCCTGGAACTCACTCTGTAGACCAGGCGGGCCTCAAACTCAAAAATCCGCCTGCCTCTGCCTCCCAAGTGCTGGGATTAAAGGCGGAAACGTTTTTCTTTTTTACCACATCCTAAGGTCTTTACGGTGTTTCTACATATTAAATTTATTCTGTAAGACTGAGCTTTATCATCAGTGGGAAATTTAAAGGAATGGGCTACTGTGAGACCCAGCTGAGCATACTCTGTACCAAGGCCTCGGCCTCGTGAGCCTCTGAGACAATGCTTGGTGTTCTTAACCAGCTATTTCACTAGTCCATCCAAGGATATCACGTGGAAAAAAACTTTATAGGTAACTTTTTTTTTTGGGGGGGTACTGCTTTTTAAGTAATAGTTTTAAACTCAAGCTGGACTGCAACTCTGCTCCCACTTTTAACAACAGATGTAATGCCTAAGAGATTGAGAACAGTTTGCTGGGCAGGGCACTCACAGGAATCCCCTCATTTAGGAGGTAGAGCTCGGAGTTCCAGGTGAGCCTGGTCTACAAATGGAGTTCCAGGGCCAGTCAGGGATATACAGTAAGGGAGATTCTGTGTCAAAAACAAAGACAAACAAAACAAAACACTTTAACTTAAGCTTCAGTCCTTATTAAGTATCACAGAAATACAGCTTCCTATCTGTACAGGTGGTTAAAGATTCAACAGAAGAAATGCGACTAAGAAGTCTCGAGGGTTGGCTTCATGCACTCAGGTGTGGTAAAAAGTGCAAATTCTAATCCTGGGTTGTCGAGGGGAGAGGGCAAGAATACAGTCTCTTTGATTCTTAAGTATTCTATTTCCACCTATAAAATGAAGAGGCTGCACTAATGGCTCAGCTGTGGAATACTGACTTCAAAGTCCAGAGTGCTCAGTATCTGGATGGCCCTGCAGAGAAGAGGACAATAAAATCCTGGGACGGACCAGATCTAACTTCCGGATGTTTCCCACAGTAGATCTGTCTCTAGAATAGTCTCATTCTACTATAAACACCTTTATTTTAGATAAACAACCCTCTGGGTTACCCAGGTCATCTAGAGATGTGTTCTAAGCCCTTTCTTTCCACGGGTTTGTAAATGTACCCTCAGCAACCCTTTGAAGAAAACGGTACTATGAAGAACAGTACCAGGTGCCATTCCTTGGCTGAATAGTTTCTGACAAAGGGCGTGAGGCACTTCATCTACTAGTCTTTTCCTCCAGTAAATAAGGAAAGCAGCACTGCTGGCAAGAGCCCAGGGCCCTGAGATTGCATACGGATCCTGAGAGGCCATGGCTCGGGTTTTCAGCTACAACAGGGAATAAAACCTGGAGCTCTGCTGAGGCAATTTTGCTACTAACAAGGTATCAGTGCCTAATTGGAGTTCCGAAACTTACTTAGCAAAAGATAAAAGATTTATGTAGTTGCTAACATATTTATTTAGCTTAAGAAAATAAATAAGCTATCAAACTAGAAAGGTATAGCTTCCCGGCTTCTGAAATTGTCTCATGTCAAATTCACCTCTCAGTCTGTGGCAGTGGCTTTTAACTTCTCTGGGCCAATTGCTTTACATTTCCCTGAAACACCCAGAAAGGCTTCATTCTTTCTCTCAGCTTCTGTTATTTGCATTATCATGGTCAACAAATACCTTCACAAAAGCATTCCAAATCGCAGAGACCTCCTCCTCCTTCCACATTCCTTCCATTTCCTGAGAGGGGGGATGGGGAATGGCTGGAACTTAACAAAGACTGGGCTGGTAGTTTAACTCCAGTTATAGAGTTTAGATGGCCAAGTTAAAAGTACTGAGTCACACTGTTTCTTGCAGTTATGGCTATATGAATGATACTAAAATTCATTATCTCAAGAGTCCTGTCAAAGAACAGTGATAGAAATTCCAAGAATGGAGCCTCTGGGCTAAAGCTAATCTTTCTAAAGTAAAGTCAAAATCCCATCCTTCTCAGGGCTTCTTGTGTTTGCTTTCCAATTAGCAATTAGCCAAGCTCTTGGGATCTGGTATTTGCCCGCCCCCCCCCCCCGTGTGTGTGTGTGTGTGTGTGTGTGTGTGTGTGTGTGTGTGTGTTGTGATAGGGTCTTGCTATGTAGCTCTGTCTGGCCTGCAACTCAGATGCACCTGCCCCTGCCTCCCTAGTGCTGGGATTAAAGGTGTGAGCCACCAAGCCTTGTTTGGGTCTGATATTTAAAATACTTTAATTATATTGTTTCCTTGTGCCAACTGAAAAGCTTTCCCAAAACTAGAAAAATGACTTATAATTCGAATGTACTAAATGGTTTATAACTTACAAGGAACAACGGGGGGCTGCTGGACATTATGTAAAGCTGTATACATTCACCACACCAGGATGAGACTCAGAACAAAGCATTCTGGTTCCTCTGTGCAACCCGGAGGTTAACAGAAGCCTGCCTGGGTCGTGATATTTACACATTTACTGGCTTCTTCCTGACTAGCACCGCTTTCCCCGCCCCCAACATTTTTAAACTACTTATTTTAAGTCACAGGAATATTCAATCTAAGAAAAGTATCTTATTAGAGTAATATAATTTCTTAAAGATAGCATATTTACACACTTCTAACACATGAAAATACTCTATTTTATACTAAATTTCAGGTTCAAATGAACTACAATACAGCACTTTGCCTTGTCTGCAGAGTGGAGACTGTTCAAACTGGGGCTTCTGGTGCACTGCCTTGGCAGTGCTCATTATGGTCAGACCGGTCCAGATAGGTCCCCATAGTTGAGGAAGCTTCAGGAACCAGGGGTAGATGAAGAGCTTCTGCCGGCCGATTTACACATCCACTCCTTTGATTAACGATCCTTCCAGCACTATGGTGAAATCCTGAATGGTCTGCAGGATTCGGATAAGGGAGTTGACAGTCATGTGGTCTCGAAGCAGTGCATTCTCTTCATACATTCGGGTGATGGCAGGACATTCTGCTAGCAATGGAATCCACTGTGGGAGCAGGTGATCCCTACAGACCAAACAGACACAGCATCCGAGCTCTAACAGATAAAGTGTAACCGGCTCCCCCTTGTGTCTTTCCCTTTAATTATTAGCCGACTGAAACAACACTACAGCAAATCTCCCAGGAGCAGCTGTGGTGGCACATGCCTGTTTAGTCCAAACACTTGGGAAGCAGAGGCAGGCAGATCTCTGTGAGTCTGAGGCCAGCCTTGTCTATACAGCGAGTTCTAGGCTAGTCAGATCTAATAGTGACACCCTGTCTCAAAATAAAATAAAAGTTCCCCCAAGAAATGTTCTCCTGGGAGAAGGCTGAAATCTTGGGCTCAGTCAGAGGAAGAGCTCTGCCAGAAAAAAAAAAAAAAAAAAAAAGAAAGAAAGAAAGAAAGAAAGGAAGAAAGAAAGAAAGAAAGAAAGGAAGAAAAAGAAAAACTTGCAACTTGTAACTTCAGACCTTGCAGGAGAGACTTCGAGTTTAGAAGAGGAGAGGTGGGACCACACCCTGGTGGGATTACTTTTGTTTCCTATTCAGTCCTGTTCCTCACATCAGGGCCCTAGGATGACTGGGCATATATAATTCTATCTCTCTTCCCAATATGGCCACATTGACTAAATCTCCCTTTCTGCTTCTCACTATGCCTTTTAAACTTTAAATTCTCTTTATGCGTGTGTGGTTGTGTTAGTGTGTGCCATGTGAGTATTGTGCCTATGGAGGTCATTAGTAGAGCCTCACCCCATGGCTAGAGTCACTGGGTTATTTGCTGCCTGATGGGGCTCATGGGAACTGAACTTGGGTGTTCTGGAAGAGCAGTGCTCTTAACTGCTGAGCCATCTCTCCAGCTCCTGCTTTTCACTGTTAATTAGCCTCTTTTACTTAATCAGGACAGGTGGCTGAATCTGGCTTGTTCTGGCACAAGCTATGATCTATAGGTGAGGCAAAACCAGCATACAATGTACACATACTAATATTTTCAATTGGGAGGGTAGGATGTTGCACAGCCCATCCTTGTTCTGTGTTAATGTTAGCACACTCAGTGCGTTTATGTAAGAGGGACTACTGGACAAGGCATCCAGCACTCCACCACTCTGCCTGCCTGGGAGTCAGAGAGCCTAGCTACAGGCTTGTGATGTAAAAACTTGCTCATTCTCAGAAAGCTACAACAATAGAACATACTTGTACCATGTAGGTTCTGATTCTTCTCTTCAGAGATCCTGGTACAAGGGCCTGAACTCTCCTTGCCTGCTCTTTCTCCATGTTGTTGCTTCTCTTGCCTGTCCACTAGGTAAATGTTAGGTCTCAGTTCCTGTGGCTCCTCCCAGTACTTCTCACCTCACCCCTCTCCCAGGGGTAAGCTTCCCTGGTCCGATTAGTTATAACTCATCCATTTTGACTAGGCAGGTCTTTTGGCCCAGGCTGCCTCTCTTGGTCAGTGTCTCTGCTCTGTTCTCTCTCCCATGTCTCTCCTCTCCTACCCCATGTTCTTCCCTCTGCCTGCTTTCTCCCTTGTCTCTACAATAAGAATCTTCTCAATACTTTAGGAGAGTGATGCCGTTCTCTTATTTCATTTTTTTTTTCATTCAGTTAACTACTGGGCTTTAACTCAGTACCCATCAACTCCTCCTGAGTAAGTGCTGGCCAGGCAAGCGTTTTCTGCTGAGCAGTTCATCCCTTTGCCTCTTTTTGTTTGTTTAGTTTTTTTTTTGTTTGTTTGTTTTTGAAATCAGGTCTCCTTATTTAGCTCATCCTGGCATCAAATTTACCCAGAATAATGAGGGTGGTCAGTGAATGAGTTAAAGGCAGACTTTCATGACTTCAAGTTAAATAGCAGTTTATTTCCTTTAATTTTTAAAAAAGATTTATTTATTTTTATGAGTACATTGTAGCCCTCTACAGACACACCAGAAGAGGGCACGGCATCCTATTACAGATGGTTGTGAGCCACCATGTGATTGCTGGGAACTGAACTCAGGACCTGTGGAAGGGCAGTCAGTGCTCTTAACCACTGAGCCATCTCTCCAGCACCTCCTTTAATTTTTTATATTACTATTATTGTTATAAGTATTTTTGGTGGTGCTAGGGGTAGACCCTCATGGTCTTTTGCACTCTGGGCAAGCACTCTACCACTGACTTACATCTCAAGCTTAACTTAGAAACCAAAAAACCAAAACAAACAAAGCAAACCAAGGCTGGCAAGATGGATCAGTTGGGTAAAGGTGCTTGCTGCCAAGTCTAATGACTTGAGTTTGAACCCTGGTTCCCACACAGATTCTTAAAAAGTCTCCTCTGACCTCCACATAGATGTCCTGGCATGCCTCCTACCTCCTTTCCCCTAAACACACACTAAATAGATAAATCAATAAATGCAATTAATAGCATTTGATAAATCAGACACAGCCAGGTGGTAGTAGCACATGCTTTTACTCCCAGCACTCAGGAGGCAGAGGCAGGAGGGTGAGGCCAGCCTGGTCTACAAAGGAAGTTCCAGAACAGCCAAGGACAGAGAAACCCTGTCTTGAAAAAACAAAACAGACACAATGGTGGCCCACATCTTTAATCCTAGCACTTGGGAGGCGGAAGTGTCAAAATTCAGCTTGGTCTAAATAGCAAGAGAGGGGAGAACAGGACTACATAGACACTTTTCCAATCAATCAATCAACCAATCAATCAGACAGCAAAATAAGTTGAAGAGTAAAATCAAAGTGAGGCAGGATAGAAAGACAGTAAAAATTACAGGGACCTGAGAAGAGAGACAACCTGACCACAGAGAAGCAAGACCATTAACAGCCAGTTAGAGCCTTTCTCCTTTCCCAGATACAAACTTACAGTTTCCTAGGAATCTTGCCAGAAGTCCTATTTATAGGGAAAAGACATGTCCTAAATTCCTTGTGCCAACTATAGTGGTTCTTGATTTTACTTATCGGATTATAATTCTATTCAAGGCACTTCCAGAGCCATCCTACAATCTCAGCTTTATCAAAAGACAGAGAAAAACGACCTTGAGACCCACTGAAGTGATGCACAGGGCTAACACTGAGATCATTATTTGTAGCTTTTCCTGGAGAAGCCTGAAGCCTGCGCCCATACTGGGTACTCCTTACTGTCCACTACGTTCCCCTGGGGAGCCCACACTCACACGCAGGTATATCTTACTTATGTGCATCTCCTTTTTTGTTTAAGGTCTTTATTAAGATATCTTGTTTGTTTGTTTGCTTTTGAAAATGCTTTCTTTTCACAATTATTTAAATTTTTATTAAATTTATTTCGTTATTCTTCCCCACACCTCCCTTCTTTCCCTGCTCTTTCTTCAAGTGCTGCGGGCTGAGTCTAGGTCCTTGTGCGCACTGGTTAAGGGCTCTAGATTAAGCCACATCTCCAGTCCTTTTTTCAGTATTTTGAGACAATGTCTCACTAAATTCTCTAGTCTGATCTTAAACTTGCTCTGTAGCCAAAGGAAGCCCTAACGGGACTTTTCTGTCTTTGCCTCCTAAAGAGCTGGGATTACAGACCTAAGGAATGGCTCTTTTCTTACTATATGATTGTGGGACTAGTTTGTTGATATATTTAGGACTCATCTATTTCCTATTTTCTCACTTATAAAATAGGCACATGAGGGCTGGAGAGATGGATCAGTGTTTAATAGCACTTAATGCTTTTGCAGATCTGGGTTCATTTTTCCAGGATCCACCCTCTTCTAGTCTCTGCAGGCATCTAGCACTTAGCACATACATACACCCATGGAAAAACATTTATTTATTTGTCTGTTTGTTTGTTTTTGGCTTAGAGAGACAGGATTTCTCTCTGTAGCCCTGGCTGTCCAGAACTCAATTTGTAGACCAGGTTGGCCTTGAACTGAGGATCTGCATTTCTCTGCTTCCTTAGCGCTGGGATTAACGGTGTGAACCACCACTCCTGACAAGACAAAACATTTATACACAAAATAAAAATACAGAAATGTATTTTAAACATGGGTAAATCAGGGGCTGGAGAGATGGCTCAGTGGTTAAGAGCACTGACTGCTCTTCCAGAGATCCTGAGTTCAATTCTCAGCAACCACATGGTGGCTCACAACCATCTGTACTGGGATCTGATGCTCTCTTCTGGTGTGTCTGAAGACAGCTACAGTGTACTCATGAACATAAAATAAATCTTAAAAATAAATAAAATGGGTAAAACAATTGCTACTGTAACAGAAAGGTACTAAGAAAACAGCAGTCTCATTATAAGAGTTAGAACGAAGAAAGCCGAGAGAAAAGGGCATACCCTGGTCTAACCTTTCCTAGACTCATGTTACCCACATAACAAAAATAAGTCTGTACCTTGTTCCCAGGCAAACTAGAATTTGAAATTTGCCGTCCTTCCCAATGTTTCGGGGTGCAGTATTAACAGCATTCACGTAGTGGCAGAAGGTTTTGCATGATGGTTTCTGAATGAGCACGTCATCTTCGTTGTCTAAAATCTGGTCAGTGGTTTCAAAATAAGCTACTGCTTTCTCTGAGGAAGAAAAGCAGAATCACACCACAGTACAACAGTTATTTATAGAAACGCCAAAACTTTGTATGTATTAAAAATCGCCATCTAATTTATCCTGGAAACTCTATTGAAGCTTGGCATCATAGCCAGTTCTCTAACCCACATCATTACTTTTTCACTTATTTCAGAATGAATTACCAAGATCTGAACAGTAAGCTCCCTGGTGTGAGGATTAAAGGCAGGTGCCACCACGGCCTGGGAGGAATTTATATTCTAATCACATTACAGAAGTTTGGAAAGTTTGTTCTTTTTAAATATTTTCATGAAATAGAAATTGGCATGAAAAAACAAAAGAATTAAAAATTTAAAAAAAAAAAAAAGAAAAGAAAAGAAAAAAGAAGAAAGAGGAATGAAAAGGAGGGAAGGAGAATTTCCAGGAATAAGAACACCATGGCTATCTGACCACTAAAGTGGTGCCCTCGCCTTGGATGGCTGCCTTAATAAGATTATTAAATGGACCTAAAGGGACATTATGGAGTGAACCTGAGGAGAGAGACATAGTATGTAGACATCAGAGTCAGGAGCAGGTTTTTAGAAAAGGGGAAAATCACTCTTAGGTGCATTGGCAACTTTCCCTTCTTTGCTATAAAGCTCTGATCTGAGTTCATGCTGGCCTAATTTACAAACACAAAATGATTCATCAGATCGTTAAAGAAATTGGGAGTTCTAGAATTCTATATACCTAAAGACAAACAAAACAAAACAAACAAAAAACCCAACCAAAACAAAAAAACTAACCAAAACAAACAAAAAAAACCCCCAAAACCAACCAAACAACAACAACAACAACAAAAAAAAATCACAAAACTTAGCATGCTTTTTTTAACCATTTATTTTGACCAAAATAATATCTGTATTTTATGTGTATGACAGTTTTGCCTGCCTGTATGTCTGTCTGTGTACTATGGGAGTACAGTGCATTCAGATGCAAGCACAGCACATCAGATGCTCTAGGAGAGTTAAAGAGAATTGTGTGCCATTATGTGGATGCTGGGTACTGAATGCAGGTCCTCTGGAAAAGAAGTATGTACTCTTAATGTGCCATCACTACAGATCCCTATTTGATTTTATTAAATACTTAATTTGTGTATGTGTGGGGGTAACTTGTGGGAGTTAGTTCTCTCCTTCTACCTTGTAGGTCCCTGGGATCAAACTCAGTATTTTTTTGAGCTCTCAGCAGCCCAAAACATAACTTTTCTCCTCTTCTTCTTCTTCTTCTTCTTCTTCTTCTTCTTCTTCTTCTTCTTCTTCTTCTTCTTCTTCTTCTTCTTCTTCTTCTTCTTCTTCTTCTTCTTCTT
>JANHMN010000008.1:63007516-63018341 GCA_030674055.1 Rhabdomys pumilio | reverse complement strand
TTCTTCTTCTTCTTCTTCTTCTTCTTCTTCTTCTTCTTCTTCTTCTTTTTTTTTTTTTTAAAAGATATAGTTTCTTTGTGTAGCCCTAGATGTAGACCATGCTGGCTTCAAACTCAGAGATCTACCTGCTTCTGCTTCCTGAGTCCTGGGATTAAAGGTGTGTGCCACCACCAGCTGGCTTATTACTATTTTTTATTCATTCAAAATTTTGGCTTCCCGAGTTTTTAAAGAAACAGTTCAGTGGCTTTATAATAACATGCATCTACTTAATTTACCTACGAAGTCCCAGATGAAGACATTCTTGTGAAAGATGCGGGCAGATTTGAATCCATGATGGAAAACTTGTTCAAGAGCAGCAACCAGGCCATTTTCTCCGCACAGTAGCACTGTGAGGCTTCCTCTCTGTAAAGCATAATGTTAACATAGTGTCAAGGGATTCTGTTGTTTCTATGCTTAAAAAAAAAAAAAACACTAGATGGGCTGGAGAGATGGCTCAGTGGTAAAGAGCACTGGCTGTTCTTCCAGAGGACCTGGTTCAGTTCCTGGTACCCACACTATGGCTCACAACCACCCTTAGCTGTAGTTCCAGGGGATGCAATGCCCTCTTCTACCTTTCCAGGCACAAGGCACACATGTGGTGCACAGACATACAAGCATGCAAAACACTCAAACATATAAAATAAAGTAATTCAACACTCCCTCTCCCCTACTGCCAAATAGCAACCACACTAGAGAATCAAAGAGCTGAAGGTAGCTGAATAGATCATATTTTTGTAGCCATTAGAAAGCTTACAAATGAGCCCAGTGGTGGTGGTGTACACCCTTAATCCCAGCACTCAGAGGCAGAGGCAGGCTAGGCTACACAGGAAGTTCCAGGACAGCCAGGGCTACATAAAAAACCCTGTTTTTGCGGGGAAAAAAACTAAAGTCCCACCACACAGTTTTATTGCCCACAATACCTCTTTTTCAGGTTTGTGAAAATGCTTCACAATATTGTTCACAGCTTCTCCAATTCCTTCTTGGATCTGTCCAGCATTGGGTTCTGCAAAATAATTAACACTGTCTACATCCTGGTGAAACATAAAAAGCCATCATACTATGGGATGTTCAACTGTAAGTCTGTGGGAAACATTCATCCAAGCAAGCTACCTTTTCCAGAGATTTCATGGAGTTTGCCACTGGACAAACCCTCCAAGCCCAAGGCTTGTGATGCACTGGAAAAGAATTCAAGAGATCCTGAGACTCAACTCCCAGCCACACTCCCTGAAAACTACACCCAAGCCAGGTGTCTAATTTCCTCTGGTTTTTCTCAACTGAAATGGAGACACAAAACAAAACAGAAACAAAGAAAAAAAAAAACAAAACCCACTCCTCACTGGGAAAACAGAACAAGTTATTTGGTGCAGTGATTTGGCAGGTTCCTGTCATAATGTGCCAGTACTCTGGATCTGAGGGGTGGAGTGGGAAGACTTTTTATAGTTACCTGGAGGTTCCCTGCCAAGACTCTTGGTGGGTGTATGCTAAGGCATCTGGGGTTCTCAAGGACCTGTGTGAAGCTCAGCTGTTGTCATTAAGGAAGAGGCCAGACAGATACCATATGGTGCCCTGGTCAGAAGTCAGGCCTCCTTCCCTTCTCCATTCCCGCAGTGACCTCTTGTTCATCATTGTCTCTTTCTAGATAGCTTAGTGGGCTGCCTGAATGGGACCTGAACCTTGGTGGTGGTTTGAATAAGAACGACTTCCCCTCCCCCCTAGGCTTGTAGGCTTGAATGCTTGGTCCCAGTTGGTAGAACTGGGAAGGATTACGAGGTATGGCCTTGTTGAAGCAGGTATGTCACATTGGGAGGGATTTTAGGTATCAAAAGCCTACACCATTTCTAGTTACAGCCCCTACCTCTGCCTCAAGATTGTGGTTCAAGGTATAAGCTTCTATCTATTGCTTCAGTGTCATGCCTCCCTGCCTGCTGCCATGCTTCCTTCCAGATGGCCATGACCTCACCCACTGAAACTATCAATCCCAAATCAAACACTTTCTTTTAGAACTGCCGTTAGCCATGGAGTTTTAATCACAGCAACAGAAAAGTAACTTAAGACAAAGGCACCTTGCCTACAACATATTAAGACTAGCAAATTCATTTATAGTGTCTTATGTGGTCCCAGCTGACATCAAACTATGAATTTGAGGATAGCCTTGTACTTCTAATCCTATTTTGACACCTTAAACAGGAGCGACCATGCCTAGTTTATGTGGTGCTGATAACTGAACCAAGAACTTCCTTTTTGCCAAACTTGCTACCAACAGAGGTATTACCTCCATGTGATGGTTTGGGTTAGGGTGGCCTCCATAGGCTCATATACTGGCATGTCTGGTTCCTAGCAGGGGTCTGTTTATGAAGGAGGTGTGGCACTGTTGGAAAAGGTATGCCACTGAAGATGGGTTTTGATGTTTCAAAGATTGATTATTTATTTATGTATGGGTGTTCTGTCTGCATATACATCTGTAATCAGAAGAAGGCATCAGATCTCATGGGACTACAGTGATAGATGGTTGTAAGCCACCATGTAGGAGCTGGGAATTGAACTCAGGACCTCTGGTAGAATAGCCAGTGCTCTTTACTGAGCCATCTCTCCAGCCCCAAGGGTTTTGAGGTTTCAAAAGCCTATGCCAGGCCCAGTTTCTCTTTTTTTCTGTCTCCATTTTGTGGATCAGATATGAGGTCTCCATTGCTACTCCAGTGCCATGCCTGCCACTATGATGATCATGAACTAATCCTCTCAAACTGTAAGCAAGGCCTCAATTAAATGCTTTTTCTTCCCCCCCACCACAGGGTTTCTCTATGTAGTCCTGGTTGTCCTGGAACTTGCTCTGTAGACCAGGCTGTCCTCAAGCACAGAGATTCTCTTGCACCTGTCTCCCAAATGCTGGGATTAAAATGTATGAGCCACCACTGCCCGGCTTAAATGCTTTTTCTATAAATTGCTTAGGTCATATTGTTTTGTCATGGTAATAGAACAAGCAGTAACTAAGAATAGTTACTGCTTGTTCTATTACCAACCCCCCCCAACCCCAAGAATAGATTTAAAATAAAAAAGTAACCAAATTTTACTTAGAGTCAGAAGTAGAAATAGGTAATAAGAGGAAAATGGAGTGTATGTGGGCTGGGTGTGGTAGTGCACCACTTTAATGCTAGCACTTGGAAGGCAGAGGCAAAGGTAGACAGATCTTTGTGAGTTCAAGGGCAGCCTGGTCTACATAGTGAATTCCAGACCACTTGGGTACAGAGTGAGACCTTAGCACAAAGTGAAGCGAAGCGAAGCAAAGCAAAGCAAAGCAAAAACAAAACAAAACAAAATGGCATGTGTATGTGCACCTTGCAACTACTTGTGACTCCAGTTCCAGTGGAGTCAATACCCTCTTCTGGCCTTCAACAATACCTCCACATACATACATACAAATCAAATCAAGCCAAATCAAATATTTAAAAGGAAAAGGAAGTTGTTTAGTAGAATACATGCTTAGCACACATAGCTTTCCTTTCATAGGGATTATCATAGTGATACGATAGCCCAGGCATGGTAGCACATACCTTTAATCCTAGTATTTCAGAGGCAGAAGCAGATGGATATCTGTAAGTTCAAGGTCAGCCTGGTCTACATAGAGAAAGCCAGGCCAGCCAGCTATAGTGAGACAGAGTCTCAAAAATAAAAGGTGGAATGAGAGAATGTGTGTGTGTACACATGAGTATTCTCTCTCTCTCTCTGTCTCTGTCTCTGTCTCTGTCTCTGTCTCTGTCTCTCTCTCTCTCTCTCTCTCTCTCTCTCTCATATACATCATGTATATGAGAAGGTACTGGGTTTTTTGAGACAGGGTCTCTTACTGATCTCAGAGCTCACCTACTAGCTAGGCTGGGTAGTGAACTTTAAGAAATCCTCTGACTCTGAAGTTAGGCTTGGACATGGGTGCTAGAGATCTAACCTCAAGACCTCAGGCTTGTACAGCAAGTACCTTATCTAATGAGCCGTTTTCCTAATTTTATTTACCTTCTTTCTCTCTCTCTCTCTGTTTCTTTCTTATTGATTTTTGTCTCCAAACAACTCCTTGAATCTTGTTTATTATTATTACTATTATTATTTATTAAATACTTATTTATATGAGTACACTGTAGCTGTCTTCAGACACATCAGAAGAGGGTATCAGATTCCATTACAGACGGTTGTGAACCACCATGTGGTTGCTGGGAACTGAACTCAGGACCTCTGCAAGAGCAGTCAGTGCTCTTAACCGCTGAGCCATCTCGCCAGGTCGAATATTGTTTTTTAAAATTTGTTTTATATAAATACATATATTTGGAGTCAAGTATGCACTTATGAGTACATTTTACCTGTGGAGGCCAGAGGTGTGATGTGTCTAGGCTGGAGTTACAGGTGGTTGTGGTCTGCCTGATGTAGGTGCTAGGCATGGGACTCAGGTTCTCTGGGAGAGCAGCATGTGCTCTTCACTGCTGAGCCGTCTCTAACCAGGGTCTTTCACTGAACCTGGTGCTCATTAATGTGGCCAGGCTGGCTGGTCAGTGAGTTCTATGCATTCCTGTCCCCATACCTCCCTGCACCAGCTTATAGATGCAGGCCTGAAGCCTTTCCCATGGACACTGGGAATCAAACTCAGTTGCTTTTGTTTGAGAAGAAAAGCACTTTACCTTTGGAATCATTTCCCCAGCCCTTCGCTTTTAATCTCTTCACCATACCTCATTAACCCAACCGTTTTCTGGAAAATGAGCCACAGAGCCTGCACATCTGAGGTACATTGCAAACAACTCACTGGCAGGTTTTCCCGTTAGTGAGGTAATACTCAGTCTCCTGGTTGTGGTGGGAGATTTCTGCTGTGGTGGAGTCCGACACTGCTTTCCCAGGTCTTCATCTGAAGCTGATGTCATCAATTCTCCAATAAGAATTCTCTCCAGGCTGCCATCATCGACGCCTTTGCCCAGCCACCGCCCACAAGGGAATCTGGTAGGGTAGGAAGAAGATAATTTGATCTAAAATCATTCAAATCTACTTTTGTTTGTTGTTGTTGTGAATTAACCCTTTGGTCTCCAGAGATCCCATGAATCTATATTTCTGAAATCAAACTTTTTGTTTCGCTTTCATTTTGAGACAGGGTCTTACTCAGTTGCTAAGACTGTTCTAGAATTTATTACGTGGAGGATATCAGGCTTGTCTCCAACTCCAGGCAATGTTCTGCCTCAGTTTATGGTGTTATTGGGGTTAAGGGTGTAAGTGACATCATGCCTGGCTTCCAACAGTTTTAAGTAAAAGTTTAAAAATGGCATTATTGTTGAAGTCCATGGTGCTAATGCTTAAGGACTGTTTATTTAATCATTAAAAATTTCAAACATATAGAAAAGTAGAGAGCACCTAGGTGTGGCAAAATATGCCTTTAATTCCAGCCTTTGGGAGGCAGAGGAAAGTAGAGCTTGGTCTACACCAGTGCTACATGGAAATCATACTTAGACATGGAAATCATACTTAGACATGGAAATCATACTTAGACATGGAAATCATACTTAGACATATTTTTAAACTAAAAAATGATTATTTTATGTGTATGAGTGTTTGCATGTATGTCTGTGTGCCATGTGTATGTCTGTGCCTAAATAGAGCACAGGATCTCTGGAACTTCTGAGCTGTTATGTGGGTGCTGGGAACCGAAAACATCAAGTTCTCTTAACCACTGAGTCATTTTTCCAGCTTCCACAATCTGTTTTTTTTTTTTTTTTTTTTTTTTTACCAAAGATTAAGTATCTTTTCTTATTCATCTGTATATATGTCTGTACATGTGTGCATCTGCATGTGTGTGCTTGTGTGCATACGCATACAGATGCATGTGAGTGCCCAGGGGTCAGTAGAAGGCACTGGATCCTCTGGAGCTGGAGTTCCAGGGAGTTGTGAGCTACCTGAGGTAGATGCTGAGATCTGAACCTAGGTCACCTAGCATTTTTGCCAACATTATTATTATTCTGTTTATATAGCCCTGTTATTCTGGAACTTGCTTTGTAGACCAGACTGGTTTCAAAGTCACAGATATCTGCCTCTCTCTGCCACCTGAGTGCTGGGATTTAAGGTGTAGACTTACCACACCTGGCCAATTTTATGTCCTACAAATAGAATATAATAATACAACTATCCTCCCTCCCCCAAACACCTCATTCAGGAGGCAGTGGGAAAAAAGATTTAGGAAGAAAATTAAAATGTTTTGTTGTCTACAGAACTTTGAAACAGGGGCTGGAGAGATGCCTCAGTGGTTATGAGCACTGACTGCTCTTGCAGAAGTCCTGAGTTCAATTCCCAACAACCACATGGTAGCTCACAACCATTTACAATGGGGTCTGATGCCCTCTTCTGGTGTGTCTGAAGAGAGCAATGGTGTATTCATATACACAAAATGAATCTTTTTTTTTTTTTTTAAGAGCTTTGAAACAAAGAATTCTGCTAAGTCCATTTACTTACCTGTACGTATGTCCTGTGATTTCATTTCTGACCATGACACAATCCACTAGCCATTTAGCTAACAGTCCGGAGTTATCATGGCCAATCTGAACTGTAGTGAGCTTTCCCAGGTTCTGGCACTGTGTGAGACAGGACCACAAATTATTCTGTACTCAGTTCTTTTCCATTCCCTTCTAGCTTCAGCAGTGGACTTTGGCTCCATCTAATACTTACAGAGACCTACCCTGTACAATACGCTGAGTTTAATACCATAGACAATCCCCATGTCGTCTTTGCTCTCAGGGAACCTTCATACAATGAGACAGGAGATGGACACTGACTACCAAATGAGGTGGAGTGTGCGAGGTGCTGCACTAGAAATGTACACAAGGACTTGAAGAATGCTGGAGAACATTTACTTCTACTTGGGGAATCCAGTATCAGAATCACTGACAGCATTGTCCTTTAATTGAAGGGTAAAAAGGATTTCAGTAAGTATGAAAGAGACTTATTTAGATGGACTTACAGCAAATACACAGATTAAAAAAAAACTCTGCTATTTTTATATTTTTTAGCAAGTGACTCAGGGCACTGTGCTTGTTTAGCTTGTTCAAGGCCCCGAACTACTAGAGAAGTTTAAAAGTCTATTTATAATACCAGACCACCTGGTATTAGGGCAGTTTCACACACATACTGGGAGTCTTAGAATATATCCCTTGTAGATGAGTTTTATAAACAGACTTTTTGGACTACAATTAACACCAGGTACCAAAACTGTAGAAAGTGAAATTATGAATAAACTGTGATTATCAATGTCCTTGCTGGTAACTTTGTGGACAAGTGCAAGACAAAACAATGGTGATAGGAACTGAAAAATGGATGCTAACTAAAATGAGGTGATCAGACTTACTATATGCTGGCTGGACCAAAACATCAGAATTGCAAGTTTTAAAAGCATTTGCTTCCTTTGTATATCAGTGAAAGGCATCATGTGATCTAGCTAAGGGAAGATGCCAGGAGGGTGGGGAGAGAAGATGGGACTTATAATATAGTTTTTTTTAAAAGATTTATTTATTTTTATTTATATGAGTACACTGTAGCTGTCTTTAGACACACCAGAAGAGTGCATTGGACCCCATTACAGATGGTTGTGATGTGGTTGCTGGGAATTGAACTCATCACCTCTGGAAGAGCAGTCAGTGCTCTTAACCACTGAGCCATCTCTGCAGCCCCCTACAATATAGTTTTTGTTCCATAATTGGTGGGCCAAGAAAAGCCAAGGCTTTAATTTTTATATACAGATAGATGTAAGTCTGCCACAAATAGAAAGTCAAATGGATCACTGTGGGAGCACTGTGATTTCATGTGAAAATGGCTGATCTTAGACCCCAAGGAACACAAATGAGAACAGAACACCCTACTACTGTTTCTCTCTTACCTATTTCACTCCTGGTATATCAGCACCAACCTGAATATGGGTTCAAACATATGGGAATACTCTACTAGATGAGACCCTAAAACTGACAATATAAAAAGCTATTTTTACAGGAGCCAGGCATGGTAATATACACGTTTAATTCCAGCACTGGGGAGGCAGAGGCAGGCTGATCTCTGAATTAAAGGCAAGCCTTGTCTATACAGTCCAGGAGAACCAGGACTACACAGAGAAACTTTGTCTTGAAAAACCAAAAAAAAAAAAAAAAAAAAAAAAAACCTAAAAATATTCTATAATGCCACTATGTGCTTCAGGAGCCATATGCAAGGATGTCAGGTCTCTGGTCTTAAGGACCACTTTAGAAAAGGCATTTACTTAACATTCAGTTTGTCATGTTCTGTGTTAGGCACTGGGAATCAAGGAATAGGACCTGGTGAAGCCTACCTCAAGTAGCAAGATAGGGCTTAACAATAAATATATAAAGTAACCTGTGTAATCTGCTTTAAACAGTTCTAAGTATATAATAACAAAATGATCCTGTATATTTACATGCTCCTTTCATTTGTTTAAAGGAAAATGAAAAGGCAAAACCAGAAATCTTCTGTAGAACTAAAAAAGCTAACCTACCTCAAAAGTCATCTCAAGCAAGTTCTTTGGGATCTGCATTACTCCAGTGTCTCCCAGCTCTCCTGAAACACAGATCCACGGGTTCGAGGTAATGATCGCATTGCTCAGCTTTTTAATTGGAATGATCACTGATCTATAAGGAATCACTGAAAGAAAAACACAGAAGTGAATTAAAAAAAAATCACAAGTATCCAGAACTAGATACTTTTAAGATATGTTGCTTTTTTATGTATCTTATTTGTTTTTATGTGCATGTTTTGCTGTATGTATGTATGTATGTATGTATGTATGTATGTATGTATGTATACCTCATCTGTGTCTAGTGACCTCATAGGTCAAAGAGTTAGATCCCCTGGAACTAGAGTTACAGAACCGGAGTTATGAGCTACTATATGAATACTGGGAACTGAACCCAGGTCCTCAGCAAGAACAAGTGTTCTTAGCTACTGAGCCATCTCTCTAGTCCCTAATATTTGGCTTTTTATGATCATTTAAGAAAAGATTTATGTATTTTATACATGCGAGTACACTGTTGCTGTATTCAGACACACCAGAAGAGGGCTTCAGATCCCATTACAAATGGTTGTGAGCCACTATGTGGTTGCTGGGAATTGAACTCAGGACCTCTGGAAGAACAGTCAGTGCTCTTAACCACTCAGCCATCTCTCCAGCCTCTGTTTGTCTTTAAGACTGAGTTTTTCTGTATAGCCCTACGTGTCCTGAACTTGTTCTGTAGACCAAGGGGCCTCAAACTCACAGAGATCTGCCAACTTCTGCTTCCTGAGTGCTGGAATTAAAGGCAAGTGCCACCACCGCCACTGCCCGGCCAAATTTTTAAGATATACTCATGAGGGCTAGAGAGGTGGCTCAGTAGTTAAAGGTACTTGTCGTCATGGCTGACAATCTGAGTTCAATCCCTAGGACCTACGTGATGGAAGGGGAGAGAACCAATTCCTACGGAATGCCAGGATTAGGTTACTGAGATAACTCATATGCATGAGGAATCTGGGACAGCCAGATGTGCAAAGACCTATCTAGCCTTTTTAAAGGCTCACCACTAGATGTCAGCATCCTGTCATGGATCTTGGCTCAAATGTAAAAGCACAGAAAATTAGAAATTTATAGCAGAAACATATAAGAACAGTGCTCACTGTTAGCTTACTCACAGGTTGATACTTAGCTAGCTTCCTTATATAGCCAGGACTACCTGTGTAGGGAATGGTGCTGCCAACGGTGGGCTGGACCATTCTATACCAATTAACAAGAAAGAAAGAAAGAAAGAAAGAAAGAAAGAGAGAGAGAGAGAGAGAGAGAGAGAGAGAGAGAGAAGAGAAGAGAAGAGAAGAGAAGAGAAGAGAAGAGAAGAGAAGAGAAGAGAAAGGAAGGCAGACAGAAAGGAAGAAAGGCAGGCAGGCAGGCAGGTACGCAGGCTCATATGATCTGGGTAATTTCTCAATTGAGACTCCCTTCTTAGGCTATGTAAAGTTGCCAGTCAAAGTTAACTAGGATACTCACCTCTTGGTGGACAAGCCCAGTTCAGCATTCCTCCAAGGTCTGCATCAAGCACTTACCTGTGTGACTTTCCAGCCCTGACCCCTAAGCTGGAACAAACCCTGTCCTCTAGCTTGTAGCAGGATAATTTCCTGCTACTGCTACATTGTATATGCAGTGGAGCTCCATGACTGGGCAGTATGACAGGTAGGTGGAGTGAGGAGTTGGGAGGAGAGAAGGAGAGAGGGAGCAGCCATGAAGAACCATGGATGGGTCGAAAGCTGTCCTGAGTAGCAACTTCTACCAAAAGGTTAGATATTAGGTAACAACTCTAATTGTGTGGGCATCTTGTTAATTGATCATTTCTAAATATATAAGTCCTTTAGATAATCATTAAGCTTTAAGAGTCTTCTTTCTACAGGGTACCGGGAAGATGGCAGGTATTATCAGGGGCTCAGCCAACCTTTGTGGGAGCAGTATGGTGGGTTGGCAGAGCCAGCCACCATGCTGGAGTCTCGTGGGTGCCAGGGCCGTGTTTCTAGATAGCTGGAGTGCGGTCCAGAGCTGGAGCAGCGGGAAAAGGCCAGCTGCCTGGGAAGAAGCCCGTCAGGGCACCATATTCTAAATATCTCCCGACACACTAGCTGCTTTTGGTCATGGTGGTCTGTCACAGCAGCAGAGAGGAAGCTAGAACACCAGCATATTTCTATACATTCCAATGCCTCAAATTGAAAGTTTCTCAGAAAAAAAAAAAAAAAAAAAAAAAAAAAAAAAAAAAAAAAAAAA
>JANHMN010000008.1:62995657-63006671 GCA_030674055.1 Rhabdomys pumilio | reverse complement strand
TGTGTGTGTGTGTGTGTGTGTGTGTGTGTGTGTGTGTGTGTGTGTGTATATGTATGTATCTGCATGTGTGCATGTGTGCCTTGGTACATGTGTAGAACTCAGAGGACACCTTTGGGAATCGGTTTTCTTTCTGCCATGGGAGCTGAACTTATGTTGTCAGGCTTTGGAGCAATTGCCTTACCCACTGAGCTGCCTTGCTGGACCTCCCTTTCTTTCTTTTGAGATAGAACTTGCCTGCATAGCCTAGACTAGCCTTGAATTTTTGATCCTCTTGCCTCAACAGGGATTACAGGAACTACATGCCCAGTATTTAGAGAATTAAAACAAAAACAACAACAAAAAAACCTGAAAATAAAAAAACAAAAAACAGTGCTGGGGACTGAACCCACTTCTTCATACATGGTAGGCAAGTGTACTACAAGTGAGTTATAGTTTTACCTCTAACAACTTAGATTCTTATACATGTAGTAACTAATGAACTGAGATCATTAAGTTACTACTTTTAGATATTATTAGTATCTGATATCTAATAATCTCATTAGATGTTATTATATTACAGGTATCTAATAACACATTTAATAATCTTATTACATATTACCAAATTAGATATTAATATCTTATTAGATTTCTAATAATACATTATTATATATTGGTCATTTTAAGTTGGCTCTATTAATTCCAACTCTTTTTTCCTTATCTGTTTCTACCAGAGACCAGAAATCAGAGCCTTCATAATTCTAGTCAACGAGATGACAATGATGTTTACTAAGATTCTGGAGAGATTATGCCTTTAAAAAAAACAAAACCACCGACTTAAGCTCTGTGCATTTCACACTTGTCCTAAGCAGCACTTTCTATCACAGTCTAGCTTTGCTGGAAAGCATACTGAGCCAGAAATGAGCACAGGTGATGCTTGTTCCTCGGATCAACCTGTGAAGAGGAAATCAAGACTGGTAGGGAAAATGTTGAGCTTTGCTGGAGGCCAACAAAGCCTTCCATTGGCACAGTGAGCAGTGGGATAGTCCTTTCATTAGTGCAGGTTTGGTTCTGACAGGAAGTTTCAGTCCAGGGGAATGTTTTTTAGTGAAGCACTTTCGTAATCTGGCAGCTGAGGCTGTGTTCAGCAGTACTTCCAATAGCTAGGGAGTCTCCTACATTCCTAAACGGACATCAGTGTTCTCCATGTACTGTGAGATGTCTCACTTTTGAAGATATGAATTCTTTTATTCCAAGAGTGAAGAGAATCCCCTGACCCCTAAGTCATTTTTTTTTTTCCCCCGAGACAGGGTTTCTCTGCGTAGTCCTGGCTGTCCTGGAACTCACTCTGTAGACCAGGCTGGCCTCGAACTCAGAAATCCGCCTGCCTCTGCCTCCCAAGTGCTGGGATTAAAGGGCCAGGATACATAGCCTGCACTCATTGGTTTTTGAAGAGGCACTATTCTTTTTTTAGCTTTCTAAGTGTTGAGATTAGAAGTATTTGTCACCGTGCTTCCTCACCTGAAAAACTGTTTACTTAAAGGTCAATTTCTCCAAACTTACTGATAGTGGTGAACACACTGGTGAAGCAGAAGTAGTCCACAGCGTTGAGGGAGAGCAGATGGTAGAGAAACTGCTCCCGCTCCTCTTCACAGCGCAGAAAAGCATAGCGCTTATAAAGCTTCCTGAAAAGGGTGAATGTAGGCACAAATATCAGTCACAATGTCCATTCTTTTTTTTTTTTTTTTTAAAGAAAATTTTTTGTTTTGTTTCGGAGTTGAGGACCAAACCCAGGCCCTTGTGTTGGCTGGCAAGCGCTCTACCACGGAGCTAACTCCCCAACCCCATGGTTTTCATTCATAAAAATAATGATTAAAAGTTAATACTTTCTGGCCCAGTGGGTTAAGACACTTGTTACCAGTTCTCACGACTGTAATTAAATTCCTGAGATCCACATGGGGCAAAGAGAGAACATAACACCCACAAGTTGTCCTCTTGACTTCTACTCTGTGGCTCTTATACACACATGTGAGCAAAATACAAAAGTAAAAAATCAATCAATCATCAATCAATCAATCAATCAATCAAAACCCCTCAAACCTGAGTATGGAGAGATAGCTCAGCGGTTGAGAGCACCGGTGGCTACTTTTCTAGAAAACACTCTCTCATGGTCTGTTGTGGCACCGCACACACGTGGTACACAGACACACAAGAAAAACATTGATTCAACTAGAACGGCTAGTCAGTGAGCTCCAGGAATCCACCTGTTTGTGTACCATGCCCTCCACCCAAGAGCAGCTTACACACCAAAGAGATTGTGGGTGTATGCTACACATCTGGTTTTTGTGTGTGTAAGTGTGAGGGGTCTGAACTGGGTCCTCATGCTTACATGGCAGACACTTCACTAACCTGAACCATCTCCTCAGCTTCCATTTTTATTTTATTTTAAATTATGAAACCCAAACTGGCCTCAAACTTGCTATATAGCTGTTGTTTTTAATAAAATCTCAATTGGTTGATTTCACCAATGAAATACTGGGGATGAAAGCCTGCTAGTTCAGAGAGGCAGAGAAAGCATCTAGCTGACCCTCAGCCAGTGTCCCAGAAGCAATCTTTCATGCTTTCTCAAAAAACCTCTTTCAGATTGAATGTCCCTCTCTTCTACTTCTTGTGAGTCTTTCTATCTGTCCTCCTGACTTCCTCTTACTCTCTCTCTCTCTTTTTTTATGTTTACTTCCTGTCAACTGGTTGCTTGCTCTGACTCTTGACCTATGGCTGACTTTATTTAATCCTGTTTACAATAATCAGAAGGCTCTTAGATTAAAGGTGTGTGCTAGGACTGAGCCACACCACAACTAGAAATAGGTTTTTCCAGTAAATAACACAATCTTGGGGTTCCCAGTGTGATCAAATACCCTGCAACACATAGCCAAGGTCTACCTTGAACTTTTGGTCCTCTTGTCTCTAACTTTAGAGTGCTGGGGTGGGTTATAGGTATGAGCCATCATACACCATTTAATCGGTGCTGGGGGCCAAACAAATGACTTCAAGTGTACGAGGCAAGCTGTCTACCAGGTGCATTAAAGCTTAAGCCCTTACACTTTTTTAAAAATCATATCTACTCATTCTAAACTTGGTGTGGTAGCACATGCCTTTAGTTCCAGCACTCAGGAGGCTGAGGTAGACAGATATCTGTGAGTTTGAGGCCTGTCTAATCTAAGCGAGTTCCAAGGACAGCCAAGGGTACATAGCAAGACTCTCTCAAAAAAACCAAACCAAATCAAAACAAAACAAAAGACTCATTCTACAGTGTTGGTTACCATGACAGGTCCAATAGAAAGCCACGTCTAAGATTTAAATCAGGTTCTTTGCAAATCTTTGTTTTTGAGAACTCCAACTTTTTAGCTTTCAAATAAATTCTAATGTTCCTATCACTGTTCCTATCACTGTAAAGAATTTCTTGTGAGGCATGGTGGCTCATGCCTTTAATCCCAGCACTCAGGAGACAGAAGCAGATAGATCTGTGAGTTAGAGGCCAGCTTGGTCTACACAGTAAGTTCCAGGACAGCTGGAATTGCACAGAGAAACCCTGTTTCAAAAGACAAAACAAAATGTATGTATTTATTTATGTATTTATTTACTTACAGTTTTTTAGAGACAGAGCCTCACATGCTTGTGCTACTGCTGCCCAGGGTTTTTAGTTGGTATTTTGAGACAGGGTTTCTCTGTATACAGTCCTGGCTATTATGGAACTTGTTCCGTAGACCAGGCTAGCCTTTAATTTATAGAGATCCGACTGCTGCCTACTGAGTGCTAGGATTAAAGGTGCTTGTGCCACCATTGACTGGCTGGATTTTTAATTTTTGATAAGGACAGAACTATAAAACTGGGTAACAGTTATCTGACTTGTAAGTGACCAGTTTTCTGAATCTAAACTATTAAAAGTTCCTATTAGAGTCTCATTTCCTACTCCATTTCTTACTGTAAGTTTATACTATGAAGTTAATGTTCAACCTTCTAGGTAGCATTTATTTTTCTGATTACAGCATAGTAATCTGGTCTTTGGCTGTTAAGATCATTAAGCCAGAAATGATCAAATACTCTATAAAGGTAGTTTCTGAAGCATACACCTGTTATACAACAGCAATACAAGTGTTCATAAGTCAGGATTCATGCTTAAACCGATAGTTTGTCAGCTTATGTAATTTCCTTTGTATGCACAAGTCACAGAAACAAATGTCTTGAGAGGCAGTGTCTTACTTGGTCAGTGGTTGGTTAGAGAGCAACTGCTTGAGATGTTGGGACAAAAGCTTCTTTTCTAGGGACAATCTTATCCAGGCCCGAGCCCGTCCAACGTCAGTTTTGATCTCAGTCATGTTCTGAATATGCCTAAAAATCAGAGTCAACAAGCAAGACATTGTTTTTGCATTTAAATACATCTTGTTTTTAGACAACCTATATGAAATATTTTTTCTTAAAACAATGCATCCGCTTCAAATAAATCATAGTCAAAATAAAAGCTCAAGATGACATTGAGTCCCATGTGTCTTATGTCCTCTTGTTGCATAGATGACAAGCAGCAGCCAGTTACGGTGACAGGGGAAAGACCCAAAATAATTGCACAATTTTAACATTTTTTCATTTTTAATTGTCCTTAAAGTCATATATAGAGAAGCACACTATCTTTACAATAGTCTAGAAAAGCAATCATGCCATCTAAGACAGACTCATATTTTTTTTAAAAAAGTCTGTTAACTACTGAAATTAGCAAGGACTTGCTTAATCTGCTCTGCAGTCCCACATGCACACAGATACAAGAACACACATGCATATACACATACACATACAATGAACATGAACACACACACAGGAATACACATATGAACACACAAGCACATGCACACAGATACAAGAACACACATGCACATACACACACAATGAACATGAACACACATACAGGAACACACATATGAACACACAAGCACATGTACACACACATGCACACATACATATAATACCAACAATTTTATCTTAAAGTACAACTTTAAGATAAGTCACAGTGACTTTTTTTTTTTTTTGTTTTGAGACATGGTCTCTCTAGTTTAGCTCTGGCTGTCCTGAACATCACTATGTTGACCAGGCTGGTCATAATAAACTCAGAGATCTGCTTGCTTCTGCCTCTAAGTGTTGGGATTAAAGACACATGCTACCACAAAAGGCACAGAAAGTCAGAAGTGTTACAATTATTTTGTAATTTACGTATTTTTCAAGATAGAGCTTCTCTGTGCAGCCCTGGCTGGTCTGGAATTTGCTCTGCAGACCAGGCTGGCCTTAAACTGAAGAGATCTACCTGCCTCTGCCTTCGCCTTCTTAGTGCTGGAATTAAAAACATGAGCCACCACTGCCTGGCAGAAATGCTAATTTTAATATTTGTATTTTTTAAGCTACAACTTGCCAGGCAGTGGTGGCTGGAGGCAGAGACAGGACAATCTTTTGAGTTCTGAGGCTAACCTGGTTTACAGAGTGAGTTCCAGGACAGCTAGGGCTACACAGAGAAGTAACATTATACAGATTCAGTTGGTTGTATTTATATATTTAGAAATATATATACATACATTATCTAATGACAAAGAAAAAAGAGTTCATGGTTCTGAAAAAGCAAAGTTGTGGGGGATGGAAGACACATGGAGGGTTTGGAGGGAGGAAAGGGAAGGATGACATGATGTATTTATATTATAATCCCATGGAGGTATACCCATCAGTCCCAGCACTTGGGAGGCAGAGGCAGGCGATCTCTGTAAAACAAACAAACAAACATAAAAAAATCTATGTCTTTCTGAGACCAATTTTTCTGCCAAGTACCTGTTGTTATTTACAGATTTTTTTGTTTATATATATATAGATAACAGGCATTTTAGAGACTTTTCAAAAAATCCAAACGGGAGAAGTTGTAATTTAGAAAACTCTTCTGCTCCATCTTTCCTTTTTATTTAATGTCAGAAAAAAAAACAAAACATGCCGGGCAGTGGTGGCGCACGCCTTTAATCCCAGCACTTGGGAGGCAGAGGCAGGCGGATTTCTGAGTTCGAGGCCAGCCTGGTCTACAGAGTGAGTTCCAGGACAGCCAGGACAACACAGAGAAACCCTGTCTCGGAAAAAAAAAAAAAGAAAAACAAAACAGTACAATAATAAAACAATTAAAACTGAGGCTGGAGGGCTGGAGAGATGGTTCAGCGGTTAAGAGCACTGACTGCTCTTCCAAAGGTCATGAATTCAGTTCTCAGCAACCACATGGTGGCTCACATGGTGCCCTCTTCTGGTGTGTCTGAAGACAGCTACAATGTACTCATATAAATAAAATAAATAAATCTTTAAAAAACAAAACAAAACAAACAAACAAACAAACAAACAAAAAAACCTGGGGCTGGAGAGATGATTCCCTGGCTAAAGGCACTTGGTGCTCTTGGCACTATGGTTAAAGGCACTGGCTGCTCTTGCAGAAGACTCAGTTTGGTTCTCAGTGCCTACATGTTAGCTAGCAACCATCTCTAATTCTGGATCTAGGAGATCTAGTTTCTTTGAACTCTGTGGGCATCAGACATGCATATGGTTTATGTATGTATATGCAGGTCAACACTAATATTCATAAGATAAAATAAAAATTAATTAATAGAAATTTTAAATTATGATAATACCTTCTTCAGAATATATAAGCAAAAAGTGTAGTTACAATCACTTGAGCAACTTAGGTGAAAGCTACATTTCAAAGATATCATCATTTATTACTATGTGTAACAAATACCTCATGTCTTGAATAAGAGAGACTCTGAGTGTTGGTAACATAACTCCTGAGTCAGATTTTCTTCTTTCTGGTCCAAGGGCAACTATGTAGAAAAATATTAGCAAAGTATTAGGAAAATAACAGTAAGAATTTATACTTTAGTTTTTTTTCTTTTAAGACAGAATCTTTTTGTATAACTTTGGCTGGCCTTGAACTTACAGAGATCCACCTGCCTCTGCCTCCCAAGTGCTGGGACTGATGGGTATACCACCATGAGATTATAATACAAATACATCATGTCATCCTTCCCTTTCCTCCCTCCAAACCCTCCATGTGTCTTCCATTCCCCACAACTTTGCTTTTTCAGAATCATGAACTCTTTTTTTTTTTTTTGGTCATTAGATATGTGTGTGTATACATATTTCCAAATACATAAATACAACCTACTGAATCTGTATAATGTCACTTATTGGTATATGTTTTCAGGGATGACCATTTAGTATTGACACTTTATTAACACAGTAAACCAGTTGTATTCTTTCTAAACAAGCTGTGGCTACATTTGGAAATTTAAAACAAAAATTTTATAAAAGTACATCTAACAAATCGTGTAATATGTGCAAATTCTGTCATCTTCTACAGCTATTCATTCTCACAGTGCTGGATAATTACTCAAAGGCAAAGTCGAGAGATTAGCTATTAAGTATGTGAGCCTTCAACTCTGAACTCATGAACTGGAAACCTACTTAGGGTTTTTTGCTTTTTTGAGACAAAGTCTCACATATCCAAGGCTGGTCTCTAACTTCTGCATGCTAGGATTACATGTATGTGATACATATACATAAGCAATACCCTGTTTATGTGATACTGGGGGATTGAACATTCTCAGCCCAGAAAGGATTTGATGTTAAACATGAAATTTTAAACTTTGAAGAAATTTTTTTGTTGTTGGGATTTGTTTTATTTTGTTTTTTTTTGGGACAGGATGTTTCTGTATAACAGTACTGGCTGTCTTGAAACTCTTTGTAGACCAAGCTGGCCTCGAACTCACAGAGATCCACCTGCCTCTGCTGAAGTGGAAACTTCTAGTTCTTTGGAAAGTTAGTTATGCCAAATGATGTTTTGCTGGGGAACACAGGTGAAAGGATGTTTGGATATAGCAGACATGTGAAATGACTCTTGATGAAGAAGTATAAATTTGACCCCACAGACACTGGGAGAGCTTTGGTTTGGTTTGCTCTGCCTTGCTATACTTTGCTAAAGACACGAATGCAATAGGTTTGCCTTACATAGTGTTGTTGAGCTCAACTTGTGATAATGCCATCATTGAGAGAAACTCGACCAAGAACTGCTCTGGAGGCTCCTGCGGCAGCTTGCTGCTTCTGCAGCCTCGATTCAGGCCAGTTTGTGAACCTGATGGTTTCTTCAGGAGTAAGCTACAGCTGCTAGTGTGTGCTTGCTAAAAGGACTGGACTGTAGCTGCTAAGTTGTGTTTGGTGTTTGCTACGGGACTGAACTGCTGCCCAAGAAGATCAAGCTCACCCACAAAGAACTACTGCTGAACACGTCCATTTCCCCCATATCCTAATAACTTTTCTCTTCCATTACCTCTGCTGGGTGGTGGGCTAGAGAAGTTGAATTAAAAGTAGGTTGCAGGACTGGAGAGATAGCTCAGTGGTTAAGAGCAATGACTGCTTTTTCAGAGGTCCTTAGTGTACTCATATAAAAATAAATAAATACATATTTAAAAAAAAGTAGGTTGAAAAAAATGTATGCCTACATTCTGCCTTCCAAGGGCTGAATTAAATGAATGTGTCACAACACCTGGCTTAGGGAGGGGAATTTTCAAACTGGTACTTTAAAACACTGATCTCTTTGATACTCAGGGAAGTAGTGTACAGTGTGGAAATTGTCTTACACACTTGCAGGGGATAAGGTATATTTATCTTTCTGAGACCTCCCTAGCTTAAGTATGTTATTAAAGTGCTATATTCCTTTGAGGGTAGAAAGTCAAATGGTCAGGGAATGACTCTCCATTTCACATGACTAGACAACACAATGGAAGGCTAGATATTCAAACCTTAAATGTCAATTTAGAACTTTATTTTAGGAAGAGATTTAGAAAAGGTTCTACTTTTCAGTTAGTAAATAGAATGATACTATGATGTTGTGACAGAAATAAACTGACCAATTAGAGGTTAGTTCAAAGGACAAACTAAGACAGTAATAGCCAATCAAAGCAGAGTGTGAGCAAGACTCAAAAACAGTATTAAGTTTTTAAATAAAATGTTTCAATTATCACCTTGCTTTAATTTTGTTTTTTGGAAGGGATGATGGAAATTGAAACCAGGATCTCATATGTGCTACACGTGTACACTCCCACACAAAGTAAATAATGTGATGGAAAGATGAAGCGATATCTATGTATATGTGTCATGTTAAGCACATACCTTTCACATGGTAAGCCTGTGTACTATCGTTGAGCTATATCCCTAGCCATACTACGAATTAAAATAAAATACATTATTATTTGTGTATGTGTGTACCTGTGCATGTGCCATGGCATGTATATAAAGGTCAAAGACTAACTTGTGGGAGTTAGTTTTTCTCTTCTGGAGAGAAAACCAGGTTTTCTGTAGGTCTCCAGGCTGAGTTCAGTTCATCAGACCTGGCAGCAAGCCTTAACCTTAACCTTAACCTTAACCTTAACCTTAACCTTAACCTTAACCTGCTGAGCCATCTCACCAACCCCACCCTCATTTTTACTCTTATGGAGCTCAGGCCAGCCCCCAAATGACCACGTAGCCAAGTTGAATTTGAAGTCCTGCTTCCATCTCCATAGCACTGAAACTGCTGGGATTACAGGTGTGTACCACTATGCCATGGTTAATGTGGCACTGGTGTTCAAATCCACTATGGTACACACTAGGCAAGCTCTCTACCAATTGAGACACACATCCAGTCCACAAAAATTTTTAAGTCTTCACAGGCTAAATCACCAGAAGTATTATTAGAGCAATGTTTATAAATCACCCCTCTATTCAAACAATAAACATAAACTTCTGTAGAAGGATTTTAATCTAGCAACAAGGTTATTCCACCTAGAATAAAGAAAGGCCCTTAGTACACACCTTTAATCCCAACAATGAAGGTAGAGTTAGTTTTTAGAAGGAAGCAACCATGTTTGAAAGTGATGTCTAATTGAGAGGCAAAGTGAAGAATTTGCCTCTCAATTAGTCATCAGATTTGACTGAATAGCAGATGCCTAATTCTCACAAGAACAGAGAGGAAAGGGAAGCTATTTAAAGAGCAGCACAGAGAGAGGAGGAGGAAGAAGAGGAAGAGGAGGAGGAGGAGGAGGAAGAGGAGAGAGAGACAGAGGGAGAGAAAGAAGGAGGAGGAGGAGGAGGAGAAGAAGGAGGAGGAGGAGGAAGAGGAGGAGGAGAGAGGGCAGTTTTATCATGACAGTTGTACAGAAGCAGGGTGCAGAGAGAGAGAACAAACTAGACACAGGTGAAAACAGAGCAATCCAATGAGAAGGAGCCAGAAGATTAGAACAGATTGCCAGAGTTGGTTTGAGGCCAAGCAGAGTAATTCAGTCAGAAGCTGAGAGAAGTGAGTTTGAATCAATCAGCTTGGAAAGGAGTTTGAGCCAGAATAGCTGAGTTAACCAGCCAGCCAGCCAGCCAGCCAGCCAGCCAGTCAGCCAGAGTCCAGAAAGAACTAGGAAGGATGAGCTTATTCAGCAGTAACTCTCAGAGACAGAAAAACATTCTAGACCTAGATAAGATTGTATGGAGCCTAGAAACTTCCAGGACTAGGCCTAGGTTAGCAGACTGAGGCAATAAGCCTCGGAGACAACAATTACACCAGGTTAATAAAAGATAATTTTACAGACTTCAAAAGCTATATGGCTCAGGACTGGAGAGTAGTGGTCTTACAGAGGACCCTGAGTTTGGTCCCATCACTCATGCTGGGCAGCCCACAACCACCTATATGTATATATACCTGTATATTATATCTTCAGGAGCTCTGATGTCCTTTTCCGGCCTCCAAAACATACAATCATACAATACAATTACACATACACAATCACATTCTACATATCTATGTATCTATCTATGTATCTATGTATGTATGTATCTATGTATGTATGTATCTATGTATGTATGTATGTATGTATGTATGTATGTATGTATGTATGTATGTATCTATCTATCTATCTATCTATCTATCTATCTATCTATCTATCTATCT
>JANHMN010000008.1:62983245-62995647 GCA_030674055.1 Rhabdomys pumilio | reverse complement strand
TCTATCTATCTATCTATCTATCTATCTATCTATCTATCTATCTATCTCATTATGCTAGGTAAGGGCTAGCACCTATCTTTAATCCAGGTACTTGGGGAGGCACAGATTATTAGATCTCTGTAAGGTTGAGGGCAGCCAGATCTATATGGGGCATTCCAGGCCAGCCAGAGTCACACAGTCAGACTATCTAAAGAAAAAAAAAAAGCAGTGTGCTCTTATTAATCTTACTGAGTCACTAAAACACTGTTTGTTCTTACATCATTAGCCTTTCCATCAATATGGTAGTGCAGCAGAAACTAACTGCATGGGCCTTTGATGTGTTTTTCATTTATTAGTTTAGAATTTGCTAATTCTACCATCAACTGAGGTCACTGAAAACATCCATGACTCTGATTCCTAACTGAACCTCAACATTTGGTCAGTCAAAACCACAGAAGCTACAAAGGTTACGCAGCAGCAGCTGATTCTAACAGCTGGATATTCTCACATGCCTCTTTGGGCATTAGAGTTGAATGCTTCTGTTTCTTCTTAATTGGACCTGGCTGCTTTCCAACATAGTCCCATGAATAACCAGTTCTTAGGGATTTATTCTCTTTTGAGACAGTCTTAATACATACATATCCCAGGGATGGCCTTGAACTCCTGACCTTCTTTCTCCCACACTTAAGTGTTGGAATCACCACTATGGTCAGCTCTACTTTTTCTTTTTCTTTCTTTTTCCATTAATTTTTTACTTTTTTTCTATTTAGGGTAGGCCTTCTACTTATAGTGAAGTGAAATTTAGACAGGCGATTTTGGTTTTATGGTTTTATATTGTGAATGGCTACATCTCCTGTTAGATATAGGACACAGACCAGTGTATTCTTCTCTCTCTCTCTCTCTCTCTCTCTCTCTCTCTCTCTCTCTCTCTCTTTTTCTTTTTTGATTTTTCAAGAGGATTTTTCTGTGTAACAGACCTTTACTGTCCTGGAACTCCCTTTTGTAGATCAGGCTAATTTCAAACTCACAGAGATCCACCTGCCTCTGCCTCCCAAGGGCTGGGATTAAAAGTGTGCACCACTCCCAGCTACTTTTCTTTATAGGAAGAAGGGAGGACCAGCTGGGTCAGTAGAGATCTAAATGTAAATCCATGTAAATGTAGTTGTAGATTAGGCCTGTAGAACACGACTGTTGAGCGGAGCTCCAGGGCAATGCAGTATCAGCTCCACATTTCTAGTTGCCTTATAAAATACATTTGAAAATGAGGTTATTGACAAACACTGTAGGGTAGAACGACCTTGGGTGAGACAGTGAAAGATCAGAAACTGAGGATAAATGTGAGAGTAACTTTTACTTCCTCTCTTTGTTGTTTGTCTTTTTTCCTCTCTATCTTTCTGTTCCTTTTCTTGTTTGTTTCGTTCTTCCAGTGTTAGGGATTAAACTCTGGGTCTCACATTTGTTAGGTGAGTATTCCACTGAGCTACATCCTCAGCTTGCAGTATTTTATTTCTTTTTCTTTTTTTTTTTCGTTTTTTTCGAGACAGGGTTTCTCTGTGTATCCCTGGCTGTCCTGGAACTCACTCTGTAGACCAGGCTGGCCTGGAACTCAGAAATCCGCCTGCCTCTGCTTTCCAAGTGCTGGGGTTAAAGGCGTGCGCCACCACCGCCCGGCTAGTATTTTATTTCTTAAGTTGGTGGTTAGCTTGTGAATTTTTAAAACATTAGACACACATATACTTTCTCTGTGTCTCTGTCTGTCTCACTCTACTCCTTCCCTCCCTCCCTCCCTCCCTCCCTCCCTCCCTCCCTCTCCCTTGCTGGCTCTATGGTCTCTAGGTGGAAGTCAAAAGATAACTCTGTGGCATTGATGCTCTCCTACCATACAGAATCTGTGGACCAAACTCTAGTTTTCAAGGTTGGCAGGGGAACCTTTGCTGTAACACTGAGCCATATTCCCAACTCTAACTTTGGAATTCAAAATTTTTTTTACAGCTGGGTGTGGTGGTGCATGCTTTTGACCTCAGTATTCTAGAGGCAGAGGCAGGGGGATCTCCATGAGTTCAAGGCCAGCCTGGTCTACACAGTGAGTTCCAGGCCAGCCAGAGCTAAACAATAAGATACTGTCTCAAAACAATATGTTTTTAAAACTTTTTATTTCTGAATTTTTGAAAGAATTTATAATTTTAAAAAATGGCTTTTAAATGGCTGACTCACTATAAAATCTTTCCCTACCTTCTTTCAGGTCTTCTGGGATAAGGTCTCACTATGTAGCTCAGACTGGCTCAGAACTGTTGATCTTCCTGCCTCAGCCTGTATACTGGGATTATAGACATGTGCCACCAAACGCAGCCAAAATCTTTTACTTCTAACTTCCTACTGTTAATTATACATTTTATAAAATAAATGGTTATCTTACATAAAAATCAAGCTCTGGGCTGTATGACTCAAAGGCTAAGGCCTTGGGTTTGATCTTTAGCACTGCCAAGAAAAATAGTCTTTGTAAATAAATAAATGCAATAGTTGTATCATTTGACCTAAGGAATCCTATATAATTCTGATTAGCAGAGGAACTATGGCACTAATACATCAGATGCTGTCTATAAATTGAAGAATCTAACTCCTAAGTTGAGTGTAGTGATACACGCCTGTAGTCCCGGCTACTTTTAGAACCGTGGTGAAACTACATCAAGCTTGAGGCCACCTGAGCATTGTATTAAGATTCCCATGTTAAAAAGAAGGAAACAAGCTTTGAGAAAGAATATGGCTCTTAAAGAGTCTTGGAGATAAACACACAATTTTTCCTGGAATTTTATTTATTAATACAAGGTTCAGGATTTGATCTTGACAACATTAAAAAAAGGGGGGGTGTTATTGAAATAGAGCAGTGGATAAAGGCACCTGCCACCAAACCCAATTCCCAGGTTCCACATGGTGGAAGAAGAGAACCAACCCCTCCAAGTTGTCATCTGACCTCCACATACAAATGCCCGCATAAAAAATAATTAAACAAAATGTAACAAAAGATATTAAGATTATTAATGATGGTCACAAAACTTTTCTTTCTTTTTTTTAAAAAGATTTTTATTTATTTATTTTATTCATGTGAGTACACCACCATTGCTCTCTCTAGACACACCAGAAGACGACACCAGACCCCATTACAGACGGTTGTGAGCCACCATGTGGTTGCTGGGAATTGAACTCAGGACCTCTGGAAGAGTAGTTAGTGCTCTTAACCACTGAGCCATCTCTCCAGCCCCAGACTTATCTTTAATAAGTTAGTATATACCATACCACACACTAGCACTCCTTCATTTGGGATATCATTTGGGATAGCTGCTACCATTTTTTGTCTTATAATGAGGAAGTAGAACTCTAATTGAAAACAGTAATACTGTAATACATGAGACTTGAAGCAATCTTCCTTATCTAACACCTTCTTACCTGGTGAGTCTGTGAGGTGTTCTTGTTTCTCTTCTCTATCCTGAAACTGGATCAAATGTGACCACAAGGCAGACTTCCCCTAAAAGTACAAGTCACAAAACATTTTCACTTTTTAAAAGGCTCTCCTGAGCAGAGGTAGTATAATTTGGACTCCAAACTTATATGATTTCAGGTTCTTTGATTACAAATTCTTAAAATAGTCTTACTTTACCTAGAAACTAAACCAAGACAGCTTTGTGTCTGTACTGCTAAGTAGACTGCTTCCTGATCCACTGTCTTCCCTCTCTGGTTGCAGTCCTGCAAGAAGTCTGGCTGTTTGCTAGTCAATCAGTTACCTTCAGGAGACCCTGGCTTTTGTCTTCTCTCTGCACATATTTAAACCCTACTTTGTGTAAGCTCACAGCCCCTCTCTAACCTCCTTCCATGCCAGCTGCTGAACCCACTCATATATTTATCCCTCATTGTTTTGCTTTTTTCCTGGATCATGAAGATTTCTATACTTCCTGGATTATGTGATAAGCATATTTGTTCATTATTCTAAATAAATGCATACTTACTACCTTAAAAAGAAACAATTCTTCAAAAACTAATTTCTCATCAAGACCAGTGATACTTGATATTAGCCATTGAAAAGTTTGGTAATTCAGGCTTATCTAGTCCTAGCTGACTGCACCCCGCCCCCCACCCCCCTTTGGTAATGTTGGAGACTGAAAACAGGAAACTGTTTTACAGTAATACTGCAATACTGAGCCACACCCTCCATCTTGTGTACCATTTTGAGCATTTCATTTCAGGTGTTTTATAAGAGTCTTCTTCCTTTACTTTTCTTGGAATTCTGGCAAGAGCCAAAGGGAAGTAGCTAAGAAGGCCAGGGCAGTCTTGAAGAGCTCTGAACTTGGCCCATCTGTTGCTTAGCTGTATATGATTAGGCCACAGTAATAACCTTGGAATTTAAAAATTATCTGCATTTGTATATATTGATACATAATATCTTTAGATTAATGGAACAAGAATGAGGAAAGAAAATTAGAAAGGAAAAAGAGAAAGGGGGAGCCTTTTAGAAAGAGTAACCTGAAACAAAAGCAAAGAGACCACTGGACTTTTTCTACCCTGAATTACTAAATAACTTAAAATAATAAAGAACTATTAATTTTGGTTAGCCTTTTTTTCTGAGACAAGATCTCCCTCTCAGAGATACACCTGCCCCTGCTACCCGAGTAATGCTGTGACAGGCCCTCAAGATCTTAATAGGCCCCCAGAACTTAGCACAACTGACTGCATGATGGAAGTGTTGGACTAAAACCCAGCACACAGACAGCATCACTTGACAAAACAGGCCTAATACATCAAACTTTCCCATAGTTATGGAAAAGTCTTTGAATGTACTAAGTTTGATTTTTGGCTTCTGTAATTCTGTTTTGGCTAGCTTTTCTTGTTAACTGAAGTATGCCAACCTATAATATAGTTATTGTGCTTAAAAGCTCACCCTGAGAAAGGTCTGGGGGCTACACTAGGATCCCTAAAACCAAGTATAGTAGCCAGCCAGCTAATGAAGATTGTCTATAGGCTTAAAGCCATGTCTGAGCAGTCTTCTCTGGTGGATACCCCACATTTTTGGAGGCCCTATATTTTGAGGGTTCCAGCAAAATCCCAGAGTAAGACCTCAAGCCACTGGGAGTCTTGGAGCCCCTTGGAGTGAAGAAGAGTGTGGTGGTCAGGGGACTCCTAGGGGGGTCTGCAACCTGAGATTTTCAAGGTCCCTAGAGATCTCTTTGATCAATCACTGCCTAAGGCTTCAGGGGGCTCTGACACTTTCACCTCAAAGGGAAACACACTAGAAAGTCTTCCCTTCTGTCACCTCTAGAGATAAGTTTGATTAAGGTGCCTTCTGTTTGTACACATAGGAGAGGTCATACACAGCTGCTGATGTATACACAGTGTCCAGGATCCATGTGAGATATCATTGGATCCCTCTGTCTGTTCAAGTGTATGGATGCATGGTGGCCACCCCTGGGTGTTTTTACTGTGTGTCTCTGAGTTTTTCCATGTGTTTCTGTCAGTTTGGTTTCCCTGTATTAACCAGTGGTTTTCTTTGGAGTAAGATTCTCCTGCTATCTGGCTTAAGACTTGTGCCCTTCTTGTTGGGGATCCAAATCCTTCTGTCTCTTCCAGGTTATCCAAAGAACCCCCAAAACCTCCACCTGTCCCACTCTGGAAGCACTACTGCTTGGCCTCTGCCATCTAAGTGGCACAGGGAGGGGAAACAGTTCCCCCCAGGTGAGCACTCCCTCTACTCTGCTCCATGCCTGCTCTGAGCAGCCCAGGGAAGGAAAAAGTTCCCCTGGGGTGAACCTGAAGGAAAAGAAAAAGTTCCACTCCTTTCTCATGATTTATGTCTCCTTTTAAAGCAGTGATCTGTAAAACCCATCATTCTCTAAAGAAAGAAAGAAAAAAAAAAACAATAAAGCAAAACCTCCAAAATTGGCCTTAGCTGGGCAGGGCAATTGCAGCCACACAATGCAATCTGGACAGAACAGATATTTCCCTTTTGTCTAATACTGACAAAAAAAGACTTTAAACAACTTTTGCTAGGTCCTTTTTAAAGTATTAATGATAGCTACTAAAAAGATTTCCTTTGTCCCAGTTGGCTCCAGATAATAATAGATCTTTTAAACTGAAAACCACTGTCACCTTTTCTGACAAGACTCAGTTAGACTTACAGATATCAAGCAAAATTTTGGTGTCTTACCCTCTGCCAGAAGAAACCACACCCCTAGGACTGGCCTAACACCAAGCGTTAATTGTTAACTAACCAGTTCAGCTGTTTCTAACAGATTAAACAATACCCAATGACCCAGGAAACAGAAAGGGAAACTGCAGTCCCATCATTTGGCTTGAGGAGACAAGCATCCTGGTGCTACTATGGAATATGTCTCACCTACCTGGGACCTCTGATTCTCATGAGTCTGATTCCTCCAGAAAAACAGGTGTACACTGTCTTGGATTTGAAAAGTACATTCTTCAGCCTCCCATTGGAAGGTGAGTTAACCCATCTTTGCCTTTAAATGGGCAGACTCAGTAGGAGGTTACAGTGTGGGCAACATACCTGGTTGCCCTAGAATTTAAAGACACAAAATACAGACTTCTGGCCTTTCTATCAAAGGTTTTCTGGGAAAACAGATTATAAAAGGGCCACTGAAGGACTGCTGCAAGAATTACAGACCTTGGGCTACAGAATGTCAGCTAAGAAAGCCAACTTGTAGAAGGCTACCAATCTTGGCTACCAGATGAAGGGAGGAAAAAGGAGCATGTAAGAAAGTAGGCTGAGGGTTCGAGAGATGGCTCAGAGGTTAAGAACACTGACTGCTCTTCCAGAGGTCCTGAGTTCAATTCCCAGCAACCACATGGTAGTTCACGACAAACTGTAATGAGTTCTGATGTCCTCTTCTGGTGTGTATGAAGACAGCAACAGTGTACTCACATATATAAAATAAGTAAATCTTTAAGAAAGAAAGAAAGAAAGAAAGAAAGAAAGAAAGAAAGAAAGGAAGAAGGGAAGGAGAAAAGAAAGAAAGAAAAAAAGAAAGAAAGAAGGCAAGCAAGCAAGCGGGCTGAGCAAGCCATAGGAAGCAAGCCAGGAGGCAGCACCCCTCCATGGCTTCTGCATCAGCTCCTTCCTCTAAGTTCCTGCCCTGCTTGTGTGCCTGTCCTGATTTCCTTTGGTGGTGAGTAGCAATGTAGAAATGTAGGCCGAATAAATTCTTTCCTCCCCAGCTTGCTTTTTGGCCACAGTGTTTGGTTGCAGCAAAAGAAACCCTAGTTAAGATACAGCCTGTCTCAGAGGAGGATTCCTGCCATTACTTCAGATACCAACTCCAAAGACTGAGAGACAGGTTCAAGAGTTCTCAGGTGCAGCTGGATGTTGCTGCCTCTGGATACAAGAGTTTATGGAAATAGCAAGGTCTCTATATACTAGAACAAGGGGAGGAGGCCCTAAGCCCCTAATCTAGCTTAAGACTAAGCAAAAGGCACTTGAGGCTTTTAAAAATAGCTTTGATTTCTGCTCCAGTCTTAAAATTTTCAGATGTTCCAAAAATCTTTTCATCTCTTTGTCCATGAAACAAAAGACAAAAGGGGTTTTAACCCAAACTTTGGGACCATGGAAATGCCCTATGACATACTCATCTAAACAATTGGACTCTGTAGTCACAGGATGTGGCCTTAGACACCTGTCTAAGAGTTGTGGCGGCTACTGCTAGTTTAATTTAAAAAAAAAAAAAAAGCAAACAAGTTAACTCTTGGGTCAAGATCTTACACTCACAGCACCTCATAACATGCTTGTGGCTCTCCTGTGAAGAGTGTCAGAATGCTGGCTGTCTAGTGACTGTGACCCACCATTGATTCTCATTTGAGAAACCCATAGCTATTAATTCAACTCCCCTCTTGCCTGATAGCACAGGTGCTCATCCATGACTTTCAAATGAAAGAAGAAAACAGGTATGTGGGAGCTGGGATAGTTATTTTACCCAAAACAATTTATATAAGTAAATATAAGTGACCCAAACAACAACCACAAAAAAAAAAAAAAAAAAAAGTTTAACAGCAGCCCAAAAATTACAAATAAAATAACCCAGGAAGGATTCTGAACTATCCGAGAATCCCAGTCACACTGAGTCCACTACTAGTTTCCCCTGTTCCAGTCCAGTGATACATCTGGGTTAAGCTGATAGCCAAAGGGATGCTGAAACCAACGTGGAACAGACTTTACATGGTGATTTTCTCCACTGCTATGGCAGTGAAGATAGTTGGTATTAACCCATGTATCTATCAGATCCAGGTCAAGAAAATGGAAGCCATGGATGCTGCCAAATGAATTGTTTCTGGACTACGAGTCCATTGAAATTAAGGTTTCATCAAGTCCCCAGGCCCTTCCACTCCCTGGCCCTTCACTTCCTCCTGAATCTTGTGTTTTCCACTAGGGGTATGAATAGAGGGTCATGGTCTGCCTCAGGTCTGGATTAGAAACCAAGGAAGACAGATATAAGGAAGATATTAGCTGGTGTGACTATAGACCAGCAACCCATATTCTATCTTGACCTTACTTGCTGATGCCTACTTTAAGTGTCTGGTTGTATAGAGGAATGAAAAGATAAGAAAAATTATCATCTTTTGAGATAAAAATACAGCTTGCAATTCTGTGCATGCTCTATAGCTAGGTCCCCTAATTGCCTGAAACAAAGGAGTTTCCATCGCAAAAACTGGAGTTATAAAACTGAAGCTTCCTGAAAAATTCCTTTTGAAAGATTCTGCCCTTTGGAAAACAGGAAGACAGCCTCTGTTCCACAGGGAGGGACTCTGGGGATAGTGTATCAGCCAGGACTGCTAGTTATGCTTAGATACCCAGCCCCTATACTACAAAGGGATAGGAACTAACCAGACTGTCAATCATTGACTGACAAAACTCATGGTGACTGGAGACACCCCAAATTAATGTTAGAGGACTTATAAGGGGCTACCATTTGTCTAATATCTAAAGCTTTTAAATTAACTTATGCATTTTCCCTTATTCTGATTCTTGCTATTCTGTCTTATGGGTTAATTCATATGGATAACAACAGTATTACTTGGGTGGGGGCATGTACTAATGGTTTGACTAAATGGGCCTTTTTTTTGTTTGTTTGTTTAATGTTTTCTCTATGTAGTTTTGGTTGTCTTGGAATTTACTCTGTAGACTGTCTAGCTTTGGACTCAAAAAGATCTGCCTGCCTCTGCCTCCCAAGTGCTGGGGTTAAAAGTAGATACCACCTCTGCCTGGTAAATGTACCTCTTCTTATGCCTTCCAACTAAGTAGACAGGTTAATCAGGATGTAGAGGTACTAAAAGTTTCTGTTTCTGAGTTAAAACAAGAGTTAGAGTCCCTTGTATAAATGTTCCTATAAAACTGGAGAGGCTTAGACTTCTCGTGAGATAAAGAAAACTATGTACAGCTGTGGAAAAAATGTGTTGTTTCTATGCTAATTTATTAGGAGTAATCAGAGAATGTCTTTAGATGGTTAGGAAAATAATTGGTACCAGTCTCTGTTCTCTTGGTCTCCCTGGCTAACTACTCTGCTATCAGCACTAACTGGCCATTAATTCTCATTCTGAGTGGTTTAACAGTGGGGCTCTGCATCTTAAACTAAAACAGAATGAGTCTGTGATTTGACCCATTCACTAAGACCAGGGGGGAATGTAATGTAGTAGACCCCGGATCCTAGCACAACTGACTCCATGATGAAAGTGCCATTCAGCCTGTAAAACTCAGCATCTAGGCAGCGTGACCTGCCAAAACTAAAACAAAGACCTAATCCATTAAAGTCCATAGATATGGGAGACTCTTTGAATGAACTAATGTTGCTTTTTGGTTTCTGTACTTCTGCTTTTGTCTAATTGCTCGTTAACCAAAGTAATGTCAACCCAGGGCATGGATTTGGTGCTTAAAGGCTCACCCTGAAGCCAGGCAGTGGTGCTGCACGCCTTTACTCCCATCACTCTGGAGGCAGAAACAGGCAGATCTGAGTTCAAAGCCAGCCTGCTCTACAGAGTGAGTTCTAGGGCAGCCAGGGCTATATAGATAAACCCTGTCTCACCTCCCTGTGCCCCTCCAAAAAAGCACACTGAGAAAGGCTCGAGCCTACAATGGGATGCTGATCACTCACTATAGTCACCAGCTGGCTAATAAAGACTTTCTATTGGCTTAAACCATGTCCAAGTAGTCTTATCTGAATACCCACAACAGTGAACTAAATACACGCACTACCACACCCAGCTCAGTTAGCACATTTTTTTATCTGGACAAAAGTAGATATTTACCGTAATCAAGAGAAGATATAATTTTTGTAACTGCTGGTGTTCAGGAATTGCCACTCAAACCAAATACTGATCTCAGTTAAACAAGAATAGTTTATTGAACACACAGCATAATACTGGGTGTCTAGGAATGGGAAAAAAAAAGAACTGCATAACGTGTACAATTTTATACTTGTTTGTTAGGAAATGTAGGAGGAGCTAAGGTGGGAGGAGTAAAGAGAGGAAGAGGAGGAGTAAGGGAGGAAGAGGAGGAGTAAGGGAGGAGCTAGGGGAGAGAGGGGGGGATGAACATGGAGGCTGATGTTTGCTTGTCTGTAGCAGTCAAAGGTAGTTGGTATATCTAGGTTGGGCATTGGTTTACACTTCTGATTATAAGGGCATCTTGTTATTGATCATTACCAAATATATAAGCCTTTGATTAATCTTTAAGCATTAGAGTCTCATTTTTCTACCAGGCCCGTGTGGATGGTGGGATGGTCTAGGCAGTGCCCAGCATTGCAGAGACAGCGTGGAAGATTGGCAGAGCCATCTCCCACGCTGGCGTCTCGTGGGTGGCAGGGCAGGTGTTGCTGGCTGGTCGTTTCTAGCTGAGGTGCTCACTGAACATGGCGTCTGATCTAGCCAGAGCAGCTGCAACTTAGATAGTCGGCTTGACCGATGGTCGCTTCTTAAATAATTACTACAACAAGGAAAGATCTTCCTGATCACAGATTTTCTTTTTCTTTTTTCTTCTCCTGCCCCCACCTTCCTGATCACAGATTTTTCTCTCTTTTCCTTCCTTCCCCTTCCTCCCTTCTTTTCTGTTTTGGAACAGAGTCTCACTGTGTAAGCTTAGCTGTCCTGAAACTTACTTTGTAGAACAGCCTACCCCTAACTGTCTCTGCCTCCCAAGTGCTGAGATTAAAGATGCATACCACTATGTCTGTCCTAGACTGTTTCTTTTGCTGGAATTGAATGGCTTATGATCTAATCATCTTGTCACATTTTTCACTCATGTGTGGATATTAGAGGAAAGCTTTCAGGAGTTACTTTTCTCCTTCTACCATGTAGGTTACAGATATCAAACTCAGATTACTGGGTGGCAAGCACTATTACTTGCTGAACAATCTTGCCAGTCTCATCCTTGTCTCCTTCCTTCCTTTTTTAAAAAATTGAGACAAGGTTTCTGTGTAACCCTGGCTGTCTTGGTAGACCAAGCTAACCTCAACCTCAGAGATCCGCCTGCTGATGCCTCCCAGATTAACGGCGGGTGGGCGCCACCACTGCTTGGGCTTCTTTTCTGTTTTAGGACAGGGTCTCGATATGTAGACCAGGTCAGCTTCAAACTCACAGAGATCTACCTGCTTCTGCTTCCTCAGGGCTGGGATTAAAGATGTGTGATTCTCTGAATAGCCCCTTGACATGAGTAAGTCCCTTAAGTAGCAATGTTAGCAGCACCTCTTCAGTCAGTTACCTGCTTGACCAGTAAGCCATGGCTCCATATCCTCTCCAGTAGGTCACACAGGCTGGCGATCAAGGTGTTCTCTTCCAAGCCAGTAATGTTTGCTTCTCCATGGCCCAGTTCCACTGCTTCATGTCCCATCTTCTCTACTAACATGCGTTTTGTCTAAAAACATTATGTGTGCTTATAAATTGCCACAGCACTGAAACTCAAAACCAAAGAATCAATTCTAGATCTAGCTTCCATTCATTGCAATTCTAATTACAGATTTTCAAGTCACAATGTCTTAATCTGGTGGTCAGCTGGCTGGAGTAATTTTATATTTCACTATTCTATATTTTACTATTATGTCAGAGAAATGGAAGAGCACTAATGAAACAATAAAATAATATTTGTAAGGCATTCTCATGTTGAAAAAACACATATAATTTAGATTACTAACTTCTGTAACAGCATAGGTATCTTGAACTTCTGAAATTGCCTTGAATCTAGAAAAGATTCTGACACTATCTGACACCAGAACCTCATTCTGTCACCATATCTTACCCTTTGTTGACTCTAGAATTTGACAAAGATATTGATACTTAAGCCAAAACTACAACAGAAATGAGTGGCTCTATGCTCTTTCCTTTCCTTCCTTCCTTCCTTCCTTCCTTCCTTCCTTCCTTCCTTCCTTCCTTCCTTCCTTC
>JANHMN010000008.1:62923941-62980452 GCA_030674055.1 Rhabdomys pumilio | reverse complement strand
ACACTGCCTCCCCCCATCTCCCACACCTTACAGAACACTGCCTCCCCACCACCTTACAGAACACTGCCTCCCCCCCACCTTACAGAACACTGCCTCCCCCAACCCCTGCCCCCCCCACTTTACAGAACACTGCCTCCCCCCACCCCCCACCTTACAGAACACTGCCTCCCCCCCCACCTTACAGAACACTGCCTCCCCCAACCCCTGTCCCCCAACTTTACAGAACACTGCCTCCCCCCATCTCCCACACCTTACAGAACATTGCCTCCCCACCACACCTTACAGAACACTGCCTCCCCCAACCCCAGCCCCCCCCACCCCCCCATTAGTAGAGAACTATGTTCTCTGTGTCTGTACACTACCTGAAAAGCCTCATCTAGACTTTTGCATCAAGATGACAGGCATAATCTCCAAAGGACCCAAGTGTCTTAAGACGACAGTTTTGAAGAATTGTTCTAAGTCATATAGTAAAACTAGTATTTGTTGAGGGAGAGAGACTGCAAGCTAGTGAGCTCATACATCCACAGGCACAGATGTAAGTCCACCTATTACCTTAAGGGGAGATCTGATGAGAAGCTGATGATGTGTAAACTACTTTACGTTCTTTAAATGTATGAGAATTTGTTTCCCTTTTAGAGGAAAATTAACCTGTTAAAGCTGCTGAAAATCTTACTGATTAAGTGATCAGTTTCTCTCAATGTTTATGACAAAAGGCAACATTAACAAACTGATATAGCCTTTTCCCAGTCTAATAATTTAATGAATCACTGAGAAAGCAAATGAATTCTCCAAGTAGCAGTTTCTTCAGCACCTATGTGTACTTATCTATTTTAAGTATTATTCAAATGAAAAAGGGGTTGGGGAAGGAATTGAGATTGAGAAACCTGTTATCAGTAGGGCATTTAAATGTAGCAATGGGCATAGATACATACTGAAAGTTAATTTTCAAGTAAGTAAATGTAGGAAATAAAATCAGTTTCAGAAAAGTCAATCTGAGCTGCAAGGCAGCATCCCTATATGAGAATTATATTTCATTTGGGGACAGTATCAAAAGCTAGGTATAAATATTGGTAAAAAATAAATTATTAATATTTAAAGAGTTTTCCCACTGAGAGTGTAGCTCAATTGTAGAGTGCTTGGCTAGCATGTACAAAACCCTGATTTGAGCCCCAGCACCAAATAAAAACTGGGTGTGGTGGGGTTGGCGAGATGGCTCAGTGGTGCTTAGTGTATACTGATTTTGCAAAGGACTTGAGTTTTGTTCTCAGCACCCACTTCAGACAGTTCACAATGCCTGTAATTACAGCTACAAGATATTCCAAGCTCTCTTCTGGCCTCTGAGGGCACCGTATTCATGTGTCATTCACATAAGACAGACAGACAGACAGACAGACAGACAGACAGACAGACAGACAGACAGACACACCCCTAAAACAGCTGGGTGAGGTGGTGTACACCTTTAATCGCAGATCATGGGAAGCAGAGGCATGCAGATCCTGTGAGTTTGAGGCCAGTCAATAATAAGGTTGATGTCCTGTCTCAAAACAATGACAGCAACTATAACCACCACCACCCAGAAAAGACACCAACCAAAGATGAAGCAATAAACTATTAGTAAATGTATATGAAATTGCAATGTTGTTCAATAAACACTGAACTAAGTGCTCTTTAAAGAGCATTCTAATGTAAATGTAAAGGACTAACACAATGAGGAAAAAGTTGTAAGCCAGAGTTGTAGAGTATTTGTACCCTCAGGTGAGCAGTGGTTAGAGCAGACTGGTATGCTTGATTAATGGGAAGAGACTGAGCCTGGGCATTGGGAGTCCTGTGCTACAGGCTCAGCCTTGCCTTTCTATGTCCATTTAACTGTGAGCAAATTTCTTGCTTGTCAGCTAAATTATGTCAAGTTAGACAAGAAGACCTCAAAGGTTCCTCTTAGCACTAACACTCTATGACAATGAGTGAGTTTTCTGAAACACAAAATGTAGACCAGGAGATTAAATTAAAACATTACAGAGACAAACAGCAAGCAAAAAAAAAAGCTGATATTCAGCCACTTTTGCACTTGTGAAAAAAATGCTTAAAATAAGAAAGAATTATAATACATTCCTCTCCAACTTAAGAAAAGCAATTTGTTACACATAAATATACACATACATCCCAAAGACTCAGGAGTCAAGTGTCAATTTTACTGTTAACATTATAGACTTGCTTGTGTGAGCACATTCCAGCAAAAACGGGCACAAACAGGCTAGATGAAGCAGAGATCAAACATGCCACATGCACTCTTATGTGTGGGCCATTCAAGCAATCTTGTGAAGCACTTTCAAGTCAAAGGACATACCAGGCAGCATTCAGAGAAGGACTTTTTAGGAAGCCGTGCAGGAGGAGTTGGGCCCTGATCCCACTCCCAGAATGCCATGGAGTTCTGGCAGACCAAAAGTTCCCCGGAAGGCTAAAATGATGGCGACGTTTCAATGACAGAAAAGTAGAAAAAGGAAAAGAAAGAAAAAAAAAAAGAAAGCAAAGATAGAAAGAGAAGCAAAACCTGCATGCACATGGTATGATGATAAGGGGCGGGGCAGCAGAGGAGAGGCAATGAACAGGAAAGGCTTCGGCTCTGAAGAAAAAGCTTAAAATCACACATGTACGAACACAAGTACAGAAAGTAAGGTTTGGAATGGTGCTTTCTGTTGTATTTTTACACATTTGAGCTCATAAAAGAGTTAACAGAAATTCTGATTGCATTTTCTTTTCATTACAAGAAACAAAGTATCATTGTTTATACATAATTTGAATTTTATTTTCAATGAATACAGATAGAGAACAGTTAATCTTAGAACAGCTCTAGGATATCTAAAAATGGGGTCCACAAACCAAGGACAAAGAATATGTTAATGTATCTTTACTTACCCAGCCTAAATTATATTTGAAACTTAGATATAGGTGCATTTCAATATTTCTCCCTTCAGGAGACCTAATGGCCAAAATTTTACCCTAAACAAACCTTCTATATGATTTAACACAGAGAAATAAAGCCCTATTTTAGATGAACAAAAGGATAAAACTGGAAAAGTGTTTTCTGCTACACTTCAGTTCAAGAATAATATTTTAACATCTAGATGAATTGCTTTAAAAAAGAACTTGAAAGATTATGCATAGTGACACCTCTGGTGAGTTCTCTGACCTCTGCATCATGACATCCCAGACAGCCAGACCACATACCTCCCGTAAGTCACTGTCCAGTCCAGTGTGTTCAGAGCTCTGGCGAAGGCGCTCTTTCCTGCGCTGAGCTGTGGCACTTCGACTCACCCAGCGACTAGAAAGTAAATATGCCCAGGACAATGTAGATTAAAAAAATAGCCAAATAAAAAGACATGGAATTTATTTTTTTAGAAACAGAAAGAATGAACAATTCTGCACAAAAGGCTGGCAACAGCTGTTTTTTTTCTTCTCTGGTTTGCTTGTTTTTTCTTTGGACAGTCTTGTTGTGAAGTCTAGTCTGGACTTGAAATCATGGTCCTCCTGTCTCTTGTGCTACCATACCCAGCTCTTTCAATCAATTCTTTTCAAGATATGTTTAAAGTTATAATTTCAGACACCATGACATGACTGTGGTTCTGGCTGCATTTCCAGGACTGGAGTGTGGTTCCAGCACCTTGGGCAGCTTACAACCACCCGTAACTCTGGTTTCCAGTGATCTTTAGTCACATGGCACATACTCTCACAGACACATGAACACAAACATTTAAAAATAAATAAACAATTGAAATTTTAAAAGGAAGGTACTAAATGTTACATACTTTCTAAACCTAAGTTCCTTTTGTGTCAGGGAGCTAGAATGTGATTGCTCTGGGTTCTAAAATTGTATGATTGTGTTTCTATAAAATGGTGGCCTGTATTATAAGATATTTTATGAAAAACTTGTTTTGTAAATTAAAAAAATTTTAAGTTTATTTTTATTTCACATGCATTGGCGTTTTGCCTGTGTGTCTGTCTGTGTGAGGCTATTGGGTCCTCTGGAACTAGAGTTACAGACAGTTGTGAGCTGCCATGTGGTTGCTGAAAATTGAACCCAGGTACTTCAGAAGAGCAGCCACTGCTTCTAATTCCTGAACCATCTCTTTAGCCCAGCTTCAGAAATCTTAAACATTTCCATCTAATGTGTGAATGCCTGCCTCTTGTTACACTGGCTCTTCTGTAGCTTGATTCCCATGTCCAGACCTCATGTGCTTCTTTTTCTTTTGGTTCTGGTCTAAGACTCAAGAAAAATCATACAAAGTACTCCAAGACTAGTGCCCTTTCCTCTGTAATGATCCTCTCCCTTCCAACCTTGCTCAACAGAGCCCAGACCTGGGGAAAACGTCCTTGATCCTTTGGTCTCATGCCATACCAGTTCCCAGTTTCCTTTATGCCACGAACATCTCCATATGCCCTCTATCAACTCTCTATTCTCAACCTTTTCCATTTCACCCTCAAGGGCTACCACTCAACTGATGAATGTAGGACAAAATGTAACTTCTACAGCTTATTCTTATAAAAACTACATGGCATAAATAGCTCACAAAAACTAGAACATAAATTAATATAGAAAATGTACAAAGGCCTAAGTGCAGATCTTGGCACAGAGGCCTTGAAAAATCATGATCCTCCTGTGGGTGAAGGAGCTTGCCTCCAAGCCTGATGACCTGCTGAAGTGAGAGGGCTGACTCCCGAAGGCTGACTCCCAAAGGCTGCCCTCTGGTCTCTGTATGTGCACTCTCCCTAATAAATGTAATCTTAAAAAGGAGAAATAGTACTGCCACAAAAATAGCTGCTAATATAAATTTCACAGGGACTGAAAAAAACGAGGGTTAATCCAGGCACAGGGCACATGTCTATAATCTTATCTCTCGGGAAGTAGAGACAAGAGGACAGTGTATTTATTGTAGGCCAGCAAAATACTTGATAAGATTTGGTCTCAATAAACCCCAAACTAAACCAACTAACCAATGAGATATCTGAAATAATCCTCTCAAAAACAAATTAGGGTTAATAGTGTGGTGCAAATAAACACTAAGAATATGAAAAAAATATCATTTTGTTTTAAAAACAGGGAAATGAACACTGTTTAAGAAAATTACTGGGGGAAGAGAGCTTGAAGCTGCAGCACTTCCATCAGGCTACAAGCACCATGGTTGTGCAGGGTGCAGGGTACCAGTCAAGGCAGGATGGTGTGCAGTGGGATGACAGCTGAGGGAGCAGAGCTCCGGGAAGACAGAGGATGCTGAGTAGGGCTGGTGTTGCACTGCCTAGGGCTGGGGCTGGCAGCTGCCTGGAGCTGTTGCTAATGTTGTCATTTGGGCTCTCCCCTTGCTGGGAGGAGCTGGGGGGGCGGAGCTGGAGGTAGGAGAGCACTGGGCCTTGGTGCTGCCTTGGTGCTTAGGTGGTGCCATGGTGGCATACAGCAGCCTGGAGCTCGGGCAGGTCCTGTCCCCAGATATGCTACCCAATCTCATGATTACCCTGACTCCAAGATGAAGTACTCCCTAGTTTCTGTCTCTGCTTATTTTACTTTGTTATTGGAGAGAAAGGTACTCAGTGGCCCCTAGCCTCATACTTGTTATGTAATCCAGGCTGTTCTTGAAGTTGGGCTGCTCCTGTCTTAGACTCCTTTGTGCTGGGATTACAACAGTGAGCCATCATGCTTGATATAAATCATACACATCTATATATTTATTGGTTTGTTTTCTTGTGCTTCAAAGTGCTTTTAATGTTGTTATGTTCATTTCATTGCTAAATCTGCCTGCCCACCCAAAACAATGTCTATGTAGCCCAGATTGGCCTTGAATTCACCTCACTTACCCTAATGTTAAGATTACAGGTTTGTATCACCAAGCTGGATTCACTGCTAAATCTCTGACCAGGACAGTCCTCATATATACTAGTGGTACCACCAATACTTACCAAATGAATAATAATAATAATAATAATAATAATAATATAATCAATACAATGCTATCAAAGTGAAACAAGAACTGTCAGCACAACAGGATACTCAGTTATACCAAAGTGATTCAAACAATCAGAACATTTTATAAATAAAAGAAAAATAAAGTGTGAGATCTAGAGATGTAGCTTAGATGGTAGAATTCTCACCCAGCATGAACAAAGCCTTCAATTTCACCTCCAGCACTATATAAAACATGTGTGGTACCACACATCTGCAATCCCACCACTCTAGAAACAGAGGCATTATGAGAATTGTGCCCAGCTCCCTGTCACTGAAGGCTCAAGGATCACTGTAAAAGACAGAATGAACTAGGCAGAGGTGGCTCACATTTTTAATCCCAGTGCTGGGAGGCAAAGGCAGGTGGACTCACTAAGGTGAGTTCAAAGCCAGCCTTGTCTACAAAGGGAGTTCCAGGACAGCCAAGGCTACACAGAGAAAGCATGTCTTGAAAAATTAACCAGCCAGCCAGCCAATCAACCAACCAAAAGACTTGTGTGTGTGTGTATGTGTGTGTGTGTGTGTGTGTGTGTGTGTGTGTGTGTGTGTGTGAGAGAGAGAGAGAGAGAGAGAGAGAGAGAGAGAGAATAAAGTTTTTAAGAGGTCTAGGAGGACTATTGTTAAACTGTTTTCCATCCAAGTCAGGGCCATTTCATAAATGAACCCACAGTGACTGTGTTTGCTTGCATAAGAACAAGCCAGTCAACCTTCTAGCATGGATGGGGAAGGGACTCATGAAGAGTAATTTGCAGTTCGTGTGTTTGTGGCAAGGTTTCGATTAAATACTGAATTCCAGCTCAGTTGCAACAACAATAACAAAACAAAACAAACAAAACAAAAAACCAAACCCAAACCATGTGCCTACTTACAGTTTTGTAAAAAACCAAAATAAAAACCAACTGGTCTTTAGAGTCTTTTACCTAACAGAATTAAAAGTCAATTCAATCTAGATTAATATGGAAGATTAAAAGACATAAACACGTAAGATATTTAACACTCACACACTGCCTAGTTAACACTGTAGAACCTTCTTTCATTCCACTAATCATAAGTAAAATTCATGCTTACTTGTTATTGGCTGGTCCTGTTGCCAAGACATCGGACTGTAACTTTGGAAAGAATCCTTGCTCGTATTTCCCTTGACCAATTTTCATATCAAGTAGATGTGGGTGGATTGCAGTGTGATCCATTTTCATCAGTCTTTGTTCAATTGACTGGGCTATAAATTAAATTTATATTAAATTAGAGACATTTCAATTCTAAAAACATACTGAATCATATACTCCTGCACCTACAGAAAACTCAAGTCATTCAGATACTCTGAAACGTTTTTTTTTCTTTTCTTTTAAATTTGAGACAAGGTCTCACTATGTAACTCTGGCTGTCCTGGACCTCACTGTGCAGACCAAGATGGCCTGGAACTTACAGAGACCCACCTGCTTCTGCCTCCTGAGTGCTCGGATTAAAGGATAAACAATTGTTTTTTAAATGGGAAATTCAATATCTTTAGCCAAAATACAGTTCTGAGCATGGTATTAAAAAATAAGATGGCAAACAAAACTCTTGAGCTAAGACAGCGTAAGGGAGAGGAAAAGACGCAAGCTCAGCTGCTCTGGTTTGTGCAGGTGTCTGGTAAATATTCATGGTTCATTATCTACAGAAACAAGGACCTGCGTGAAATCTACAGTCTCATTTTAGGGAAGTCAGGGAAGACGTAAATAAGAAGTAGACATTTAAGAAATGTCCAAATTAAAAAAGACCCCTGGACTTTTCAAGAATAAAATAGGTCAAAGATGAAGGAGGATTTCTCAACAAGTCTATTCTAAAATACCTTCAATTTAGTAGGGGTGGAGGTTCTCTCAAAGAAAGTGATTTACTTCAGAAAAACGAAACAACCCTGATTTTAAAAATGTTATTATCTACTAGAGAAAATGTATTATTCGAAAGACTAACCCTTCAATCTTTTGCTTGAGGATTATGAAAAAGGAATAACAGATAGGAATCAGAATTATGTGGTAAACAGATCCCTGCAGGAATAATGATTATGTTGCTTAGGAGACAAAGGTAACTTTATGCTGCTCCCTGCCAGCAGACTGAGAGCTGGTCATTCTCCACACCTATGCTAAGCTCCACTGGAAGATTCTGTTCAAGACCTTTTCTGGTCTTGTCAGAACAATGCTTAATACTGCCTGACACCAGACCACAGAAAAGGCAGAAGAGCTGTATGACAAAGAAAACCCAGAGTGTGACACAGGCCCACAGGAGGGCTCCACCCAGACACTCTGTATGGAGATGAATGCTGCTTGCCATGACCTAAAACTTAGAACTGTTGAGACGTACTTCTCTTAGAGACAATATGAATTTATCCCTTCTTTTATTATACTATTGTTGTTTTTTTGAGATAGGGTCTCACTATGTAGCTCTTGTTGGCCTAGAATTCTGTATAGACCAGGCTGGCCACAACTCAAAGAGCTTCACCTTGCCTCTGCCTCCTAAGGGCTGGGATTAAAGTCCCAGGTTTTTATTGGACTTTTAATGTGTAGCTTGTGATTTCCCTTAAAATTCACTTTAAACGTTCTATTGTAGGCACAGAGAGACCCAGAGGTTTTAATATGAAATCTCATTTAATCTTCAGTGATGTCCCCTCAGCCTATACAATTTTAGTTATAGTTCCCCATGTTTCATAATATTTAATCAGCAAATACTGTAAGGGAGATGTTTGCACAATGGACATTATAGCAAAACCTACACATATGCTTCCTGATATCTATAAACATATTTAATTGACAGTTTTAGCAGAACAATGTCTAGAATTTCAGCATGAAATTATAAAAAGTCTTTCTCAATTTTATGTTGCATGAAGTACAACAGGATTCCCTTTATGCCACTGACAGCTTTTGTCCTCTTAAAAGGAAAAGGAATTTCAGTTTTTTCTACTTGACTTTCAATGACAGAGAAATCTATCGAATAATGACTTTACTTCTTTTACTTGGAAAGGTTTTTTTTTTTTTAACTTCGTTTTTTTTTGAAATAAGAATCATAATTCACAAAGAGTTACTCTAGACTTTATATATAAAATGCCACAGGGAGCATACAGCAATGTAACTTTTTAGTAATTATATTGCCAGAGAATACTGAATATTCAGAAATTATCAAATGCTTGCTTTGTGAGGTTAGGGGTCTACTGTTAAAGAATTTCAAGGTATGAATCGATATTGGTATGTGGTGATTGGAAAGGAAAAAGTAAGTTATATTCCTATCCAGTTTTTGTTTTTCTACATAGAAATCGTAAGACTATGCGGCCACAATGTCAACAGCAGATAGCCTGTGCTTTGTAAGTTCACCTGCAAATCAAAATTCTTTTTGGTTAGAGGTACAACAGCAGCAGAAGCACACAAACACATACGCACCAAAGCCAGCAAGAGTCCAATGCCAGAATAACACGCATCTCTATGTTCTCTTCTTTTTGAGGGGTAAGGGGGTGAAATTTTACCTGATGAAAAATAACTGAGCCAGGCCTGGTGACACAGGCCTGTAACCCCAGCTAGTCAGGAAGCCAAGGAAGGACAATTGTGGGCCCAAGGCTTTCCTGTGCAATTTATTAAGACCATCTCAAAATCAAGAAGTCTAAACATCAGTAGCATGCTTCTCTGCCAAGCTCAAGGGAAGTACTGAGAACACACACACACACACACACACACACACACACACATACACACACACGCACGCACGCACACACACGGGGGTGGGGTGGGGGGGAGGGAGAGACAGAGAGAGAGACACACACACATACAGAGATACAGAGAGAGAGAGAGAGAGAGAGAGAGAGAGAGAGAGAGAGAGAGAGAGAGAGAGCGCTGTGAGGGATAGAGGGCACCATAGAAAATCTTCTTTTACTTTTTCAAAAGTCTTTAAATTTCTAGGGAACTATGGTCTTAACCTAATCTTATTTTCTGAAATGCTAAGTCTCTAGTGGTATATTTTCAGGAAGTTCACACAATTTCTGTGATGAGAGTGGGATTATCAAGCTCCAGGAGGCAAAAAGAAAATCCATTTTAATTAGTAAGATTTTTCCAGAGGCACATTAAGCTAAGGAATTGGTACTTAATTCTATTTTAAAAATTCTGTCAGGAAGAGAGGAATGAAATTTTCCAAATGAGGTATTTATGTAACTATTAAAAGCATTGGAAGTCAATTCTTTGAGCAAACAACTTCACTTATTCTGTCTCCTCAGGGTCTAGAAACACAGGGGCACTTGTCACTTCCTGAAGGGGCTCCAGAAAGTTGCCCTTATACATGGGAATACAGAGTGATGTTGAAGACTACAAGCATTGCATATGGTATCATTTAATTCTTCTTTCCTTGACAATACTAAAACAACTCAATTCCTCTCATGACTGAGCTACTGAAACAGAGATGAGAAGGTGAGCAAACAATAGAAGCAGGGCAAGAAAAGCTTCTTATCTGCTGTGTTCTTGTTAGCCAGTAGAAAATCTGGTCTAAAATTAAAAGTGTCACTTTTTTTTTTTTGTTTTGTTTTTTCAAGACAGGGTTTCTCTGTGTAGCCCTGGCTGTCCTGGAACTCACTCTGTAGACCAGGCTGGCCTCGAACTCAGAAATCCGCTTGCCTCTGCCTCCCAAGTGCTGGGATTAAAGGCATGCGCCACCACTGCCTGGCAAAGTGTCACTTTTTATTGAATGAAAAGAAATAAAGAAAGAGGCACTTGTGTGATATGTATCTCTACTCAGCAAAGAATGGTTGGGAGCAAAGCATAAATGTATAAAACTACATGAATTAGGACATTTTACATATTTGTTAATGAATAAAACCACTAAAAAGATTAAGGCTTTAGATATTAGAAATCAGTCAGATTTGGATCCAATTCATGGCTCTACCAATAACTTCTATAGAACCACAACCAAGTTCTTTAATCTTTCAGTTTCCTAACCCACAGAATGAGAAAATATCTATGCATACACCCTGTCATTAAGACTACACATAAAAAGGCATGTCAAGGCAAGGCAAACACTGGCATAATGACTGACACACAGGAAGGACTCAGATGCTGGGTCTTGGTATGATTATTAATTTAACAGAATGTACTGCACTATCAGACAAGACCAAGAAAACTCATTCTTTGAGGGAAACTGATGTTAGGGATGAGAGACTCTTTAGTTTGAATGCAAATGTCTAGAGGTTTAATTTCAAGAAATGAAACTATGTAACTAACTACCACAAAGCAAATAAGAACTGTTTTAGTTATGTAAACTAGACAGTGTCTCAGATTTCCTTTTTATTTTGGTTTTACTTTAGACTGACTCTTGCTACACTGCCCAGGCTGACCTTAAACTCCTGGTCCTTCTTGTTTGGCCTCCTTAGTGCTAAGATTTACACATGTACTACTATGTCCAACTTTAGATTTACTATTTTAAATTAATAGCTAGAAACAAGAGGTGATGAGTAAAAAGGCAACATCAGTAGCAAGAGAGAAGTTAATATTTTTTTTCCAACACAAGAAAATAACAAAAATCTGCATCTTCTTGTCAAACAATTTATTATTTTTTTTCTTGTTTGGGGTAATGGAAAAGGAATGTCCATAGGAATAGGAATTCACAGAAATCTTAAGAAAAGTACAAAAACACTTCTTGCTAACACCAGGATTATTTATGATGTCCCAAAATGAAAACTAACTTTGTAGTTTAGTGGTGATGGCCCACGCCTTTAATCCCAGCATGCAGGAAGCAGAGACAGGCAAATCTGAGTTGGATGGCAGCCTGATTTACATTGCAATTTCCAGGATTTGCCAGTTACACAATGAAACTCTGTTTTGAGCCTCCCTTCCCTCCCAAAAAGAAAATGATTTTTGTGTTGAAAAAGTCAACAGTTTATAAAAAGAAATGATTGTGACTAAAAAAAAAACCCCAACATATGGTAAACATACCTGCTTCTTTTAAACTGCTGCATTTCTGATATATAGATGTCCTCAGAGTAGGTGCCCTCACATTATACAATCTGATCTTCTCAATTCGAGAATCAAAGACCCGAAGCAGAGGGTCTTTCTCTTCCCATTGAGACATGATTTTATTATCAATAAAGGTGGCAAACATCTGTGTTTCAATGAAGCGTGAAAGAAATGGCAGGTAAGGCTCAGGCTGGTCAGAGAGGAAAGAAGCCTGTAAAGAGATAATTGGCAAATTATTACTTTTATCTTAATATTATAAAAGGTGAAACTGGTGTTTGTTGTTAAGGTCATTACTTTTCAGACTTATTACACATAAAACTGATACCTGGCATTTAAAAAGTCTTGCAAGTCTGTTTTTCTTTTTCTCTAAGTTATAGACTTTAGGTCACTTAGGGCTTTGGTATTGATCTTACCTTTCGAAACTGATTTATATTAGTATACTGATGGCCATAATGGAGAATAGAGGACATTAGTGAACGATGGTGGATAACTGTCACCGTACAATGGACTGTCAGACACTCACTTCATTTACATTGTGACTCTTCTCCCCTGCGAGTAATCTCTTCTGTACTCTGATTCCAGCTTAGGAAATGAACCTCTACCAGAAGGCTGCTAGATGTGTAACTGAAATATATATGTATATATCACAATAATTTACGTGATTATGCAAGAACTTAAAAATGACAGTGTAGAATCTGTGCCTATTAATAAAGTTCTTTTGGTCAAGCAGATGTTTTTCTAGGTTCATTCTTCTTGTTAACTCAAGATCAAACTCAGACACAATTGTCTGAGACTTAAAGAGAGAACATTGCCTAAGAAAAAATCATACAAGTGGACCTTCAAACACATACAGGTTATTATTTTCTCCTACTAGCCGGTCTGATGTAATAATTTATAACTGGATTTTAATCTGAAGTGTTCACACTTTTTGTGCTCTGCGGGTTCATGTGTGATGTATGTAGGGATTCTAATCCTGGTTAATATCAGCTCAAACTTGTAAGTGAATTCCTGTTTTAGTCACTGTGTTGGTTTGTTTTTCATTCTTTCACTCTTCAGAGTGGACTCGGTGTATCAGAGCCCAAAGAAGAGAGATGAGGCAGTTCTGACACAGATGTGGGGCAGCTCTGACACAAATGGGGGCAGTTCAGACATAGAAGGGGGCAGTTAAAACATAAAATGCTTTGCTTAGTACTCACCATTTACTTCCTGGCATATTTAATTTTTCCATCTCAGTACTTTAGGAGACTTTTAATAAAACCTTTATAGAATCCACTTTTCAAGTTTGAATGCACTTATGTAAGTTCAAATACCCAGACAGACTCATAATAATCTCTAGAAATCAGTCCACCTCCTTAAGTGCTATTTCACAGTTGAACATCACAGTTACTTTTTACAAGACAGATATGGCCTCCCCCTCATCAGGCCTTTGATTTTCAGATTCTTGTGTTCTATAAAATCTAAAATCAACTAGAAGTTGACTTGTGAGACTTGTATGCTCTGTATATTTCCTTTGTGAAAAGTAAGCTGTCCACAGCGTTCTGGAACCCAACATGTACTTTTCATTTTCTTAGGGGTTATACAGAAAGAATTCCACTTCTAGTATGAAACTACATAAAGCATAAAAAGGAAAAAAGCAGTATGATATGAATTTAAATCAGAATTTGAACTGCTCCAAAGATAGATCATAAATATATAAGTTTAGTTCTTAAGCTGGAGAAAAATTATAGTAAAATTAAGCAAAAATGAAGACAGCTCACAGAGCAGAAATATATTTAAAAAAAGGTTTCTTAACATTAAAAAAAATTTAATCAAGCATTAAGTACACCAGTAAGTCCTGATGCACATAATACATCATCCTCCATAAGAAAAAAGATCTGGTGAAATCAGAAAATAGTTTTTGATACTACACAAACATTTAGTAAAAATGTATTTGTCAGATGCTCCAAAATTAAACATTTAGCATCTTGGAGTGCGATGGCTCCTTTGGGAGCTCTCCTATGACACATTCTAACAGCAGAGTGATGTCTGTTCGGTAACAGAGGCAGAGGACTGAACTGTATCCCGTGGCCTAAAAGATTTCCTGGGCATCTCTAGTGCTGTGTCTGTTGGAGAAACCCGGGCACATGAACAACACCGGACAGAAGGCAGCACACCTTATAAGTTGCTTCCGCAGGACAGTAAAAGCCGACATATTTTCTAGTCTCCTTTTCTAAAAACTCTGGAACATAATCCTAGAGTAACGGTCATAAAACCCCATTTATTCATTTGTTCTCTTTTAAGATACTAAAGATATAAAAATTAGGCTTATGAAACTCAACTGTTACCTTTACACAAACAAACTGTGACTTACATCACTAGGTGAAAACTAAACTATCAGTACGAATTTCTTAGAAAAGGAACAGGCTTAATTTTTTTTTTTTAGACTTAGTCATAAAACAAGTGAAAATCAAAACTTGTGAAAATCAAGTTCCTATAATTTAAACATTGTTCAAGTACAGAAAATTAAGATATAGCAATTTAATACACAATTTAAAGGCCAGCTTTTTGAGTGGTCAATTTGCTTTTTTGTTTTTGAGACAGGTCTCAGGTTTCTCAGGCTGTTTTCAAACTCACTACAAAGCAGAGGACAGCCTTGCATTCCTCTACTTCTACCTCCCAAAGATTTGTTCTCTTGTGAAACTATTTTATCTAGCATAAAGTACCTAATGGAATGGGAAAAAAAAAAAAAAAGGAAAAACTTGTGTTTAAAAAGTTAAAAAGATCCTCTTGGAGACAAATACTGGGTTGGGGTTGGGGAGGAGGAATGGGAAGAGGAACTGTTGGAGGGTGAACCTGGAGGGGGATAAAGACTTGACTGTAAAAAAAAAAAACGATTAAAGATAATTTAGAAGGAAAGAAAGAAAGAAAAAAAAAGGAAGAATGTTATAAAAAAGTTAAAAAGATTAGTAATTTAAGCTGTTAATAATCATAAAGAGGAAAACTACAGTTCTTTTTACTTTGTCAAAGTTCTGCATCTGTTCCCGGTTGGTCAGCCAGGACTCCATGTCCTGGGCAGTCTGAATCACAAATGCTTCATAATCTGCAAACATCTGTGTAAAGCGGTTGGCAAAGACCTCTCGAAGCTGTACATTGAGCTGGTAGTCCCTCAAGTCTGCCTCTTCACACTGCAATTTTAAATCCTTTTCTTTTTCATTCAGAGAAGCTGGGAGGTCAATTTTTTCCATAGTCACTCCAGTCCTCTTGGCAAGAGCCTGGAGGCGGGCTATGGTTTCACTGCCCTTCAGTAGCTCATACACGCTGACACTGTTGTTGGGGACATTTCCATTCTTTTTGTCATTAGCCAAATCTTTCAGAACCATATTCTTCAATTTGGTGGCACTCTCACTACAATGTAGGCTGCCCTCAGGAGGAATCCCAAATTGGAGAAGAACTTCAGACAGCTCTTGGATAAAATCCACTTTATTGGGGAACTGTGGAAATTCTTCAGGCAACTCAATAAAATGGTTGTCAATATCCACAAAGCACAAATTAGCCTGAAATGGAAAAAAAGAGAAAAAGAGAAAGGGTTTTTGAACTCGTACAAGGCTGACTGATTAAAACTGCAGTGATTTCAAGGGCTCCAATGTTGTAGATTCAGAGCCAAATTATCTTATGCTATTTTTTGCCCCTTGAATAGCATTACTGCCCACTGTTTGGCCAAACATCTTTATAAGTACCAATGAGACACGTTAGCTTTTACCAACCTAAAGACTAGGAATGTCAACAGTTAATATTTGAGGCCATAGCAGAGACTTCCCGGCTTTGCTGAAACCTGCTTTTCTCTCTAGCAGCAGTAAAAACAAAAATTTAAGTCAAGCATAGTAATACACATCTTTAATCCCAGCACTCCAGAGACAGAGGAAGGTGGGTCTCCGAGTTCAAGGCCAGCCTGGTCTACATAGTGAGTTCCAGGACAGTCAGGGCTACATAGTGAGACCAAAGCACAAGGAAAAAGGAAGCTTGTTCCTTCTCTCTCTGTCTGCTTGATCTTACTCTTGCTAGCAAGTCCATTCCTTCACTGGCATTAGAGCCTACTGCTTCAGGGTTCCAGTGTATACTGAAGACCAGCTGCGAAATCCAGCCTCATAGACTAAGTAAGCAGCTACTGGATTCTTGGACCTTCTGTTGGTAGACTAGGAGGATCAGAGCCTGAAAGGCATCCTAATAAATCCCTTCTCTTTCTCTATGTATATAATTTCTCCCTCCATTCATAAGTTCTGTTCTTCTGGAGAACCTTGATTAATACAATCATGCAGACAGCAAACTGCCCCTCAGGAAGGGTGTCTGTTTTACTTAAAGACTTGTCAAAAAAGATGGGAGGAGTAACTATCTCTTTAATGAGAAATTATGAGATAGGTACTTACATGCCCCAGAAGCCTTCCCAGAACATAGTTACTCACATATCCATATCCTCAAGGCTAAGTCTTTGCTTTCTAGGAAAGTGTAATTTGTTCTCTTCTCTTCTCTTCTCTTCTCTTCTCTTCTCTTCTCTTCTCTTCTCTTCTCTCTCTCTCTCTCTCTCTCTCTCTCTCTCTCTCTCTCTCTCAAATTTACCTTTTCAAATGCTAGCCACAATTCTAAGTCAGTTACCCCTGAGCATCTTTGCTGTCCTGAAGGCCCTGACTCCATGCAGGTGGTAGAATTCCAATGCTGAATCTGCTACTGTTTTGTAACACAAACGCAACTTAAAAAAAAAAAATCTTCCCAGACTGTGAGATTTTTACCATGCCTAGTATTGTTTTTCTCTCAAACTCTAATTGTCTTTAAGTTTCTTTCTGAGTTGTCTTATTTTATGAGACTAAGAATTGGTAAAAAGGACTCACTATTCCCTGGCAATAATATTTGTCTTTGTGAGCAGGCTTTTTTTCTAGCTCATTCATTTTCTATCAAATGAAATAACTTCCTTTTGTGTCTAAATAAAATTCCATTGTGTATGCAAACCACATTTTTCTAATTATTCGATTTGTGGATACTGATCCCCTATCTTGGTATGAATAATGCATCAATAAGCATGGAGGTACAGGGATCTCTGTGGTATTTGGGCTTAGATTCCTTTGGGTGTATACCCGGGAATGTTATAGCTGGATCATAAGGTAGTTCTATTTTTCATTTTTTCAGGGACTTCCATAGTGACTTTCATATTGGCTTTATTAATTTACATTCCTACCAGTAGTGTGTGATGGTTCTTCTTTTTCCACATTCTCACTAGTGTTTGTTACTTCCTTTCCTTTCTTTTTATTTTTTGAGACAAGGACATATAGACCAGGCTGGCCCTACTTTGCTATGTAGCTAAGGCTGGTACACTGCTTCCACTTCCCAGGTATTAAGACTAGACATATGCCATCTTCAGAAAATTTTTTTTCTCTTCTCTTTCCTTCTCCCTCCCTCTCTGTGGGAAATTTGAATAAGAATGGCCCCAAAAGACTCACTTGTGTGAAGGTTTAGCCCATAGGGAGTGGCATTGTTTGGAGGTGTGGCCTTGTTGGACAGTGTGTCACTGTGGAGGTAGACTTCGAGGTCTCTTATATGCTCAGACTATGGTCAGTGTGGTGTACAGTCTCCTTCTGCTGCCTGCAGATCAATACCCAGTTCCAATTAATTTTTTCTTTAAAGAGTTGCCTTGGTTGTGGTGTCTCTTCACAGCAATGAAATCCTAAGACACACTCTCTTTTTTCTCTCCTTCTCCCCTACCCCAAATTTACTCATCCATATCCCACCTTGCTGGGAATAGAACCCAGGTACATGTGCTAACTTGGGCTATATCCCCAGCATCAGAAGATGTTTTTGGTTTGATAAAAAGGTATGACAGAAATCAGATGAAGTAGTTTCTAAGTTTATTTATACCTTTGACTTGCCAGAAGTAAAGTCAAGTCTTAAGTTAAACTCAATAAAAAAAATTCCAGGATTTTCCTTTGTTCAAAAACAGGTAATCAACAATCATTCCTGGGATCTGATGTAATATTTAAGTCTAGACCTTTAGTGGAAGCCAACAAGTTAGGTGGTTTTCTGGAGCCTGCTCTAATGTGTATCTTCACACACACAACTGTGACTCTGGCAGGTGTTGTGGATGGTTCCTATTCCTTCATTTTTCCTTATTTCCAACATCAGTAGTTTTCTCTTTAGCCTCTAGAGGGCACTAGAGAGAATAAACTGGGAGCATAGCAGGGAGAAGGTAGGTTGTCATGATTCAAATAGCTCTCTAATAGCTTTTAAAATCTATTCACTTATTCATTATTTTGTGACAAGGTTTCTCTAGGTATCCCTGGCTGGTCTTGAACTCACAAGATCTGCTTAGCTCAGCCTTCCAAGTGTTAGGATTAAAAGCCTGTGCTACCTGACCACCCCAGCTCATCTCCACTGTGAATCTGTTAGCCAGGAACCTCTCAGCACTTTCATTTCAAACTTCTGTACTGATACTTCCTTGCTTTCTTCCCTGTTTTCATCCCTCTCCTTTTTAATGAAAAGAGAGAAAGCACTTGATATCTTGCTTATACTCATGAAATTAATGCTGTTCTGCAAATGTATTGCCAGATGAGAATCTGGCACCTCAGTTACTGCCTGTCTTCACATTCACATGCAAGCTTCCCATAGCCCCCTGTGTTTGCTCAGAAGGGTCCCAAAGGGCTTTACTATCAACAAAGCACAAACAAATGCAAGCCCCTGATTATCTACTGAAGAAAATCCAAAGGCCCTTTTTCTTTAAAAAAAAAAAAAAAAAAAAAAAAAAAAAAAAAAAAAGCTGGAGAAATGGCTCAGCGGTTAAAAGCACTGGCTGCTCTTCCAGACGTCCTGAGTTCAATTCCCAGCAACCACATGGTGACTCACAGCTATCTGCAATAGAATCCAATACCCTCTTTTGCTGTGTCTGAAGACAGCTACAGTGTATTCATATACAATAAACAAACAAACAAACAAATCTTTTAAAAAACCCAAGAACTTCAACAAAAGAAATTTTGGTAAATTTCCTTCTCTTTTTTGAAGCTATTATAGTTAAAAAAAAAAATTCTTCCACAAGACTGCATGAAGTACTGTACACATGATAAAACAAATATATATTGCTTATATTTGTTTCTATATGTCTTTTTTTGCACTTAAACAATATTGCAGTTTATCAAAAAACACAAAGAAATTTCAACTCTTATTCTTTGAGTTACAAATATCAAGGTTTGGCTAAGTTATCGGCATGTTTTTCATATAATTATTTGCATAATTCTAGTCATGCTCAGAGGCTTAAGATCAGAACTGGTTCTTAAAAAAACATCCAAGACATAAAAAGCCCCTGTATTCACCTGTCGAATATTCATTTATGCTTCCATTCCAGGATCTGCTATATCAGTTACAATTTCAAAGTTCACATCCAAAAGAGAAAGCAGAGAATGCCACCTATAAATTGGCATTATTTATTTATTTTTTGGCTTGTGAGACGTCCTTAATTTGTTGATGTAGCAAACAAATTTCAACTCTGTTATGCAAATGACAGAGGGAATCTGCTCAGCAATTAACTTTAGAGTTCAATTTCACACAGGCAACGTGCTATATGTGAAATTACAAACTGAACTACAGGTATTAAGTACTAAAAAAACTGAACAGTTTATTATAATTTATTTTATTTAACAATCTAAGAAGTTTGCGGCCATCAGCAGTTCCAGTGCAAGTGGGATTCGGGAATTTCAGTGGAGCTGTTAGGATAGTGAACCTTGTAGGTGAAATACATGCACACTCTCAATAGCACATGTGAAGGAAGGGATCTCTCTAAAATTGACCTCGTTGGTTTCATTCTTGGCAAACTGACCTGGAGCATTCAACATGGCCTTTATTGTTCCTGATGTTAATGCATGTTTTCTTTTTACAATAAATTCATGACCAGAAGATATTAATTTCACATCAAGACCTTTACAGCCACCGCAGGTTTTCTCCTCTCTACCCAATATGTTCTTATAAAATTCTATTTGATCCCAGAGGAACTTTAGTAGTTTCCTGGCGAGGCCGAGACACTGACTGCTAGTAACTTTCGTCCAAAGAAGTATCTATTTCTATATTTCTAATTTCTATATTTCTGAGTAATGGTGCTTGAAAACTCATGATATTAGCTCTAATTAAAAGCGGTGCATATGCCAGGCCTGGTGTTGCACACCTTTAGTCCTAACACTCAAGGCAAGCAGATCTCTGGGGGTTTGAGATCAACCTGGTCTATGTATTGAGTTCAGGCCAGCCAGAGTTACTTAGTGAGACCCAGCCTGTCTCTACAGCAAAAAAATAAAATAAAATAAAATAAAATAAAATAAAATAAAATAAAATAAAATAAAATAAAATACACACACACACACACACACACACACACACACACACACACACACACATATATTGGCACAGCCATATCCACTGAAAATAGCGAGGGTCATGAAGCCAGCACAGCTGCTTGGCAGTTCCAGCAAAGCTGAGCCACATGCTGCAGTTGCAGTTCCTTCTATCTCTAACTTGAGTTTTGGTCTCTGCATGCTGCATTCCTGGGGAATTTCTGCATTATGATTCATTTTATGCTTTTTCCTAAGAAAAATTATGTCTGAGTCTTTTTAGTAAAATCCTAAAATTAACTGGCCATTATTTGGAAGTCTTCCTTATGTCCTGGAGATCATTAAGCACAGATAAGCACATAGGTAGATGAGGCCACTGCTTAAGGAATCGTCTTGGTATATCCCCTGAGCAAACTCAAACAGTATAATTGGTGCAGGGTAAACAGAGAGAATTGATAAACTCTGACTGGCCCGGAGAACAGGTTACAGATTCAAGGTCTCTTTTTATTATAGCTTAGAGCTCTCTGAAAATGTAGTTTAAAGATGAGGGTGGGGGAGCATACAGTGCACACTCCTGAAGGAATAAAACTCAGTAAATAAGACAGATTGACTAAAATAAACTTTTCCTACTTTATAACATAGATGATGAAACGTATAGTAAAAGAAGTTAGGTATTAGTATTTGCTATTCATAAAAAGACCAGTTCAGATATTTTCTGGTTGTCTAGAGGGTTTTCAGGCTGTCATATAATAGATGTGTTTGCTTTGGAGGAGACATTCTTTAGATTCTTTAAATTGGAGTTATAGGGCCCATAATAAAAATATAATCTGTTCTGTTTGTATTTTTTAATTGGGACTGAACTTGTAACCCTGGACATACAATAAAAAAATCAAACACAATCTGTAATCATCAGTCTGTCTTTGTTCTGTGATTCCTGTATAAATAAAGAAGCACCAGATTGCTAGTCAGTTAGAGCTTCCAGATTCCCTGGACCACTGACACCTGACTCCCTCACTCCCCTCGACCACTTACCTCTTCTGTAAGACTCCCTGTCAAAGCACAGGGGAAGGTGCCCCCAGCAATATATTTTTTGTTCACTGGTGATTTGCCTGCATGTGTGTCTGTGTGAGGGTGTCAGAAGCCGTGGAACTGGAATTACAGACAGTGGTGAGCTGTCATGTGCATGCTGGGTTCTCTGGAAGAGAAGCTAGTGCTCTTAACTGCTGAGTCATTTCTCCAGCCACCATTTTTTTTTCTAATACAGTAAAGATGAGCAAGAATGGTTGAAGGTAAGGTCCCAGACTCTGTAATCAACGCCTAGAACTGCATTCTTCTACCTTCCCCCCTCCCCATGCTACTCCCTAAAAGACAACACAACAAACGGCTACTAACATCTATCATTTTGGAATCATGAGATAAGGGAGTAGGTGGTTAATTATAAGTCTAGGAAGTTACATTAGACACCCAACAACTAAAATCATACCTTCCTAAAATAATCATTTTGTAAGCTTGCCATTTTCCTAACTATTTTTAGAAACTTTCTTGCTAGATTTAGTCATTATTTTGTTTCAGAGTTTTCAGGGGAAAGGGGAGGGAAGCATCATGGAGTGTACATTTAAGTCTCTTTGTTGAAGACTTTTAATATATATATAAAATTTGGAATGCTTTGCAAATTTGTATCTCTTCCTTGCACAGGGGCCATGCTAATCTTCTCTGTATCGTTCCAGTTTTAGTATATGTGCTGCTAAAGTTGAAAACATATTTTTGTTTTTTTTGAGACAGGTTCTCACTATGTTTGTAGTAGCCCTGGCTGTGTTGGAACTCTCTATGTAGGCCAGGCTGGCTTCAAACTCACCGAAATCCACTTGCCTTTGCCTCCCAAGTGCTAAGATTAAAGGTATGCAATACTACACTCATCTTAAAAAAGACTAATATTTTTTATGTCTACTTCCTCCTTAAAATTACGTGAGGCTGTTTATTTCATTTCACTATAAAATGCTTTGAGTGAAAAGACATATTGTTAGCTTTTTCTTCTAAAACAATGAGGCTCCTAATGTATAGTTTCTACACAGAAACACTGCTTATCTTTATAGTTGATTCATGTTACTTCATATTATCTCATTATATGAACAGATAGACGAGTTTGTGTGATGAGCTCATGATTGGAAAAAAATCCTAGAAAATCACAGACATCATTCTGAGGGCTTTTAGAAAATTTAACTGGCTTATCTTTAGAGTCAGATGATACAAAGAAAGATCTTCCAATTATATGTATATTAAGTGGCATTAAAATATTCTAACAGGTATTCATATAAACTGGGAACAACTTTTATGTATTTAAATTAAATTTCTTATATCATTTGATAAACAATGATACATATAAAATCAGTAAAAAACTAAAACTTTTTTTAAACAAAAATCCATTTGGTTAATCTATTTCTTTTCCTTTGAAAATGCAAAAAATTTACTTCTTTAATCCAACAAGATACTACATTAATATAATTAAGGAGAAAATGAGAAAATTCAGGGAATGGAGAAAGAAGATAGTTAGGGAGGAAAGATCAGAGAGCATGCCCCTATTCCCTGACAAAGGACAGGACGAGATGCACCTGTTTCATATGGCCTCAATCAAGCTATTTCCTCTTAAATGACATAGTTAATTTAGCCAAAGGCAACATGGTTGACTGATTACAGGATTTGCTACTCAGTATAATGGCTGTGGCTTAGTGTTATTTTAAATTCACTTCTTAAAAAATGAGAATTTATATGAGAAATAACAAGTAAGGTGAAGGTGCTGACTGTAATTACATTATCAGCTATTTCATGTTTTAAATAGGTCATGCCACTTTCATCAATATTTTATTTCAAAGCTTTCCATTCCAATTTTGAATAGCATTAACAAGAACTAAAATTAAATTAAAAATGCTTTCAAGAACTCTTATTTTCTTCCTAAATATTTTAAAACACAATGTAGAGAAAGCACAGAAACATTAAAGTGCTGGGGATTAGCATTTCTGTTAACTTGGCATTGTCTGTGAACATTTAGGATAGGCTAATAACTGGCTTACATCTAAAATGGAAGTGGTAAAGCATTGCTGTTTCCATTATCCCCATTTTGCTGAGAGATATTACTTTCCTTTCAGTGGAGGCCAAAAGTCAAATTTAAGTCAGTAAGAATGATTCTAAAGGAATGTTAAATATGACTGTACTTACTTATCAACCTGACAATTAAATTAACTAAAACCCCCCAAATGGAGGTGTTCTCCAGTGAGGTGTTTTTGCTTAAAGTGGGAAGATCCATTTATAATCTAGATCTTTGAGGTGGCAAGATACACCTTTAATCCAGATATTTTGAGGTGGGAAGATCACTTCTAATCTGGGCCATGTTTTCTGCTGAAAGTCTACTTTATAAGGACAGAAAGAAGGAAGTTTCTCTTTGTCTGGTTGCTTTCACCTTGCTAGCAAGTCCATTCCTTCACTGGCATTAGAGCCTACTTCTTCAGGATTCCAATGTCTACTGAAGACCAGCTGAGATATCAGACTCATGGGCTGAGCAACTAGTGGATTTCTGGAATTCATGTTGCTGGACAGCATTGCTGGACTAGCTGGACCACAGCTTACATATCATACTAATCCCCTATATATATTCATTCTATAAGTTCTATTCCTCTACAGAACCCTAATACACTGCTTAAAAACAAAATTTATAGCATGAAGCTGAAAAAGAAGTTAAATGCTTTTAGAATAAAATGGTTATATCATACTATTACTGAACCACCTTCAGAAATGTATAGTTGTGAAAATTTGTTATTGTCCTCCTCTGAAGTGTATTTAACTAGTGGTTGTGTTGTAGCAAGTATCAGAAGAAACCATCTGCAGGCTAAGACTCAGGCCCTAACCCCAAAGCACCTGGGAGATTCAGATGTAACTACTATACAAAGACAATATTACTTAATAAAAGAAGCCATTACCTAAGTCAACAAATAGCATGCTTCATCACTAATGACAAGTTTTACCTCTTGAGGAAGTTCTAATTTAGACCGGTCAGTTCCTTCTTTTGACTGAAGTCCCATCAGATAAGGGACAGGGGCATCAAGAAAATGTAGCAGAGAAGCAGGGAGGATGGGTACATAAACATGCTGCCATTGAAAGGGGAACAAGAGTGTGGTAATGCCTTCTGCCACAGTCATCAGGCGCTGATAATCTGTACAGAACAAGAGAAATAAAAGGGAAGAATCCAAGTGAAACAATTGCTGCAGTGAGTCTAAAAATATTAGAAAAGTCAGTGTTAAAATAAGTATTTTTGGACTGGAGAGATGGCTCAGTGGTTTAGAGCACTTACTGCTCTAGCAGAGGACCTGGGTTTGATGCCCAGCACCCATATGATGGCTCATAGGCGTCAGTAACTCCAATTCCAGAGGATCTGACACTTTCTTCTGACCTCTGAGGGCACCAGACACATGGTGCACACATATGATGCAGCTGTAGATAACATGTATATATGTATGCATTGTCACACATAAATAAATAAATAAATAAATAAATAAATCTTTTAAAAAAATTGAGAAATCTTTCTTTATGATCATGGAGAAAGTAGTTTATCATAATTAAAGAGTTAAATTATTTCCCCCAAATAGCTGTAGAAGTTGGAAACACCATTACCACTCTCTGCTTCTTGAAATCAGTAGTACGTGAGTAATTTGGATTCTCTCCCTCTCCTCCCAGCTCCCTGTCTTTCCATGGTCTTACTATGTAGACCAGGCTGGCCCAGAACTCACAGAGACCAGAATGATCTCTGCTCTGCCCCCCCAGTTCGGGGATCAAAGTTGTGTGCCATTATATATACATGGAGGAATCAAAAACTAATAAAATTGTTCTTGGTATCTAACCTACTGAAAAAGTACAAGATTGTTGCTATGAATCGCTTTCATACATACATATATACATCATATATATACATACATATACACATTTTATATATATGTATATATGTATATAACTATATAACACACACACAATCTCCAATTCAGAAGCTAGTTATTCTTTTCTATAAATGATCAGGGCTATAGCTTTAATAAACTGATTATATTTATTTTAGCACTTACTTTGTAGGTATAAAAAAAAAAAACCAACAGATGTAAGTAGTCATAGTCACACTATCTATATTTAACTCCTAACTACGGAATATCACCTCTAAGGATAAAAAGAATTGCCATGTGATTAAAGGCTGAAGATTTGTTTGAGTTTGAGACAGGGCTTGTCTGTTTAACAGCACTGGATGTCCTAGAACCCATTTTGTAGACCAGGCTAGCCCTCAGGTCACAGTGATCCACCTGCTTCTGCCTACCCAGTGCTGTGAGTAAAGGCGTGAGCTACCACATCCAGCTCTGGTTGTGTTTTCTTTACATGGACTAATTTATTTATCAAAACTAGCTATTGTCCACAATATTATGCTGCCCTCTTAAGCAGTCTGCCATACATGTTTGTACTTACGCATGTCCACAGTCCCTATTTAAGCCCTTAGAGGCAAACAGATGTGTTTTATAATTAGACTTTTTTTTTAAGTTTGAAAGGTAGATCATAATCTATGACAGGGATGCAGCCTGCAGACAACACTAATATTTTCAGAGCAAGTCATGTGAGTGTTCTATAGGAAAGAGAGAGAGAGGAGAGAGAGAAAGAGAGAGAGAGACAGAGAGAGAATATAAATTAGTTTACTTTGGATCTGATCTGTTTTTACTGATAAACCAGTTACAAAAAGAATCATTTTCAAAATTGTTTTAGACTTGAGAATTGAAGAAAAGAGTTTATGGATTTGTAAAAAATTCAGAGAATTCTGTGTATACAATTACAGTAAAAATGGGGGAAGCCTTTATAACTATCTTTTGCAAAAGGGTGAGGAAAATGATCAGATGTTACTTGTCTCATCTGACCAAGCATAAAAAAGATGTTTTCCACTTAAATTTTTTTTGTGCCATTTCATCATTAAATTTTTTTAAAGATTTATTTTTATTACTTTAAATTTATGTGTATATAAGGGGCAGGACTGTATACATAATTGCACAAGAGAGTGCTGGATCTCCCTGGAGCTGGAATTACAAGTACTTGTGAGCTGTCTTATATGGGTGCTGGGAATTGACCTGGTTCTCTATAAAGCAAAATATGTTCTTAACTGATGCTGGAGAGGCAGCCCAAAGGCTGGCAGGGGACCCAGACTTGACTCCTAGCACCTACATGGTGGTTTGCAACCATTCATAACTCTAGGAGTTTTTCAACATATTATTTTTCAACATAATATTTTTATTGATTATTTGGAATTTTTATATAATGCATCCAATTAAATCTACTTCTCAGACCTCCCAGGTACACCCTCCATTCTGCGACCTCCCCCAAAACAAAAGTAGAAAAAGAAAAAGAAAAAGATTCCAAGTCTAATTTAAGTTCCCCATATACTTACTGGGGCATAGTCAAACTTGCAGTGGCCAGCCCCTTAAAGAAAACTGAGTCCTCCCTCACCCCACTCCCACCAACAGCCAAAAACTATGAAGAGCTGCACTTTAGTAGTAGCCGTATCACAGTGGTCTCCTTCGATGACCTCTTCTTATATCCAAGAGCACCAGGCATAAATGTGGTACACAGATATAAATGCAGGCAAAACATCCATTCACATAATTAAGAAAAATTTAAATTATATTTATTAATTAATTTATTTATTTTATTTTATTTTTTTGGTTTTTTAAGACAGAGTTTCTCTGTAGCCCTGGCTGTCCTGGAACTCACTCTGTAGGCCAGGCTGGCCTCGAACTCAGAAATCCGCCTGCCTCTGCCTCCCAAGTGCTGGGATTAAATAAAGGCGTATGTCACCACTGCCTGGCTTAAATTACATTTATTTATGTAATTTATGTAACTGGAGAAGGGGTTAGAAGACAACCTCACAGAGTTGGTTCTTGTCTATCCCTACGTGAGTCCTGAGGACTGAATTCAGGCAAGCACTTTTACCTGCTGAGTTATCTCACTGGCCATTCCATACCCCCATCTCTACTTGAGGCAAAGACTTTTAGTAGATATTGTATTTTACAAATATACTGGAGAATCATGCTCTACTGCCTGAACTGGACACATTTGGGCACCACGATTCTACATATTCCTTTTCAACTCAACCTGTAATGAAGGAACCATTCATCCTATCTTTATTGAACATACTCATTTTAAAGAGATTACCTCTATTAATCTACAATACTGTAGGAATGTAGGTCAGTAGTAGAGCATTTGCCTAGTATGCATGTGATGCTGGTTCTCTATGTCTTTGCCTCTGTTTCTCTGTGTATGTGTGTGTGTATGAGTGCGTGTGTGTGAGTGCGTGTGTGTGCGCGTATGCGTGTGTGTGATCTATAAGATCACACAATGGCAGTGCTTGCTATTCTTTTGTAGTTAATTCCTACAGAAAAGCATGGCTTAGACGTGAGCATCGGATCAGGGTAAAACATCAAGGGCTACCTGTGAGAGGATCAGTTCTAAGACATCAGTATCTGATTTTTATATTTCTTTATCCATCATATGCCAGATAATGTGAAAGGCTGGCTTGGAGTTTTAAGCAAATTATGTGCCAATTATCTATTAAGTGCATTTCGGCTCCAAATCTATTCAGTTATACTTGGCTAGCCTCTAACCATTTTGACAATGAATACAATATTAACCTTTGCCAGCAGAGGGCAATGGAGACACACCACAGGGGGAAAGTTTTTTGTTTGTTTTTTGTTTTTTGTTTTTTTCCTTTCTGGTCCCAGAGTGCAATCTGTCTTGCTATTGCTGTATGACCAGCAGTATGGGTATTTTGAAGACATTTGGTGGCACATTGCTATGCCACATGCCAAGAATGAACAGTTAATGCATACCGCTTATGGTCCTCTAATACACTGTATGTTCATTCAGACTCCATACCACAGTGATATTCAACAAATCCTGTGGGTCTGTTCACCAGCCATGGACAACATGGGTCTTGGACATTGTCTTCTGTTAGATCAGTGACTAAGGATCAGCTCTGGTCTCCAGGCAACATACTGACGAGTAACCTACTGGTCTTCTCCATACTTTACGAATAGAATTTCTTCAATGAGGTGTTCACTACAGCTCTCTATGTCTCAGAGTGGAAAGACAAGACCTAACACCTTAAAGCTGTCTTCTGACCTCCACATGCACACTATGGCACACATGTGCCTGCACCCACACAAAACAATATTCACACACATTCATACACTCTTCTCCTCCACACCCACCTCTCCTCAAAAGTCCTGAACACTACATGGTCAGGTGAGATGTCCCAGTGGCTAAACATGAATGACAGGCAAACTTAATGACCTGAGTTTTATACTTGGGAAAATTAAAAAAAGCTGAATGTGGTGGCAACTCATCTTACCGTATTTCTAGCACTGGGGACATAGTTCAGTTGGTAGAATACCTGCCTAACATGTAAGAAGGTACAGGTTCAATCCTTAACACCATATAAACTAGGCACAGGATAGACATCGGTAACTCTAGTACTTTCAAGGTGGAGGCAGAAAAATCGGAAATTCAAAGTCATGCTTGATAACATAGTAAGCTCAAGGCTGGCATCTGCTAGGTAACACTGTCTTGTTAAAAAAAAGTGATATATATTTTTTGAACCTAGGATCTCACATATATTAGGCAAGTGCTCTATCACTCAGCAATAGTTCTAGATCAGTTCCTGACTGCTCTTCTAGAGGACCTGAGTTCAATTCCAGCACCCACATGGCAACTTACAACTGTCTGTAACTCCAGTTCCAGAGGATCTGATGCCCTCTTCTGGCCTCCACGGGCACTGGTGGCATACAGACATATGTACAGGCAAAACAGTCATATACATAAACTAAAACAAACAAATTTAAAAAAAAATCAAGATATACTATATACATGTATGAAGTTATAAACAAAAATAAAAGTTATAATAATAAATAAATAATATAAAAAAGACGTTAATGAGTTTAAACAAGGGTCGTACACATAGCACTCTGGAAGGTAGATTAACTAAAGATATTTTAGTTAATTTAATTTTTATAAGTTAATATGATTTTTGTTAAAATAGTTTAGTTAAAAATAAAACCACTTGATATTTTTCTACCATTAAGGAGTTCAATCAAGTTTTTTTGTTTGTTTGTGTTTTGTTTTATCTCAGTTTGGAGAAATTTAAAGGGCTAAAAGTCAAAGCTGTCAATAAGAAACATGAACTATGGGGCTGAAAAGACAGTTTAGTGGTTAAGAGCACCAGCTACTCTTCTACAGCACCTGGGCTCGATTCCAGCACCCACAAGGCAGCTTACAAATCCAAAGGATTTGACACCCTCTTCTGGCCTCTGTGAGTACTGCACACATATGGTGCACATACATATATGCAGAAAAAAAATACGCATAAAATAAAAAATAATAAAAATTAAATAAAAACCATAAGCTACAACCTGCTTGAGCCACAATCAAGATTATGACTAGACAAAGGACTAGTGTCACTTGGCACAACCCCTTATAAGAGGCCTAACTCCTAATTCAAAGGAGCATACAATATGGTCAGGGATAGAGAAAGAAGTTTCTGGAAAAACTTCACAGAGCTGTCTCATATACTAAGGTATTAAAATCAGTTAACATAGGCTATAATTAGAATGATAGGATATTTAAATGTTAGCATTACACTGGATAGTGGTGGTACATGTCATTAATCCAGAGACAGAGGCAGGTGAACCTTTGAGTTCAAGGCCAGCCTGACCTCGAAGCTAGTTCCAGGACAGCCAGGGCTACAAAAAGAAACCTTGTCTTGAAAAAACAAACTTAGGGGGCTGGAGAGATGTCTCAGCAGTTAAGTGTACTGACTGCTGTTGCACAGGTCCTGAGTTCAATTCCCAGCAACCACATGGTGGCTCACAACCATCTGTAATCAGATCTGATGCGTTCTTCTGGTGTGTCTGAAGACAGCCACAATGTGCTTATATAAAAATAAATAAATAAATAAATAATCTAAGAAAAAGAAAAAAAACAAACTTAGGGTTGATGGAATCATGGTACAAGTCTAAAGTGAATTAGGATATTTAAACAGGGTTTACATGTATGTTTTATGGGAATGGTTTCTCTATGTAGTATGTACTATTATAGGATAGAAGTTATGTAAATTCACTTTCCAAGCCTTACTAATTAGACATACTAAATGGGAATGAACAAGTCAGACTTCATAAGCAAACAGCATAACCCAGAAGCTGGAGTTAATACAGACAAATTCTCAGTGCAACAGCTTTGGAGACTATGGTAAATACCTGTACCGCCTAGTAAATTCTACAGGGCCACTGAACTACAGAATCTCCATCTGATGAACAACTATGAGCTTGTAATTGGATATTAAGCCAAACAGTCACCATGGTTGAAGTCAAATAAATAAATAAAATAAATAAACTTGAAACCTGAAATACTCAAGGTATCTCGTAAGGTTAGAAAAACTCTGAAGGGAAAGTTGCATAATGAAATGGAAATAGTTTATACAGGATCTCATTAGTGCAGAAATGCAAAGAGGTTCACAGACTTCAGAGCATTTCTTCTCCTTTAGAACTGGCTAAAACTGTGTGAGAATCTGTCAGGCTCTATTATCACTTGGACATGACACCTCTCAACGGGCCAAAAAAGGGCTGCTTTGTCTATGGATGGCAGCTTCAAAGCAAATGAAGGTATCTTGTTTAGAAGGTCACTGTGACAATAAGGAAGCTAAAAACAAATCAGCTCAGCTGCCTGACAAAAATCACACGGTGTTTCTCTAGTAGTGATAAAAGAGCAGACACAATGGTAAGCATTCTTACATCTGAATCTCTACTAACTCATGACTTGGTCACATGGTCAGATAGACTGGGCAGTGTAAAATTAGACTATTAAAGGCATGCTTATGTAGGATAGTCCCATATATCTATCACAATTGGCCCAAATAAAAGTCTGTTTTACTGAATTAAGAAATACCACAAATAGAACTAGACATGGTAACATATGCACGTAGTCCTAGCCTCTGGGAGGTAGAGAAACAAGAATTAGAGGAGTTCAAGATTATCCTCATATACAGAGTGAACGCAAGTCTAGCCAGGACTACATGAGACCCTGTATCAGAAGAAGAAAACTTTAACAATACTAACGTTACATTTATCATAAAGTAAGTCTAATAGTAGATATGCCTATGGGTAGAGCACTCGACTACATATTTATATAACTTCATCTTCAAGGCAACCCCCAGTCTGCAAAAATCTAATAGTGAAACAGTAACCAAAACTGGTCAAATTCTACTGCTTTTTGGATCAAGGTCATGGAAATATAGTTGCTATTACCAAAATATTAGGTTTGTTTTTATGATTGATAGACTATGACCAACAAACTGTATCTACTTCGGCATGGTTAGAAATATGTAATAAAAAGACTCCCAACATTTTCAAGAAAACTCCAAGTAGATTCTACAGTCAAACAACTAGTAAAAAAGACTGCCAAAGAACTGGCAGAGGCGCCCTGCAGAGGCACATCGGAGCCAGGAACAAGGGCTGGTGGTGTAGGTGGTGGCAACTGCTTATTTCCTATGTGAAGAGCCAAAGGAGGTAAGCAAGCAAGGCCCAAAAGTGTTCTGGAGACTTTTAATGTTGAAATATTGTTTAAATTCCTGATCTTTTATATTTACACTGTTCTTTTGAAAAGAGGACCATACTCCCAGCTTACACTGTCTGGCTTCATGCAACCTTTGAAGATTCCTCTTCTGACTTAAGGTACTTGGAAAGACCAGCACTTGGGAGGCAGAGGCAGGCGGATTTCTGAGTTCGAGGCCAGCCTGGTCTACAGAGTGAGTTCCAGGACAAACCCTGTCTCGAAAAACCAAAAAAAAAAAAAAAGTACTTGGAAAGAGCCTTGACTTCCTGGGTGTATTCGCTACTTAAAAATTTATAGTTCGTCATCATTGAGGAAAGACTATGATGTAATTATTCTCTAGATAATAGACTGAATCTGTCTAAATAAATTGTGGACTAAAATTATAAGTCAGTTTAATGAACACATTCATCACTGAACTCCATCTACTTAGATTCACTTTGGATTTTTTCAGTAATTGTTTGGTTCTTGAAGCATCTTTAAATTTTATGGCATATATTTGTCGAGCATAAGAAATTAAGAATCGAATGTCCTTTGAATCCCTCACACAGAACCACAAAGGAGCACAAGTCAGCCCAGCAGCTCTTTCAATTGGTTCACTTAGATGTCTTTCTCTGAGAGGAGAGATACCATCAATATAAAATCCACCACTGCATTTACACAAAGCTTTTATTTCATACTCTACAAATATTTAGTATGACACCTCTATCATATAGCTGAAGAATGACTGAATAATTTAATAAGCATTGAGACAGGTAAGGAAAGAGTGTCTGTAGATCTAGTACAGTCACCAACATGGTTAAGTTATCTGGAGAAGAGAGACTGGGATAAGCCCGAGTTTTGGAACTACCACATTACTTACTTGTGCTATGATTACTTAGCACACCTGTGCCTCAGTTTCCCCCTGGATAAAAGGAACATCAAAAACAGTCTAAGAATTCTATACAGGTCTTCTCACTTAACCTTCACAGTTAATCATGGGTGGGTGGCAAAGGCATCCCTAGAGAGATGAGTCTCATACCTACAGCAGTTCTAGTTTATAAGGGACAGAGCAGAAGTTTGAAACTAAGGCTTTTATGACTTCTAAAATCAATATTGGTTAAACATTTTTTAAAAGATTATTTTTAAAAATATATATTTATTTATTTAATTATTTACATTCCAATTGTTGCCTCCCTTCTTGGTCCACCCTCCAATAGTTCTTCACCCCCTCCCAACTCCCCTTTGCCTGAGAGGGTGCTCCCCCCTACCTCCCACCTCTCCCACCCATCCACCCCCTCCTCAATCCTCCCATCATCCCCCTTCCTTGGGGCTAATTAGAAAAAAAAATTATTTTATGTGTATGAGAGTTTTGCGTGCATGTATATCTGTGCTCCATGTATGTGCCTAGTAACTTTGGAGATCAAAAGAGGATCCCAGATCTCCTGGAACTGGAGTTATGGGCAGTTGTGACCTGCAATGTGGATGCTCACAACCAAAATCTGGTCCTCTGAGAGAAGAGCAAGAACAAGCGTTCTCGACCACTGATACATTTCTGCATCCTGTTTAAACATTTCTAACCCTAAAAATCAGAGTCTGAAGTGGTCTAAAATCTGACCCTGAGAGTGGACATGCACTTTTCCAATCCCACCACCTCTCCAGGGAGAAGAGTAATGAAGCAGGACAGGATCACTACGCTTCTCAGCTACAAGCAGGCAGTACACAGGTAATGATGAGTGCTAAGAAAATGAGAGCAAAAGCAAAATAAAGAACTTAGGTAAGCCATTAGAGAACTCCCTCATAACAAAAACAACATTGGAACACATTATCAAAAACCATTATGTAGGATAAACTGAGAAACCTCACGAAGGGCTGTCAACACACACACAAGATGGGGAAGCATAAATATAGCCTGCTTGGCTCAGTTTCACTTATAATTTAAAATAGAAAAATAAAAAAGAAAAGTGAGAAAAAAAAAAGCTGACAGCAGCAGTAGAGACTGCCAGCATAAATACAAGCTAGCAAAATGCTAAACCAAATGCCATAGTATTTTCCAAAGTTTCAACAATGCACACTGCCTACAATTCAGTACCTACTACAACACAACATCTCTATTTCTTAAGTAAATTCATATGCAGATGGGACAGGTACCCTAGTCTAGGATCAATATCAAAAATATATTAGTGAAGCAAAATTTAACTTGCTGGAATCCTAAATAAATTAGTGTTGGGAATAACAGATACAATAAAGATAGTGGCTTCTGGGATTGGCGGTTAAAACACAACTACTCACAGTATTAGCAGATCTGCTGCTAGGTCTGGGGCAGTCCTATCTGTTCTCTACCTGCTTATCTCCTCTTTCTACTCATGAAGTGCTCCTACAAGCAGAGGTCCAAAGTTGTCTGCCTTTAGTTCCAGAGTAAACATTTCATTTATTTCTTTCAAATGCCACTTGAGTTTTCATGTGACACTTTATCAGTTTGTAAAGAACAGAAAGTCCATTAGTCACTTACAGGAACAAGTCTCAACGTATCTCTGCAGCCACTGAAACTTCAAAGAGAAACAAACTACAACTTTCCATCTGACCCAAGCCCACTCTTTTTAATGCAAGACAGAAGAGACTTCATACCATTATTTGATTCTATAACGAAACACAGCAGTTCAGAACAAAAGTATTTGTTTTCAAAGAACGAAGTGCAAAGGACACCTACCTTGTGAGTAGAGAAGGATTTGCATCTCTAAAAGAACACAGGTAAACACTTGCACTAGGTTCTCTAGTCCCAGGAGCTCACAGGCCTCTCGAAGAGGGTAGTCAGAAAGAGGGAGTTCATTTGGCCCAGGCCTCTGGCAGATGACAGGTTCATAAACACCATAAAATTTCAGTGACCTCCCGGGGGGCGGAAGGGGTACCTCGTAGAGAATGTTGTGGATGTAGCTCTCGAGTGGCAGGGGTGGAGGCTGTTGTGAGGTAACTGCCTTGTGAAGTTGGAGGAGGAATTTCTTGCAGGCTTGCATGAAAGGCAGAGGTGTGATCAAGCATATGCTTTTTGAAACATACAAGGTGTCTCTGTTGATGTCGTAGGAGTTGTATCGCTGGAGTTTCAGGAGAGAGGTTGCATCTCCCTCATCGATACTACTTGCCAGTGAGTCCATACTGCAAGAGGATGAAGCATACACACTGCTGTACTGCTCTGCGTTATGCATCTGGTACAGTGTCTGCATAGCTGTACAGATTTGCTTACTTGTAACTTCTTCATAAAAAGTGAGAACAAAACCATAGGTGCGAGAACCATCTTCCCGGGTAATTATAAATGAGTGGAACTGGGGCTCTTTATTGTCAGCCTGTGTTCTGAAAGACAGCCCTTTGGGCATGCACAGCTGTGGAGAAATGGAGGGAGAACATCAGAACGCAGTACATGCATAACTTCAAACCAAAAAAAAAAAGGAGGTGGGGGAATGATTTTCTTTTTAAGAGGATTCAAAGGACAAGTTTTATTCAGATTTAACTTTAGCAATAGCATAAGCTCTTCACTTACATGTAAATGAAATATTCTTAAAGGAAATAGATGTGGGGCCAATCCAACTCCTACAAGCCGTGCTCTCACTTCCACACCCATGCACACACAATAAATGTAATAAAAATTTAAAAATAAATGTATACACCTAAATGGAAAAAAATGTTCACTGCGTGAGTATTATACAGAGGGTTTTAAATAGAAGACAAGATCCAGAGAGATAGCTCAGCAGGTAAATTCGGTTGCTGTCAAGCCTCAGTTCTATCACCAGAACCCACATGGTGTAAGGGAGGAAACTCTACTGCAGGCTGTTTTCTGATTTCCACACACAGTGATATGCACATGACAGACAGATGCACACACTCAAAACCCCACACTAAACACACGTAAAGTATTTTTTAAAAGAATGAGATCTTTGGACTTAATAACACAGTTTTTTTTTTTTTAAAGCTCTGACCTTAAAAAGGAATGAAGACAGAATATACTGAGACACTTTACAGATACTTCTTTGAGACAGAGTCTACATAGCTCTGGCTGGTGTGAACTACCTATGTAAAACAGGCGGGCCTGGAACTCAGAGATTCACCTACCTCTGCCTCCGGAGTATTGATATTAGTGATTTGTGCCACTAGCAGAGCTGTCCCTGGGGGCAGTGGGTGTGGGTGAACCAGCCTGAGGAAAGAGTGCAGAAGACCTGGCCTCACCACTTGTCTGCCATGAGATGGAGTGGGTATGGAAGCAATGCCCTCCCCTTACCACCTGCAGCAGTTGGGAGAGCTGGCCCTGTCCTCCGCCAGCTGCAGGCCTAGCGGAGCAGTGCTGGTGAGCTAGCCTGGTAGTGCAGATAAGAGAGAGCCAGCACACTGACTAGCTCAGCTACTATCCAGGCCCAGACCTAGGGCTCTGAGATGGCCTACCCCAAAATAATATCACCCTATATTATCAGTGAACAGTTGTGATGTATGGAAGGGGCAGTCCTGCTGATCCAAAGCTGCAGGATCTGTGTGATGTAACAACAGGATACCCGGGAGGAGTCTCTGTGAGAATCCAGTATTAATGGTGTCACAGAAGCCAGAGGCCTTAAACTAGGCCAATGACTCATTGCAATCAATATCTGCAAGTGAAGATGTGTGGTCAGAGGGATACACTGTGGGCCACACTGTGACATACTACAGCTTCCACAGTGAGATGTTTTCTAGGCTTTTATTGAGTTTGTTTGAGTTGCTGGGGAGCCTGCAAGGGTGAAGGGTGGATATGAGGGAGATGAGTCGGACTGGGGTGTATAATGTGAAACTCACAACGAATTAATAAAAAGATTAAAAAAGTGTGTGCCACCATGCCAACCTTAAGTACTATTTTTACAGTGATTATGACAGTGTTTCAGGGAAAACAGGTGAAGGTTCTTTTGATTAGTAAAAAAGAAGTTAACAAAAATAAAAAGTTATCCTATCCAGGACAGAAAGAAAGACAGAAAATTAAGAAGACATGAGAAGAGAAAAAAAATTCTCACACTCCGGAGTCTGGTTGGAGTCTCTGTCCTGTGAAAATCAAGAATTCCAGAATATGGGGCTGGAGAGGCGGCTCAGCATTAAGCTGCAATGGGTTGCTCTTCTAAAGTGTCAGGATTAGATTTCAATCACTCACATTACAGCTCACAGCCATCATGGTTCTAGGCATGAATGTGGTGCACAAACACCCATATACATAGATAATTTTAAAAATCACCTTCCTCTGCAGTACTTGTGATCAGGGTGGTTTTGCTTTGTCAAGCTGCAAGTCCTATCACAGGAATCGCTTTATGATCTCATTCTTAAGTTCCTTGGCAGCCCTTTGAGATATTTCATGATACCAAACATGTACCGTTGGCTTCATTTTATTTTTTAAAGACAGAATCTCCCAATGTAGCTCGGGCTAACCTTGAACTCGCTTTGTAGACCATGTTGGCCTTAAACTCAGAGATCTGCCTGGCTCTGCTTCTGAGTGCTCAAATTAAAGGTGTATACCACCACACCCAGCAATGTGTGTCTATTTAAAAGATACTTAAGTATAATTCTCCCCTTGACAAGTCCATGGGCAAACTTGGGTCTATTTCACTCTTTCCCTGAGCATTTCTATGTTAAAATTTCTTAGTGTATTCCAACTTCATACAAGCCTATCATGAAACTCGTTTCTAAGGACAAAGTCAAGGATTCTATGTGTGAATAAAAAATTTCTTATTAAAAGTTGTACTTCTGTTTAATGGGCCCTGCAGATGCTGACATCATTTCTGCCATTTTGAACAAACATTCTGCTTTATCCTAGAAAAATAAACTTTGAAAATGCAAACCTTTTTATTTACTAAAATAGAAGTTTAGAACAAGGCGTTTTAAATTATGCCATAGGTCTCTTAAAAGGTCTAAGTAATGATCACTTTACGGCAGGTCATATTTTTATAATGGATCCAATAATGCTTCTAGCTCCACATACTCTTTAAGAATCTTGTCATGCTCCCACATTAAGAGATTAAGTCTACCCCTCTCTCCTTGAACCCAGATTGGCTGCTGAGAATACCTATATCACAGTGTGGCAAACTTCCTAGACTCAGATAACTATCTGAATCTCTTGGGTCACCAAGTATGTCCCACTGACTGGACACCACCACACAGTGTGAAACACAGTTAAGCTTAAAAATAAAGAGTTATCTTCATTTGTACAGGAGGCAATATCTGATCATCCGTATAATAAAATTCAACAGCAGTGACAAATGACAGAGCTGATGAGGCTGAGAAAGGCAGCTCCATCTCTCTCACTGGTCACACATCTTGAAGTCTTGAAGCAACAAATAAGAAAACTGGTAGCGAAGGCTGTGCTTGGGGCACACAGCATCACAACGGACTGCGATGACCTCATGTATCATGTGTCTTCCAACTCCCACAGGGGCAGCATGGTCACCTGTTCCAGCAACCAACCAGAATGTCAAGGTTTAGCAATGCTTAACAAGGGCTGGTGAGATGGCTCAGCGGCTAAGAGCACTGGCTGCTCTTCCAGAGGTCGTGTGTTCAATTCCCAGCAACCACATGGTGGCTCACAACTATCTATCGTAGATCTGATGTCCTCTTCAGGCAGGCAGATATATATGTAGCAGAGCACTCATACATTAAATAAATACAAATTCAAAAACAAAAACAAAAAAAACAATGCTTAATTAACAAATGGCCAGTGCCCTGGTTCCCCTCTGCCTCAGGAAGGTCTGAGATAAAAGTTAAAGAGGAACTGGCATTGTACTGCTGGTTGAAAGACAAACAGTTGATCTTTATAATGTCTGAATTTGGACAGGCTTGGGCTTCTTGTTCTTTTGGCTATTATAGGGAAAGAAACAGTAGGAAAATCAAATGATAAACTCTGAGGACAGAGTCACTGGGTGAACAGGACAACTCTAGTAGACATCAGAACATGCATTACTGACATGACATTTGCTCCCAAGCATATGGGTCTTATGTAGCAACCTGTTCAGCAGATGGTATAGTAAGAAAATGTGTGGCAGCAGATGTTATGAATCTCAGCCAGTGGTCTCTGTAGAGTGAGATCTCGTGTAAGCTGAGCTGTAGCTGCATTTCTTGGAATACTTCCAACTCCATGATAGCTATGAGGAGTGATAACAGTAGTCCAGATGCAGCAGCCAAGGTTCAGAGTTTTTATTACAATAAAAGAGCCATGAAATGTGCAAAGCTGAAACTCTTATGACAGTCTTCCATTGTGCTCGTGATAGTACACTTGCCCCAAATTTGGGAAGATCTTTCCACATTTTGCCAACAGCAACCAAACATGTAAGAATGTTCAGATGAAAACATGTGAGGAGAGAACTTACTTCTTCTGGTAGTCCAACAAAATTTGAAGTTCATACTGTGGTTCAGTTTGATAACCCTAATTCTCAGGTCTGGCAGGTAAGTCGCAACTTAACGGGAACAGTGCTAGCTAGCATCTTCAGGAGATGACAGCCGTGTAAGGTTGTGGAAAGCTAATTACATGACCGATTGGAAGTGTACTGATATTCTGGAAGGTGACAGGAGCCCAACAAATGGGAGTTCTCATCTGAGAAACTCAAATCCTTCACTAAACTCAAATATTCACCAAAGCTTCAAAACCCATTAAACAGATCTGCTGGCCAAAAGCACAGCTGAGTACAAACTGGAGTAACTGATGTTTTACTGCTTGTTGCATGGACACAGGAATGGAAAGCAAACTCCTTTTCCCTTTCCCAGCACCATCTGATCTCTCCCAAGATACGTTAGCTGCCTGCTCACTAACAAAAATACAGTGTATGTAATTTTTTTGTACTAGTTGATTGACATTATAAATGGAGAGGCTTTTTGTTGACACATCACCACTAAAACAATTGTTTGTAAATGTTCTTGAAACCTGGGTTAAAAACTAAAAAGATTGTAGATATTGTCATAAATATTTGGGAGGAGGAACAAATTTTATTTTGCCTTGAAATGAGTGAGTTTATTAGGCATGTAGCAAGCAAAAAGAAGAGATGAAAAGTACAGTCGGGTAAAAAACATGGTATGCTTCACGAATCTACATGTCATCCTTGCACAAGAGCCATGCTAATCTTCTCTGTACCATTCCAATTTTAGTATATGTGCTGCTGAAGTGGGCACAAGGGAAAATATTTCATTCCTTTAGAAAACATAGGCATATGTCTTCCATTTTCTAAAACAATGAGCCAAAATGATAGCTCTTTATAATTTTAATCTGAAATGGAATGTTTTTCATAGATGAAAAAACATAGCTGACTTGAAGCTGTTATGTTACATGTAAGACCAAATGAAGAGATAGCACAGTGTTAACAGTCCTAGCCATAAGCCCAGACCTGTAAGCACTAGTCTTCCTACCCAACCATGGCTAACCTAGGAGACAGACCTGTGAGCACCAGTCTATGAACCATTCTAATGCTGAAAAGAACATGCCAAACATGCCCGAATCACAGATTCCTATGCTAACTATCTTGCTTACTTACTATTTTTAAAAAACAGTCACATGTAGGCAGGCTTGTTATGTGTCCAAAGATGGTCTTAATTTACTAATCCTCCTGTTTATGCTTCCCCAAGTGCTGGAATTAAAGGCCTGTGCTACTATGCCTGGCTCTTTTTTTAAAAGGCTTAATTTTTATTTGATGTGCATGAGAGTTTTGCCTGCATATATGTATGTGTAACATGTACTTGCCTGGTGCCCAAGAGAGTGTAAAGAGTGCCAGATCCCCTGAAACAGAAGTTACAGTTGTTAGCTGCCATGTGAGTGCTGGGAACTGAGCCTAGATCTTTTACAAGAGCAGCAAGTGCTCTTAACTGCTGAGACATGTCTTCAGCTCCCCAAATATCCTCTTTTTATATCAAGTAGGCAATACGGAAATGGAGTAACATACAAAGGCACTATTTTTTTTTTTTTTTTTTTTTTTTTTTTTTTTTTTTGGTTTTTTGGTTTTTTGAGACAGAGTTTCTCTGTGTAGTCCTGGCTGTCCTGGAACTCACTCTGTAGACCAGGCTGGCCTTGAACTCAGAAATCCGCCTGCCTCTGCCTCCCAAGTGCTGAGATTAAAGGAGTGCGCCACCAACGCATGGCAAAGGCACTCTTTTTTAAAAGTTAAATTTAACTTAATTTTTTTATTTTCATGTTTTTTGTTGTTGCTGTTAGTTTTGGTTTTTGTTTTGTTGATAAGGTCTCATGTATTTCTGTCTGGCCATGAATTCTGTCTGTACAGCCAGCTGAACTTGAATCCCTGTCTGGCTGAAAACTTAATTTTATTGACAGGTTTTCCTAATATCTAAGCCAGAGAATCAAAGCTCACAGTGTTTTTTGAAAAATGGCCAAATATTCAGTTAAGGGTATGTAGCTTTCTTGAGAACACATTCAAACATTTACAGGAAAAGCTTGCCAGAAGTTATATTCAAGTGAAGAAAGACTTCCTATGCCACAGATAACAGATGTAAGAATTTTTCTTACATGCTTTTCTACAAATTAAAAGGACAAGATGTGTATTTACATTCTGGGAATTGTGAATGATAAAGTAAGATGAGAGGTTTTCAAATTCAGAATTATATAAATTATTACCAGGAAACAAAACCTCTCTCTCAGAAAACCTGAGACATAACTCGTAATTTTCTTACTATGGCACAAGTCTCTTGTTAACCCACAATATTGTTAGTTACTAACAACCAAGTGTCCTGCCTGGCGTTGGTGGCGCATGCCTTTAATCCCAGCACTTGGGAGGCAGAGGCAGGCGGATTTCTAAGTTCGAGGCCAGCCTGGTCTACAGAGTGAGTTCCAGGACAGCCAGGGATACACAGAGAAACTCTGTCTCAAAAACAAAAACAAAAACAAAAACAAAAACAAAAACAAAAACAAAAAACCAAAAACAAAACAACCAAGTGTCCTTAATTATCTCCCCTTCCAGGCACTTTGGCTACAATTTTATCAAATTTATTTATGTATTTATTTATTTATTTGTCTGGCTTCCTTCTTGAGAGTCTCATGTAGCCCAGGCCAGACCTTAATTTATGAGTAGATGAGGATAATAATGAACCAAAATGCCTAAATTTTTTAAGTACTGGAACTGTAATTCTGGCTTGAGTTTTAGCATGTCCCTTTTCCATAGTCTATAATTCTAACATTCCATATTCCTTTCCTCATTAGCCAATGAAAGAGAAACTATTCGGGAAACCCAATGGAACAGCTCACGTGGCTCTCCTACCTTCTTCCCGAGTTCCTTTCTTTAGTAAACCACTATTTTATCCTGTGTATTGCATCAGACTTAGAAGAGAAGTGTGAAAATAATTCTTTCTTAAGAGATCTCATAGTCTCGTAGGAAGGACAGACATAAGCTAAGCTGCTATGGGGATGCCCAATACGCTCCAGGAGTGTTGAGAGAGCATTCAACTCTGTAGCTTCGGATATGGTTTTGTACTAGGTTATCCCCTAAAGACAAAGACAGGGCAGAGAAGCTTACAAGTAACAGGATCATCTCAGTCAGTCAGTGTTTGAGGACCGACGACTATGTGTTAAGTCAGGGTTCTAGCAAGAAATAAGAGAAACTATTTTTTTAAAAACTTTTTATTGATTCTTTGTGAATTTCACATCATGTACCTCAATCCCACTCATCTCCTTGTCTCTTCATATCTATTCTCTGCCCTTGCAATCTCTGCCACAATAGAAATCAATAAACAAAATAAAAAATAACTAAAAGAAAAAAAAGCCCTTGGTGTGTCACAGAGTATATACATTCAACTTTTGCCCATACAACTTTCCTTGCAAATGTTCACTGCAATGAGCCACTGGTCTGGTTCCAGGCCTCTGAATTCTGCTACATCAATACTGGATCCTCACCAGGGCTCCTCTTGGTTATCCTGTTGTTTCCCTGTGCCATGGAGATCCTGTAGCTTTGGATCTGTAGGGCCAGCCTTTTCACACACTTCAGAGGTTCACAGATAAGGTAGATGTTGGGGTGGGCCAACTCAAAGTCCTGGATCTGGGCCTGGCTGGTAGCTGAGCTGGTCAGCCTGCCAGCTCTCTTGTGCCAGTGCCATCAGAGCCAGCTCTCCTGCCTGTGGCAGCCAGCAAAGAGCAGACTGGTTCTCTCATGTTCACACCACTGAGGCCAGCTCTCCAGCACTGTCCCAATGAGGGGTGGGGCCAGCTCACTGGAATGCTGCAGCCAGAGAGGGGAAGGGTTAGCTCTCTGCAGAATTTAGACATCAACAGAGTCCCCAGGCAGCAGCCCAGCCCAGGGACTTCTGCATGGCCAGGGTATCAACACAGGCTCTTGTTGCTGCAGGGCCATGGACCCAGCCTCAGAGGCAGCATGGGCCGGGAACATCACCATGGCCTCAGGTGGCAGTGCAGGCTCCTCCCATCAGGCTGTTTCTCACCAGTTCCACCTCTCTTCACAGAGCACAAACCGTTCCACTTCTCTTTCTCTCCCACATACTTGCTCATCGTGGTGGCACGGCAGGCTGTGCCATGTGGCTGTGGGTAGGCCTCTAAGTGAAACTATCTTTGTCCCTTATGATGTCTACAAGAGATATAGATCTGAATCCTAACTATGTAATGATTTAACTGCAACTGGAATGGGTATTATAAAAAGGTATAGGATAGTAAGGAACCTGTTAAGAATGTGGTTTAAAGGGACACCTTCTCTAAGAACATCCAATTTAAAAATGAAATCTTAAGAATCAATAAGAATTTATCACAGGTGCTGGAGAAATGGCTTAGTCATTAAGTCATTACTAGTGTTCTTGCAGAGTATCATAGTTTGGTTCCCAGTACCCATGTTAAGAAGCTCACAACTGCTTGTAACTTGAGTTCCAGGTGATCCTGTTCCTCTGGATACCACAGGCACTGGCACTCACATACTCACACAGATATACACATCAATAAATAAATACTTTAAAAACATGTATGTATGTATGTATGTATGTATGTATGTATGTATGTATATGTATGTATGTATATATGTGCGTGCATACGGACATATATGCCATTGTGTATGTGTATAAGTCAGAGGGTAATTTTTGAAAATTGATTCTATCCTTTTATAATTCAGGTTCTGGGAACTGTTTGGTGCTGAATTGTTTGGTGGCAAGTGCCTTTATCTGCTGAGCTATCTCACTGGATGTATAATAAATCTTTTGTAAATAATAATAATTTACTATGGGAAAGAGAGTGAAATGAAGTATCAGCAGAAGCTAATGGAAGAACAGAATAGACAAGAACAGAAGCCAATTAGACAGTAATTAATAAATCCAAGTAAGAGATCTTGATGGTCTTAGACCAAGATACTATATAGAAACCAAGAGAAACAGACAACTGGCTGTATACAGAAGAGGTAAGAAAGTTAAACTTTTAAGGAAGACATATAGTATTTTGGTATGTTAGATGATTGTAATAGATAGAAATGTGAATTTAGTTTTGGACATATTGATTTGGAGACATCAATGACAATGCAACAATAGCTGCAATGTTAGGGATATGGGCAGTCTCCTACACTGATGACTAAATAGAATCTCACCTACTACTATTGTACTGAAAGACACTAGCTCATATTAAAATAAAAATTTTAATCTATTTATTTATTGTTTATTTATTGAATTTATTTACGGTGCATGAGTGTTCTGTCTGCATGTACATATGTGTAACATGTCTGTTCTTGTTGCCTGAGGAGTTCAAAAGAGGGCTCAGATACCCTGGAACTAGAGTTAAAGATAGTTGTGAGCTGCCATGGAGTGTCTACAGTTGAACTTGGGTCCTCTACAAGAGTATCAAGTCCTCTTAACTGCTAAACCATCTACTTAGCCCCTAAAGTTAATTTTAATGCCAAATCTCTGAATGCTAGCCAGGAATGATGGTTGACATCTGGGTAGCTGAAGCAGGAAAAATCACTGAGAGTCTAAAGGCTCGTGTGGGCTACAAAGTGAGATTCTAGAAACAACAAACCCAGGGTTCGGGTACAGTTCAGTTGGTAGAGTGCTTGTCTAGCATGCATGAGACCCTCAGCTGGAACTCCAGACCCTTGTAAGTTACTCACAGTAATACATTTACTATACAGCTAAAGATGACCTCGATTTCCTCATCTTCTTGCCTCAGTCTCCCCAGTGACAAGATTACATGCCAGCTATGCTGGCAAGATAGCTTAGCTCGTGGCCTGAGTTTCTTCTGATCTCTGGAACTCATGCAAAGGTGGGAGGAGAGACCCAACTCTCATGAGCTGTCCTCACACACGAGTACATACACATGTTCTCACTCAATGTTGGTGACAGTGGCCAGGGCTGAGCAGAGCTTCAGACTCAAAGTGTAACTGCGGAAGATGGCAATGGGCAAAATGAACCTTGACTACTTGATTACTGTACCTGTATCTCAGTATGAATGCATTTCAGGGGCACAAGAAGCACAGCTCCCGTGGCTGGGATCCTAAGGAACATGGTGAGAGGAAGCATCTCTCACTTCTGTCTTTGAGAACTTAAAGTGCATAGATGTGCTTTGTTTCTGTGTAAAGTTGTCTGTTAAGTCTTGGCTCTTTTTAATGCCATGTAGTTTTTGACCTTTATGTCTCTGAATAATAATTTGAAAAATCTGAGGGCTAGAGAGATGGCTCAAAGAACTAGGGCATTTACTGTTTTTGCAGAGAACGCTTCAGTTTCAGCATCCAAATCAGACCTCTCACAACCACATGTAACTCTAGTGTCTGGGGATTCCATGCCCTATTCTGGCCTACATAGGCACCTGAATACCTTCACACACACACACACACACACACACACACATAATCTCAGTGTCCAGAAGGTAGAAGCAAAAACAAGCAAACAAAAAACCCAGAAGTTAAAGGCCATCTGTGTCTGTATAATAAACTAAGGACAGCCTGGGACTCTATGAGAGATCCTGTTTTAAAAAACAAAACCAATCAACCAAATAAGACAATAGTAAATTTATAGATTACAAAGAACTTTATAATTGTTATTATACTTGAATTACCTGAAATATAATTTATGATTTACTTTAGCCTGGCATGGTTGTGCACTCCCCTAATCACAGCACTCAGTAGGTAGAAGCAAGCAAATCCCTCTGAGTTTGAGATCAGCTTGGTCTACATAATGAGTTACAAGAAAGCCAAGGCCACATAGAGAAACTGTCTCAATCTGCTCCCAATCCCGCAAAAACCCAAACCAACCAACTAACCAACCAAACAAACAAAAAACTTTTAATTTAGACATACAAAATACAATAGTTATGTTTAATATAACTTGCTAAAAAAAACATATTTTATTCCTATGAAATCCTAAGAGCCACACTATAGTTTGTTGGTTTGTTTATTTGTTTGAGACAGGGTTTTTTTTGTGTAGACCCAGCTGTCCTGAAACTTGCTCTGTAGACCAGGGTGGTTTGTCTCATAGGTTATTCTAAATCCAGGCAAGTTGACAATGAAAGATTAATCACCATATTGCATGTGGTGGTTTGAATAGATATGGCCCCCACAGACTCATGTGTTTGAATGCTTGGCACATAGGGAGTGGCACTATTAGGAGATGTGGCCTTGTTGGAGAAAGTGTGTAACTGTGGGAGCAGGCTTTGAGGTCTCCTATGCGCTCAAGCTACACCCAGTGTGGAACACAGTCTCTCCTTGCTGCCTGGGAATCAAGATGAAAACCTCTCAGCTCCATCTCCAGGACCATGCCAGCCTGTGTGCTGCCATGCTTCCTACCATGACAATAATGGACTGAACCTTTGAACTGTAAGCCAGCCCCAATTAAATGTTTTCCTTCCTAAGAGTTGCCATGGTTATGGTGTCTTTTCACAGCAGTAACACCCTAAGACAATGCATACCTGAAAAAAACCATACCAGAAGTACCTAGCAGGCATCTACCAAGTAACTTCTTTTCCTTACAGTCAGGCCATAATGGAATCTTTTATGTCTTTTTTGGGTGTACCTTTGAAATTCTCAAGAACTACATCTATAACAGATCTCAACCTGCCATCAGTAGTTTCTGTCCATCTTGTCTAATCTCTTATCTGCTCATGTTGGCTCTCTTGAATTACGTTTGTTATAGAGGTAATGAAAGTCTAAAGTACTACCAAACAGAATACTTCATAGAACGCTGAAAAAAAAATACAACCAACAAACCAACAAATCTACTACCTTCCTCCTTCCCAGGAATCTCAAAGGAAACATTTATTTAAAGATTATATTTATTGTTACTTTTTGTGTGCATACACATATGGTGTGTGGGGTATTGATTAAGTCGGTGTATGTGCTTTGAAGTCAGAGGACAAGTTTCAGGAGTTGGTTTTCTCCTTCTACAGTGTGATTTGAGAATCAAACTCATGTCATCAGTTATCTATCGAGCCATCCTGTTTGCTGCCCAGAGAAATTTTAGTCACTACAGGGTAACATATCACAATGATTCAAATGCTTTAATCAACAAATTTCTAGCAATGTTTAAATGACGCATTTAGACATCAACTCTTACAAGTTGTCCTCTGACTCCACATAACTGAACCCAAATATATACAAACAAACAGTTTTAAAGTTCCTTTCCATCTTCATAATGTCTGTGAAAATGATAAAATATAAGCCCAGTATACGTTATTCCTTGATATACAGAAACGTATTATTCTCCTTCCCTCAATCGAAGTGGTTATCATTATTTAAAGCATCAAACCAAACACAGATTAATAATAGGAAATAAAATAGACTCGAGGTTCTGCTGTATATTACCAACAAGTAAGATACTGTGGTAACGGCTATGGGAAATCTGAGTATCTTCTTGGAGACTCAATTTCCCTATCTGTAAGATAGACAATATTATATTTTTAGGGTTCTGTGGAGGGACGGCTTTGTGTTTAAGAGCACTTGATGTTCTTTCAAAGGACCTGAATTTTGTTCCCAATACCCACATTAAGTGGCTCTCAACTCCCTCTAGCTCTGGCTCCAGGGGATCTGATGCCCTCTTCTGGTCTCTTTGTGTACTTACATCTATGTAGCATACAAAAAACAGACACACATATACACACTAAAAAATACAATCTTAAAAATACTATTTCTCATATAATTTAAAGGATTAATTGAGTTAAATAATACATTTATCATTTATATTTTAATAAACTAAAAGCAATACTAAAAAATGGAAAGAAAAAGAAAAATATATACCATGTTCACTGCATCTTGATCAAAAGGATTCCATTCTATGTTCTGAGGATAGTGGGCCAGAACTTTGGATTTGAATGTTCTTCTTAAAGGACTCTGGTCAAAATTTTCACCTACAATAGATAATTAATAATCAATTAACAACTGGAATTTAAAAAGACATAATTTTTAAATTATTATAATATTATTATCATAATTATTAAAGATAGAGTTTCTCTGTGTAGCCCTGGCTGTTCTGGAACTTGCTCTATAAACCAAGGCCTCAAACTCAGAAATCCACCTGCCTCTGACTCCTGAGTGCTGGGATTAAAGGTATGTACCACCACGCCTGGCATATATATAATTTACTGACTATATTCAACAACCTTAGTTGAAAAACATTTGTCAACTGGAGAACCATCAATAAAAAAAAAGTCTGAACTCAGGAGGCAGACACAGGTGGATCTCTGTCAATTCTATAAAGTGAGTCCCATCTCAAGCTAGTCAAGGTTTTACAGTAAGCCTTTGTCTCAAAACAAAACAAAAAATAAATAAAAAGTATAAAAGACAAAAAGAAACCTACACTTAGAAACTTTAAAAATAAAATAAAACCACTAATATCAGTGGTGTCATATAATTACTACACCCACATCAACATATGGTGATTGAAAATTTATATAAAAACATTTCACGGAAATAGTTTAAACTAAAGGTTATTGAAGTTTTACACACAAACCCAACATTGTAATGCAGAAGAGGCAACTTTGTTTACATTGCCACAAAACTAGCATACAGATATAGGTTTTCAATGACTGAATCAGCAATATCAAAAACATTATTGCTGGACTATCTAATAGAAAAAATACATTAAACACATTAGCTTTTTAAAGAAGTAATTCTATGCCCAAGTTATCACCTGTCAAATCTCTAGAAAGTCTATATTATATATGTATATTTACATATGTAAATATATACATACATGTTATCTATATATACATATAGATATGTAAAATTCATGCTGGATGGTGGTGGCACACACCTTTAATCCTAGCACTTAGGAGGCAGAGGCAGAGGCAGGTGAATCTGAGTTCAAGGCCAGTCTGGTCTACAGTGTGAGTTCCAGGATGTCCAGGAATACACAGAGAAAACCTGTCTCAAAACCACCACCCACAATAAAAATTCTGTGAGAGTAGTCAAATTTGTTTTTTATTTCCTTGACCAAATTAATTTTCTTTTTTCTTTCTTTCTTTTTTTTTTTGGTTTTTTTGAGACCCAAATTAATTTTCATAAGACTTGTTACTCCCAAATACCTTAGTTTTATAAAATAGTTTGATGCTGATGGATCTATCTCCAGTGTCAAAAAGTTGGTATCAAGGGGTTAGAAGAGCTCGAAGAAATGCCATCATTTTCTGTGTTTTCTTTTTCCTTCTTTTTCTCTTCCTTCCTTCCTTCTTTTCTTTCTTTCTTTTCTTCTTCCTTCCTTCCTTCCCTCCTTCCTTTCCTTCTTTCTTTTTCGAGACTATTATACAGTTCTGGCTATTCTAGAACTCACTTTTTAAGTTCTACTTGTAAGTTCTAATTAAGTACAAACTATAGTTTGTATATATCAATGTAATTTATCAGTATTTGCACAATTAAAAGTATCACAACGCAATCAGACTTAGAAGTGACACTGCCATCTTGCTAGACATGACTCAATATCCACTTGGGGGTAAAAATATGAAAAGACATATACTAACAGCTTTGAATTATGTAAAAAAATTTTAAAAATCACAGAAGGGAAGTGTTACACACTAAAATTGCTGGAAACTACAATATTAGCTATATAAGAACTTAATTTAATATTTGCAGAAAGCAACTAAACTATGGCTTCTAATCGGTGTCGCTGACAAATGACCATTTTCCTTTGGGTTCTCTTGATTTACTTAGCCAAGTACCAGAGCTCTATATCTTTCTAGTTGGTAGCTCCATATTCTAAGAGTTGAGAACTTTCACTTCCAGGAGAGAAACTGTTAAAGACAGCCAAAACTAGGTGTGGTTTCTCATGTCTGTAAACTAAGGAATTGAGACACAGAGGCTCACTAGGCCAGCCTGGGCTAGAAAGCTGAGTCCTTTCTCAATAGACAAACAAATGTTCCTTTAACAAATTTATCAATTTTTATGCCTTGCTACTAGATTACCTAATGACCAAAAGTCATGTAGATAAATTTTACATTATCTATGAGTCCATGTGACAGAGTGTCCCAGGATCAGGATTCAAAACTGTTCACTTCTGGATAAACAATGCTCTTAAGCTGATATTTGATGTTCATGTGAACACGAAAATAATTTATATTTCTTACTTAAAAAAAGAGATTAGATTTCACTTTACTTTATGTAGTGGGGGATGTCCATAAATAAATAAACACAGAAGAAAAAGTTCCTGTGGTTCTAAAAATCTATGCTACTAGGCTGGGCATGGTAGTGCACACCTTTCTGTCAGTTTGAAGCCAGCCTGGTCTACATAGTGAATTCCAGGACACCCAGGACTAAATAAAGGAACCTTGTCTCAAAAAAAACCCAAACAAACAAAAAGCCCTATGCTACTGACTTAGCTATTGTCATAGCAAAACTCTAAGGAACTCTCTCTTTGGCCCACAATCTAAAACCCAGATAACTACTTTTATCTATAATAAGTAAAATGCAAAATACCACAGGAACAGAAAAACAGCATATAACCCAGGATAAAGCTATTTGTAATACTTACCTTTTAGTGAATTCCTGCCTGTGCATGGTTAAAATAGTAACATCTTCATTCAGATATCAAGTTATAAATAGGATATAGAAGATAAATCAGAGAAGTCATTACAACACCATTTTTAATAGAATTGTTCTGTTGCCTGTGGAACACCAACCTTCTCAAGGTATGACCAACTTACCTCCATACACAATTTCACAAAAACACAAAACATATAAACAGCAACATGTATTCTCTATCACCACCACCACCACCACCACCACCGCCACCGCCACCGCCACCGCCACCACCGCCGCTGCCACCACCGTTATTACTTACGCCACTATTAACACTTCTACCACCACTACCTCGACACCACCACCACTCTTAACTCTATCACCACCTCAGCTCCTAGCAACACAACACCATCACCAGTTCTCTTATACTGTTTAAAAGAAAAAAAAAAAAGAGCAACAGGAAAGATCACTGTTGTATGTACAGATGTCTTGGCAAATATTATTTTGAAATAAATTAGGGAAAGAATCTGATACCACTGGTAAGAATTTAGAAATGAAAGAATGTAGCTATTCTATTCTTACTAACATCCGTGGGAGAGGGGGAAAAAGTTCCAGAATTACCTTAGAGACCTAGAAGCTAGGAGAACAACCTACTCTTTCCATTTTGAATGCATATTTTTATGTCATTAACTCAGGATTTATTGCTAGGACTAAACAGGAAAAATGACTAGGTTTGAGATTTTGGATTCACATGAAATAGAAACTGTATATAAACATCCTTAAAAGAAAATTCACTTTTTAAATGTAGTCCTGAAACAAATAAGGACTATAAATTTCTTCAAGTATTTAGATACTTGTAAGGTCCTGTGTTAAATTTTTACCACTGCCAAAGATAGTCACAATGTTAACATCTTTGCTATAACTATATATAGCCTTAATTTTAAACAATATTGCCATATAATATACTAAATTTAAGCTGTAATCAAACCTCTCCTCCAAGAAAATATAAAATACATGCCAAGACATCTTAGACAGGTAAATACATTTTTTTCAAGGCTTGAAGCAAATGAGGTCTTTATGAAAATTAAGATGTAGATGAGAGAACAAAATACAAGTATCTATAATTTTGTCTTAGCAAATTTAAGAAACATTCATATTAGGATGTGGGGTGAATTAAAATTATGATTTCTAATACCCCAATTCATTTTAAAACTATTTTTACCTGAAGTTGAATTTGCAGTATCTTGGCTCTTGCCATGACGATCTGCTTCTAGCCATTGGTACAAAACTACATAATGTAATAGAAACAAAAATCTTTATGAACAAAGCAAAAACAAACAAAACTGATATTGAAGAATGGAAATGAGAACAAAAATTAAACAAAAGCAATTAAATTTGAGACATTCAAGTCAAGCACATAGCTTAACATCAGTGATATGTAGCTTACAAGCAAAGAACATGAGTAATTTTAACACCATAAATACTAGTTAGTTATCTGTAACAGGTAGTTTTATGGAGGAAAAGCACATGCATTTTAAGATTAATTTCAGAGAAATATCAAGAGAAAGCTAACAAAGTATGATGATAAAACTAAATGATTTGTATAAACAGTATTGTGAGCACTGCTACCTACTACAATGGGCATGGCCCAAGAACTACTCTCCCAAAATGCTAACAACAATGTTGAATGACAACAGCTCTCAGTCACTGCCAGTGTGACAGACAGTTTGAGACTTCATTATAAGACTAAATAATGCCCTGGACATATAACTCCATAAATCTAATCTCAGGAGTAAAACATCACATTTCAAGAGGAATAGTTTATACCTGCTAAGTACTCACCAAAACTATCAAAGAAACCAGACAACATAGCCTGAGAAACTGTCACAGCCAAGAGGAGCTTCAGAAGATGTGACAACTAAATGCAAAATAGCACAATCATCCCCTAAGAGAAAAAGAACACTAGGCAAAAACTAAGAAAATCCAGATGGAGCTTCCATCCCTCAACTCCACCTTGTATTGCAGGAGTTAGAAATCTGGGTTGACAAAGAGGAAGACCAACAGAGTCAAATAATCTGGGGGCTCCCAGAGACTGATCCACCAACCAAAAAGCAAGCGTGGGCTGGACCTAGCTCCCTCACTCACCGGATATATGTAGCAGATGTGCAGCTTGGTCTTCATCTGGGTACCCCAACAACTGGAGTGGAGACTGTCCCTGACTCTGTTGTCTGCCTGTGGATCCTGTTCCCCTAACTGAGATACCTTGTCTTGCTTCAGTGGGAGAGGATGTATCTAGTTCTGTAGGGACTTGATGTGTCAGGGTGGGGTGATACCCAGGGGAGCCTCCCCCTTCTCAGAGGAGAAGGGGAGGAGGGAGTTGGAGAAAGGAGCTGTATGAGGGAACTGGGAGGAGAGGGGTACTGATATTGGGATGTAAAGTGAATGAATGAATAAATAATGGGAAAAATTCTGTGTTGTAGCTACAAGCTTTTCCATCCTCCTTTTTGTTCCCAGACTAACAACTCTGAGACTAATAATTTATTAATAAATGCTTAGGCCATTTATTAATAAACTTCAGCTTATTCCCCAACTAGCCCATCACTTATATAACCCGTTTAAACTACTCTTACGTCTTCCACATGGTTAGTCTCCTTCAGTTTCATGTGACTGTCTCCAGAGTTCCGGGGCGAACCTCTCTCACCTGACTCTTTCCCAGAATTCCTCTCTCCCTCCCCACTGAATGTCCCACCTTCTAATTCTACCTCAGCTCATTACTGGCCATAGGCTTTTTTATTAGCAGGTGATGCTTCCATACGGCATATAAGAGATCTACACTGAGTCTGCAAGTGTGGGTTAAAGTCTCTAGAAACCCAGAGACAGTTCTATTCCATTAAATGTCTCTCTTACACCAGTATGTCAGGCCCCGACTCAAAACATAAGAGGAAAGAAGAGTAAATAAAATACCATCTCTGCATGTTGAAGTATTATTCAAAGGTGTCATTTTTACTAGGATAATTAGCAAACATCTTCCATGTGACTTTTAGTTATATCTTCAGGACTATATATTATCTTCTCATTCCAAAGTGACATAAGATCACCTGAATAAAGTATTCTCTCAACCTTTCTATCCCATTAGATTCAGATACATTATTTAATAACTCTGCTACATCATAATTGACTGGTACAGCCTGCTCCTCTCTACCTCACTTTCCCCTTTCTTTTCTCCTGTTCATGTTATGCTAATTTAACCTCATCTTGGTAAATAATATATGACCTTTCATGTGCCAGAGCTTCAACAACTGTAGCTGGACTGTGTACAAACCAGTTTTGTTTATTCTTTATTGTCCTAACATTGTTTGAGGACTAATCAGCATTAAACCTGTGCCAGAAACCTGAGAGCAAGGCTCAGTAACAGAGCTGTTCAGGAAATAGATTAAGACAAAGTTGTGTAAAAATCTATGTGAAGAGTTTTTGCTTATGACACTTGTATGAAAATAACTTGGAAGGAGATATTAGGAGAAAATAAATCCACTGTACTTCTTTCTGAATACAGAGGACTAGCCAGGATGTGTTTCTAACTTCGGAAGGCAGCAAACAGGAAAGTTAATAAATCTATATGCATAGCTACTGAGCTACTGTCTTAAGTTAGAAAGCTGCACGGCCTTCCCTGGTTATCCTGTAAGTTCTTTTTTTTGTTGTTGTTTTGTTTTGGTTTTTGGTTTTTGCTTTTTTGGTTTTTTTTTTTTTTTGTTTTTGTTTTTCGAGACAGGGTTTCTCTGTGTAGCCCTGGCTGTCCTGCAACTCACTTGGTAGATCAGGCTGGCCTCGAACTCAGAAATCCGCCTGCCTCTGCCTCCCAAGAGCTGGGATTAAAGGCGTGCACCACTGCCCGGCATCCTGTAAATTCAAATAGCACAGATTTTCTGTAGGATGACTCTGAAGTACCAGAGTCAGAGGACCTGCTTAACCAGATCCAGAGTAGATAAACAAGCAGCGGTGTCTACAGAGTGTGCTTAAAGAACCTACATATGGTATTATTACACTCTTAAAATCTTGGTACCTAGGAGGCTAAGGCAGAGGGTGATGAATCAGAGGCCAGCCTGGGATCCACAGCAAGACTCTATCTCAAAAAACAAAGAAGGCCTCTAACCCTTTATTAAAGACAAAATTCTTCGAAAATCAAAAAGTTTGTGGTTTTTCTCCCTTACTCACCTGCTGAGTTCAGCCTATATCATTCTGTGATATATCTTGAATGAGAATAAAATACTCGATCAATCTTTCAGTACTATTACTTTAATGTACATCGTTTAGCAACTTCTAGGCCATTAATATCCCCTAAAGTTCGGCCAGATCTAGGGCTCTCTGTTGGCTTCTGCTTGCTCACCTAATTTCCCACTAAATGACTGGAAAGGTCAGTAACTGCAGCAGATGTGCATGTACAAGTTGACATTAAAATTAAAGCTAATTAAAATTAGATTTATTGATACACCTCACATACTTTAATATTTAACCTTTAAATATATACGATTCAGTGGTCTTTAGTTTTTTTTCACTGATTTTACACCAGCAACTTAATTTTGAAAACATTTTATCATCTCCCAAAGGAAACATTACATCCACACAAATATCCCTAAATGCTAAATGCTTTTCCTACCTGATTCTTGTCTTTTTTTCAGATAGAGTATGGAAAAATTAGTTTAAACAATATGTAAAAAGACTCAAAAAACTTTGGGAGGAGAGGCAGTGAGATGGCTCAAGGCTCTCGCTCCATGATGCCCTAGATCCTATCCCTGGGAAACACATGGTGGAAGAGAACAGACTTGCACAAGCTGTCCTCTGATTTCCACTTACACACCATGGCTTGGACCCCTCACCACACACTAAATAAAGAGTAAAAATAAGGAAATCGATTTAAAAATCAAGTTTTTCAAATGAACTTTTTTTCTGTCCAATCTTATTCATATACTAACTTGGGAACTTGTTATAAAAATAATTTATTTGTGTAGCTGTGTGTCGATGCACGTACGTACATGTGTGAAGACCAGGTGCAACCTCAAGTTTCTTCCGCTATTGATCTCTATGTTTCCCTTTGAGTTTCAATATTTTATTCAAATTTTAAGTGATGTTGATTACAGCATTTGAAGAAGATATAATTCCATACAAAATGGAAACTCTAAAATGTACTCCATACAAAATGGAAACTCTAAAATGTACTCATTAAAGTACTAAAACAATAAGCTGAGTGGTGAGAACACAACAGAAGTCCAATCTACATCCCTAGTGTTGTCAGCACATGATTACAATCACAGAACCTCTGCCCCGCTCATGTCTGGGGCTCCAGAAATCTATGTCATACTCTGGTGCAATGAGAAAACAACAAACCCACACACAACAAGGAGTTAAGTCCTGAATTACTGGCTTTATCACACTCATCCTGTCTACCCCAAAATGGCACAGTAACACAAAAGAATTAACTACCACACCCTGTAGGCTACTTCTGGGGTAAAGATAGCTAGAGTGAGAACAGGGTATGAAGAGTTATTTTATTTTTTAATTTTTTATTGGATATTTTATTTATTTACATTTCAGATGTCATCCCCTTTCCCCATTCCCTGCCCCAGAATCCCCATGCCAATCCCCCTCCCTGCTTTTTGCTTTTATACCATTTTAATTACATG
>JANHMN010000008.1:62883669-62923931 GCA_030674055.1 Rhabdomys pumilio | reverse complement strand
CATGTAATTAAAATGGTATAAAAGCTTGTTCTTTGAAGAGTTATTTTAAAATGTCCTTTCAGATGGGTCTGTCTATATCATCAAGCCACAAGCTTTACAGCAATTAGAGTTAAGAAACTAAGGTTCAATGTCAAGGAAGTCATAATTTTATCTGTTAATACAGATTTGCAAAGTGCCAATTATTAGTCCCCACCTGCAGCTACTGCTAGATTTTACAAAACAAAAACCAAAAACTGGCACCTATGCCAGGGCCAAGTTTCCCTCAATTGAAAGGATCATTTTCTTCTGTTCTTCTGAAGCATTAACACCTTAAAGGTGAATCTTTTTGTTTGTTTCTTTGTTTTTTTCCAGAGACAGGGTTTCTCTGTGTAGCAGCCCTGGCTGTCTTGGATGCGCTTTGTAAACCAGACTACCCTCGAACTCAAAGAGATCTGCCTGCTTCTGCCTCTGGAGTGCTGTGATTAGAGGTATGTGCCACCATACCTGACTAAATTTAATAAATTAAATTTATTTAATTTATTCATTTTATGTGTGAATGGTTTGCCTGCATATAAGTACGTGTATCACAGGCATGTGCGTCACACGGTGCCCGTGGACATCAGAAGAGAGCATCCAATCCATCTGCAAGTACAGACAGGATAGTTATGAACCACCAGGTGGTTCTGTGTGGTTTGATCTAAGTGATGGGAGTTTAACCAGCATCTTCTGTAAAGGCAACCAAGTGCTCTTAACTGCTGAACTATCTCCGCAGCCTAAAAGTTCAATCATTTTAAATCTGGAGGTCTAACATGATACTCAGAAATGTCTTTTTCCTTGTTTGTTTGATACAAGGTCTCATATAGCCCAGGATGACCTTAAAATTCCTATGTAGCTGGAGATGACCTTCTGCCATCCTCAAGGGTGGCAATTACAGGGTGCACCATAATATCCTGTATGATAGTTAGCAACTCTCATGTCTCAGACATACAATATTAAACAATATATTAAATTCTGGAGTCTCTTTATTCCTGCCATGTACTTGTGGATCTGATGTAAGCTCTCAGGTACTACCCAGTGCCATGCTCCCTATCATGACAGTCATGGACTATAACCCTCTGAAACCACAAACCCAATTAAATGTTTTCTTTTATAAACTGCCTTGGTCATAAGTTGGATAGTGAAAAGACACTTGCTTACAGGCCTGATAACCTGGGTTCCATACCCAGAACCTACATAAAAGCAGAAGAGAGTGACTCAAAAGTTGTCCTCTGACTATCCCATGTGACATGTACAAATGTGCCCTCTCCACACTTTATAATAAAAATATTATATATTTTTTAAATTCTGAAGGTAGCTATGTTCAAATAGTTTAAATAAATGACTATACAGTATTTACTTATGTTTGACATTCCAGTTTTATACTATGCTTGTGGCCACTGGCACTGACAACCTTGCCATCTAGTAGTTGACAGTATCAGTTTGATGCTTAGCTTAGGTTCTAAGTATATCCTAAACCAATCAGGCGGGGGAGTTGGTCACTATGACCAAAAATCAAGCATCAGCATTGATCTGAGACTTGGCTGCTATTTTGAGGTGTTACTATTTCCTGTTCTCCAATGGAAACTGACAATGTTATCCAGCTTCTTGTTCATCTTTGGATAAATTGAGAAACTGAACTTTGCCCAGAAGTGAATTTTGATGTGAGGCTGGAATTGTTCTGTCTTGTAGCTACACAGAGGCCTGCTGATACCAAACCTATACTGTAGCCCACGTTGATGTGCTCTCTCTTGCACCCTGCCTTGACCTTAGCATTTCCCCCACTGTTAGATGAGAAGAACAAATCAGGTTATCTTCAGTCCTGAGGTAGGCTAATCTTCCACAGCAATCTCCATGCCCTACAGTGTATTCTGTAAACATCTGGCTGTACTTGTACCAAGTACTTCCTGTAGTTGGTTTCCAGATTGTTGTTCACTTTGGAAATCTCACCATGGCAAAGCCTGAGCTGGTAAGACCAATCCATTCTCAGATTTCGTTTTCTTTTTTTCTTTTAAAAAACTGTGTGCTTAAGACATGCTTCATCAGATAAAAGCACTGGCTACTCTTCCAGAGGACCCAAGTTCAATTCTCAGCACCACATGACAGCTCACAACCATCTGTAACCCCTGTTACAGGGGTTCTGTGCTCAATTCTGGCTTCTGCAGGCATCAGGCATATAAACGATACACATGTATACCTACAGGCAAAATACCCACACACCTAAAAATTTCATTAATTAATTCAACATTTTAGAATACAAAATTTGAAAATGACAGAACTAAAATCTGATCTCAGGTATTCCATCTCCAGGGTCCACATTTACAATCATTATGCTAAACTTTATTTTAAATGGCCTCTGGGTTAGAAGGTGAAAAGACAGAGGGCTGGAGAGAGGGCTCAGTGGCTAAGGTCCTATATTATTCTTCTAGAAAATTTGAGTTGATTTGAGTTCAGCTCACAACTACCTATAATGTCAGCTTCAGGGATCTGACACCCACTTCTGGTCTCCATGGACACTTGCACCCATGTACAATACCCACATAGAGACACATAAATAAAAACATTTAAAACATTTAAAAGTAATTGGACTGCCAGGCGGGCAGTGGTGGTGCACACCTTTAATCCAAGCACTTGGGAGGCAGAGGCAGGCGGATTTCTGAGTTCGAGGACAGCCTGGTCTACAGAGTGAGTTCCAGGACAGCCAGGGCTACACAGAGAAACCCTGTCTCGAAAAGCCAAAAAAAAAAAAAAAGTAATTGGAAATAAATGAATACACCTGAGCAGCTTTATATCCTTATTCCCCAGAAGTCTAAGTGACAAATATAAATAGCTAATTGTCCACAGATAAAAAGTACATATATTTTAAATCACAGATGTAACCCTTGAGGACCAGATGTATCATTATTTATTTTTTTCTTGTAGTTCTAGGAATCATCTTGTATACAGTAGGCAAAGTGAAGAGGGGTGTTATTTAATGATCAGAAGAGATTCATTCAGAGATGGTTAAGTATTCTATGAACCTTAAAGCATAATAAACTATGAGATTATTTTGGTCATTTTTTCCCATTCTTAAAACTATGCTATTTAGTTTGTTCCACAGCTTAGTTTGCCAAGAGAAATTAGGACAGCCAAACTTTTCCTTGAGTGTCTACTTTTTATCGATTGTATCAGAAGCAGCTTGAAAACAAAGCAAGGACAACCTACCTCGAATCCTCAGCACCCCTGGAACAAGAGAGCATGTAAGAATGTAATGGAAAAAAGGCAGGGACTGTGGGAGCCCATGAATATTTCAGAATAATAAAAAAGTATGTCAGGTAGGTTTACCGGCAGCTGACTAGAAACTAAATTTCTGACCAAAGCCAAATGTTTTCCTTACAGAATTATCAAGCACTTTTCAGTTTTTCCCCCATTAATACCCTATTCTTTTTCTTTCTCCTTTACATTTTTAAAGACAAATACTATCATCACTTTTATTTCAAGTAAGATCATTATAAACTAAAAACAAAACAAACCATACATGTCTAACTGCTTTTCAAAACCTGAGAATCCAAATGATTATACAAAAGCAAAAATAGACAAGAACCTCTAGGCTTCTCAGGCTCTAACAGTGGGAGAAGGGTATGTCTACTTTGCCTGCTCTTGGGACCCGTTCCCTCCTACTGGGCTGCCTCTTCAGCCTTGATACCGAGGGTTTATGCCTAGTCTTACTGTCATGCCATGTTCAGTTGATTTCCCTGGGAGGCCTACTCTTATTTTGAGGAGAAATGGAGGAGTAGTGGATCTGAAGGTGAAGAGGGGGGAATGCTGAGAAAGGTATGAGAGAAGAATTAAGAAAGGAAGGAAGGAGAATGGTTAATTAAAGCTTGGTGATGGTGGTACATGCCTCTAATCCCAGTACTCAAGAGGCAGAGGCAGGTGAATCCCTGAGTTTGAGACCAGCCTGGGAGAGTTCTAGGACAGAGAGTGCTACATAAAGAAACTGTTTCGAAAAACCTAAATAAATAAGTAAATAAATAAATACTAAAAGAAAGTCCAATGACTACAAAGTAGTTTAAAATAAACATCAATTGCCAAGGACAGCAGCTGTATAAATATAAATCAATTTTGCTTAGTCATCAGAAGCAAAAGCTACTCTTTCCCAGGACACATTGGTTCCTACCTTCTCAATCCCCAGGACACACTGGTTCCTACCTACCTTTTCAATTTCTTGCTATACGCTATCCTACATTCCAGAAACAAAAGCAACTGAGTTCACCAGTGTTCTTAATCTCTTTTAGTAATAACAAATAATAACTGAGCATTTACTATGTGCTAGGCCATGTTCTAAACACAAGTGTCTGACAAGAGGAAACAGTACTATTTACATTAGTTAAAAAGGATTTTAAGTAACATCCTAAGGCAATCTGACAACAGAACCTATACTCTTAAACCCTGCCATGCTGCAATTTTAAAGACAGTAACTTTGTATCATTTTGTATCATTTCTTTGAAATATACATTGCTTCACTATTCCACATACAAATATAGCTTTAGTTTAATCTACTGAAAACAATCGCTGAAGCCTAAGAATCTTAAATCACAGAGTACTAGCTTCTGGCTGGTCTAAGCGACCAATACCATAAAAAATAAATGATGTTATGTACTTTCATGACTAGTTATAAACTATAAAATATCATGGGAGAATCTCTTATCACTTAATCTAGCAGAAGCCAGCAGCCATGTCATTACTATGTACCAGGAACCTACATAAAGGCCTATGTGATAAGAACCTTAATGCCCAAAAACAGAGGCTGGAAGCAGATACTACAGCCAAAAGAGGCAGGTCTGGAGATGAAGATGACTCTTGCAAATGTCTGACTGTAATCTTATAAGAGACTGAGTTAGAATCACACAGCCATTAATCCTTGGTATTCCTTGGTGCCTGGCCCGAGGTACATGCTTGGTTTGGTTTTTTTTTTTTTTTAGAATATTTTTTAAGGAACTATTTATTTTATGTATATGTATATGTATACACTGTAGCTGTCTTCAGACACACCAGAAGAGAGCATTGAATCCCATTACAGATGCTTGTGAGCCACCACGTGGTTGCTGGGAATTGAACTCAGGACCTCTGGAAGAGCAGTCAGTTCTCTTAACCTCTGAGCCATCTCTCCGGCCTGGTATATGTTTGTTATTTGGGGGCTTTTGTTTGGTCTGATGCTCAGGATTGAACCGCACACGTCACTCATGCCACGCACAAGCTCTACTACTAACCTATAATTGAGAGTGCTAAATTCTGGAGTAATCTGAATAAAGCAGCGCTATTGACAAGTTTGTTTGTTTAAGGTTTTGTTTTTGGGTTTGTTTTGTTTTGTTTTTTTCTAGAGAATGTTTTACTCTATAGCCCAGGCTGGCCTCAATCCATCATCCTCTGAGTACTGAGGTTATAGGCATATACAATCACATCTAGATGACGAGTTTACTCATAACACAGGTATTCAAAAAATCCTAAGATTTCTAAATTTAAAAAATGGAATAATCCACTTTCAGTGATTGGTTGATTTCTTAAAATCTACATGTTAACCTAACTTTAGAAACATTAAATGCAGAGCTGTGACTATCAGGTGGTAAAGCACTTGCCTAGCATGCACAAAGGCTTGGGTCCACTCAACAGTACTGCATAAAACTAAGGATCTTTAACTATATAGAGTTCAAGGCCAGGCTGGGTTATATGAAACTCAGTTTAAAAAAAAAAAAAGAAAGGTCCAGACAGTCTTTCTAGACGAACCCTCTGTGCTTCTGGAGGCAAAGGTGCCAGGCTATACTGTCATCATGTGCTTTAGCCCCAATCACTACTGGCTCTGCTCTAGCACAGGCTCCATTATCAAGATCTGGAACCTGGAGGACAAGATCACTGTAGATGAACTGAAGCAAGAAGTTATTGGTACCAGTGCAAGGCAGAGGCACCCCAGTGTACCTCTCTAGCTAGTCTGCTGATGGCTAGACTGTTTGCTGACTACCTGGTGAGAGTGTAGAGTTGGCTACTGTCATCCGCTAAAAGTTTGACAGATTTTAGAAATAAAAACTGTCTTTCTGGGGGAAAAAGTCTCAAAGCTAGGAGGATACATTTAAGATTAATACGTCACAGTATACAGAAATAGACACGGCAGTAGAGACAATAACCAAGAATGTGATAAGCACTTCTGAAGGAAATAACTAAGTGGCTAGAGACAGGTATAAAATTTGTTCCACTTTGTTTTATTGAGACAAAGCCCCTGATACGTATGTAGCACATGCTTGTTTAAGTTACTGTGCAGGCCAGGCCAGTCAGGAACTCCAATCTTCCTGCTTTAGTCTCCTGAATGCTGAGATTACAGTCATATACCATCAAGTCTGGGCTGCCAAGTTCAACAGTCTGAATTCAATTCCTTGGAAACATATGGTGGAAGGAAAGAATTGAGTCCAGAAAGTTATCCTCTGACCTCAATAAGCACAACCACACAACTACAACTACACACACACACACACACACACAGAGAGAGAGTCAGTAATGTGTTTTAACCTTAGGAACTACTTTTGGATGTCTATAAGAACACTTTTAATCCCATGAAAGTACCTGAGGTACTTTATACTCAATCAACTATAATAACAGAATATTTTTGCTGTCCTTGCTAACTTTTTTGGAGCAATTATATCCTAATGAACGCCATGCACTATACCTGCATTATCAAGCACAGCAGCTATTTAATCAAATTCTTCCACACAGATTCGCAGACATTCTTCTACAGTAGCTCCAAATCATCGAAGAATTAGACCTGTCAGTGCAAGAATCTGACACCATTTGAACTGGTTATGGACAGGCATGTTATATAAACTCAACATTAAAGGACACAGGGTTTCCTGACTTATGGATACAGAACTTGGATACATTTCAAACAAACTATTTTAAGCTCTGCCATAAAACAACTGTGCACTTTAACCACAAACTGAAGCTTTGCAAAAGAAAACAAATTATTTACTAATTGATAATTAACACACTTTTAATTCAAAAATAAGTCTGTTTGTACTAAGTAGCTTCAATAATTTTAATTATAGTGTCATTATACTCGTCTTCAAAACAGTCTTAAACTACAAACAGACTGTGTAGTTGTGTGTGTATATATATTCTTTGTTTCCTTAACAAAAAAGGAAAGGGGGGGGGAAGAAAAATTAAGATGTATGATTTGTATTTATAAAGGCGGGTATGACAGTAGGGAAAAAAACAGAAATCATTTGGGTCTGAACTCTAAAATCAAATTCTCACCAGGCCTGGTGATACTTGCCTTTCTTTAATCTTAGCACTCTGAAAGCAAAGGCAAGCAGATTTCTGTGAGTTCAAGATCAGCCGGGTCTATATAGCAAGTGTCAGGCCAGCTGGAGCTACACAGTAAGACTCAGTCTCAAAACAAAACAATAAAAAAGTTTTTAATTAAAATAAAATTCCAGGGTCTGGAGAGGTAAGTGTTCCTGGATGTTCTTATAGATGACCCATGTTCCTTCGTTCCCAGCACCTATGTAACTAACAGCTTAAAACGGTTACAGAGGACCCAATACCCTCCTTGGGCACTAAGCACAACACACATGGTGCACATACATACATGCAGGCAAAAAACATATACACATAAAATAAATAAACCTTTAAAAGAGCAAATGTAGAGAGACTATCTACTATCTTGTATATTGTATGAATACATCACCTCTCAATGAAAAAAGCCTATGGCCTATGGCTTACACAGAAAATAGAGGTGGGACATCCAGGAGGAGAAAGAATTCTGGGAGAGAAGCAGGAGAGTTGCCAGAAAGATGTAACAAGATGGATGCATGATACCTGAGCACAGGTAAGCAGCCACATGGCAGACTGTAGGCTAGAATGAATAGGATATTTTAAGTTATATCTGGTCAGAGAAGAGCCTAACTATATAGCCAAGGTATTTGTAAATATATTTTGAGTCTGAGTCTTATTTCTTGGAGCATCAAATTCTAGGCCTATCACTTGCTTTCATATATATGTAAATGAACACAGATAACCAATACTATCAAGACAAATGTGGAGAAAATGGTTCTAATTCTCCCCGATATAAAGGAAGAAAATATATTATTGAGGAAAAAAACTAAAGAGTGTCTGTGTAGTAGGAGTATCACAAAACCAAAAAGACCCCAATATGCACCATCTCAAACTTCCTCCCTGATACAAACCACTATATCTACAAAACCCAAAACCTGTCACACGGAGTTAATCTCAGAAAAAATGCAAATACAACCTCTCTAAATAGAACCTAACCACTCTGTGTTCATTTTCTCTTCACCTCCCCCCATCCTCTCCAGTTTGCTTCTTTTGACAGTGTCTCATATTTACAGTATGGCTGGCTTCAAAATCACTCGGCAGGAGAGACTGATCTTGATCTCTCGAGCCTCCTACTACCTCCAGCCCTATAAAGACTGAAAACTATTCGTGTCCAGTTCTCTTTGTTGATGTATTTTTTTCTTCTAGGAGCTGTGTCTCATTTATTCAAAATAAATAAGTAAACCAACAAACCTTAGAAGGCACGACTTTACCGACACAAGCCACATTCTGTGTCAGGTGTGACGGTGACGGTACTTAATCCTAGTGCTCTATGAGACTAATCTAGTTTACAGAATGAGTTCCAGGCTAGCTGGGGCTACAAAGTGAGAGCTGCCTTTAAAACAAACAAACAAAAACAAAACACCACTCCAGTGCTAGAGAGACGGTTCAGTGGTTGTGGGCACTGGCTACTCTTCCAGAAGACCCAGATTCTATTCCCAGCACCCACAGGGCATGTCACAATTATTTGTAACTGCAGTTCCAGAGGATTGAGCATCCGAGTGTTGTGCAAGCATAAATGCAGGCAAAATATCTATACACATTAAATAGATAAAATAACTTTAAAAATTCTATTAATTTTCAGTAAGCTGAGAGGTTAATTGAAAATTATAAACATTTATTTTTTTGCCTAAGTTTATCAGACAAATGAACCTTTTAATTTTTTCAGTTACTTTTGAATGGTTTTTTTTTTTTTTTTTTTTTTGTTTTTTGGACAGGGTTTCTCTGTGTAGCCCTGGCTGTCCTGGAACTCACTTGGTAGACCAGGCTGGCCTTGAACTCAGAAATCCGCCTGCCTCTGCCTCCCAAGAGCTGGGATTAAAGGCGTGCGCCACCACCGCCTGGCTTGAATGTCTTTTAGTTAAATTTTTAGGCTAGCATACAAATTTGTGGGGTTTTGTTTGTCTTTTGGTGGTGGTGTTTCACTTGAAACTCATATTGTATTTTAGGAAGAAAGTCATTCTCAAAAGGGGTCAGAAATCAGAACTTCTTTATAGCAATATGGCCTGAGAATTCCGAAAGCACCAACAATCAAAAAAAAAAAAAAAAAAAAGCAAAACAATCAAAACAACAACCAAAAAGAACATCTCTGTTCTTACTATTACTGCCATGTGTAAAGGGAAGCTGCAGGCATTCTAGAGACAGCGCCCAGCACACGGAATGTTTGTACAACCTTATCTTGAGACTTAGGAAAGGAACTGCTGCTGTTGCTGGAGGGTTGAGCCTCCTCAAATATTGTCTAAAGCATACTGTAAGGAAGAAGACAGTCACGTTTTCCTTACAAGTTTCTTGTAACCTCTGAACACATCGTGATTTTGCTGACCACAGAGAAGTCTCACACTCCAGCAGGACAGGGATCCAGGGTTTATCTTATCACTGAATTGCCTCTTCTGCTTACTAAGCATTGGTGTCTTCCCATTCAATTTGTTGTTAGTGTTTTCCTTTCTCCTTTCCATTATAGGAAAAACACACACACACACACACACACACACACACACACACACACACACACAACTAAAGAGTAGATTACTTAAGCGCTACGCTTCCAAGATTCAAAATCATTCTTTCTTTTCTTGTTGTACTTTAATTGCTGGTGGTATGGAGGGATTCTGAAAGGAAAGAAAATGTATTGCAAGCACCAGGGTTTGGATTTCTCTGACAATAAACAACCAAAAGAGAATTTTATTTAACTACTTATTCTGTGAATCAATGACTATATGTTGAGATATTTACAAATATCACATGCCAAATTAAATAGAAACAATTTGGATAAAATATTTTGCTGATGCAACGAGAAACTATTATAATTAAGTAAATTCTGTCAATTTCAGAAAGACAAACATCGGGTGTTTTCTCCTTAAAGCAGCTTCTTTATCTCACATGAAGATAGAAGTGATGGCCCGGTGTGGTGTGCATGACTTCAGCACCTGCACTCCTGATAGCAGGTGGAACTGTGAGTCCCAGATCTATAGAGGAAGTTTCAGAACAGCCAAGGCTACATAGAAAGACAATATCTCAAAAAACAAAACAAAACAAAAGAAAGAAATGAAAGAACATAGAAGTTAACAGGGGAACAAAGGTGACTAATAGTGAAGGACAAAAAAAAGTTCAGAGGGTAGAAGGACTTGAGCGGGACGAGACTTCATATTTAATATTCACAGGCATAAAATTTTTAAAAAATAATTTTAAAATATTACTCAGTTTTTTTTTTAAATAATGCTCAGCTCATTTAGCAACAATCATGTGGTCACTCTGGCTTCCAGTTAAAACCCGGAAATGAGAAGCTCTATTTTTATTTTACAGTCTGTCTCTGTGGAATAACAGGTGGTGGTTATTTCCTTAACGCAGTCTCATATACACTCCGGTTTTAGATCAGAGTATATATTACTGTTCAAATAGAAAGCTCACAATTTTTTAAAAATAACAAAGCACTTACTGCCCTTCGTCATTTCAAACCAGTCACTGTATTTACCTTTATTCTTGGTAAAATAATAAAGTACCATGAGAATTAAAGTCTAAAAGCTTTGTTTTATAAATCTTTCAGGCGCTATTTAAAACAGACAGTCCTCAGAAATTTCTATTAAAATTACTGAGATATACTGGGTACGGTGGCATACTCTTGTGGTTCCAGCATTTCAGAGGCAAGAGGATCAGGACTTCAAAGTCCTCTCCTGCCGGGCGGTGGTGGCACACGCCTTTAATCCCAGCACTTGGGAGGCAGAGGCAGGCGGATTTCGAGGCCAGCCTGGTCTACAAAGTGAGTTCCAGGACAGCCAAGGCTACACAGAGAAACCCTGTTTCAAAAAAACCAAAAAAAAAAAAAAAAACCAAAAAAAAAAAGTCATCTCCTTAGCTATTCAATGAGTTTTGAGGCCAGTATCAGATACATGAGACCCTCTAAATGAATGAATGAATGAATGAATGAATGAATGAATGAATGAATGAAACAAACAGATGCTCAGTTTTCATGTATTATAAACCTGAGATAGAACGCAAAATAAAAAAACCCACAAAGAATCTTCAAACTCTCACTCTATTTTAAATTTCTATTTACTACATTTATCGATTTGAAAGAACACCAATGCCAAGGCATTTGTGGAGGTCAGAGGATTGCTTTCCAGACTTGTTCAGTTCTCTCCTTCTATAAATGGGTCTCAGGTCGTCAGGCTTGGAAGCAGGTGCTTTTCCTGCTGAGTTGAAACTCTCTTATGACTATTAAGATTGTGTGTGTGTGTGTGTGTATAAATGATGATGATGATGATGATGATGATGATGATGATGATGTGGTGACGGCCAGAGCACAACTCTGTGAAGTCGGTTCTCACCTTTCATCTCTAGGGGATGGAACTCAGGTTATCAGGCATCCGTCACTAATTTTACCCTTTCCCCAAAAAGCAGCTTATTAATAACCAACAAATAACAACTAATATGTTATTACTAACAAGTTCATCTTTTTCAATTCCTTTATTTTTCTTCCTCTATTTTCAAGAATTTAGATAAAGTCCAACCCACTCATTATAGAAAGATTAAAACAGTGATTTTCTTTGACCATAAGCAATTTACTGGTCATGTATCATACACCTTTTAATCCATATGCCAAGTGCCCATGTCTAAAGGGACAACTATGAAAATCAGCAGTGCAGAGTCTCTCCTTAGCTCCTTACCCAAAAAAGCTCTAATTTTTAGCCTCTCCCTAAAGGAGGAGGGGAATGGAGTGAAAAGTAGTTTCCACACTAGAAAGTAGACTATCTTATTATTTCAGAGGTGTTAAAGGCTGGTCAGTTGGATTTACAAAAGCAATAAATCACGTATGGAAACTTTTACTATTAAGACTTTATTATTAAGAGCAAGAAAATTAAAATTCCTTTTCACCTGTACTTGAAAAATCTCTCAAACATACACTAGTTCTTCAGGTGTCCCTTCAAAGACTTTCAAGTAGAAGCTGTCACCTGTCACTTGATCTTTTCTTTCTTTTTTTGTTTTTTTTTTTAAGATTTATTTATTTATTTCATGTATGTGAGTACACTGTAGCTGTCTTCAGACACTCCAGAAGAGGGCATCGGATCCCCATTACAGATGGTTGTGAGTCATATGTGGTTGCTGGGAATTGAACTCAGGACCTCTGGAAGAGCAGTCAGTGCTCTTAACCACTGAGCCATCTCTCCAGCCCCACCTGATCTAACGAGTTCCATAAGGCACAGAAATAAATTCTTAATGTGCATATACATGTCAACAGACATTGCATTTTAAGGCATCTATCTGCTAATGATTCAACAAGATATGTCTATTTAATGGCCTTACGTCCACATTCAGAAAGCACTAAATTTTTACTCCTGCTTGAGTGAGATTTAATTTCAAAAGCAAACATAATTGTATTACACTTACAATAAAGAGGCTTCACAATTCTGCAGGAGACTTTACAACTTTACAATTTGCTCCGAGCTCCTTTGGCAGGCAATTTCATCTTTGGTTATTCTAGGGAGCTCTGCTACTTAAATTTTAAGTCATAACCCTATCGAAGTCACATAAAATGTGGGGAGGGGGTCACAAAGATGGAGTAAACACTAAAAGGATTATGAGCATGCAACAACTAAAAATTAATTTAAAAAACCAAATGCATAAAGAATTGAAGTGGTCCTGGGTCTACTGTATAATATCATTGTAGTCTTGGTTTTGAACATGACAACACTTTTGCAATGCACAAGACATCTTGCCACCAGACACTAATGAATGCTGTCTCTAACAACTTGGATCATAGTCATCACACACACACACAAACATGAATGAATTATAGTTTTTACTGTGTATTTGAAGTTTTCTGGGCCTGGTGGTACATGCCTGTAATTCAGCTACTCAGGAGGCTGAGGCAGTAAGATCACAAATTCAAGACCCAGCTGGGTTACCAAGTGAATTCCAGCCTAGCCTGGTCAATTTATGAGTCCCTGTCTCAAAACTGAAAGTAAAAAAGAGGAGCTGGGTCTGGTCTGGTGGTGAACACCTTTGATCCCAGCAAAGGAAGAACGCTGTGAGCTTCAGGATAGCCAGGCTGTGTAGTATCTCAAAAGTTGGTGTGTGGGTGGGATGGGTTGGGGAGAAGCACTGAGAGATGGTTAAGAGCACCGACTGCTCTTCCAAAGGACTCAGATTTGGTTCCCAGTACCCATGAGGCACTCCAGTTTCAGGGGATCAAAATGCCATCTTCTGACCTCCTTGGGCACCAGGCTCACATGTAGTGCATAAACATACATGCAGGCAAAACATTCACACACATAAAATAAAATAAAATAAAATAAAATAAAATAAAATAAAATAAAATAAAATAAAATAAAATAAAATAAAATTAAAAACACTTCAAAGTAAAAGAGGGCTAGAGATGTAGCTAAATACTTAGTATGCAGGAGATTATGGGTTCAAATCCCAGGACTGAAAGACAAAGAGAGGACTAAGATGTGTTTGGTAATATAGACCTGTAATCTTAATACTTGGTATGTAGAGGCAGGAGGACCTGAAGCTCAAGGTCCTACAAATCAAGTTCAAGGCCATCTTGCACCAAAAAAGGAGGAAAAAAGAAAGAAAGAAAGAAAGAAAGAAAGAAAGAAAGAAAGAGAAAGGAAGGAAAGATTATTTTTAGTATCATCTATTATCATTCCTCACTGTGAAATTATCAGATTAATATATTTTTTATTATATTGCATAAGTGTACTTAATTTTAAAAATTGTTGTCCTGGAACTAGAGAGATGGGTCAGTGATTAAGAGCACTTGCTGTTTTTTATCGAACCCAAATTCAATATCCAGCACCCACACGGAGGTTCACAACCATCCTAACTCCAGCTCCAAGGGATCTAATACCCTCTTCTGGTCTCCACAGGCATCAGATGTGGAGTATGTATATGTGTGGTACATATACATGCAGATTCATATACATAAAATAAAGATAAATCTTTTTTTAAAAAAAGTCACCACTTGAGTTGCTATTTAAATTTCATTTTAGAAAATCATGAAATGGCCAGGTGGTCTAAGCTCCTTTTAAAAAAATTTTTGTTTTTTTAATTTGAGACAGAATTTCACAATGTAGTTCTGGATGGAACTCAAGAGATCCAGTCACCTGCTATAATATATTTCCTGATGATGAGTATTGAGATTAAAAGCATAAACCAGCATGTCCAGTCTGGCTCAAATCTTTATTCCTAGTATTCAGGAATCAGAGACTTCTGCAAGTTCCAAACCAGCCTGGTCTATATCATATGACTCTGACTTAAAACAAACAAAAACATATGAAAGAAATTTATATTAAAATTAAGACAAAATGTATCATTTCTGAAATGGTTCTTAATGTACTTTTGTCATGCAGAGTAGTATTCTCATCACTGACAATCACAAAATTAAAATGGCGATCAATTCAGAAAAACATTGATGATGCCATCTCCTGCAATGTCAAATATTCTGCCAAAATTTAATTCTTTACAAAAAAAATAAGGCCATATATTTGTCTCATTTGTATGCAAATGTATTTTTATTCTTGGTAGATGATATGACTGTATGTATATCAAAGAACTATTTTTAGAAAAATTTCTTATGATTTTTCAGCAAATCTTTGGTTTTTATACCTATATTCTCAGAGTTGTGTAAAAATTTATCTGGCTAAAAGTAGTCATGATTGGAGAGATGGCTTAGCAGTTAGGAGCACTTTTTGCTCTTCTGGAAAACCCTAGTTTGATTTCCAACACTCATACTGGGCATCTCAAAACTGCATGTAATTCTAGCTCCAGGGAAACCAATACTTTCTGGTCTCTGTGTACACCCATGCATATATACCTTACACACACACACAGAGGAGAAATTTAATTTAACATCTTAGTAAACAAAAAAAAAAAAAAAATAGAAGGGATCACAAAAAAAGCCTAGGTCTAGAAAACTTGTCTAGGTATTTCTGCACATCTGTCATCCTCTAACTGCAAAATGTGTTCCAAGCTAAAATAGAGAAGAATTATCAATATCAACAAAAGAGATCCGTGGAGTGACAAGTGGGTATCATAATTTTTTTTCTACTAATTTCTATCCATATGCCCCTTTTTCAGTCTCCCACTTGTCCCTTCCACCAGGAACAAGATGGTTTACAAATGATTCACAGTAAGTAAGACCTGTTGATGTTTCATTCTGGCACACAAACTTTCAAGGCTGGAGACACAGCTGTCAATGAACCAATGAAGAAGTAAGTACTGACAGGGGTGGGAAATCCCAAACAAAATAACGTTGACATAATCACCTCAGGAGTACCAAGGTCTATGTTTTTTAAAAACTGTGAGATCACAGTCATTGTTTTTGTGAACAATTACACAGAAAAGTTAAGCCAAGTATGAAAACACATAGGAAAGTTTATTTATTCAGAAAAAGGATACACTTAAGACAGGAGATAGGAAACTTTTTTTTTTTTTAAATCTTATCTTGTTATCGCAGCAGCTTAAATTTCCTTAAAGGTTAAATTAAGCTGAAGAGAAATTGGCTTAGAAAATAAAACATTTACCAAATAGCTGTGTGATTCCTAAGCCTTAAATCTGTAAATTCCTAGTACTCAGGGGTCACAACCACCTCTAACTCTAGTAGTTCCAGATGATCCAACACCCTCCACCCGCTTCTAAACTTTGAAGGCACCAGACATGCAAGTAGCGCACACAAATTTCATACACATAGGATAAATCTGAAAAAAAAAATAAAAATAATTTCTTCACTATATTAGTAGCACAGAATATTTTTCCAGATTTTTATTATTTTTAAGTGTGTGTGTGTGTGTGTGTGTGTGTGTGTGTGTTAGTTAGAGAAAGTGCCCTCAGAGACCAGGCTTGTCAGTTCCTTTAGAACTAGAGCTATAAGTGCTTATAAGTCACCTAATGTGGGTGCTGAGAATCAAATTTAGGTCCTTAGCAAGAGTAGTACATGTTCTCACTGAGCGTCCCTCTGACCCAACAACCTTTCTTTCCTCAGTAGGAATACAATAAGGATGATCAAAACAATAGGAGATACCGCTTCATGCAAACAGAGGTGAAAATAAAGGGTGATTTTTGAAGAGTCCAGAATTCACTTTTTAAAAGGTAGTATTCTGGTGTTAGTAGACAAAGAGAGAAATACAGGCTTTTTTACTTTCATCATTCACCTGCCATAGAAGGCCCAAGAAATCCTAGTTGTTTAAAGGAGGAGTCCTAGAAAGATAATTATTTTACCAGCCCAGGAAAAATCTCCAAAATTACTCTGCAGACGTCCCCACCCCCCAGCTTCATGTCCCTTAACAAAGCCATTCTTAACATGTACATGAAATCTTAGCTAAAGAAACTGTATTACATAATTACACATACAGGAGAAACTTGGAATTTCATTATTCCTCTAAAACTATACTTAGTTTTGGTTGAAAACATTTTGCTGTGAAGCTGACTTAATAATAAGATGCTCAGTTAAGACGTGAGACTGTATTAATAAAGACTGATCCGTTTTGTTTACTATCATTCATTATTTAATACATTCTTCCCAGTCCTCTCTCAAAGGAAGAGAGAAAAATCTATACTAGTGCAATCAACTAGGGATGCTATATTCCAAAGAAGGTGCTCTGAAAGGCTATGACCTAAGTGTTTAGCACTGACACAAATAAAGTTCAGGTGGTGGGTGTTAAGTGTCTCACCCTTTAAAAAAAAAAAAACTCAATTCAGATCCCATGGAGGAAAGCAGAGTGAAAATTTCAGTCAGTCATTTCTCCCGGCCTGCTCTCTACATTTCGCATTCCCCCGTCCCTATCATCCTTCAACTGCCCGGGTTCCCGGGGTACGTTCCCCAGCTCAGTCCCGCACTGCGTCACCAAATCCGTCAAATGGGGGCCATGCTCCTCCAGTGACACCTCGGCGGTGACTCACGGTGCACCCCTCTTGGGGAGGATTGTCCAACTATGTCAACTCAGGAACCCGGCAGGGGTATCAACAAAGCATCAGGCCGCAACCCAAGCGTCCAAAGGTCCTCGCTAGCTCGCGGCAATGGCACTGCAAAATCCACGGGATTCCAAAGGGTGACTCGCTCGTCAGCGTAGAAACAGGGGGGAGGGGTGGCGCCGACCCAGAGCGGTCGGGGTCGATCCCGCTGGGCCTCCGGCCCGAACGGACCTTGTCGTCGCCCCGCGGTCCCGACTCCTTCACGGAGCTGCCAACCACCGCATCGGCCGCCAGGGCCAAACTTCACGAACCATTGCACAGCCCGGTCCCGCGCGCCATGAGCCGCCCGCGACCAGCGGAGGGGTCCGGCCTTCTGGGGGCCCGCGCCGGTTACGCGGACCCAGCACCCAGGGGCTTAGCCAGAGCGCGGAATTAACAACAATGTCATTATGTCTCCCACGAGTGCCCGTCTAGCCCGAGCGCGGCTACTGCAGCCGACTTTTTTGTCTGGAGCCCGCACCTCGCCTCCCTAGCGCCTCCGCAGCCAGCCCGGCCTTACCCGCCAGCTCGTCGGGCTCCAGCCCGCTGTCCGCATCGATCCCGCAAAGCACGAAGTAGTGCGCGAAGCGACAGGCGGCTGAGGAGGACCCCGAGCCCGGGCCCGGCGCCGCGCCGCTACCGCTCATCCCGCCGCGCTGCCCGTGCGGCCGTCGCTGGGGTTCGCGGAGGAGGCTCTCCGGCGTGAACCGATGAGAAGCCTCGCTGAGAAGCGTCGCAGGCTTCCCTCGCGGAGGAGGCCACCGCGCCGCTCGGACTGCGGTCTCCGCCGCGACCCTAGAACGACCCCGGCGCGCCCATGGCCGCGCAATCGCCGCAACCGGGATCCTTCTAGACGCTGGTACCGGGAAAGCGGCCTCGGGCTCGCGCGCGGGCAGGCGGGCGGGATTCCGCCGCGGCGGGGGAGGGGCGCGCAGGGGGAGTGTCAGCTAGGGAGGCCCGCGCCGCCGCGGCTGCGCCCGCTGGAGCGCAGCGTCTGGCGCCCGCGGGTCAACTGAACCGCGCTGCGCGACGGGAGCGCCCATAGAGCTCGGAGGCGCGCGGTCCGGGGCGCGCACCAGTGAGTTCGGAGGGATCGGGGGCGCGTCAGGGTGCGTGCCCGCCCGCCGTAATAGTGAAGCAACCTCTCTTGTATGGTGCAGCCCCCTCCCCCCCAACAGCCGGTTAGAGCGTGAGCCGCAGAGCAGGAGCCTGTCTTCCAGAGAGGATGTCGCCCAACCCAACCTAAACAATAACGTAGCTTTGGAGAAGGGAGACAGCACGCTGAGGTCATTTCCCACAACGTCTGTACCATATTTTTAAACTGTCATGCAGATGCTTAAACCATTTTAAGATCCCAGTCCCCGGCAGGACGTGGTGACTCACATCTATAATTCCAGCGCTCTGGTGACTGAGGCAGGAGGATCCGGAGTTGGAGATAAGCCTGTCTGCCTAATGAGACTCCATCTCAACACACACGCGCGCGCGCGCGCGCGCACACACACACACACTCAGGCAGTAAATAACAACCTGGGTAATTGACCCTTATCTTCTATCCTACCCTCCAATAATCTTCCAGAACCCTTAATGACTTCTCTCACCTTCTTAGCTGGCTTGTACTTGGGGTGAGGAGGAGTTATGCTTCCTGGTTCATTCTTTCCAGTATCTATAGAACCCTGGATCCCACTTGGCCTGTCATTTATATTTTAGTGAATGAAAGAATGATGATAATCTAGGTAATATCAGGTTGGTGCTACTGGGAAAATATTGAACTTTGGTATCTGTAATGTTTATGGAGATTTAATGTTATGCAATTATTGCTTCTATTATACAGAGTACACACAAAAATATTGTACTGAGTATTTCTATTTTTGTTGGTGTCTTCTTGCAGAATGTTAGATTCTAAGCTAGTCAAACAAATACAGCAGAAAACGAATTTATTGTTTGTACTAATCAAGAAACATACTTTCTGTTCATTTGAGCAGCAACTGATTTATAAAATTGTAAGCATTGTTTTATTAACATATATAGAATACTGGATTTAATTATGACATTTCCATACATGTACTTTCTTGTTTTGTTTTTTGTTTGTTTGTTTGTCTGTTTGAGACAAGATTTCTTTGTGTAACAGCTCTGGCTGTCCTAGAACTCAATTTGTAGACCAGGCTGGCCTCAAATACACAGAGATCCTCCTGCCTCTGACTTCTGAGTGCTAGGATTAAAGGCTTGTGCCACCACAACCCAGCTTCATGTACATATTTTGATTATATCCTTTTATAACCCTCTCCTGTACCCTCTGCCCCATTCCCTCTGATTTCCTTCCTTTTCACACTGAGTCCTCCTTCTGCTTTCATGTCTTTAATCTTTTTGGTGATCTAATAAGTTCACCAAACTTATTTTAACTTTAAAGACTTTTAAAAATGACTGTGTGCGTGTGCGTGTGTGTTTCTGTGCTTATGTACAGGTAGGTCAGAGGGTGAGTTTCAGGAGTCAGTTCTTTCCTTCCATTATATGGGTCTTGGAGATCAAACTTGGATAGTTAGTCTGGGTGGGAAGTATCTCCTTATCTGCTGAGGCATTTTTCTGATCTATGAGTTTCATTAAAGTTGATTAAGGATATTGGATGAGCTGTTATTATAAGAGAATGGGCATTTTGTTAGTAATTACATCACTAAAGAAAATTTCTCCCTTAAGGGCCTGCTGTGTGTTTGTGTGGGTTGGGGATTGGACACCTTTAATCCCAACACTCAGAAGTCAAAGGCAGGTGAATTTCCATGACTTCAAGGCCAGGCTAGTCCGCAGAATGAGTTCCAGGACAGCCAGGGCTATGTTAGAATACTGCCTTCCATTCTGTTGGGGGTCCCTAACACAATTGCCGCCTGAATGTAAAATCTTAAGCGTTAATCTCAGCTTTAACCTCTGATTAGCATAAAACATGCCAAGCTGTCACAATTCCAATTTCTACAAGGAAATCTGGAGTAACATTTTCTTATGCCAAGATTTTGGCTTTCTAAGAAAATCTTATCATAACAAAGGCTATTTGGAAAACTATATCCCTCATTATTTAGCTTTTTATATTTTATTACATTTTATTTGTTTTGTGAGGTGTGTGAGGTGTGTGTGTGTGTGTGTATGTGTGTGTGTGGTGTGTGTATATGTATGTGTGTATGTGTGTGTGAGGTGTGTGAGGTGTGTGTGTGTGTGTGTGTGTGTGTGTGAGGTATGTGTATGTGTGTGTGTGTGGTGTGTGTGTGTGTGTGTGTGTGTGTGTGTTTGCTTGCAGAGGTCAGATGACAATTTGTAGCAACCAGTTCTCTCCCTCCTTCATTGTAAGTCTTAGAAAATGAACTCAATTTGTCAGACTTGGGAGCAGGTGTCTCCTCCTGATGAACCACTTTGCCAAACCCCTTTAGAGAAGGGGTCAATTCATGCCCCCAATAAAAGTTTGTTAGTAGCCGGGCAGTAGTGGCATACACCTTTACTCCCAGCACTTGGGAGGCAGAGGCATGTGGATTTCTGAGTTTGAGGCCAGCCTGGTCTATAGAGTGAGTTCCAGTACAGCCAGGACTACACAGAGAAACCCTGTCTCAAAAAACAAAAAACAAACAAACAAACAAAAAAACAACTACAAAAAAGTTTGATAGTATAGCAGCTGATTTAAATTTTTTGTTTAAATTATTTTCTATCTTATATATGTCTACTACTATTAAGTATCCTCAGCTGGAGGGGTGTTAAAATGTTACACACACACACACACACACACACACACAAAATCTTACAAGACTCATACAACTCAATAATATATATATATATATAAAACCATTTTCAAGAGTCTGTTCTGTGTCTACTATGTGGTTTCTGGGGATTGAACTCAGGTCTTCAAGTTTGACATCAAATGCTCCTGTCCCCTGAGCTATCTTGCCTGCCAACCAACACAATTGTGTATGTGCCTATTGGTCTGTATGTATACCATATGCATGTAGTGCCCAGAAGAAGGCAGCAGATACCTTAGAATGGAGCTACAGGCAGTTGTGAGCTGCCTGATGTGGATGCTAAGAATCAAGCTAGATCCTCTACAAGAGCAATGTTTGCATGTAGACACTGAACTCTCTAGCCATACAATACAATTTTTCTTTTGAGACAGGAGGTTTTCTCTATGTATTCCTGGATGCCCTGGAACTTGCTATGTATACTAGGCTGGCCTTGAGCACAGAGATATGCCTTGCAAGGTTGTTACCTGCTGGAGGTTTGGGAAAAGGCTCTATTTAGTGCCTCCATCCTGACTTCTGGTTTCTGCCAGCATCACTAAACATTTGGTGGCTGTCTTAGTAAATGCTCTATTGCTGTGAAGAAACAGCATGCCCACAGCAGCTCTTATAAAGGAAAGCATTTAATTGGGACTGGTTTACAGTTTCAGAGGTTTAGTCCATTATCGTCATGGTGAGAAGCATGACAGATATGGTTGCTGGAGAGGTTGCTGAAAGTTCTACATTTGGATCAGCAGGCAGCAGAAAGAGAAAAACTGGGCCTGGCTTGAGGATTTGAAACCTCAGAGCCCATCCCCAGTGATATATTTCCTCAAACAAGGCCACACCTCTTAACAGTGCCACTCCCTAGTGACCAAGCATTCAAATCTATGAGCCTATGGGAATCGTTCTTATTCAAACCACTACATTCCACTTAGCCTTATCATAACACAGAAATGCATTCAGTCCAACTTCAAAAGTCCTCATAGTCCATAACAGTCTCAACACTGTTTAAAAGTCCAAAGTCTCTTAGAGTCATGGCAATCTCTTAACTGTGTAAAATCAAAATTAAAAAAAAACAAAAACAAAAACAAATGGATCACACTTCTAGTGTACAGAATATATATTACCATTCCAAGCAGGAGGAAAAGAGCATAGTGAGAAAATACGGGACCAAAGCAAGACCAAAAACAAAACAAAACAAAACAAAACAAAACAAAAAAACAAAACCAGCTAGGCAAATTCCAAACTCTGCATCTCCATGTCTAGTGACAATCTTCAGATCTTCATCTTTTTTCACCTCCGTTGACTGCAACACGATTCTCTCTCTTGTGGGCTGTTTCCACTCCCTGTTAGCAGCTCTCCTTGACAGGTTTCCCACAATTCTGAAATCTCTAACATCTTGGGGGCTTCAAAGCAATCCAGGCTTTATCTTCACAGCTTCACTCAATAGCCTCACTGGGCCTCCATGCAGGGGCATCCCTGATACCTGTCTGGCTTCAGCAGCTTTCCTTAGCCGGGGAGGGAGATTTTACAACCCCTTTCTTGTATCTTTGACTCTAAAGTTAGAACCTGTAGCTGCAAAGTCCTACTGCTTGCTGGGGCTGAAGCATGGCTGCCTTGTTCAAATACATTGTTTTACTAGCTTTCTTTTTCTGACATTTTCCTTCACTGCCTAAGTGTGGCTTTACTGGAACTTTAGACCAGGCTGGCCCAGAGATCCTGACTTCTGGGAATAAAGTCATACACCACCAAACCAGGCCCTAAATTTTTTTTAATTCCTTTTTACAGGTTAGAAGTTTAGCTGGGTGAGGTCTTACTCTGAGGTCACCACTTCCTTTATCCTGTTTAGCATCAGGCTTTCCTTTTTCTTTTTCTTTTTCTTTTTTTTTTTTTTTTTTTTTGGTTTTTCGAGACAGGGTTTCTCTGTGTAGCCCTGGCTGTCCTGGAACTCACTCGGTAGACCAGGCTGGCCTCAAACTCAGAAATCCGCCTGCCTCTGCCTCCCAAGTGCTGGGATTAAAGGTGTGCGCCACCACCGCCGGCCAGGCTTTTCTTTATCTTCTTGAGCACAAGACTAAGCTCCATTATACCTCCTGTTGCCTCCTTTCTCCTCAAACTGTATACTTTGTATTTTTTCCTTGCTCATCTTGCTCCTTTTCATTATAGATCTGCATAAGCATCGCCTCTAAAAACCAAGCAATACAGTCAACACTAGGCTGTTTTAAAATCTCCCTTCCCAATACTGTTAATCTAAAACTCTTCACTTCAGCCTCAGGCAGATTTTTTGGACAAGGGCAGAAAATAGCCACATTCTTTACCAAAATATCACAAGAACACTCTCTTGGTCACTTACTAATATTCTCCTCTGAAACTTCTTGAGCTGCCTTTCCCCCACCCCCCAGGTCAGATCACTCTCAGCACTGCTGACTTTCATGCTCTACTAACATGGCCCACTGAGTCCTACATAAAGCATTCAACTTCTTTCACATTACAAAGTTTCAAAGTCTACATTCCTCCAAAGAAAAGCATGCTCAGTTCTATCACAGCAACACCCCCACTCCTGGTACTAACTTCTGTATTAGACAATGTTCTATGGCAAGTCTTATAAAGAAAAACATTTAGTTGGAACTGGCTTACAGTTCAGAGGTTTAGTACATTATTGCCATGGCCAAGAAGCTTGGGAGTAAGCAGGCAGACATGATGCTGGGGTGGTAACTGAGAGTTCTGTATCCATATCTATAAGCAACAAGAAGAAAGAGGACACTGGGCCTGACTTGAGGCAGGCCTTTCTAAGCCTACAGCAGGTAACAGCCTTGCAACCATCTTGATGTTGACATTTTGAAATGTGTTTCACTATGTTGCCCAGGAAGCTAGCCTTGAAGACTATGCTAAAGCCATCCCTCTGTGGTCTCATGTGGGTCAACAAGTTTGCATTATTTCCTGTTATTGAAACAAAGGGGTGTCTCACTGTATAGTCCAGGAAGCAACCTTCCTGCTTCAGCCTTCCAAGTGCTAGGATTACAGGTATGAGTCACTATGCCTTGCTAATGTCCAGCTTTTAATGATTCTTTAAAATCACAGAAAGTTCACTCATCTATTGTCTCCCACTCTGAATTCAGAGGCATCTGTAATTAGTCACTCTGTTACAATATTATTATTTCAGGTATATTAACTGTGTCGATATGATTCAGCCACTCTTCACAAAGTACTATAAACTGTATGGCTTATAAACAACAGAATTTATTTCTCAAAGCCTGGAGGTAGGTAGTCAAAAATGTAGGCACTGGGAGATTCTGTCAGGTAAAGGCTGTTTCCCATTCCTATACCATGTGTTTTTAGTGTGTTCTCACATGGGGTAAGAGATAGCTGTTCTCTGTTGTAAGAGCACTCATTTCCTTTAGAAGGAGGCTGCCTTGGTCGGGCATGGTGTCATGCTTCTGTAATTATATTTGGGAAGTGGGAGGAGGGTAAAGTGTTCAAGACCATCCTTGGCTACACAGCAAGTTTAAGAACAGCCTAGGCTACATATTCTCCTTCCAAAAGGAGAAAGCGTCTACTCTCATGACCTAATTCCTGACAGCTTCTCCTCCTTCGTGTCATCACCTTGAAGGATAGATTTCAACATAAGAATTTAAAGAGGCCATAAATCATTCAGACCATAACATTTAAGTTTTCCTCCCAAGAGGTGGGGATACAGTTCAGTTGGTAGAGTGTTTGTCTAGCATGCACAAAGTCCTCAGTTTGATTGCCAGCACTACATAAATTGGGGATGGAATGTGCCCTATCAATAATTCCAGAGCTGGGAAGCAGAGACATGAGCACAAGTTCAAGGCCAGCCTGACCTATATATTGATTTACAGGTTGGACAGTACTACATAGTGAGATCATGTCTCAAACAACAAACAAAAGACTTCAAAATCCAGCCAGGACTACACAGAAAAACCCTGTCTCGAAAAACAAAAACAAAACAACAACAACAACAACAACAACAAATACTTCAAAATTGTCCTTAGCTGCACAGCAAGTTCCAGCTTGGAACACACAAGACCCTGCCACAAAAACACAATACCGTTTTTCTCCCCAACTTGTGCAGCCAAGAGTTTTCAGAGGCTAAGGACTGTTTTCTCTTCTCGTATCCACATAACACAATTATTCTTTCAGATAATCGATTTACTAAATTCATTCCTCAGCTTCCTCAGTGAAGAGCATATCTGTAGACTAAATATAAAACACAAACCTTAATGCTCTTCAGTTATAATCAATTCAATATGACTACTATTCATGAGGCAATTATTTTAAGCTTAGCAACTCAGCTACAGCTCCTTTATTGAATTAGACTTGAAACTGTAGAACTTCCAGGGTGTTTATTTGCCTTAGCTTACTTCTAGGCAGTCTTTAACCTCCATGTTAATAGCCCACCATCCTCTGGCAATCATCTCTTGGGAGTGATTTTAGTTTAATGAGAGTTCACGGAAAACGTTTTAGAAAAGGTCTCATTTTAAAAAACTTTGTATTGATTCTTTGTGAATTTCACATTATGTACCCCAATCCTACTCATCTCCCCATCCCTTCATATCTGCCCTTTGCCCCAAAAGAAAACAAAAAAAGAAACAAATACCCACCTCACTGTGGAAGCTGCTGTGTGTCATGATGTGTCACACAGTACATTCTTTTGCAGAAACAACTTTACTTGGAAATGTTCTTTGCAATGAGTCGTTGGTCTGGTTCTAACCCTCTGGCTTCTGCTGTACCATCAATGCTGGATCCTCACTGGGACTCCTCTTGAATATCCTATTGTCCTGTGTCACGGAAATCCTGTAGCTTTGGATCTGTAGGGCCAGCCCTTTCACACACATCAGAGGTTCGTGGGTGAGGTAGTTTGGAGTGGGCCAACTCAAAGCCCTGGATCTGGACCTGGGTAGTAGCTGAGTTGGTCAGTCTGACAACTCTCCTGTGCCTGTACCACCAGAGTCAGCTCTCCTGCTTTGCCCAGGTGAGAGGGGTGGGACCAGCTCTCCTGTACTCCTGCTCTTGGAGCCCTTAGCTCTACTATGCTGCCCAGGGGAGCCACTCTCCTGAATGCCATAGTCAGTGAGGGACACGGTCAATTCTTCCTCACTCAGTTCATTGTGGTCAGCTCTCCAGCACCAACATCAGCAGAGCCAGCTCTTCCATGCTGCCCAGACAAGGGGCAGGGATAGCTCAACACAGTGCTGGAATGTCTATTGCCTTAGGCACCAGCCCAGACCAGGGATATCCCCATGGCCTTTGATGGTAACTTGAGCCATGGTTATTGACACAGAACCAACTGCAGCAGGACCAAAGACCCAGACATGGCCCTCAGTGGCAGCCTGGGCTAGGATGTCATTATGGCTTCAGGTAGCAGCACAAGCCACTCAGTTCAATTTGCCCCACCTCATTGGGCCCCCAGTGTCAGTATGGTCTCAGGAGTTCAAAATGGTCTCAGGTAGCAGCCCAGACCACAGACATATGGATGGTCTTTGGTCATCAGCACAGACTGCTGTACGCCCATGGATCCAGACAGCACCATGACCACAGGTGGTTGTGCAGGCTCTTCAGTTCTACCCACTGTAGTGTCTCTAGTACCTCTCGCCATAGTGCACAAATGCTTGGCTTTGCTTTCTCTCCCATCTCCCCACCTTGTACTCCCTCTGTCCCATCTCTCCATCACATATTCCCTCATTGTCGTGTGCCCTTGACAGGGCCCAGAGTGTAAACTGTCATTGTCTCTGTATCTCTCTTAGCCAAGCACCATGGCTTATACCTGTAATGATACTGGGGAGGCCCAAGACAGGAAGATTGCAGTGAGACCCAAACCATTCTGGGCCACAACAGGAGATTCTGTTTCTTGGTTTTTGTTTTTAAAGGGATATGTGTATAGAAGTGTTGGAGACATGGCTCCATGGTCAAGAGCACAGGTTGCATTTCCAAGGACCCAAGTTCAGTTCCCAGCACCCACACAGTAGTTCACAATCTTCTGTAAATATCCCAAGGAATCATATCCCCTCTTCTGGCCATTGTAGACTGTTATGGGACATTTGCTCACACTGTGAACCCCAAGATTGTGTTATTTACTGGAAAACCCTGTTACAAGTTGTGGTGTGGCTCAGTCCTAGCACACACCTTTTAAGAGCTTTCTGTTTATTTGTAAACAGGATTAAATAAAGTCAATTATAGGTCAAGATGGGGAGCAAACAACCAGTTGATAGGAAGTGAACATAGGTAAAAACCATAGAGTAAAAGGAAGTCAGGGGGCTGGAGAGGTGGCTCAGAGGTTAAGAGTACTGGCTGTTCTTCCAGAAGTCCTGAGTTCAATTCCCAGAAACTATATTGTGGCTCACAACCATCTGTAATGAGATCTGGTGCCCTCTTCTGGCCTGCATGCATACATTCAGGCAGAACACTGTATTAATAATAAGTAAATAAATCTTTAAAATAAATAAATCTTTAAAAACAAAGAGGAAGTCAGGAGGACTGATAAACAGAATGGAGGGACATTCAGTTGAAGGGCTTTTGAGAGAGTGTGGAGGACAGCCTGCTTTCTTTTGGGGATGTAGCTGAGGAGGAAGGTCAGCTGGGTACTTTCTCTGCCTCTGTGAGCCAGGCTCTCACCCCAGCATCTTGCTTCTTAGTCTTTATTGGTAAAATCGAATATCTGAAATTTTGTTTGTTTGTTTGGTTGGTTTGGTTTTTTTTTTTCCGAGACAGGGTTTCTCTGTGTAGCCCTGGCTGTCCTGGAACTCACTCTGTAGACCAGGTCGGCCTCGAACTCAGAAATCCGCCTGCCTCTGCCTCCCAAGTGCTGGGACTAAAGGTGTGCGCCACCACCGCCCGCTGAGATTTTGTTAAAAACAACAGTGGACATTGCACAGTGTGATGCAGACACACCTGGAGCCAAAACACTCATACTCATAAAATTTTAATTAGTAAGTAAGTAAATTTTTTGTTGTTTTTTGTGTTTTTGAGACTAGATTTCACTATGTAGCCTTGGCTCTCCTATAACTCACTATGTAAACCAGGCTGGCCTTGAACTCAGAGATTTAATGCCTGTCTCTCCCTTCTAAGTCTTGAGATTAGTTATGTGACTCTATACCTAGCCAACTAAACTTTTTTTTTTTTTCTTAATAAAACTGGATTTACAGAGGTGGCTCAGCAATGAAGAATCCTTGAGACCAAACTGTGGTCTCTAGCACTCACATCAAGTGTCTCAGTTACCTGAAACTCCAGGTTCAGATCTAATTCCCTCTTGGCCTACAAGGGTATCTGCACAGACACATTTTAAAAAGAAGAAAGAATTCCCCTTTTAAAACAAAAACAACAAAATATCTCCATAACTATTCCCTTTAACTTCTGCTTCATACAGTAATTGAAAGGAGTCAGAAAGAGCTCCCTGCTTCTTATACATAGATGAAAATGTGTTTAGCTAGTTTCTTGTTCCAGCCACTATGCCGTGCCTTCTGAAGCCACTGAAGATGAACTCTATCCCTTTGTAAAATAAACCTTTTCTTTCTTAAGGAGAAAAAAAAAACAAAAAAAAAAAAAAACAGCAGACAGAAAGATGCTGGGAGAAAAGCCAAGTTAGTTGTACTATCCTCAATCGCTGTCCTTACTTCTAACTTACTCATTGTAATTTTGTTAAGGTAAAAAATTAATATTAGACTCTGTCAATCTTCAGACAAGTGAAAATTATAATCTTGTAGGTAGCTATTTAAAATAACAGAATTTAAGGCAATGTAAAAGGCTTAGTTTTAAAGACCCATGTTATAAACTAAGGATGGGAAAGAACAGTATCTAGTTGGTAAGATCGGGAGCATGAATCAACTATTTCAGATACACACTCCTATTTCCTCAAGGTTCACCTTCCTATATTTAGCTTCCTTATCTTTCTATTATAAGAAAACTAAACTTGTTTTTTTAGGTTTTTCTGGGACAGGGTTTCTCAGTGTAGCCCTGGCTGTGGCTGTCCTGGAACTCATTCTGGAGACCAGATTAGTCTCAAACTCAGAGATCCAGCTGTCTCTACCTCCAAAGTGCTGGGATTAAAGGTATCACCACACCTGACTTTGCTGTTTTTGAGGATGACCCCCTAATTTGCTCGCTAGTACTGAGATTATAGGCCTAGATCAAAACACCTGACTGCAAGCAAACTTTAACTTATTGTTGACTTTGTAAATTCATTTTTAAAAAAAATTAAAGAAACTGCTTTTTTAAAACAAAGCACCTTACCCAAAGATAGAATTTCTCCTTTAAAAAAAAATGAAGCAGACTTGGAGTTTATTAAATGTATTTTAAAATAAAATTTAGAATTAAGAGAAAATTCAGAAAAACCATACCTGAGAGCACTCTCTTGATAGAGTCCCCAGAAGTGTAATTTCAATTAAAATTGGTGTGCTGAGCTGACCTTGAAACTGGTGCCACTACATTTTTTAAAAATGAAATTGTATTATTGTTTGGTTTTTTGAAGTAGAATCTCACTATGTAGCCCAGTCTTGACTAGAACTTGACATATAGACCATGCCGGCCTTATGTCATAAATCACCCTGGTTGTACCTCCAGAGTCATCGGGCTACAGGCCACCATGCTCATCATTAAATCCTGTTTATTTAATTTGTTGTTCTTTTGCAATGGAGTTGGATATAACCCAAAATGACCTCAAATTTGATTTGTACTTGAGAATGACCTTGAACTTCCAATCTCCCTTCCTCTACCTACTGAGTACTGGGATTACAAGCATTACCTAAGTGTAGAGAGAAGAATATCTTGTGTATTTTATGAATATACCATCTGTCAATGAAAAAGCCTGTGGCCTATGGCTTATGTAGGAAATAGAGGTTGGACATCTGGGATAGAACCAGGTATAAGGGATGGGCCCAGGAAGATATGAGGAGACAGACACTTGGTACCTGAGCACTAGCCACGTGGCAGAATGTAGGTTAAAATAAATGGGATATATTAAGTTATGATTCTAGTCAGAATAAAATTTAGTATGTAGCCGGGCGGTGGTGGCGCACACCTTTAGTCCCAGCACTTGGGAGGCAGAGGCAGGCGGATTTCTGAGTTCGAGGCCGACCTGGTCTACAGAGTGAGTTCCAGGACAGCCAGGGCTACACAGAGAAACCCTGTCTCAAAAAAACAAAAAACAAAAAACAAAAAAAAATTTGTATGTAGAGCCTACTACATAACAAAGGTGTTTATAAATATATTTTGAGTCTGAGTCTTATTTCTAGGAGCCTGGCACTGGGAGGAAGAACAGGGCCTAACTTAATACTTAAGAACTGAAAAAAATTAAATATTTTTTACACACGTTTGCCTGATCTTCTTAGCTTTAAAAAAAAAAATCATTAAATGTCTGGATTTTGCTCAGCAATTCTTTGCTTGTTTAGCAGAAATCCCTGGGTTCACACACACACACACACACACACACACACACACACACAAAAGCTTTAACCCAAATGTTGTAGTGCCTTCTTATAATCCCAACACTTGAAAAAAAGCAGGAAGATCAGGAATTCAAGGCCACCCTGGGATATGCAGCTAGTCTGAGGATAGTCTGGGCTACATGAGACTGTTTCAAGAATCAAACAAAAAATTAAAAATAAAAATAGAACAAGCAGCTGGCCATGGTAGTGCACACCGTTAATCACAGCACTCAGGAGGCAGAGGCAGGTGGATCTCTATGAGTTTAAGGATAACCTGGTCTACATAAGGAGTTTCAGACAAGTCAGAATTAAATGCTAAGATACAGTCTCAAAAAAGTAAAATAACATAAAATAAATAAAGTAAGGGTTAAGGAGATGGCTCAATGGTTAAGAGCATTTGCTGTGGGGGCTGGAGAGATGGCTCAGTAGTTAAGAGCACTGACTGCTCTTCCAGAGGTCCTGAGTTCAATTCCCAGCAACCACATGGTGGCTCACAACCATCTGTAATGGGATCTGATGCTCTCTTCTGGTGTGTGTCTGAAGACAGCTACAGTGTACTCATAAATAAAAATTTTAAAGGAAGAAAGAAAGAAAGAAAGAAAGAAAGAAAGAAAGAAAGAAAGAAAGTGTTCAGTATCCCTGACCAAAAAAAAAAAAAAAAAAAAAAAAAACATTTGCTGCTCTTACAGAGGACCTGGGTTTGATTCCCAGCACCTATGAGATGGTTCACAACAGTTTGTAACTCCAGTTCCAGGGAACCTGAGGTCCTCTTCTAAACTATGAGGGTACTGGAGGCATAATATGCACACTTACATGCATGCAGGCTAAAATAAATATAAATAAATTTTTATTTTAAAAAACCAACAAAATATGCAAAAGTGCCAGGTATTATTGTATTTACCCATAATCCTAGCACTCAAGAGGCAGAGGCAGGTGGATCTCTGTAAGGTCAAGACCAGTCTGGTCTACAGAGCTAGTTCTAGGACAGGGAGGGCTATGCAAAGAAACTCTGTGTCAAAAAACAACAACAAAAACCCAAACCTAAAATTACAAAATAATACACAACAAAACAGGAAGAGGCTAACAGTCTAGGGATGTGGTTCACAGAGAGTTTTCCTAGAACATATGAAGCCCTGGATTGCATCCCAGATACAAGGCAAAATAATCAGTAGAGAAAATAGTACTCAAACATACATTATTTTTCTTAAATTTTAACTTATTAAGAGCATAAGGGCTGGAGAGATGGCTTTGTGGTTAAGAGCACCTGTTGCTCTTGTGAAGAACCCAGACTCAGTTCCTAGTGCCCATGTGGTTGGTGGCTTATAACCATCAGTAACTCTAGTTCCAGTGGATCCAACATCTTCTTCTGATCTTCCTGGCACGAGGTACACGGGGTCACCATATTACATACATACGTGCAGGTGAACACTCACATACTCACAAAATAAAATAAATAAATCTAATTGTTAGAAAAGCATATAATTCATGCTTAGAACTATTTTTTATTTTACAAATTTTTACATTGAGTTTTATGAATTTTCAAAGATTTTCGTGTGTGTGTAGGCATCCTAGGAGACCAGAGGAGAGTGTTGAATCCCCTGTACCTAGAGTCATAGGTGTTTGTGAACTACCCACTGTGCAAACTACTCCGAAAGAGCAGTAAGCATTCTTAACCACTGAGCCATCTCTCCAGCTCCACATTTATTATTCAGTGTGTGCCTGTGTGTTTGGATGAATATATGAAACAATGTATATTTGGAAGTCAGAGGACAATCATGGGAGTTTTCTCTTTCTACCATGTGGGATAATAGGCTCAAACTCAGATCATTAGTCTTGGCAGCAACTGCATCTATCTGCTGAGCCATCATGCTGGCCCATTAGAGCTATTTATAAAGTGAATCTATTTTGTAGCTATAATTATTACCAGTAGAAATAATCAGTATTATCTTAGGGATACACACTATATAATTTATAGCTAGAAATTTAAAAATATGCGCAATCACCTTAGCAATACAGTTGGGTTAGAGTGACTTTGGACTCTCCTCTAAAGCAACATATGGCTTGGCTGAATTAAAGGACCAGATCAATATTAAAATTTTTGGCAAAAATATTACTAAAATATGGGAATGTACACGTGAATTTAAGACATAAAAATAGTGTCTTGTAATGTCTTACAACCTAATCATTGGCTACAAGCTGGCAGCAGCTACAAAGTAGCAATTAAAGTGACAGCACTTGTGTTGAGGCCAAATTAGAGGGAATTATTTACTCTCCTTGCTATGGTTAGGAGTATTTACCAACCCAGAATCTAGACAAATGAGGTTATGGTTACATACTTACTACTTTTTATACTCAGTTTAAATGTACAATTTGATATTTTTTTCCAAGAAAAATTATTCTAAAGCAACTGAAATAAGAAACAGATTGTAATCTTTTATCTTTTGTGTCTGTTTTGAGCACCATCCTCATACCCCAAGCCCTGACAAAATATAGAATACTTTCTTGCTTTTTGTAATAGAAATTTCCAAATACACACAAAATAGACTAATGATCCCTCCAGTGTCTGTTGTGATGTGTCTACATATCTTAACTTCCGGCTGATCTATTTTTCTGTCTACCCTCCATTTCAGCTTAGTAATAGATCTCTTACTGTGGTGGTTTAAATGAGAATGGCTCCCGTAGGATAATTTGTTTGAATGCTTGGTTATCAGAGTGTAGCAGTCTTCAGAAGAAACTAGAAGATGTGGTTTTGTTGGAAGAGATGTATCACTGGAGGTGGGCTTTTGGACCCTTAAACCCCACCCCCCCCCCCCCCCCCCCTCCCCTCTCTCTCTCTCTCTCTCTCTCTCTCTCTCTCTCTCTCTCTCCCTCCCTCCCTCCCTCCCTCCCTCCCTCCCTTGCTTTCTTCCCTTCCTCCCTCCCTTCTCCCCCCTTTCTGCCCCCCCCCTTTATTCCCTGCTGCCTACAGGTCTGGATGTAGAACCCTCAGCCACCTCTCCAGCACCATGTCTGCTTGCATGCTGCCTTGCTTCTGTTATGAAGATAAAGGACTAAACCTCTGAAACTGTAAGCCAGTCCTAATTAAATGCTTTCTTTTCTAAGAGTTTCTGTGGTCATGGTATCTCTTCACAGCAATAGAACACTGAACAAGATACCTACCTAATAAATCAAGGACCCTGAGATTCAATTCCCAGCACTATACAAAATATAAAATAAAATCAAGGACCTTGTTTGGTTCGTTGGCCTTTTAAAAATTTAATTTTGGAGTTTGGAGGATGACTCAGTGGTTAAAAGGACTAGCTGCTCTTCCAGAGGACCCAAGTTTGTTTCAACTAAAGTGAGCTGCCAGCATTTGTGATGCTGCTGCTCATTTTAAATTGTTTGAGGCTGGGGTTATAGCCCAGCCCGTGAGTGCTTTCCTAGCAAACACAAGGCCTTGGGTTCATTTCCAGCACTTTGTAAACCAGGTGTGGTAGTGCACTCTCCTATGGTTAGCAATGGAGACAGGATTATAAATTCAAGGCCATCCTTGGTACCGTAAGTTTGAGGACAGCAGGACATAGATAAGACCCTGTTTCAAAAACAACAAAACAAACAAAACAAATAAAAACCCACCACTACCAACAAAACACAAATTTTATTTGCTATTGATCTAATTTTGGATCAAAGAGGAATAAATACTAAGAGCTATGCTGCCAAGCAAGTTTGTTCCAAACAAGACAAGTTTGCCAGGGAAGCATGAGTGAGCCCTTCACAGACTTGTCCCTCTGTGGAGTCTCTAAGTCCAGTGAACACCTGCATTTCATCCTTTATCTGAAATACATATGTGAAACAGGAAATATAAAATTTGGAACTGTCAATGTTCAATTTTACCTAACCCTGTTACTCTGGAAATCAGATGTAAAAAAAAAAAAGAAAAGAAAAGAAAAGAAAAAACCCACACAATCCGTTTTCTGGAAAACAGCTTACTTCAAAGACCCACCCTTCCTGTAGGACCTTAGTACCTCTTTCAGGAGCTCCTCTTTGTTTGCCTAGGACAAGGACAGACACAAGGCTTCACAATTCTTTGCTTGATTAATGATAAATGATTAGCTGGGTTGCTTGTCCCACTGATCACTAGGAGCAAAGTGCTTATTAGCCAAACTTTGGTCAACCGCTTTCCCTTCCCAGGCCCCTGAACCTTGGCCCACTCTCAGTCTGAGTCAACAAGTGTCCCCTGGAGAACAGCTGGCCTCAGGGTCATTCTCAGATCAGCACACACCCTTTTTATATCTTCTTGTTGAAATATCATCGCCCTCCCCCCCCTTTCTACTGAAGAGGCTCCCTGACTCCCTAAATGTTACTTTCAGATAAAAGTCTCTCTTTGCTAAGTCTGGATTTTTAAGTTTAAAGGCCCAGAAGTACAAGACAATCTCTCAGCTCCTCTTCTGAGCTTTATCTAGTGCACATGTTAATACACTTCAGCCCTGTGGGTAGATTTCTAGTGAGACCAATGGCTTTCGGAGGAAAAAAAAGACTCTGATAAATGATGTTAAAGGCAGATAGTGAACACAATAGAAAGACTGTTTTCATTGTCTTATATACCATTGCATTTAATTCCTCTAACTTCTATAAAAGGTAAGTGTTTTACAGGTGGAGAAACTGAGGCCTGGAAGAGTTCCAAACATTCTTAGATAGCCCATGAGTTGTAAAATTGAATGCAAATCTGGATCAATGCAAGGACACAATCTTCACCACCTCTGCACAGATCCTGACAGTGCAGATAACCACAATGAAGACTGACTGAGCCTCTCCTCTTGGCATCAGCGTTTGAGGGAAGGTGTTTTTTTGTGGCAGTAGCCAAACTTACTCATCCTGTCTCATATCTATTCCACACAAAGACCCTTCATTTTGTACTGATGGACTCTGTTGGGTGTTTACTTGATGATGGTGTATCTATGGACAAGAAGCACATGACAAAGCTACTACTGTTCTGCTAGGATCTAGGTTGGTGACAACAGGGAGGACACATGTCCACCTGCTGAACACAGCCCATCTCATGGAACTGTTGCAGCTGCAGAGGCTGAGGTCACTCTGACACTGATCTGTGGTGAAAATAAACATTTTTTAAAAGGCATGCCTGGAGTCACAAAAACAGTGTGTGAATTGCAGAAATGAATAAACACCCCCCTCTCCTGGCTATTGTGAGCATTGCAATGGCTTTTTAAAGATCCCTACCACAGATTAGGCATTTTTGAGTCCCAGCATTTTAGGGTCACAGTGGCGCTGGCCTGTAATACCAATACCAGGAAACTGAGACAAGAGGATCACTTGGCAACACAGCAAGTGGGGTCCAGTAGAAAAGTGTGCTTGCCACCAAACCCTGCCGCCTTAGCTATTGTCACCATCTCCTCTTTTCCTCCTCCTTCTTTAACCGAATCTTGTTGTGTGAATACTCGGGCTACACTGGAATTCATGATCTTCTTGCCTCAGCTTCCCGCTGAGATTACAAGTGTAAACTTCATAATAAATTCACTCCAGATACCCATAATAAATGAAGAATAGGAAGAATGCTTGAAGTATTTCAAAATGAATCTATGGGTTCTCAAAGCCGAGAATTTTGGGGAATTCTTATTTCTCAATCTGAATCATAAAGACTGACAGCTTCCAAGAGGCTGAAGCAGAAAGATTTATGAACACTCAAAGATGGTGGGCTACACAGTGAAATCAGTCAACGGGGGAGTCTGTGAGAGAGAGTGGGGATGGAGGGGCAAGAAACAGGAAGAATGAAGCCAAAACAAAGTTTTCTGATCAAGGCTCGTTTATTGAAAGAAAATCATGGGTATATAAGCACAAGCAAGAGAATGTAGCTGAAGATACTTTACCACGAGTGCCTTGCAGCTGGGGACACTAAACAAGTCCAGGATATGTCTGAGAAAAACAAGATGTTTATCTGAGTGTGCTCAGCTGTTGTAGGCTGCTTTCAAAAACATCATGCTAGAAAAACAAGTCTCTTGTCAGAGTGGAAAAGTATCAACCTTCAAATATATGGCCCGAGATAGCTGCAAAGATGATAGCCACCTTCTGCTAGGAGTTGGCTCCCAACACTTTTTCAACAAAGATAACAAGAAAGAGCTGATATCTTCCAGCAATCTGAAAATACCACCCCATGCTTTCTATGGCCTATGGAAGATTAAAGTTTCACAATCTTGGAAAAGTAAAACCTACAAATAGTTGTAGGTCCGAATTATGACATAATCTGAAGTCTATAGATGGGGAGAAAGAGCCAGTGTTCTTCCATTTATGGAGAGAGTTCTATAATTAAAACATTCTTCAAAATTAAGGAATATTCCAGGAAGCTCAGCTTCCTGCCCTTCTTCTTTCTTTAGACAGATTTTCACTATGTAGTTTTGCTTGAGCTGAAACTTACTATGTAGAACAGACTGGCCTGACTCTAGGAAATCTGTGTGCAATGATATAAGTGTGTAAGTTTGTGTGAAAGTGTGTTGCTAGGAATCAAACCCAGGGTCTGTGTACGTGTGCATGTTAGGCAAGCATTCTACCACTAAGCTGTATCCCCTGCCAGGAAATTTTATATAGATCAAAATGCTTATGTATGTTAAAATGTTTTTGATGATTTCACAAGGAGATAAAAATGTTTCATATCTCCCTGCTAGTAAAATTTTATACAATCTAAGAAAGTGGCCAGGCAAGATGGCTCACTGGGGTAGTGTTTGCTTTGTAAAACTCGAGTTTGATTCCAGGTTGTACATATACAAAATATATAAAGGTAATTTTTTAAAAAATGCCCCTGAAGCTCAATACTATATATGCCAAATATATGGCAAGAGAAAGAAAGGGAGGGGGAGAGAAAGAAGGAAGGAAGGAGAATGCAAAACAACTTTTAAGGTCAGATTTCTAGATTTAATATTCCAGATTTCAAAGGGGTAAATCATCTGCTTCAGCAGATAAAAGCTTCCAGAGCTGCATTGACAGAAATAAATCTATAGGCTCTTGAAAGAATGAAGTTGGTCAATTAACCCCAAGACTACATGTGAAAGCATTTGAAAAGTTATGTTAGAGAGGCAACAAAAATCAGATTATATTCTGAATCTCAAATAGTCCAAAGGTTACATAGTAATTTGCATAGAACTAAAGACATTAAGTAGCAGGTTGTCTTCTTTTCCTCCTCTTCCTTCTTCCTCTCTTTTTCTTTTGACTGGGATCATACTTTGTGTTCTAGGCTGGCATCAAACCCAAAGTAATCCTTTGTAGTCTGCTATCTACCTATCTATCTATCTATCTATCTATCTATCTATCTATCTATCTATCTATCTATCTCTGTCTCACTATGTAGCCTTAGCTAGTGAGATTTCAATATATAGACCAGGCTGGCCTCAAATTCATTAAGAGATTAGCCTGCCTTTACCTCTGGAGAGCTAGGCCCAAAGGCATGCACCATCCCAACTGACTGTTATTTATTTTAAAGGTTTTAAAATTATGTGTGCATCTATGTGTGAGTAAGGGCACATGAGTGAAGCTGCCCTTAGAGGCCAGAAGAGGCCCTTCGTGTCAAATCCCCTGAAGTGGGAGTTACAGGTGGTTGTGAGCTGCTTGATGTGGCTCTCCCTGTTTACACATCACGTGGCAGGCAGATATCAGCAATGGCTTCCTGGTGATGAACTGAAGTTTTTTTCTTTTTTCTTTTATTTTAAACCAAACAAGTCTTACTAGTTTCTCTGACTGGCCTGGAACTTGTAGTGACCCTCTGCAGCTGACACCACACCCACCCAACATTTTTTTTAAGAGAACATCCAGCCAAAATCTAGATGTATTGCTTTGAGGACCTTTTGTATTCTGTATTCAGACTGTGTTCTTTGTGTGTGGAGTGATGCTGTGGTCTAAACTCAGGCGAGGTAAATGTTTTGCCAATGAGCTACAGCCTTGTCCCTTCTTTATTTAAAAATTTTAAATTTTATTTTGTTTATTGTTATTGTATGTGGTGTGTGTGTGTGTGTGTGTGTGTGTGTGTGTGTGTGTGTATGTGTGTTTGTGTATGTTTGGATGCACATGTAGAAAACAGAGGAACAACTTTCAGGAGTTGGGTTGCTCCTCCTACCAGAGATTCTGAAGATAGAACTCAGGCCATTATGTTTGTGCGACAAGCTCTTTTACCTGTTGAACCATCTCTTTGGCTCTTTACTGTTTTATTTTGAACTGAGTCACACTGGATTGCACTGACTGGCCTTGAACTTACTCTGTAGCCCAGACTAGCCTTTCACTTGTCCTCTCCTGCTTCAGAAACTGAATAGACAAAATAAAGGCAACACCAGGGTTGGTTTACATGTTCCTTTTATTTGTAAATTTGTTTCTCCTTTGCAAGAGTTTAATTTATTCACTTAATTTCCAGTGCTGGGCTAGAAATCAGGACCTGGAGCTTGCTAAATAGGTGCACCACCACTGAGCCACAAGCCTAATCCTTCTCATTTTTTTAAAAAAAGATTTACTTGTTTTATTTATGTGAGTACATTGTAGCTGTCTTCAGACTCACCAGAAGAGGGCAGCAGATCTTATTACAGATGGTTGTGAGCCACCATGTGGTTGCTGGGAATTGAACTAAGGACCTCTGGAAGAGTAGTCAGTGTTCTTAACTAACTCTGAGGCATCTCTCCAGCCCCCTTCTCCTGTTTTTAATTAAAATAAAGCAAAATGAAGTGTTAACCTACTTGGAGAAACAGCATTATATAAGGTCTTCAAACAATATTGTTGACACTATCAAAAATGTCTTCAAGCCTATCATTTGCTAGGTTCCAAGGTTCATCATGCAGATTTGATAGTGGCAAAGGCTAGAAGAGTCTGGAACTGCCTAAGATATTTCATAGTTCCTTTTGGAGACTATCCTGCACTTGTTTATTTTTTTCAATGTTAGGGACATACCCCAGGGCCTTATTCATTCTAGGCTCATGTATGTTTTCATCTAACTCATACATACATACATACATACATACATACATACATACATACATGTATGAGTACTTAGGTGGCAGAGTAAGACTGTCTCACTCTGTAGCCCCAGCAGGCCTGGAATTCATTCTGTAACCTAGGCTGGCCTTGAACTCAAGGTAGTCAGTCCTCCTACTTCAGTCTTCCTAATAGCTGGAATTATGCTGTGCTACCATGTCCCACTACATGTCCTACACACTACACAATCTACACTAATCCTTACGCCATAACTTTTCATTAATTCCAATCTAGATGGTTGTTTCTCTTATGTGTGTATGCATTAAAAAATTTATTTTGCTATTGTATTAATCACTTTTCTGTCACGGATGAAACACCATGACCAAAACAACTTATAGAAGAGTTTATTTTTGGTTTATGGTTCCCAACAGTTAGAGTCCGTGACAACAGAGTCAAGACGTGGTAGCAGGAGCAGGAAGCTGAGGACTCACATCTGGAACTGCAAGCAGCAAGCAGAGAGAACCAAGTGGGAATGAAGCCCATGCTCAGTGGCATACTTCCTCCCAAAAGGCCACACTTCCTCAATCTACACAAAGAGCACTGTCAACTTAAAAACAACTCTTCAAACATCTGAGCCTAGGGGGAGCATGCAGACTGCTACAGCTACGCTGGGGATTGGGTATAGCTAAGCAAGTGCTATACCATTGGCTTACACTCCCCAGCCCTATTCTAAACATCCTTTTAAATAAAAAAGGAAATGTGTCTCTTCTTCTTCTTCTTCTTCTTCTTCTTCTTCTTCTTCTTCTTCTTC
>JANHMN010000008.1:62870353-62883659 GCA_030674055.1 Rhabdomys pumilio | reverse complement strand
TCTTCTTCTTCTTCTTCTTCTTCTTCTTCTTCTTCTTCTTCTTCTTCTTCTTCTTCTTCTTCTGTTCCCCCCCCTCTCTTTCTCTAAAGATTTATTTTGTGTATGAGTGCTCTATCTGCATGTCAGAAGAGGGCATCAGACTGCATTATTGCTGGCTGTGAGCCTCCATGTGATTGCTGGGAATTGAACTCTGCACCTCTGAAAGGCCAGTCAGTGCTCTTAACCAGTGAGCCATCTCTCTAGCCCTGCAAAACCATTCCTAATAATGGCTGGAGAATGAAAAAGTCACACAAGATGTTGAATGAAATAGGACTTTATAAAACTGAATCAAGATAAAGCAACAAAACCCCTAAAGCAGTGGTTCTCAAACTGTGAGCCACGACCGCTTTGACAGAGTTCTGCCTGCAAAAAGATTTATATTATGATTCATAGCAGTTGCAAAATTACACTAATGAACTGACAATGAAAATAATTTTATGGTCAGGGGTCACCACACGAGGAACCGTATGAAGGATCACAGCATTAGGAAGGTTGCGAACCACTACATAGAGGATCAACCTCCAAAACCTTTCGAGTTTCCAGATATGTCATCTTACCTCATCATGTTCATTGTAATCCATTCAAAACTTCTGTCAGGACTTTGAGTAGATTGTAAGCCACTTAACATGGTGCTGGGAACAGAACTCTAGACCTTGTAGAGGCAGTATGCACTCTTAAGGTTGAGCCATTTCTTTAGCCCCTCCCTCCTCTCTCTCTCTCTCTCTCTCTCTCTCTCTCTCTCTCTCTCTCTCTTTCTCTCTCTCTCTCTCTGTTTTTTTGTTTGTTTGAGACAGGGTTTCTCTGTGTATCTCTGACTGTCCTGGAACTAGCTCTGTAAACCAGCTGGCCTTCAAGTTAGATCTACCTGCTTCTGCTTCCCCAGTGCTGGAATTAGTGGTGTGTGTCTCCACTGCCCAGCACTTTTCTCTCCTTTTTGAAAAGAGTTTATTTGCTGTGAACTGTGATGTACAGATTTAATCCCAGCACTCAGGAGGCAGGAGAAAGAATCAATGTTGAAAGAAAATTTTGAAATAGGCCCAAACTAATAAAAATAACAGGGCCCTGTGATTCCTTTTCCCTAACCTAAATAGTTAAAAGTGCCTGCCAACAGGTTTGGGCCCAGTTAATTAGTTACAGAGGAGGTAGAGTTACAAGACAAAGCCTGTTAAAACATCTCAGAAACTGACTGGCCAAGAGAGGAACTGCACTCTGCCCCCATGGACCGGTACAGCCTGCTGTTGTTCAAAAGTAAAACAACCAATCGTGTGCACCCTCTTTTCCCCACCCTGCCCATGTATAAACCCTAGACCCCTGAGCTGAGGGATCAGTCTCTCTATCCCCTGTGTGAGATATGGAGATATGGACTTGCCCAGAGTTCTGATTAAACTACCTCATGTGCTTGCATCAAGTCAGTCTCTCCTGTGTCTTTGGGTGCATGCTTTCCTGAAACTCGAGTGGGGTCCCCTGGGGTCCCCTTCTGGGGAGTCTTAGACCTTTCAATGTGAGTTCCAGAACAGCCTGTTCTACAAAACCAATTCTAAGACAGCCAGGGTTACTAAGATAAACACTGCATTGAAAATCAAAATATTTTATTTAATCTTTATTTTTGGCTGCATGTCTGTCCCACCTGTGTGCATTGCTTACAGAGGCCAGAAGAGGGAAGCAGACACCCTGGAATTGGAGTTACAGATGATAGCAGCCATGTGGGTTCTGGGGATTGAACCAAGGTGTAAGGAGCAGGCCCTTAACAGAGCTGATTGCATTTTTGTAATAGGAAAGAAAACAAGTCTGGACAAGTCCGGAAAACAAGTTTGGACATGTTTTAAAGTACTCTGATAATCAAAAGTTCACATGCAATGAAGTCATAGCCCAGAGATAACCAGAATCGTCTGGTTATCTGCTGTGCACATCAGAAGTAACTCCAATTCAAGCATAAAAGAGGAGACCCCCCCCCCCCCCCCCCGACCGGAGCACTTTATCACACTGGTAGCCATGACTGGCTAGTGTTATCCTCCGTTCAGGCCTCCTCTGCAGCCGAGAGACCAAGGATTCTGAAGCGTGGATCATCAAAGCAGCAGCCAGCTGAGAGACCGACACCCCTATCTTCGTAGTCAAGCACTCTGCAGACCTGAGCTGCTGGAAACTGCAGTCATAAAGACTCAAGTCGTATAACTCATGAATAATGATGTACTGATGTAGAGTGAAAAATTATAAAAATCATTTTTATAGAGTATAAGTATATAGATTCTTCTTAAGTTCTTTTAGGGACAAGGGAATTTTCTTTGAAACAAGCCAGGCCAGTTTCGGGAACTAGCTGTAAAGAATGAAAGTCATCCAGGTGGAGAAACACAATGACCGGGCTGTGGGTCTGTGGCTGAGCAAGTGAGAAATAGTTAATATGACAGGGTAGGGCACAGTGACGGTGAAACCACATTTTTGAGAAGAATGAGTTTACAGAGTAATTCTTCACAACTATAAACCATCCAGGGTGGGTTTCTCTGGAATGTTTCACTATTCTTATGTTATGTATCCTTGGCAACCCCTCACCCCCTCCTCCCTCCCCTGGTTTGTGGTTTTCTGCTTTAAAAGACCCCTTAGCCCATCACTCTTGGCCAAACCCTGCTCTTGAGAGAGAGCTCGTGGTTTGACCGCCGGTCAATTTCCCTAATAAAGCCTCTGCTGCTTGCATCCAGGTACGGTGTCTTGGAGTGTATGGGAGGTCGCGGCTTCCCAAGACTTGAGTGAGGTTCTCCCTAATTTGGGGGTCTTCATGTGAGGGCTCGTCCGGGATTTGTGACCACCCTACTCCCCAAGAACCCCAACTGGGAGGTGAGGGACCACCGCGGTTCTCTTCCTGTCTTGTGTGTCTATCTGCCTGAGCTGTTCTGTTCTGGTTTCTGAAAAGTGCACTTGTGGTTTGGTTTGGCAGTCGTTTCTGTCTTGTAAAAGGCAGCAAACCGTTTCTGTCTCAGATGGAGACAAACGGGTGACTGGCAGATGTGCCAAGAGTGGTCACCGCTGCTGCACCCCAGGAGAGGTCCTGGGAGGAGAGTTGGGGCCCCAGGGACACCTGGGATTCCCATTTGGGTGCCGTGGAGGATGTTGGTCCTCTTGGTAGAGGGGACGCACTCCCGGCCATCTGGTTTCTTTTTCTAGAGTGGTGTTGGCACTCACGTTTATGACGGGTATTTGTTGGCCTTTTTGTGTGTCTGTTCTGCTTGTGTCTTATGTGTAACAGTGAGACAGTTTTTTGCGACCCTTTCCTGCCACCGCTGTGCAGCCGAGCGGCTGAGCCTAACGCCCTGGAGCCCCGGCCCGGGCCAGGGGCCGCACCCTCCCGGGCGGCCCCAGGGGTGGGGCCGGCCGGAGTGGCGACCCCAGAAGGTGGCGGTGGTCCCCCTTCGACTGGCGAAGCCCCCGCTGCGCTGGTGGCTGTGCCGGCACTCGAGCCGCCCTGGTACTGGATGCAGGTATCCCGCCCGCCATGGTTTGAAAGTTCCCAGCCTCCCGCCTGTGGTGAATTGAGTTCGGGAGGCGAGCTCAAGCAGCCTCGGGCAGAGAGCACAGGAGGGTGAGCGCGAGCAAGAAGCGCAGGCTGCAGGGCCATCTCGGGTTGCGCGTGACATCTTGAGAACTACATTTCCCAACAGGCCATGCGGCTTCCCGCCACCGCCACGATTGTTGACTAGTCGGATTTTTGACAATTCTGTGCCACCCGTGATAAGGGCAGATTGTCTGTGTTGTTTTTCCCTGTCTTTCTTGGTAAACTACGTCTTGGTTGTCGTTTTATATGTTTTTGGACTCTGACGACTGACGTTCTTTTTCTTTTTTTAAACTGAATGTGTTAACATCCTAGGTTAAAACAAACAAACAAACAAACAAACAAACAAAAAAAGGTAACATGATTACAAAAAGCTGCGGTAGAGAGAACTGCGGCAGAGCAGTGAGACAGGCAGGTCTTTTTCTACAGCTTGTGGCCAAGAGAAAGCTCTGTTCCTCTGAGAGAGGGGACAGCGTGTAATGTAGAGTGAAAAAATTATAAAGACCATTTTATAAAATATATATAGGCTCATTAGTTCCAGGAAGGCGGAACTGAATGTAGGATTTCAGGCCTTCACTGCCCCATACATTCCTCAAGCCTCAGGGAAGAAAATCCACCTGTGGGTAGGGTAGGCCCAAAGCAGGAAGACACATTCCTGGCCACAAAGAAAAGTAAAAAGGCATGCCCAGACAAGTCCTAACTAGCCATCCTGCCGCCTCTGCAAGTTGCTGATATTTGAAATAACCAATCATGTGTAACCGCGCGAAAATTCCTTCCTTTCCCTACCCCCTACTATAAAAGGTTCCTTAGCCTACCACGCGGGGTCAAACTGTACTCTTGCACGAGTGTGCAGTTTGAACGCTGGCTGCCAGCTCTCTTCCCTAATAAACCTCTTCTAATTGCATCCAGGTACGGTGTCTTGGAGTTTGTGGGTGTTTGCGACTTCCCGAGACTTGAGTAAGGGTCTCCCGAATTTGGGAGTCTTCAGTAACAGGTGCCTGGTTTGGCATGCTACACTAAAAAGCCAGGCTCTGCCAGCCTTCGGCTCCACCTAAGGGATCAAGGAGCCGCCTGAGTGACCTGCAGCCGCCAGCCAGCTTGATCGTGCTGCTGGACTCTTTAATATGTTGTCAACAGCTCCTACAGGTCTTATTCACCACAGGGAATGGAGCGGGTTCTGCTAACCTCCCCAATGAGACTGACATCACTACTACAGGTAGGGAGAGACTGGCCATCTACCGATGGACCCTTATGGTGGGTCTCAGGGGCAACATGACACCCCACCAATTTGGCTAAGGTAAGAGAGGTTTTACAGGGATTCAGTTTGTCTAAAAAGATTAATAGAAGCTTGCAGACATTGTTACACCTTACAAGATCGTGAAAGAGATGGAGAAAGTGTATCATTAGAGGGAAACAGAGTAAAAGAAATGAAAGAAAGAAAAGAAAGATAAGATAGATGGGATCATAGAAAGGATTAAATTATTGGCGGTAATAGCAAGTGAGAGAGAGAGAGAGAGAGAGAGAGAGAGAGAGAGAGTGAGAATAGGACTTAGATAGACAGGGGACCTGGGCAACAGAAGAAAATGGAGAGCATCAGTGACGCCCACTGGACAAAGATCAGTGCACCTTCTTCAAAGAGAAAAGGCACCAAAAGTGTCCTAAGAAACAGGCCAAGAGTTTCCTGACCCCTAAAGAAGACCCTGAACGTGGAGGGGACCCCATGGACTTTTTAGTGGATACCAGAGTCGAAAAGGCTACAGGACAAAATTGATATAAAATGAAAGGACAGGGGTTGCTAAAGAAATCCCAACACAGATCTTGGGACCCTAGAGGAGGCCAGTGGCCCAGCTATACAACCGTTGTGACACCCCACTCTCTTGAGAATGTTGTTTGACAGCTCCCCCATCAGAGCCTGTTGTTGACTGAAGGAGTGATCTTTGCTCCCCTGGCTACCCTAAACTCCACCGATTTGCTGCTAGAGACTGATGACTCTTCTCCCGTCCATCACTGTATTGACATCCTGGCAGAAGAAACAGGTACCCGTGATGCAACCTGAAGGACCAGCTTTGGCCAGAAAGTCTGAACTACGCTCCAAAAGACAACCCAGTGCCACACCAATTCGAGATTGGAGATGCTGTATTGGTGAGGAGACATCAGATGGGCAACCTTTGTGATTAGAGGTGCTCACGGCCGGCCTCTCCTCTCCTCTCGTCTCCTCCTCCTCTTCCTCCTCCTCCTCCTCCTCCTCCTCCTCCTCCTCCTCCTCCTCCTCCTCCTCTCCTCTCCTCTCCTCTCCTCTCCTCTCCTCTCCTCTCCTCTCCTCCTCCTCCTCCTCCTTCTCCTCCTTCTTCTCTTTCTCTTTCTCTTTCTCTCTCTCTCTCTCTCTCTCTTGTTTTTTTTTTCGAGACAGGGTTTTCTCTGTATAGCCCTGGCTGTCCTGAAACTCACTCTGTAGACCAGGCTTTTTCTCTCTCTCACCCTCTGCCTCTGCTATACTCCTGGCTCCCCTCCCCATGCCCTGAATAAACTCTATTCTATGCTATACCTGTGTGTGACTGGTTCCTCAGGGGGAAGAGATGCCTCTGCATGGGCCCGCTGAGACATCCCCTTCCCCCATACCTCACCACACACCCACAGAACATAGTCTCTTTATCTTTTAAGAAACACATCAAATATCAAATCTCTTCATAAGTCAAATGCACTAGAATATATCCTGCTATATTAAGAAAGTCTATGCTAAGCCAGGCAGTGGTGGCGTATGCCTTTATCTAACTCCAGTACTTGGGAGGCAGAGGCACTCGGATTTCTGAGTCCCAGACCAGCCTGATCTACAGAGTTTCAGAACAGCCAGGGCTACACAGAGAAACCCTGCCTCGAAAAAACAAACAAACAACAACAACGAAAAGTATATGTTATATCAAGATTTGGAGGGCATCTTTTGGTGTGTGTTTTATTGTTATTCCTGTAGTCTTGTCTGTCCTGGAACTTGCAGCAGTTCTGCTGGGACTGAAAGACCCTTCTCAAAATCAAATGTTCTTTTCAGGACCACAGACCGCACTCTCAAGCCTGGCTTGGAGAAGTCTTTACACAGAAACATTGTCACAAATGATACTTGGTTTAAAAGCAGTAAGAGAATCATGCGGTCACCTAAGACTTGACTATTTGCAGTTTAAGAAAAATTCAAGAAACTGGAGAGATGGCTCAGTTGTTAAGATCACTGGCTACTTCTTATTGTATATACTTTACTGATGTTAGAGATAAAGCCATTTCTTGGACTAAAAGGAGAAGATGTTAGGGTAGCCTACCCCCACACCTATTGTATCAATTGACTGTGAAGGTTTGCCTCTGTATTCTCAATTGTTAATTGCTGTGCTGGAAGTGCTGGGTGCTGGCAGGGTATGTGGTATTGTCATTTCTATAGCCCACAAGACCTGCTTTTAAATGTAAATGTCTGTTCCCCCCCCCACCTGCCCAAAAATATGTAAATAGGTGGATCAATAATTCTTTGAGATTATCATGTTAAAAAGCAATCTGCCCTTGAGGAAGCGACTTAATCCTCAAATCTGGCCAAAAAGTAACACTAAAAAAATAGATGGGGGTCGGGTAAGGATAATCCTGCTGCTGGTTGGTTCAGTGGGTAAACTGAAACCTCTCTCAATGCTAAGAAGCCTCTTTAAGGAGAAGTGGTTTTTGATGAATAAAGAGCTGGAGGCAGAGCTGGGGGAGGGGCAAAGCAGGGAGAGCCAACTTTGTGGAGATAAGGTGACAAGGGTTGAGTCTAGATGGCTAACAGGCTTATACTATACAGATGTTTTCATTAAACCCCAAATGGAACCCCCAAAAGCCCCCGTAAATGTCAACTTGGTGTTGGAATTTTTTTTTTTTTTTTGACATTCTTTCTCTATAATCTTGTGATCCACATGCCACAAATTGTTTCCACTGTTTCCTGGTATGTTAGGGGAACGAACCAACTGATTATTCCACTTTTGTAGTGACTTGCTTGCTTGTTATAAAAAGTCTCTCCCGCTCTTAGTCTGCATAGCTTCCTTCTACTCCAGGAGACTGTAAGTTTGGCCTGGTCATAAATATGCGTGTTTTACCTTACAACATCTCAATGTCAACTAGTTTTCAGCACTATAACACGGGGAATTTCTTTCTTAGGAAAAAAAAATTTAAATTAAAAAATTGTGTGTGTGGACTCAGTTCTGGGACCAACCAAAATTAGGTTGCCAAACTTCCCCAACAAGCAGTTACCCACTGAGCCATCACTCTGGCCCCACACTAGGAATTTCTAACCACTTTCTGGTCTCAGTGATAGGATAAAAATAAGAGCGAGGGGTGGTGTACTTTTGCCTGGCCATACCAAGGTGTACCCTTGAGAAATGACACCAAACAACAGGTCTAGTATAAGAGGTTTATTGGGGGTAGGGAGGGATAGAGGCAGGCAGAGAGAAGGAGAGAGAGAGAGAGAGAGAGAGATCTGGGTTGGCTGGAGCCACCTTTTATCTGTAGCACATGTCTGCTCACCTGGCAGCAGCAGGTGATGATGTAAGCAGCTGACAGGTCCCTGAGAGCAGGACAGAAGGATCACCTGTATACACTTGCAAAGAAGAGATGAATCTGCAGGTTTGGGAAGACAGTAAGTTTATCATTCTCTAGTGAAATAAATCAACTATATTGTGAAAATAGTGGAAGGCTCTTGAGAAGGCTAGGTTGACTCCATGACAGGCTTCAGACTGTCAGTTCAGGAAACTAAATCTCTGTTTCTAAGAATTGAGCAAATCCAGGAAGTTCAAACTGAAGACTCCCAAATTCCAAACCTCAGAAGCTGCCCTGTCACCTGGCCGGAGGCAAGGACAGTGGGTCAGCAGCAGTTTCCAGACTTCCTCACAACAGTTTTTAGACTTCCCCAGCAATGGTTTTGGAATGTCCCTAGAGATAAATCGAGGTCACCTACCCATCCCCAGAATTCCCCTAATGTGCTTTAAACCAGGCCTTCAAGCTCACTTGCGGGGGTGGGTGGTGGTGGTGGTGGTGGTAGTGTGTCTCCAACTTGGAATGAGAGACCCCAGCCTGCTGGACTTCTGCAGAATAAAACACTTTGATTTTACATAATATTTGAGTTCAAGGTATCATTCTTCTGAGGAATACTGAATGTAGGTTTCTATTTATTTGATAAGAATCCAGCCTGGGTTGGACTCAGGCTGCCATCTTAGGACGTTGTTAACAACACTGCCATTTGGGGACCTGTTTTGTGACCTAACAATCACAAATTTTGCTGGGTGGTGGTGGCACACAGCTTTAATCCCAGCACTTGGGAGGCAGAGGCAGAGGCAGGCGGATTTCTGAGTTCGAGGCCAGCCTGGTCTACAGAGTGAGTTCCAGGACAGCCAGGTCTACACAGAGAAACCCTGTCTCAAAAAAAACCAACCCCCCTCCAAAAAAAAAAAAAAACCAATCACAAATTTTATTTTGAGATAAATTTAAAGTATCTATTTATTTAAAAGATTTACTATTATTATTTTTTATGTATCTGAGTTCACTGTCACTGTCTTCAGACACACCAGGAGAGAGAGCATCAGATCCCATTACAGATGGCTGTGACCCACCATGTAGTTGCTGGGAATTAAACTCAGGATCTCTGGAAGAGCAGTCAGTGTTCTTAACCATTGAGCCATCTCTCCAGCCCCCTAAAGTTTTTATTTTGAGATGGGATTTTACTGTGTTGCCAGGCCTAATCATGTCTCCACCCTTGAGCCTCACTCCTTCTGTTGCTAGGGTCTTTTTGGGGGCCATTGTTTTTTTTTTTTTTTTTTTTTTTTTTTCTGTAGAGGATAGACCAAAGTGGGGAGGGTGGAAATTGAGGGGTTAGGGGAGAATTGTAATAATTCAGGTGAAGCGGTGCTTACCAGAGGGAGAGGGAAAGAACAATGTGTTTTTGGATGATACCAAATTGTTCTTAAACTTTAGGAGTTATTTATCAGTAACAAGTATTTTTGCTATATCTACAACTAGAGAAACATGCCAGCGTGAAGTAATATTATTGTTGAGAATCTTTGTTCTTTAAACACAACACAGTTTCATTATTTCTGTTTTGTTTTTAATAAAATCACCACTGGGTGGCACCACAGCATCGGTTAGCTAAAGACTGAGCTGGGTTTAGTTCTTTGGCAGCAATGGTTTCAGGTTTGATCCTCTGAACTTTGAATGCAAAATGCAGACCAGGAATCAAATACAGAAATTCACAGATACCCTCAAAACTGGCGTTCGAGATTTGCTATTAATGCAATTTGTTGGAGAGAGAAATTGGAAGAATGAAGCTCTAGAAAATCAAACTTCCCACAGGAGTTGGGGTGGGATTTATTGTTGGATTGCACATGCAATCACAGTTCCTTGGATACAAATTCATTTATCCATTTCTTACATCTGAACTATGATTTGTAAAACTGAACTGAGTGGCTTATTAGAAATACAGTTACAAAGTTATTCATTGTATAATTATAGTATTTACCAAATGGTTGATTTATAAGTAATATTACCAAAGTTGGGATAGGGCAAAAGCCCAGCTCTCACAATCCCAACAGGAAGGCTCCACAACTCATCCAGATATAACAAATAAAAGAAACAATGTATTATGAAAATTAGAGACTTATCAATGTGGCTACATTGGGAATGAAGAAAAAAATTAAAATTATAAGTTAGTGTCATAGTTTATGTTATAGAATTAATGTGTCTTCCTAGTGAGAAATTATTCCACACACTTAGAGATTAATAAGGAAAAGACTCTAATATTAGCACATGACTGGTTCTAACTAACCCACAAAAAGGAACCAGTCTTAAGTAGAAACTGTTATCACTTTATACATTCCACATATGCTGACATCCTTAAATCTCTTTCCAGACCCAGCCCTGTGTTACACTTTGAACAATTTAAACAGATACAAGAGACTACAAGTCTGGCTACTTGAGCAGAAGAGAGATTTACACAGCAAAGACACTGCCAGAACTCAGTTTTATTCTTTTCAAATAGTGTTTACCCAGGTTCATCTTGCCTACCTGGCAGAATTATGCTTTTCGTAGTAAGAGCACAGACTAGGACTTTATGATGCCTGTGACCCCTGCCCGAGCCCTGCCCCAGGCCCATTATAGGCATGTTCTTTGATACAGGAATGAGCCTAATGGCCAGTTGTAAATCAGGGTTGTCTTTTTGTTGTTGTTGTTAAGAGAATAGAACATAAATGGAGGTCAATCTTGGTGAACAAACATTAGCAGGAATGTTTTCTCAGCAACCCTAAACTTCAATTATGCTTTGTAGTTTTCTTACAAGCTTTCTAACAAGCTTGGAGGCAAGGCTCCTTCAGCTAAATGCTGCTTTGTTAACTTAATATTTCCTAAGCAAGTTTATTAATAAATCCTTTATAGCACGCATTAATTTTATTACTTCAAGTTTCTCCTGCAGCAAATAAGTTTGCCTAGAGAATATTAAGTAACACAAAGTAGTATTTCACTAAAGTAGCATTGTTCAGTAATAATCTCAGGCTGCAAGGAATCTGAAGAATTACCTAGCCCCAGCCTTACCTCTCTGCAAAGCTAACTTACCCTGCTCCCAGTAAAACCAAAAAGACAATGGCAACTTTATATATATGGAAGTTGTTATATATATTTGTCCCTAGGTCCCTCTAAATTTACTGAAGCATCCTTATATTCACTTGCTGTTCTGATAAACAGTAGAGTTTTTGTTAAGCCCTGTTGACCAGGGCTGCTTGCTCACTAGGCCTATTTCCATTTCAAAAGAAGCACGTTTCTGTTTGGCAGTTCAGAGATGACCTGATTGACCGCCTCTTATCAAGAAAACCATAACTCTGTCAGAGAGGCAGAATGACCTAGGTTAACAGGTTAACAGCTGCTCCAAAGTGCAGTTCTGGCCTGGATTGTTTCAAGATAGCTATGACAATTACCTATTTGTCCAAATGACCACAATTTGCAGGTTCTGACTCTAAAATATCATGGGAGGCATGAGAGCCAGTCCTAACCTGACGGCACTGTATTTCTGCCTGCCCAGAAATGAACTTCTTTATCCCAGTCATTAGAGTGTTAGAGCTGAGTAATAATTTACACAGGTCCCTGGGATGACTAAAGGAACTTAATATGGAGCCAGACATTCATCCTCTAAGGGTCACTGACCTTTTTCTCTGGAATAGCTGGGAAGTCCTAGTGGCCTGTAGGAGAGATAAGAATAGGATAATGGGCCTTGAGGTATTAACAGCTGCCTTTGTTTTTGTAAAGCCTATTTATTGCTGTGGGAAAGGGATGAAATGGTCTTTTCATTACTGTATAGTGGGAAAGTAGAAAACAACTGAGGGCAGTAAAACAATTCTCCTGCCCAGTTTTGAATTCTGCGGATTACTGCAATACACACCTTTCTGATGCCCACCCTTAAAGCTCACCTTAATCCACCTTCTGCAGGGCATGCTGTTCAGCAATAAGGCTGTTGTCCTTCTGCTAGCAGTAAGAATAATTCACTTATTCTGAATCTGAATTGAGTCTAAGTATTTGGTCTTTCCTGGCATGTTTAGCTGCTCAAAGTGTAACTTGGGGGTGGGAAACTACAGGCAAACAAAACAGCATAGGCTATAGAAGATTTCTGTTCCAGCCAAGCCTCCTTGAGCAATAGTTAGGGCTCAATAAAGTTTTTTTCTTTTATCTCTGGGTGCTTTGAGCAACTTCTTGCTGTGAGGATAAATTAATCTGCCATTCCAGGAATGGATGATCCTTAGGTCTCAAACCTGGGACAAATGGCTGAGGTGCCTACTTAACATACCAAAACAGACATGTACTAGGTTTCCCCAGCATTTCTCAGTCCCTACCTGTTACGGGGTATGGCTGGTACACACTGCCCAGGGACTGAGCTGCCCTTCTCCCAACTGCCCTTCCCTTTTTTGTCTACCCTTTCCACTCTCGGCTCTACCCCCTCCCTTCTCGCATGACTCAGCTCAGACTGGTCATGTTCACTTCGACCTCTCCCAGATGTCCCTATCTCTGGCTGTGCTCTCCCCTTATCTACAAGAAACTTTCTCCAGCACAATATCCAGGAGCAGTCATGTCCTTCCCTTTGTGTGTGTGTGTGTGTGTGTGTGTGTGTGTGTGTGTGTGTGTGTGTGTATGTATGTATGTATGTATGTATGTATATATGCATTTACTTATTCATTTATCAGCTATAAATGGTGCTGGATGTGGCATAAGTGGGAGCTCTAAATCAAGCTACTGATCTTTCTTATTTATTTTTCTTTTTTTCATTCAGTAGCCACTGACCTGCCTGAAAGAAGATATTCTAGAGAGACTGTGTGTCTCTGAATTATCAGACTACTGAAACAATAGACCCAAAAGACATTCTTATGCTGAGAGAAGGAAAGTTCCCAGCCTGGGAGGGAACTTATCCCCTGGAAAGAGATTTCACACAGCTCTAACAACTTGCCAGAGCATTTTACAGGATGGAACTAAAACCCAGATAATGATGTTCAAATGGAAGCCTTCTTTGACCAGGGCTGTTTAGATGTACATATTGCTGACCCTCTAAACTTTGATCTTACTTCAGGACTCTGAAGGACTCTGAGGGTGTTTGCTAGATCTCTTTGTCTCTCTTCTTCCTTCCTCTTCTTCCTCTTCTTCCTCTTCTTCCTCTTCTTCCTCTTCTTCTTCTTCTTCTTCTTCTTCTTCTTCTTCTTC
>JANHMN010000008.1:62850896-62870343 GCA_030674055.1 Rhabdomys pumilio | reverse complement strand
TCTTCTTCTTCTTCTTCTTCTTCTTCTTCTTCTTCTTCTTCTTCTTCATCTTCTTCCTCTTCTTCCGTTTCTTCCTCTTCTCCTTCTCCTTCTCCTCCTTACCCGGCATGCCGTGTAATTTTTAAAATAAATTCTTGAAATTTTGTTTTTAAGATTTTTCTCTTCTTTTATATTATGTGTATATGTGTGTGCCTGGGCTCTCAGAAGTGTTAGAGGAGCTAAGAGTTATAAGCAGGAGTGAGCCACTCAACTTGGATGCTAGCCAAACTCAGGACCAAAGTTGTACCATGCCGGTCGGTGGTGGCACCTTGAATCTCAGCACTCAGAAGGCAGAGGCGGGTGGATCTCTGTGAGTTTAAGTCCAGCTTGATCTACAGTGCAAGTTCTGTAGCAGCCAGGGCTACACAACTGACACTGACAAAATAGACTTTCTGCTATAGCTCTGTCTGCCAGATATGACCACCAATGCATGTGGAAAATGCTTTGCTTTTGGATTGTCCTATTTTGTAACTATGAATGTTCATGGTCAAATGTGTCACAAAGAACAACCCATCCCATGGTCCTCTACATCTGGCTCAGAATAAATAAGTTCTTATTCTCTTTAGAGTGTCAGTGATATTTTGCATATCAACAGGCAAAGAAATAAATATATTTTTTAAAAAACAATTATTTCCATCATCCCATATAATTCTTTTTTTAAAAAGCATTATTTATTTTTTTTATGTATATGAGTACACTGTAGCTGTCTTCAGACACATCAGAAGAGAGCATCAGATTCCATTACAGATGGTTGCGAGCCACTATGTGGTTGCTGGGAATTGAACTCAGGACCTCTAGAAGAGCCCTTTTTTTTCTTTTACATTTATTTACACAATCTCTGTATTTTTTCTTTTCAGTGGTTGAGGAGGGGACGGAGTAACAGTGTACCTGTAAAGGTCAAAGGACAACTTGAAAGAGGAAGCTTTTTGCTTTCATTATGTGAGTTCTGGGAATTGAACTCAGGTCAAGTCCTCAGGCTTGGCAGCAAGCATCTTTATCTGCTGAGCCATCTTACCAGTGCCAAGAAATTTTAATTATAAAAATAGTAATAGTTGAGACTTCAGCTTGTAAATTAAACTTAGTTTCTATATACATTAATTAATTAATGCTGGAAATTAATATGGCAGCAATTATCACTAAGCCAGCTTTCCCCCAAATAACCACATGTAGACCTTTTAATATTTCTTTTTTTTTTTTTTTGTTTTGTTTTTTTGTTTTTCGAGATAGGGTTTCTCTGTGTAGCCCTGGCTGTCCTGGAACTCACTCTGTAGACCAGGCTGGCCTTGAACTCAGAAATCCGCCTGCCTCTGCCTCCCAAGTGCTCAGAAAGGGAGGAACTCCCTCCCTCTCCTTGGGAATTCACGGCCACCCCAGTAACTCACGGCCTGTACTACGCAGAGACAAGCAATGAAGTACGACCTTCACTCAGAGAAGAGGAAGAGCTTCTTTTTTTTTTTTTTTTTTTTTTTGGTTTTTCGAGACAGGGTTTCTCTGTTTAGTCCTGGCTATCCTGGAACTCACTCTGTAGACTAGGCTGGCCTCGAACTCAGAAATCCACCTGCCTCTGCCTCCCAAGTGCTGGGATTAAAACCATGTGCCACCACTGCCCGGCCGAGGAAGAGCTTTTAAAGGGAAAAACCACAACCCAGGGGAGATGAATGGGGGGAATCATGATTAAGTATCTATAGAAAGTACCTGTCCAGTGTTCAGCTTCCGTGACAGGTTCAAGAAACGGTCGGGGGGTGGGGTGGTGGTGGTGGGAAATATCTCATACAAACCTTTCTTCTCTTAAGAATCAAACCCTATTCAATTTATCTTGTGGTCAGTTTAGTTCCTGGTATCCAGGGTATATGGGCACGCTGACCTGAACTCTCAGCTCAAATCCTATACTTATCTATTTTTGTCTTGTGGATAGCTAGTTTCCTAGGACCCAGATCGCAGAACAAGCTGATCTGCACTCTTGACTCCATCTGTGGAAGGTTTAAAAATTTTTAACTCTTTTAAAACCCTGAGCTATATTGTTGGGAAAAAGCAAAAGAAACTTATTGTGGGTTTTTTTTGGGGGGAGTCCTACTTGGGGTTTCATAATAAAGACATGAAGACATTTGTACAGCATAAGGCAGTTGCCCTGCTTGCTGGGACAGTCCCTCAGCTAGACCACCAGATGTGACCCAACTTCCCTGCTACTGCATCATTCCATGTGGCTCTCTTCTCTGCTCTACCTCCCTGCCCTGCTCCTCTTCTGCACTCTGCTCTGTCCATTTACCTCTCTCCTTCTGTCCCAGCTCCAGCTGCCAGCTCTTTATTCCTCAGATGCCATATTTCTTTCTCATACAAAAAGATAGATAATTACTCATTATGAACCAATCAGCAGCTGGACTATGCTCCTCCATAATCTTTCCTTTGGGCCAGACTGAGGGCTATATGATCTCCCCCCACAACAGCTTGTGTAATTGTAAGTGGGACTTGTGTAGTTGTGTAACTTTTATTCTCCTGATGTAATTGTCACCTCTGAGACTTATTGACTATCTGCTAATGTAGGCCTAGTTCTGGAAGCTTCTAGCCTCTGTACAATCTTATCTAGGCCTAGAATGTTTTCAGCTTCTGTCTTAGGGTTTCCATGGCTATAAAGAGACACCATGACCAAGGTAACTCTTATAAGGGACATTTAACTGGGACTAGCTTACAGTTCAATTATCATCTGCCCCAGCCCTTGGGGAATTCAACGAGGACCTGTGGGGGAAGGAGAGGGGAGTGGATGAATGAAAGGACAAGAGACACAAAGGAGAGCAAGTTGAAGGTTTTGATCAAACTCTCAAATTTTAATTTCAGATGGCAGGCTATAAGGCATAGCAAAACTGGAAGTTTAGGCAAGGATCTTTGCTTAAGGCGATCTCACTATTGTATCCTCATTGCCTAAGACCATTCCACTATTGTAACTGGCTTCTGGGAAATACCAGGCTTTCTTTAAGTTTCTGAGACCTGAGACCTCGAATGTCCTTTCTTAACCTTGTACTTTAACTGACTGGGTTTTTCCAGAACAGCAGGTAATTTCATGGGTTTGGCTTCTGGCAATCATCATGTCGAGAAGCATGACAACAGGCAGGCAGTCACAGTGCTGGAAGAGGAACTGAGAATTCTGACTTTTGATCTGAAGCCAACAGAGGACTGTTTTCCAGGCAGCTAGAAGGAGGGACTCAAAGCCCAGGCCCACAGTGACATACTTCCTCCAATAAGGCCACACCTCCTAATAGTGCCACTCCCTGAGCCAAGCATAGTCAAACCAACACATTCTCTGAGACTTGCTGCTGAATAAGCTCACTTCTTCCTAGTTTCCTAGTTCTTTCTGGTATATGGCTGGCTGATAACTCAGCTGTTCTGATTCAAAACTCCTTTCCAATCAGACTGATTCAATCTGGGTTCTCTCTCTCTCTCTCTCTCTCTCTCTCTCTCTCTCTCTCTCTGTCTCTTTCTCTCTTTCTCTCTCTCTGCCTCTCTAGAACTGCTCTGCTTAGCCTCATACTAACTTTGGCAATCTGTTCTAAACTTGTGGCTCTTTCTCATTCTCTGGCTCATTCCATCTTTACCAGTCTCTGTACAACTGTGCTGGTAAAACTGTCTCCTCTCTTCTCTCTCTGCACTGTTCTATTAAGTAGTTCTCTGTTCCTCTCTCCTGAGAGTTGGGCATTCTGTCAAATTTTTCTCTGATTCATCATTTTGCCACTCAATTAGACATCACTTTCAAACATGGGTGCTTCCTTCTACAAACTAACTTTACCTTCATTGTTTGAAATTAAAGGTGTGTACTAAGGGTGTGTCTGCATTCTAGCCAGAGGGATTAAAGGTGTGTGCTAAAGCAGAGCTAAACCACAACTAGAAACAGGTTATTGTTGTAAATAACACAATCTTGGGGTTTATAGTGTGATAATGAAAGGAATAGAAACTTTTTGAGACCCCTAGCAGATAAAGTGGAGCCAGGCTGGTTATGTTCCAGGAACTTAGCTGACCACAATAAGGCGGAACCAAGAATTCGGGTCATCTAGTTCAGGTTTCAGGAACCTGGCTAACCACAAAGTAGATGGTTGAGCAAGATTAAATTCCTGAGAAAAATAGGGTGTTCCCCACATGACTGACTAAACGATGGGCTGTTACTTTCCAATGCTATTCCCCCTCACCCCCAGGTTTGTGGCTTTTTCCTTTAAATACCCTTCTCCCCCTGGACTTGTTGTTGAACTCCTCTACCCCTGCTCGGGTTATGAGTCTCAACGTCAGCTGGCTGATCCCAAAATAAAGCCTCTTGGTGTTTGCGTCAAGATCGGTGTCTTGAGAGTTATTGGGTGGCCATGATATCCTGAGACTTGAGTGAGGGTCTCCCTCTGGGAGTCTTTCAATAAAATATCCTGCAGCAAGCTTGCTTTTTCTTTTTTGGGCAGGTGAGAAAGTGACAAACATTTACACATCCTGCTAGCTTGGTGCTGCTAGCATAGCAATTAACAATTGAGAACACAGGGGCACACCTTGATACAATATGCATGGGGATAGGTCACACCAACAGAAACTTGGGAACAAGCAAAAGAATCTTGTTCTAAGTACTGCCATTTTGTTTTCAGACTCCATTTTTTTTGTTGTTGTTGTTTTGTTTTGTTTTTTTTCGAGACAGGGTTTCTCTGTGTAGTCCTGGCTGTCCTGGAACTCACTCTGTTGACCAGGCTGGCTTCGAACTCAGAAATCCGTCTGCCTCTGCCTCCCAAGTGCTGGGATTAAAGGTGTGCGTCACCACTGCCTGGCTTTCAGACTCCATTTTAATCATAAGTGAAACTAGGTTCAAGTTCCCAGGTCCTAAGGGAACTGGAGTTTCCCCAATAGCTAAACAGCTTCCATTATTCATCTCTCGTTTCCCTAAACATAATGACTCTTCCTAACAACAGCTTCTGTTATTTGTCCTTTGTTCCCCTAAACATAATGCCTCTTCCTAACCACAGAAGAACAAATGGATTTGATTGGTTGGACTGTTAAGCTTACATTCTGTATTGGTTGACATAGGTCAACCACACAAGGAAAGCCCCTACCCCTAAATTCTGATCAGTGGAAAATGTAGCTGTAACTTGGCACAGATATTTGTGGTGTCCAACCTTTACCAGAAACATTCTGACTCAGGGTCTTAGTGCAGCAGTCTGTTCCATAGCCCAGATCAATCAGTAGTTGCTTGATTACAATACATTTTTTTGTCATCTGCATTGGCCTGGTATTTGAATTGTGTTGGATCCAAGTGACCACTATAATAATATCTCCAGAATTACAGAAAATGAAAACAAGACAAACACGTAAAAGTGATACTGAAGAGGCCGAGCCAAGCGGCTAGCACTGGCTTCAGCACTTCCCCAGAAGCTTGGCGGTTGGTGCTTGTCACAGTAGTTCCCTCTCACCCCCGCACATACAGAAGCCCCCCATTACTTCCCACCACCTGACTCTCCCAAAAAACACTGCCAAAGGCCCACAAATCCTCATTCCAATAGCACTCCTATCCTGGGAATGGCAGTATCAGCCTGAGAACAGATAAACAAATGCAGCGAAGCCTTCAGTTTCCATGCTGCCTGAAGCTGGCACCCTCTCTGATGGATGGCCAAACATTCCCCAACACAGGTGGCTTATGGCCTTGGGAAAAGCAAAAACCATACATCCTTAGAGAGAAATCATGCCAATTAAGTGTTCCCAGGCAGCTGTGACTGGTTTGTAAAAACATTATAGCTTCCCTTATCCGCCGCTCCTCTCCCCATGTAACCTGCTTGTATATATATATATATATATATATATATATATATATATATATATATTCCCTATACCTCGAGACACAGTTGCAACTTTGCTTTGTGCAATTTGCAGTCTAAACCTGGATTTGAAATAAAAGGCTCTTATGTTTCTCTACAGAGGATATGGCAATTCTTTGCGATCTCTTGGAGATCACGAGACCTGGGCATAACAATACACAACTTATCAATAAATTGTAGATTTTTTTCCATCAACTAACATATATATGTGATAATCCTGTTGAATGAAATGAAAAAAAAAGGTGGCTCAGTGGTTAAGAGCATGGGCTGTTATTTTAGAGAACATGGGTTCAATTCCCAGGACCTATATAGCTGCTCACAATGGTGGTATTCTCCTTGGAGGCCCCTACAGGTTCTAGTTATGAACAGCTGGAGAACCATTAAAAGAAAAGCACAGGGCCCTGGACTAAAGGTTTAGCTCTGGTAGAAATACATGCCTAGCATGAAAGAACAGGATGAGAGGGTAAATTATAAGTACAGATCTATGTATCTATGTATCTGTCTATGTCTATCTATCTATCTATCTATCTATCTATCTATCTATCTATCTATCTATCTATCTATCTATCTATCTAAGGCAAGGTTTCTTTGTCTAGCCTTGGCTGTCCTAGAACTGGCACTATAGACCAGGCTGACTTAAACTCACAGAGATCTACCTGCCTCTGCCTCCCAAGGGATTAAAGGCATATGCAACCACCGCAAGCCTCAGATTTTTAAAAATTCCTCCCAGCCTGTCCCCAACCCCCTTTTTCTGAGATAGAATCTCACTAGGCCTGGAACTTGCTATGTAGATCAGGTTGCCCCTTGTCTTACACAGCTTCACCTACCTGTACTGGCTAAATTCTGGGATTAGAGGCACATATCACTACATCTGGAATTTAAAATTTTTCATTTTTAATTATGTGTGTCTGTGTATGTCTGTGTACATGAATGCAGGTACCCAAGAAATATTGGATCTCCTGGAGCTGTAATCACAGGAAGTTGTGAACCACCCTGTATGGGTCTGAGAAGAGAACTCAGATCCTAGGCAAGCACTACACATGTTCAACTACTGAGCATTTCTCTGGTCCCTAAATACAGATTTCTAAAGTTTTTATTACATGTATTTATTCTGTTCTGGGGGTGATAGTCAGAGGACACTTGTTCTTTCCCTACTACCATGTGGGTCCTGAGAAACAGGCTGTCAAGCTTGGCAGTGGGCCTCTATTCACTGAGCCATCTAGATAGGGTCCAGCTTTTCTTTCCCTCCCCTCCTCTCCCTTCCCCTTCCCCTTTTTCCTTTTCTTATTTTTTTTTTCTTTTGAGACTGGGTCTCATCTATCCCAGGCTGTCTTCTAACTTTACGAGTATGACCTTGAACCTCTTCCATCCTCTCCTAAGTGTTAGGATTAGAGATGGATCTCAGGGTCTCATGCTATATAAACATTCATAGCAACTGAGCTATATCCCCAGGCCCCAATTCTGATTTTAACTAAGCATCTGAAGAACATTTTTCAATTTGTAAAGTTAGATATAGCAACATGGTTTGCCATTTTCTTAGTTTGGGGTGTTTTTTCTTTTTTGTACATCATAGCAGATTTTCGGTGATGAAGGTGAGATGGGTTAATTTTGAAGTCTAGAGTTGAAGGAGGGGCCAGTGGAAAATTTAAAGTCATTAGAAAGATGGATATAAGAGATCCTGAACCTACAGGCTGACAATAGCCTTACAGTGTGACTTTATAATTATGACCACACTGCAACTGAATGTCATAAAACTTTACTTGCCACTCCAGATTCATACTCTTATAACAGTATGCTTGGCATACAGTGCTAGCAGCATAAGCCTGGCCAAAGGTTTTAGAAATCAGAATTCGCAGACTTGGCTCACACTAGCTGTGCAATTGCGCTTCAAGTCTCTAGGGACTGACCTGAAGAGTCTCAAGGTTACAGAGGCTCTGCGTTCGCAGTTGCCTTGGAAACCGAGGGAGGTCCAAAACCAAACACAGCTCGAAAGAAGGCGGAGCCGGTGCGTAGCCCTACCGTCCGGGCGGCCGCGCGTTCCGCGTTTCATTGGTTCCAAGTTTCGCCACTTTCACGTTCCCACTGCCCTGTGTATTTCCAGCCACGGGTTCAGGCTTTCTCTCGTGAGAAAGACCTACCGTACTATTTTTTTTCCCCCTTCACGCGAAGGGCGAGTTCCACGTGCTCATCGAATAAAGTCAGGTAAGTCCACAAGGACCGCGTTACCCTTTTAAGTAGACTCCTGTCCTTTGTTTTGGAGGAAAGTAACGTAGTCACAGCATTGTTTGGAATTTAACCTTTTTGTTTGCTTGGGACAAAGTCTCACGTTGTAGTCTCTGGCCTGCAATGTAGCCCAGACTGTCTCGAATTAGAGGCAGTGCTGCCTTACTTAGCCTCCCAAGTGATGAGATTATAGAAATGCGCTGCCCTGCACTGTTTACGTACTTACCTGTGTGTGCACCTGTGCCTGTGCCTGTGGAGGCCAGAATGTGTCCTCAGAAGCTAAGACACTGGAAATTGTGGTCCTGTAGAAGAAAAGTAACTCTCTTAATACTCGAGCCTTCTCTCTTGTGGTGGTTTGTTTGTTTGTTTGGGTCTGTCTGTCTGTCTGTCTTTTTGTAAGATAGTAATACAGGGAGGCAGTCCTACTGAGGGACTAAGAGTCAGATTCCCTGAAAAGCAGGCAGATAGGATGGGTAAGCAAGCCGAGGAGCCATGGATGGTAATAAAGGTGGAAAACTTTAAAGATGCCTGGCTTTTCCTCACCCTCCTGACCTGAGACAAAAACCTGACAATTTAAAACAAAAGCCTTGTGAGCTTTTTGTCCTTCCCATGCTGATGGCCTGGCTTGAAAAGTTCAAGACCAAATCAGGACAGTTTTTCAGCCATTGTCTCTTTCTTCAAAGTGACCAAACCCTTAAATTAGGGGAGGAAAACCCTTCAGAGACTTCAAACCAAAGCACCTCCCCCTACAATCCTCAAGAAGAGTCTGGACTTTCAGCTCCCCTCTGCTTTGTGGAGGAGAGTCTTTCTCTGTTTGCTGTATGTGTGTGTTTACTTGCCCCAATAAAAGCCTTTCTTCAACATCTGATTCCATCTGCTTTTGTTTTCAGGTTTTAAGATTTCTCCGTTGCTACCTGTTGAACGCAGAAGTTTTCTAACTTTTAACTGGCAGAGAAAACTGAACCCAATCAACCCTTAGACAGTAATGTCAGTTCAGTCAGGTATTACTGAGTACACCAACAGGGCTGACTTGAATTCAGCCCTTCTTATCACTGCTTCATGGAGATCTGCCTGCCTCTGCCTCTCAAGTGCTGAGATTAAAGGCAAGGTGTTCACTACTGTGCCCATCCTGATGTCTTTCCCATAACATAATTTGAGTACCTACCTAGATTGGTTTTAATAACTTCTTCAAAACCAAACTGTCAATGCTGGGAAGTCATGGTATGCAAATACACAGTAATCCCATATCGTACTGCTGTAAACCTTAGAGCTCAGCTGGTAGAGTGCTTGCCTTGAGTGCATGAAGCCCTGGGTCTGACCCAAGCAACAATAAACCTGGAGGGAGGAGGATCACTATAAATTTGATGTCTGTTTGGTCTACATAGTGCAGCCTGGGCTATAGTACAAGTTTATATTTTATTTGATGGTTATGCTTTGCTTGCATGTGTATAAATGCACTGTGTGTGTGTGTCTGTGTCTGTGTGTCTGTGTCTGTGTGTCTGGTGCCTGACAAAAGCCAGAAGAGGGCACTAGATCCCTTGGAACTGAAGTTATGATTGTGAGCTGCCATGTGGATGCTAGAAACCGAACTTGGGTCCTCTGCAAGAGCATTAGGTGCTCTTTAACTGCTGAGCTATTTCTTTATGTGCAAGTCTATCCTAAAATCAAAACAAACAAAAAGATATGCCCTATTTCATTTTCATGAACATTGTTATAAAAATAAAATGCCTGTATATCTGTCATTATAAATTACTGAAAGGATTTTACAGTTAAAAAAATAAAAAAAGCAACTAGATTTCTTTGCCCAAACTGGTAAGCCAAAGCTGTCCCTCCGACATGTATTTGTACTTGTGGGTTGTTAGTGCTTATTTTCTTGTTTTGTGGAAGGATATGGACATGTTGGCTAGACTAAGAATTTTCAGTATTGTTTTTTTGTTGTAGAGATCCAGAAATTCCAGTGTCAGTTAAGCGGAAAGACAGACCCTCGTTCTATCTGCCTGGGAAACAGTCTCTATTAATAGCAACACTGACAGAACCTGAGGTTTGGAGATGTACTCATGGCTTTCAGCTGGTGTTGGAAAGCTCCCAGGAGCCAGTGGAGTTTCCTGCAGGCTGCGAACAGTGGGTCTCCCCTGTTTCTCTGGAGGACAGTGGGGAGCTGTTTGGATCCTAAGATGAAAGCCTACCTGGAGGAGAACACTGAAGTCACCAGCAGTGGCAGCCTTACCCCCGAAATCCAGTTACGGCTTTTAACCCCCAGGTGCAAGTTTTGGTGGGAAAGGGCTGACCTGTGGCCCTACAGTGATCCCTACTGGGCTATCTACTGGCCAGGAGGCCAGGCTCTGTCTAGGTATGTTTCATTGAAATATTGAAGATCCTTCTTCCTTTAAGCACCCACCCCCACTTCCATTTCATTCTCTCTGGCCCCATATCATAGCAGCAGAACCAGAAAGTCACTGAGGCCCATTCAAGTCCCAACTTGTATATGGTTTGGATTGCCATCCTTCTGGTGAAGTAAAAGAGGATTTGTCCTGTGGGAAGACAAAGTCATCTCCATAAAGATGTTTTATAGTTACCCAAGATGGTGTCACCTTGTAATCTTGGCACTTAGAGGCTGAGGCACGAGGGTAGGACTTTGAAGCTATCCTGTGATATGGAGCAATGCTTTCTTGAACCATTTAAATAGTCTCTTGTACCCACATACTTGACTTTGGCACTGCCACAGAGAGGAGGTCAGGGCATCTTGAGTCTGGGTTTTCAGCTGAGACTAAGTGAGAAGACAGGGATTGTCAACAAAACATTCAGAGAGGGCTGTACTATATCCAGAACTGGTCACTGTTAATTTAGCTTGGCTTCATGACAATCATAGATGTGGTTACCTTAGTAAAAAAATAGTTCTCGTCACACCTGCCCTGGGTAACGTCTGTTGTCAACTCCAGTGAATCTGGAGTTACCCACAAGACACACCTCTTGGCATGTCTATGAGAGAATGCTTTTCTGTTGCTATAATAAATAAACATAAACAAAAGCAATTTGGGGAAAAAAGTATTTATTTCATTTTACACTTCTAGGTCACAGGAAATTCAGGACAGGAACTCTAGGCAGGAACAGAATGTGGAGGCAAAAACTAAAGCATAGTCCATGGAGGAGCCCTGCTTACTAGCTTGCTTCTTAAAACTTGCTCAGTCTGCTTTCTTAACACTATACAAGATTACCTGTCCAGGCATTGCTTCCAATAGGCTGGGCCCTCTCACATCATTCATTAAACAAAAAAGTCCCTTAGGCTTGCTCACAGGCCACTCTGGTAGAGTTATAGTCTCAATTGAGGCACCCTTTTCCAGTTGCCTATAGCTAGTGTCAAGTTGACAAAAATAAATAAATAAATAAATAAATAAATAAATAAATAAATAACCTTGATAGGATATTTCCAGAGTTGGCTTTTTTTTTTTATTTTTTAATTTATGTATCATAGCATCATAGCATTCTGCCTGCTTGCCTGCTTGTATGTCTGCAGGTCAAAAGAGGGTGCCAGATCTTATAGATGGTTGTGAGCCATGTGGTTGCTGGGAATTGAACTGAGGACCTTTAGAAGAACAGATAGTGTTCTTAACCTCTGAGCCATCTTTCTAGCCACCTTCCAAAGAGATTTAACTGAGGAGGGAAAGGCCACCTTGAAGTGGGTGACACTTCCAATAGGATTGGGTTGCACTCTGTATACAGAGAGAAGAAGGAAGAAAGCTAACTGAATTCTAGAATTCCTTCCTTTTCTTCATAGTTTATCCTGATAAGAGCATCAGTCTCATACTCCCATTGTCCAGGTCTCTACTGCCATACCTTCCTATAATGATAGATTGTATCTTCAAATGGTGATCCTTCAAAATAAACTTTTTTTTTCTTAAAAGTTTGTCAGGTATTTGGTTACAGCAGTGAGACCCACCCTCAGGGTCTCACTATGTAGCCCAGGCTGGCTTGGAACACATAGTTTTACCTGCCTCTGCTTCCTGTATGCCACCACTGCCCAGCTTCCAACTTTTTTTTTTTTTTAAAGATTTATGTATTTTGTGTATGAGTGTTTTGCCTGAATGTTATGTCTATATACCTCATGTGTGCCTGGTGCCCATGAAGGTCAGAAGAAGGCATCAGATCCCCTGAAACTTGAACCTGAATCCTCTGCAAGAGTACCAAGTACTCTTAAGCACTGAACCAACTCTCTGCCACTGAGCTAACTCTCCAGCCTTCATACTAACTTTTGTAACACATACCTCAACCCCAAATCTAGTTTTTATAGCAGTTTGGTCATCGATTTGTTGCTTTGCTGGATAGTTTTACTGCCTTACACAAACTTAAGGTATATCTGCAAATAAAGTTTCCACCCCTCAAGAGACTCTAGTGTCAGCTCTAATATAACCTACATGGTCATAAAAGATCTGTATGTCTTACTTTGCGCTCAGATTCCTGTGCATATCAGCAATTAGTACAGAGTTCTTTGATGGATCCTAAGGACCCATCCCTCCAAAGATCCGGCTTTAACATTATTAATGCTACCTGCTCCTAGAATTGGCTCTTCAGCCCATAGAAGATATGAGTGATCATTTGGGATTTTCTCTTTGGCAGCTCATTTTAGGTGGACCCTGCATTTGCTTCAATTTAGCATTTTTAAGCTCCTTCCTGTCCATCTTGTTTTTTCACAGAGCTGCAACTATACTTTTTGTTAGGAAACAGCTGAAACAAAGGCAAACATGTTTAGCATGTCCATCTTGATTTTATCTGGTTATGTCTTAAGGATGTAGAGCTGACAGACAAAAGGTTTTCTGTTTCCCAGGAATAGTATTGTTGCTGCTACAAGCCAGGTAGGTTCTCTAACATCAGAAAAAAAATATATTTTATTACTTTGTGTTTGGTAGCACATGGTGTGCATGTGAAGGTCAGAGGACAACTGGCATGAATTGGTTCTTTTCTACACTATGTTGACCTCAGGTCTTCAAAGCAAGCACCTTTATCTGCTAAACTATCTTTTCTGTTTTTGTTTGAATGCTTCTTACTCTCATTTTCCATTCCTCAGGTGTTTTCTCCTTTCTTTCTAATTTTAGGTATCTTTTGGATAACCCTGATGTCGTTAGAGGAAAGTCTGTCTTAGACCTTGGCAGTGGGTGTGGGGCTACAGCCATTGCTGCTAAGATGAGTGGAGCATCAAAGATCTTGGCCAACGACATAGATCCCGGTAAGGACTTCATATTTTAAAACATTTAAAACTCATCTCCCCAACTCCCCCTTTTCATCATGATAGTTTATTGCCTTGTTTTGTAATCTGATACTGTGAGGTATGTTCAGTGGGGCCTGAACTGGTGATGCATTTCCTCAAGAGGATTTGATTTGTTTGCCAGACATTCCACAGGGATACCTGTGAGGGCACATGTGTTAGCTCAGGGTTGAGAATGCCCTGAAATATGTAAGTAATTTTTATTTGATACAAAATCCAAGTAAAGATAGGCTTGTGTCTTTAGTGGATATTTTTACTTCATTAAGATATAAGCTCCACTAGTCAAAGATAGTTTACATAGCTAGGTTGGGTATTAGGTTACACTTCTGATTGAACATTACCATACTTATAAAGCCCTTGATTAACATTTAAAAAAATTGTATAAAAGCCAAATGGAAAAGGGGGGGCACGGGATATGGGTTTTCTGGGGAGGGGAAATGGGGAAAGGGATGAGCATCTGAAATGTAAATAAGATATCCAATAAAAAAAAAGATATAAGCTGTGTTGGGTGTGGCAGCCACACCTTAAATTCCAACACTCAGGAGGTAGATGCAGTTCCAGGCTAGCTAGAGCTACAAAATGAGACCCTGTTTCAAACAAACAAAACAAAAAACCAAGAAAGAAAAAGGCCCAGATTGTGATTGTTAAGTTTTTATTTCATATGATTTTTTTTTTGAACCTACCCTCATTTACAATAGAGCCCTTCAGGGGTCTTATTTTATTAAGAGGTTTCAGATATAACTTGATCAAGCCCAACATTTGCTTTTCTGTCTATATAAATAAACATACAAAAAATAACCCACCACTGCTCTTCTGTATTTAATATATAGCCGTTTTAAAACATTCCTTTTTTTGGCTATAGTCCACATGAGAAAGTGATAGACCACCATGAATATAAAACCAAATAAGAGCTCTTTATTTAAACTACAGAACTGAGAGCAGGCTCTCATCACAAAGAACTCTGGGACACCCTATATTAAGCACTACAGAATTTGTACAAGCAAAAGACTACAAATCACATTGGTGTAAGCTAGGAGAGTTTTTACTTTTAACAAGGGATCATTTCCCAGCAAGGAAGGAGGAGCACTGATCTGTTAAAAATTTAGAAGTCTCATTTCTCAGGAGAAACTGTTCTGTCAAGCAGGATATAATTCTGGGGGTGGGTGTAGGTGTGGGTATGGGGTCAGGATAACCTGATCTCTCTAGACCATTTCACTTTTCTTTCCTTCTTTCCCTCCTTTTTTCTCTCTTTTTCTTTTGAGACAGTTTCATATAATCCAGGATAGCCCCAGTTAGCTTTTTAGCTAAGGATAACCTTGAACTAATGATAAGTTAACCTTAAACTTATGATCTTCCTATTTCCACCTTTGGGGCTATAGGCTTGCACCACCATGCCCAGCCTCTTTGTTTTGTTTTTTGTTTGTTTGAGAAAGGGTCTTAGGCAGAAACCCCAGCTGGCTTGCTACCTCCCTTTGTATCCCAGGTTGTCTCATACTTTCAGGGATCTTTCTGCTGTATATTACCAAGCCTTGGAGTGACAGGTGTTCACCATCATGCTTAGTCAGGATATAATTTATACTGGCATAAATTTTAAACTTCTTTACCTAAAAAATACCAACAGGAGCTGGAGAGATGGCTTAGTGGTTAAGAGCACTGCTTGTTCATAGGACCCAGGTTCAGTTCTCAGCTCTCACATGGCAGCTCACAACTCTCTGTAGCTACAGTTCCAGGGGATCCAACATACTCACACAGACATGAATCCAGACAAAACACATATGAAATAAAATTGAAAACAACAAAACCAAGAAAAAACATCCCTTTTGACACAAGGTAAGTATTAGATTATTTTTACATTTATTAGTTCATTTGTGAGAGTGCTGCAGTCCACATCACATGGGAAAATAAGGGACAGCTTGTGGGATTTGGTTTCTTCTTTTCCACCATGTGTTTCATGTATTGAACTTTAGTTTTGTTTGTTGGGACAGGGTCTTTCTATGTAGTCCTAGATATCCTGGAACTCCCTGAATAGATCAGGCTGCTCTTAAAATCACAGAAATCTGCCTGTTTCATCTGAATGCTGGGATTTAAGTTGTGTGCCACCGTTCCTGGCCTTCAGGTGTTGAACTTGTTAGGTTTAGCAGCAAGCATCTTAACCTAAGCCTTCTCATTGGCTTCTATTGTTAGATTTTTAAAAGTGTTTAAATAGTAAGAATTAAAATAGCCTACTGATACATGCTTACAGACCAATTCATTATATGTTTTGTAAAGTTGCAGGAATGGCAATTATACTAAATTGCAAATTGAATGGACTGAATCCTTTTCCTGTTTTAACTAAAAACATTTTGAATACCCAACAAGGTAAGTTTGATCTCATTGTTCTTGGAGATATGTTTTATGATGAAGACCTTGCAGACAGTCTTCATCTGTGGCTGCAGAACTACTTTTGGACCCATGGAACCCGAGTACTGATTGGTGACCCTGGGAGGCCCCAGTTCAGTGGACATAGCATTCAGCATCAACTGTACCAACTAGTAGAATACACACTTCCAGAGGCAACCCAGCAAGATAACAATGGACTGACCACAAGTGCGGTATGGGATTTTCATCCCTAATTTGTCAAAGTGTTTTCAAGTATGAATATAGTTCTGTTTGTGTTAAGTTCTAAAAATTTCCTCTGTAGGAGGTACTCACAGTTTAAAGAATGCAATTCAGTGGGGTGTGGTGGCTTGGGCCTTCAATACTACCACTTAGGAGGCTGAGGTAGGCTCATCTCTGTGACTTTGAGGCCAGTTTGGTCTATAGTGAGTTCAAGGACAGCCAGACCCTGTTTCACAGATAGATAGATAGATAGATAGATAGATAGATAGATAGATAGATAGATAGAAGATAATAAAGTAAATTTCTTTTCCTTTGCTATGATACTTTGGATAACTCTGTATGGTTTACTAAAGTTAGTTATGATTATGTTCCCACTTCACGTACCAGGGTGTCAGGATTTTATAACGAAACACTGTATCATGTACAATTTATTATGTAGAAGATATATCTATGTGTGGATGTAATATACATAATTTGCTTCAGTATTAATAAAATATCTCTGGAAAGATGGGTAACTGAAGTGTTATCTTTCTGATACTGTAATAAAATAACTGAGGAAATCAGCTTAAAAGAGAAGTGATTTGTTTGGGCTCAGTTTCAGAGGCTCCAACCCATGGTCTGGTTCCATTGCTTTGTGTTGAGGTGAGGTGGGATACTATGGCAACCACAGTATGCAGCGGAAGTAGTTTCTCACATTATGGTAACTAGGAAACAGAGAGCAAGGGACCATGGATAAGGGTGGGTTCACTGGTCCCAAGGAACAAGACCAGGGAAGTTGCCATGGGGAGGGAGACAGAGGGGATTCAGAAGAGAATGAGAAAAAGTGTGCACAAGCAGGGAGAGAGAAAATGCAGAGGTAGGGAGGGAGGGATAGAGAGGGAGACCAAAATGTCTGGATTATATAGTGAAGATCTTCTACGGGTGGGGAAGCCCAGCACAGCAGCTGGAAAGTTCATTGCAGAGAAAGTCAGATCGCTTGCCCACGCAAGAGCTGAATTTGACAAAAGACCAGCAAGCTGAGGGGCTTTTTATAGCACAGGGTGGGGAAAGGGAGGAATTTTCCCGAGGTTACACATGATTGGTTGCTTCACCAATTTTGAACATCAGCAGGCTGTACTAGTCATGGCGGGGGTGAGGTGGGGGGTGGGGGGGCAATTCCTGCAGGTGGAAGCTTATCTAGGTTAGCAGAGCATCTAGTTAGACTTAAAAACTACAGCTTTCTGGAACACTGGAAAGACCTCAAGTGGGGGAAGGGGTAACCAAGGAAACATAACATAAAAATAGTGGAAAGTTAGCTAGTTCTTGGAACCACCTAGATGACTTGCATCTTTCTTTGTGGTCAGGAATGTGTCTTCCTGCTTTGGGCCTTCCGCACCCACAGGTGAGTTCTCTTTCCTGAGGCTTGAGGAATGTTAATTCAGCAAGTGTCCTCTGACTCAGGGATAATGTACTCCTCCTGGAATGTATCCCGGGGCAGTGAGGGCCTGAAATCCCACATTCAGTTCCACTCTCTTGGAACTAGTGAACCTATATATATTTTATAAAATGGTCTTTATAATTTTTCACTCTACAGTATTACTGATGTTGGAATAATCTATCAGATGGTGCTGAAACCTGTGAATAAAAAAACCTCCAAAAAACGTAAGGATCTAAGAAATGAAGGTGTAGGGATGGAGGGGCCTATTTGTTCCATTTGTTTCCACTTAGTAACTAGGCCATTATCCCTCTGCTCTAGCAGCAGACCCCAAAAGTCCAGGAACAAGACAATAAAATCTCCCACCCAAGGAACAGCCTGAATGAAGATAGCCACATGAATGGGAGATATCTGATCTCAGGATAGGCCATCTATGCTGGGCAGCTCATCCTGTGGTTAATCATTCATGACACAGGAATGCAGTCCTAGCACCTACCAGTGAGGTTTTAGATTACCTAACCCTAACAATATAATAATAAATATAATAATAATATAATAATAAAACATTTACCTATCTTCTGGGCAGTGGTGGCGCACGCCTTTCCCAGCACTTGGGAGGCAGAGACAGGTGGATTTCTGAGTTCGAGGCCAGCCTGGTCTACAGAGTGAGTTCCAGGACAGCCAGAGCTACACAGAGAAACCCTGTCTCAGAAAAATTAAAAAAAAAAAAAAAAAAAAAAAGAAAAAAAAGAAAGAAAGAAAGAAAGAAAAAAAATAAGTCACTTTGATGTTGAGAGCCGACTTTTAACAGAAAGAGGCTAGAAAGCAGCTATCCATGCCTGTAAGGCGCATGTGGTATCCACGCCTGCAAGGCTTACTTCATATCCACGCCCCTACAAGGGGCGTGGCAAAAGTGTATAAATACCCCAGATTTCCCTTTAATAAAAGAGACTGGATCAGAACCTCTGTCTTGTCTCCATTCCTAGTGTCTCTTTCCCTTATCCCCATTCTCTCTCCCTCTAGACCCTGACCTGAAGACCGGAGCAACAGTTTGGGCCTGGCAGTGGTGGCGTAGGCCTTTAATCCCAGCCCTTGAGAGACCAAGCCAGGCAGAGTGGAGCAAGCTGCAACATTTTTTTGTTATAGTAACTATTAAGTCTTTTGTCTCAAGCCAGGTAGAGCGACACTTTGATTCTGTAGCTGACCTGCCTGTCTAAGTTGCTCTGAGGACAGAAGCTGTAGTCTTTGGCTTTAGCATTTCATAGTAAAACAGCGGAGGGGGAAGGGCATTAAATAAAGTAGCCTTTGATTTATCTCTGCAAGAACTGCTTGGCTGTAACTCCCAGCCTGTTGAGGGTCATAGGAAGAAGGAGGCAGGAGAAGGAGCACAGTTAGGAATGAACTTGGGTGTCTAGAGAGATGGCTCAGGGGTTAAGAGCACTAACTACTCTTCTAGAGGTCATGAGTTCAATTCCCAGCAACCACATAGTGGCTCACAACTACCTGTAATTGGATCCAATACTGTCTTCACATAAAATAAATAAATTAATCTTAAAAAAAAAAAAAAACCCAAAATGCCTTTATTTAATCCCAGCACTTGGGCGGCAGAGGCAGGTGGATTTCTGAGTTGGAGGCCAGCCTGGTCTACAGGGTGAGTTCCAAGACAGCTAGGGCTATACAGAGAAACCCTGTCTCAAAAACCAAACCAAACCAAACCAAACCAAATGAAACCAAACAAAGGAATGAACTTGGTGTTTACTCGACAATATGAAATCAATATAACTTCAGTAAACAATCTCCATAATGGTCTCACTGTAAAGCTTTGGCTAGCTTAGATCATGCTATGTATACCACACTGTTCTTAAACTTAGAGATCTGCCTGCTTCTGCCTCCTGTGCTGGAATTAAAGATGTGCTACCACCATGACCAGCTCCATAATAGTATTTCATATTTAATTTTTACACTCTGGTCCTGGAGATAGTCTAATGGTATAGCACCTACCTGGCATACATGTAACCCTAGGTACAATATCCAGTGAACACACACACACACACACACACACACACACACACACACACACACACA
>JANHMN010000008.1:62828812-62850886 GCA_030674055.1 Rhabdomys pumilio | reverse complement strand
GTGTGTGTGTGTGTGTGTGTGTGTGTGTGTGTGTGTGTGTGTGTGTATGTGTGTGTGTGTGTGTATGTGAATGAATCCAACCCTAGCCTTGTGAGCTAGGCAAGTGCTCTTGTCACTGAGCCACTTTTGCAGCTGAATGTCTCATTTTAACTGATGAATTATTACCACTGACTTCAGTGAAACAAATATATCGGTTTCTGTAAAGAGGAAACAGGCCTTATGTTCCACTTTGCTTTTGGCTGAATGTTTTTTAAATGCATCTTATTTAGAATACTACCCTATCTCCTTTTTTTTTCTTTGGACATTTTATTTACATTTCAGATGTACCATATCTCCTAAAATAGGTCAAATACCTACACCAGAGATAGGAGTATAAAGGTAAAATAAGCTGAAGTGGAAATTTCTGGTTTCTTTGGAAACATAAGTTATATCATATGATGTTTTGCTAAAGTAGACACATGAAAGAATGTTAAAGCAGACATGTGAAAGAACGTTTTGCTGAAGCAGACACGTGATGTTCAGAAAGAAGAGTGTATCCCCACAGACAATGGGAGGAGGCTCTGGCATTGCACCTTACTCTGCCTTACTAGTCTTTGCTCTGGCCTTGGTTTGTCTTGCTTGGCCTGGGTAGTCTCCACTGATGATGGTTCTCCTTGCACTGCTGATTTGTGAGTGGTGACTGACTGCCCAGTGAACTGGACTGCAGTTGCTGATTCCTGTTGGTGTTTTGCTAGAGGACTGGACTGCTGACAACAAAGACTGGAATAGACCCAAAGAACTATTTCTAAACAGTTTTTTATTAACCTTTCTTTTCCTTTTCCTCTCATGGGTGGTGGGCCAGAAGGAAGGCTGAAACATTTAAGAACCCTTATTAAAGTAGGTTTTGAAAAATCTAAGCCTACAAGTCATTTGAAACTTTTGTTATTAAAGAAACAAACCCAGTCCTTTTTCCATCAAGTAGAGTTCACATCAGACCATTAAAAAAATGGCTCCAACAAATATGGGATAATAGAAGTATTAAAATGTTAAGTCTTGTTAACTTTAAAGCACAAATATTTACATTATTAAGATTGGACAGATTCTCTGAGAGTCACAGCTTAATTAAGACAATAAATAATACACTGAAAAAAAAAAAGAAGTTAGAACCTATTAGAGATACTAGGTCACACTTTAAATGATCTGTTCTGTCTATGGAGACTAATAGTTTAATAGGCCTATTAATTCAAAGTGCTGCTTATAGACTTAAGCAGAGCAGCCTATGGATATATGTTTTTCTGCTGTGTTCTAATAGACATTCACGGTGTGGGGGCTTGTGTACCTGATTTTTTTTTTTTTTTTTTTTTGGTTTTTCGAGACAGGGTTTCTCTGTGTAGCCCTGGCTGTCCTCGAACTCAGAAATCCGCCTGCCTCTGCCTCCCAAGTGCTGGGATTAAAGGCGTGCGCCACCCCCCCCCCCACCCCCCCGTACCTGTTTTTAACAGAGTTGAATAGAATAATATGGTCACATGGAACTTGTAAAATGCTGTATTTTAAATTTTTATTATGTCATTCATATTGCAAGTAAAGTAAATTCCTATGGGAAAAAATTTAAAAAAAAAATACACTGGTGTTAAATTAAGTAAAAAACAAGTATTTATAGTGCATGTCCTGGGCAAGGTCCTGATATCAGCCTCGGTAAAGATCAGTAAACAGACCAAGTCACTTGCTTTAGTTTTCTTGATCCTATTAATTGCTCCAAGATTTCTCGTGAATGATCTATAAAAGAGAATGATGAAACTGTATTAATTTACAATAATCAAATATATTTAATGTTTTTTTCATATATAAAATCGATGTAAGCTGAGAGTATGCCTGTAATACTAGTACTCAGGAAATATAGGTGTGAAAGTCAGGAATTTAAGACAGATCCAAATCATAGCAAGTAGGAGGCTAGCCTGGGCTACCTGGGATACTGTCTTAGCACAAAGGAAAAAAAAAAACCAAAATCTGGTGTGGTGATAACTATTACAGGATTATTGGGAGGATTAAAAACAACATGAAATATAAAGTATAGTGGTGGAGAAATGTAAGCCAAGCCTTTATGTCTGGCTTTGATGACATGTATAGCAAAGCCTTTCTTTGTTTGGGTTGATCAGCAGAGGCTGTGTGAAACTGTTTCAGACTGAACCTTGAAGAGATGTCTTTCTGCAGAGTCTGCACTTGGTGCTATGTGAGAGTGTGTAGATGCACAAACCTTGGTCCTAAGATCCTCCTGATGAACCTGGAGTTCTTACTTTTAATTATGGCTAGCCATGGTTATGAAGGACTGAGATTTATGTGTGCTGTCTGATCTCTCCGGCAGCAAGGGCAAGATAACTCTGGTAGATGGAACCTTTCCCACCCCCAATTAACCTTGTGTAATGATTGAATAAAATAACTGGTGTGAACTAGCAGGGTGTCAGTCTTTCCAAGAAGGCTGAACCCCTCTGCTCCTTCGGAAAATGAAGGCTTAGCACCTTGGTGAGCTTCTCTCTCCATTGTGGCACCTATGACCAACATCAATCAATACACAGTGGGGCTGGTGAGATGGCTCAAGAGGTAAATGTACTTGCTGCCAAGCCTGACAACCTGAGTTGCATCCTTGAGGCCACATGGTAGAATGAATAGTCTGACCTCTACATGCATACTAGATGACATATATGTACCTCTCTATGCACAAATACACAAATGTAATTTATCAAGCATATTTAAAATTTTTATTTTAAATTTAAAGTGCTTTGTCTGAATATATGGTCAGTGTACCACTTGTATGCCTGGTGTCCATAGAAGCCAGAAGAGAGTATCAGATTCCCTGGAACTGGATTTATAGACATCATGGGTTACCATTAATTAATAATGAGTTATTCAGTTGTATGCTATACTTTGAATTTTTAAACTACATTTACTTACCAGGGCTGGCAATCTAGTTCAAGGGTTAAGAGGACCTAAGTTCAATTACTAACACCCTCACTCCACTCCTTGACCTCCATAGGCTCATGGTTATATCATAATGCAAAATGCATTTAGTCCAACTTGAGAAATTGCCACAGTCTTTCAGTCTCAACTCTGTTTAAAAGTCCAAAGTTCAGAGTCATTCTACAGCTTCACTTTTCCAGCTTCACAAAATGGTTTCTCAGGGACAACCCTGCCAACCACATACCTGGGCTTAGCTCCTCTCCTTAAATACAGAAGATTCCACAACACCCTTACTTGTGTACCCTTTATAACGCTAAAGCCAGAACTAAGTGGATGGCACTGCCAGGTTTGACTTACCTTGAATCACATTTGTAGCAGCTTTCAGTTGTTGCACTTTTTAGCAGCAGAAAATTCTTTTTGCTTTTTCTTTTCATAAGTTGGAAGCCTAGCTGAGTAGGCTCCTGCCCTGAGCCCAACCTGCTTTTTATCCCAATGCAGATTAGGCCTTGCCTTGATTTCCATCTTTCTCTCACACAAGTGTGGCTCCAACATTAAATTTCCTGGTGTTCTTTTATTCCTCAAACTGTACATTTTTTTTTTTCTGTACCACTTGCTCTTTTTCACTGTAGACTGGCATAGGAGTGATTACTAATAACCATGCAACAGAATCAATATTAGGCTGTATTGAAACCTCCTCTGCCAAAGTTCATCATTTGCCAACTTAGCCTCAGACAAATTCTTAGGACAAAGGTAGAAGACAGCCACTATCTTTGCCAAAATACCACAAGAATTGCTGCTAGCCCTGTTGTTAATATTGTTCCCCTCTTAAATTTCTTGAGCCAGTCTCCACTGTCCATATAGCTCTCAGCACTGCTGTCTTCCAAGATCCTACTAGGATGGCTCATTAAACTCTGCTGCCAGTGTTCAACTGCTTTCCTAGTCTTAAGTACCAGATCTTCCACATTCCTCCAAAAACAAGCATAGCCAGGTCTGTTGCAGCAGTACCCCACTCCTGGTACTAACTAACTTCTGTCTTAGTTACTTTTCTATTGGTGTGACAAAACACCATGACCAAGACCAAGACCAAGAAAGTGTTTAATTGGGCTTACTGTTTTAGAAGGTTCTATGATGGTGAAGTAAAGGCATGGTAACAGGAATAGCTGATAACTCACATCTTGATTCAAAAGTAGGAGGCAGAGAGATAGCACTGGGAATGGAAGTCTTCTGAAATCTCAAATTCTGTTCTAGGTAATATATCTCCTTCAACAAGGACATACTTCCTAACCATTCTGAAACAGTCCCAGCAACTGAAGACTAAGTATTCAAACATATGTTCAGTGGGGTGTGGTCGTGTACACCTTTAATATCAGCACATGGGAGGTAGAAGCAAGCAGATCTTGAGTCAAAGTCCTGCCTAGTTTACATAGAGAGTTCCAGGCCAGTCAGGGATACACTTGCCTTTTTATTGCTATAATAAATGCTATAACTAAAAGCAAGTTGAAGGAGGAAAGGGTCACAGCCTATCACTGAGAAAAGTCTGAGCTGTTTTTTTATGTCTTACAACTATAATTACACTGTTGCTGAACTGTGGTTGGTTTTAATTGTCAATTTGACACAATGTAGAATCACTTGGGAAGAGTCTGAGAGAGTGACTGTTTAGACTAAGCCAGTAGGCCTATCTATATAGGAATTTCTTCATTATACCTGCCCACTCTGAGAGCTACCTTCCCAAGGCAGGGATTCCATCTTGGGTAAAAGTAGAGCAAGTGAGCTGAGCCAAGCATGTATACATTAATTTATTACTCGTTGCTCCTAACTGTCAATATATTGTGACCAACAACTTCAAGTTTCTGTCACTCTGACTTCTATAAATGATGGACTGTGGCTAAGATTGTGAGTCAAGTAAACCCCTTTTCCTGTAAGTAGCTTCTGTCAGGGTATATTGTTAGAGTAACAGAAAAAGAAACTAAAACTCTAAGTATAACATGTGTGTGTTCATGTGTGTTTATTTTATTATGTTTAAAAAGTTTTAATTAGCCAGGTGGTGGTGGTGCACGCCTTTAATCCCAGCACTTGGGAGGCAGAGGCAGGTGGATTTCTGAGTTCGAGGCCAGCCTGGTCTACAGAGTGAGTTCCAGGACAGCCAGAGCTACACAGAGAAACCCTGTTTTGAAAAAACAAAACAAAACAAAACAAAACAAAACAAAACAAAACAAAACAAAAATTTAATTATGTGTATGTTTGTCTGTGTGTGGGCACAGGCAGGTAGATGGATGTAAATATCAGATCTCCTGAAGCTGGAGTTATAGGTGGCTGTGATCCAACTGACATAGGAGCTAGGAACAAAACTCAGGTCCTTTGCAAGAACATTATGCGCTCTTTCTGGTGAGCTGTTTCTCTAGCCCCTTCTTGATGTTTTTTTGAGATAGGGTCTCATATACTCCAGGCTTGTTTCCCACTGGCTGAGGCTCACCTTGAACTCCTGATTCTCCTACCCCTGCCTCCTATGGAATAGTATGCCTGGCTTTGTTCTTGATATGGAGGACAAAAATCAGTGACACATTACAACTCTTGTATTTTAGAGGCTTACAAATAACTGGACAGGGTAGTATTTATAGCTACTATATAAATGCAGAAATCTACTTGGATTTTGTTTTTGAGACAGGGCTTAACTATATAGCCCTAGCTGGCTTGAAGCTCACTCAGTATGTAGATCAGGCTGGCTTTGAACTCTCAGAGATTCTCTTGCTTTTTGCCTCTCAAATGCTGGTAGTAAAGGCTTGGACCACCACATCTGACAGATGGAGAAAGATTTAATGAGATTACCCTTTCATGGCTTTTGGAATCCAGACAGATGGGCAATTCTTCTGAATCCACAAACCATTCCAGACACCTTGTCTTACCTGTATCTGAACTCATGTCTCATGATAAACCTCTTAGAAGCTATTAATTTAGCAAACACTAGGTTTCACCAACCCAAGGACTAAGAATGTCATCAATAACATTTTTAGGCCTATAAAAAAGTTTTCCCCATTTTGATGTACCAACTGTCGGTAGCCGACATTAGAAGATGGCGCCGACTGCCTGCCTGCCTGCCTCTTCAGGTTTTTCTGGTAAACAGGTATTCTGCACATGCGTCTGCATGATTCTGGTGTGTGCCCCTCCTGAGTTGGGCATATGCTAACGGGGTATTGTAGCCTTAGCCAATCCTTGCATTGGCAACCCCTGCTCCTCTATATAAGCAGCACCCTCCGGCTGCACGGGGTCCCCCGTAGTATTATTATTAGTTCCTGCAATAAAGGCTGATGAGAAGAATCCAACCGTGTTGTGTCTGCTTGCTGGCCAAGTTGGGCGCAACACCAACCTCTTTGGTGTATCCACCAATGTGTTTTAAAGTTTCCTTGATTTATGATTTTCTTTGTTCTGTAAAACTATAAAAACACTTTGAAATTGCTTCTATGTTGAAACATGGAATTTAGGGTAACCTAAATCTTTGTTCTGTGGCCAGAGTCACTTCAAATAGCTCCAGAATAAAATATTATTTATTCTCTTTAAGATTAGAGTTGTGGTTTTTACACTGACATACTCCAACATGTTTCCAGGTTTGAAAATTAGTTATGTATCTATTAGTCTAGACATACTTAACTATTTTAATATTGGTTTTGCTGAACTTTTTCATTCATATGCACCTGAAGAATGAAAAATTATAAGAGATCATTTTATAAAATATATACAGGCTTTTTTTTAAAGGACATGAAAAATTTCTCTCTGAAACGAGCCAAGAATGTAGATTGGCCGGTTCTGGCACCGGCTGACCACAAGGAAAAGATATAAGTCATCTAGGTGGTACTGACAAACTGGTGACCACAATGACAGGGCAAGGCCGTAGTCAGGACAACTGAGAAATAGTTAACCAGAAATAGTTGAGTGAATGGTAGGGCAAGGCCATGTTCTTAAAGAAACTTGGTGTACAAGGTGTTTTCCACATGACCCTGACTAATATGGGTTGGGTCTCTCTGAGACTTTCCACTGTTTTTTATGTTATGTTTCCTTGGTTACCCTTCATTCCCCTCCCCCGTTTGTGAGTTCCTATATAAGACCAATTCCTCTGCCGCTGCTTGGGTTATGGATTGACCATCAGTCAACTGATTAAAGCCTGCCTCATGCTGCTTGCATCCAGTTTTGGTGTCTTGTGAGTTTTTGGGTGGTCGTGACATCCCGAGACTTGAGTGAGGGTCTCCCCTGAGTGGAGGTCTTCACACCTTGCCTCCACCTCTTGGGTAGTGCTTTAAAAACTTTCATTATCCTTACGTGTTACGATATTTATTCATTTTTTTGAACTTTAAACAAAATTTTATTATACAAAGGTTGTCATGTAATTGAGTAGTTCTCTACTTTGCATGGCATTTATTTTAAACCGTTCTGGCCAGTGAGATAAGTCAGTCAGTAAATGTGCTGTCACAAAGCCTCACAATCAGAGTTTGATCCCAAAACTCATATGGTGGAAGAAGAGAACTGACTCTTGCAAGTTGCCTTCTAACCTTCATATACCTATACAGCGTATGAACATACAAATAAATAATAAGCTTTTGCCTAAGACTGATTTTCTCATTGACTGCATAATTTTTTTTCCTGAGTTGGTTTTATCAACAGGGGATTGATAAATATCTGATTATAACTGGAAGGTAGCCAGAATGATTCCTGAGGTAAAATTAGCAGAAGTAAATTTTGTAAAGTGTGTGGAAGCTATCCCTAGACAAACAGAAAATCATAGTAAGATAGCTATTTCAGCTAAAGTTCCAGGACAAGAAGAAATGCCGGGTCTGCAAACTGCTTCACTTCAAATTTGATGCCAGCCTACTTGTTCATGTAAGAATCCACAGCATTTCATCATTTAAAATATTAAGTATTAAAATAGGGAGCTGGAGAGATACATCAATGGAGTTGCTGCTCTTTGTAGAACTCCAGTTTATCTGCTAGTTTATTACTGCCTGTAACTCCAGTTCCAGGGGATCCAATACCACCTTCTCCTGCTTCTGAGGGCACTGGCATACACATGGCATGCATACATCCATATTCACACACACACATACACATTTTTAAAAAGTATTAAAGAGGGATGGAGAGATGGCTCAGCGGTTAAGAGCACTGACTGCTCTTCTAGAGGTCCTGAGTTCAATTCCCAGCAACCACATGGTGGTTCACAACCATCTGTGATGGGATCTGATGCCCTTTTCTGGTGTGTCTGAAGACAGCTACAGTGTACTCACATAAATAAAATAAATCTTAAAAAAAAAAGTATTAAAGAGAGAAAATTAGAAATTAAAGAAAGGATTTCTTTTGAGACTGCTGTGATTGGAGTATTAGTATATTAGTATTGACACTGCTTTTTGTTTCACTTCAAGTCCATTTAGAATGACTCTAGCCCAGCATGGTGACCCACATCTTTAATCCCAGGATTTGAGACACACAGGCAGAGGCAGGTGGATCTCTGTGAATTTAAGACTGGCATGGTCTACAGAGAGAGTCCAGGACAGCCAGGGCTATAATACAGAGAAACCCTGTCTCAAAAAAAAAAAAAAAATCAAAAAACCAAAACAAACAAAAGAATGACTAAGTTCCCTTGCAGAATGTGGAGTATCTGTGAAGCATGAGAGACACATTATGCTGTCCAGGAAGCTCAAGAGAGGACTATGTTGAGAAATATGTTGAGACACTTACTGTCTAAGCAGAGATTTCCCACAGACAGAACTGCTGTACAGTTGTCATATCACAAAGAAAGCCTAACTCTATTGGAAACAGGATGTCCAATGAGCAGATCCTTAAACTGAGAGGATTACAGGAACACACTCTACTCATTTACTCCAGGCCTAGAGTTCTGGACTAGCCTAGACTCAATGATAATCATAATAATGACAGTACTGTACAAGGGAAGTAAGAGTTTATAAGCACCTCTGTTTATTCAGTATATAGGTTAAGTGAATACTTAAGTCAATGGCTAGACTGATTCTTTTGTTACTGTATGTGTGTGGTGAGGGGTGTGTGTGTGTGTGTGTGTGTGTGTGTGTGTGTGTGTGTGTAGGCAGATATGTTTGGAAGCTTAAGGTTAGTATGGGTGTCCTGCTAATTGCTCTCCACCTTATTTATCTGATCCTAATGCTCATTTGGCTAATCAATTTGCTCCAGAGATTTTCTATCCCTACCTCCTGTGGATGCATAAGCTAGAATTATAGGTGGGCTCTGTGAAGGGCCCTGCTTCACATTATAAACCTCATTTTACTTTTAGACTTTATTTCATGTTTAACTTGTCCTTGGATTGAATTCAGCTACTGGAAAAACCCCAACTTGTTCCAGAAGCAAAGTAGGTACTGAGAAAGCAAACCTTTCCCTGTCCTTCTCATGCAAGTGTATTGAGGAAAAAACAATCTTTTAATTATTATTACAGGCCATGATATTGGAACAAAGATGGTAAAGGAAGTCCAGGCTGTAAAGGATCCATTGGTTGAATTACTTTATTAACTGCTCTTAAATCCATTATCATCTTCTGTTGGGCACTTGATTTGTGCTTACATGGGAATTCGAATGTCTGCTGCAGGGCTCTGCCAGACATTTTGCCCAATTGGTTGGTTTTTTTTAATGGTCAATAAAGTGCCAGTGACCAAGGGCTGGGCAGAGGGACAGAGGCAGGACTTGAAACATTCCCAGAAGGGGGTGGAGAACACAGGACAGGAAGGAGAATGGTCATGATGGGGAAGCAGAGATCAGACTTGAGGGAACAGGAGAGAAAGCATCCAACCAAGTAAGAGCCAGTGAAGCAGCCCCAGGGCCCACTTCCCCAGTCTGGTGTAGCAAGAGTGGCCTAGCCATTGAGCCAGCTAAGGCATATAAAAATGTAAAGGCAGTGTGTGTGTGTTTTTCCATCTGAGATCTAGAGCATCTGGGGTGGGCTGTGTGAAGCACAAGACCACCTGCCAGAAGCTTAGAATGGTTTAAAAAATGACTACTACAGATGGTGCACAATGTGATAGGCTTGCATCCACTATTAAAAGTTATTTAGAGATTCTTGGATGGAAAACATGCACCATGACTTAGATTAGGAGTTTGGGAGAATTGGCTTCTTAGCAGGCTACAGAATTTGCCTGAGCCATGTGGGGATTTCTTCCTGCCTGTTTGGAACTAGTAGGAAGAGTTTGAGCTCAGAGGCACTGGGAACCCCTGCTGGGCAAAGAGACAGGCTGCTCAAAAGGCAGCCACAGACAATGGAGGCTGCAAGCCTCTCACAACCAGATAAATAATAGAGATGAATGAAATTTGATTTAATTGTTTTTAAGGGTAGAAAGGAGTATAATGATAATTGTTTTAGTGCTTGAAAGTATACATAGAATAAAGAAATCCAAGCCTCTGATATCAAATGTAGTAATCAAAGGTACAGAGACAGACTAAAATTAATGAAAAAAAAATTAAAAGAAAGTTGAAAAGAAAGTTGAAAGAGCCTTGCAAGGGCAATACTCAGGATCTTTGAATATGGTCTACAAGGGATTTCTGGGACTGCTTAGCCTGGTATGACAAATTTAGAGCCTGGAAATAGGCTTATACACTAAGTAGAAGGGAATTTAATTGAAGTTAAATATATAGATAACTAAATAGAGGCTTTTGATTAAATTGTAGGAGCAGGAAATAACCTTGAACAAGAAGTCATCCACCCTACCTTAGCCTTATTGAATGTTGGGATTATAAGGATGAGTCATGATGCATAGGTTAAATCATTTTTAGATATTTTTTACATTTTGAGTAAATGGCAGTCAACTGGTCATTTAGCATATTTAATAGATATAATAAACTTGACTTTTTTTTGGTTGTTGTTTTGTTTGTTTTTCAAGACAGGGTTTCTCTATATAGCCCTGGATGTCCTGGAACTTACTTTGTAGACCAGGCTAGCCTTGAACTCAGAGATCTGCCTGCCTCTGCCTCCTTAGGGCTGAGACTAAGGTGTGCACCACTATGCCCTGTCAAACTTGATACTTTTTATTGTCTTTATAAAGCATTATATTAACACTATGATCAGGATCATTGTTGGTATCATCCTTATGTAGGTAACACCGAGCCTTACCAGTTACTACCATCATTACCATGACTACTATCTGCTTTGAGATCCAAAGTAGATCAGACAATCACCATGAGTAAGCCTAAGATAATCACTATGAGTAAGCACTGTATCATTTTACCGACAAGTACAATGAATGAATAATAGAACTGAAGGAGGTATGAATTTTCTTAAAGTTCTACAGTTGGTAAAAGAAGAAGTCAAGATTTAAATACAAGCAACCTGTTAGACTGACCTGTTATCAGGGGGCAGCCATGGAAAAGAAGTATACATATCTGAGGACAGGCAGTCAGGGCAGCTTCTACAGCTTTATCAGTTAGATTTATACAGTATCCCATGTTAATCTCCTATGTAGAAAACAAAATAAAAGAAAAAAAATTTAAAATATACATCTATAGTAACAGCACAAAAAAGTTTAGAAATTAATTTTATACTGAAAAGAACTAATGTGACTAAGGTAGCATCTTGTCCTAACTCCACTGTGTCTGCTTAGATATTTCTCAGCCCCCTGCCCCACCAACAGCTATGTCTGCCTTGACAACACATTTGGAGTTTTCCAGAACTCTGACCATGGTTCAAATGTATTAACCAAAATAACTGATGTTTATATAAACTAAAGTAACGCCGGGCAGTGGTGGCGCAGGCCTTTATTTAATCCCAGCACTTGGGAGGCAGAGGCAGGCGGATTTCTGAGTTCAAGGCCAGCCTAGTCTACCGAGTGAGTTCCAGGACAGCCAGGGCTACACAGAGAAACCCTGTCTCGAAAAACCAAAAACAAAAAAAAATAAAAAAATTAAAAAAAAAAATAAAGTAACTGATAATGATATAAATAAAAACAAATTGTTATATTATGGCTGAAAAAACTGTCATGTTCTGCCAAAGCAAATATAGGGTCATTCTGACCTTCATCTGACATTGATGTCATTGTGGTTTTTGTCTTTAAAAATTCTGGCAGGCAGTGGTGGCGCACGCCTTTAATCCCAGCAGAGGCAGAGGCAGAGGCAGAGGCAGGCGGATTTCTGAGTTCCAGACCATCCTGGTCTACAGTGTGAGTTCCAGTACAGCCAGGGCTATACAGAGAAACCCTGTCTCAAACAAACAAACAAACAAACAAGCAAAATATACACACACACACACACACACACACACACACACACACACACACACACACATATATATATATATATATATATATATATATATATATATATATATATCAGAGTCTCTATGAGGCACTAGCCTAATCTTGGTTGTCACTCAATAAAGGACTCTTTACAGTACTTAGTTGACCTAATAAGCATGTATCTGTAACTTTCTCATGTGGAATACTTCAGAATCAAATATCTACTTATTTAAAAAAAAAAAATCCTACAACTATATATAAAGAATCAATGAATGTCCTTATCCTTATATTTCCAATACTTGGGATGTAGAGGCAAAAGGATCAGTTCAATGCCAACCTCCATTACAAAGTTAAGTTCAAGGCCAGCCTGGGCACCATGATACCTTATCTCAAAACCAGAACATGTTCCCTCACTGAGCACTTTCTCTCTTACTCTTGTCCCCTATCCCCACCCCACCTTCTGCCATGAAATAGTACAGCAGATGCTAAGACACAGATGTTGTACTTCTCAGTCTATAGAACTGAGAAATAAATATCTTTCTTTTATAAAAAGAAAACACAAAACAAAACAAATGAACAAACAAAAATCCAGCCAACCAACAAAACAAACAAAACCATGAAAACCAGGACTGGTAAAACTAGAGGCTGGGACAAGGGGTCAGCAGGTAAAAGTACTTGTCATGCAATCCTGAGGACCTGAGTTCAATTCCAATGTAAAGGTGGAAAGGTTAACTTTAACTTTGTAAAGCTGTGCTCTGACTTCCACACATGTTCTGTGATATGCATGTGTACAAGTAATACATAAAATTTTAAAAAGAAAGGGGCTGGAGAGACAACTCAGTGACATCTGGCTGTTCTAGAGGACTTTGGACAACATATGGTTGTCACAGCAACCATATGTTGGTTCACAACTGTCTTTAACTCCAGTTCTAGGGGATCTGACACCCTCTTCTGGACTCCTCAAGTATCAGTCATGCATATGGTGCACAGATACATATGCAGACAAAACATCCATTCACATGGAATACAAGTTAAGTTTTTTGGTTTGTTTGTTTTTAGACAGGGTTTCACCATATCACTCTGGCTGGCCTGGAACCTATTGTATAAACCAGGCTGGCCTTGGACTCACAGAGATCTGCCTGTGCTGGGGTTAAATCACATGAGCCACCACACTGGAACAAACACACATATTTTTTTTAAAGGAAAAACAAGAAAACAGGATGAAAAGGTGGGTGCGGTGGTGTACTCACTGTGGTTCTAAGAATGAGGAGACTGAGGCAGGAAGACTGCTGCAAGTTCAAGGCCAGTTTAGGCTCAAAATATAAAGCAAAACCAAAATTAAACAAACACACCCCAAAGATAAAAAGGCCAGAGGAAAAGGTTATCTCAGCAGGTATAAAGGCCTGCCGAGCAAACCTGAAGACCTGAATTCTTCAAAGCTCATGTAAAGGTGGAAGGAGAGGACCAAGTGTACAAAGTTCTTTTCTTGCTCCTTGCCCACCAATAATAATTCTTTTTTCTTGAGGATAAAATTTAGTATATTCATAAACGTTTCAAAATTACCTCTAATTGTTTGGCACATGGTCCACTAACAAGTGCAACCACACCATTGTCAGATACCTAAACAAAAAGGAAAAGAAATATATCCTGTGATGGAAATGAAATAATTTTCTAAAGTACATTAATTATGAAGAATTAACTACATCCCATTCAGCAAACATATATTTTAGTTATATATTCTTCCCATTAACCAAGAGTGAGCTCAATGCCCCTAACAAAGGACCATATTTTCTGTTTATTGAAAAGCACATCCAGAATAATGTAGGAAAGGAATGAATGTTGTATTAATCTTTTACAGAAGTATTATAAGGGAAGAAATACTTTATCTGACCCACTGACCCAGAGCAGCAAGCAAAACCACAAATCACATTATACCTTTACACAAATACATTGTTCTGAGTCAGGGTCATGGACTGGTTGGATATGAATGAAAAATAAAGAATATAGTTTGAGATCAAAGCTCTGTGTTCACCTTAGCTTTTAAAAGTTGATTACATGGAGAGTTCAAAGTACAGTAAGATCGATTATGTTGTTTTTCTTAAAGGCAAGTTATATTTAAACAAGTTGAATACACAGTAAAATGCTTTAAATGATCTCAAAGCATATAATTAACTTGGTAACAATTGGGCAAATGTTCTATCTGTGAAGGCAAGTTTTAAGAAGCATTCTTGAAAAATCATTCTCATACCGTCAAGATCATAAAATGGTCAACAATTTCAACAATAGCAAAAGAACTAATTATGATATTCTGATTAGTCATGGATAACAATTGAGACAGCACATAAGTTGTGTCAAGTTTATATCGCATTTACCTGAGTAGCTGAAAAGTCAACACACTGCAGACATGGGCAGTTTTTTCCTAATGCATGTAAGGACACATCAGTAATGCTTAAGCAGCCACCCAAATCAATGATCTTTAGCAGCTGACAATTGAGTGCAAGAGCAAGGACTCCTTCATCAGTGATACTGCAACATCCTTTCAAAGAAATTTCATGAAGGTCTGAACAGGATGAAGCCACAGCTTTTATTCCTGGGAGAAAATACAACTACTATCAGTGAAATATATGATTATAAATATTACAAAATTAAGAATACCCAAAGAATTATGAGGAAAGAATTTCCTCATGCACCAGAGGGACAAGGACTTCCTTTATGAGCATAATCATAAGGAGGCTTACTGGAAGCCTATAGGAACAGACACCAGAGGCTGCTTTTATAAAAGCTACTTCAGTCCTTTAGAAAGCAACCCCTTTTGTTCTTGACCTGATATTCTGTTAGGTGACCTCTGTGGATACATGTTAAGACATACTTACTTTGAACAAACAGTCCCAGACTTGACTGTACTAATTACTGCACTAAAAATGCAGTAAGACAGTACGTCCAGCTGTCAGAGCTTTCTTGCTTTACCTTAAACTAGCTATGACTTGCTCCCACCAGCGCAGTCACCGGATGCAAAGCTCTACAGTTACTTTTGCCTTATATTTTAAATAGTCATTACAGTTCCTTTTAGTTTGGAATACTTTTTTTTTTTTTTCTGGGAAATTTGAATCTATACCCGAGGCTATCCATATTTGGTTTAGAATAAACTATTTTTTTATTTCCTCAAGTGAGGTCATTATTTTGCATCATATAAAACAGGCAAATGCTCTACCAGTGAACTATAGACTGTTTTTCATTCTAGCAATCACCAGTTGTATGTTAGTTAGTTTCAGAGTAGTCAATCCCACAACAGGCCAAGTATATCCAGGACAAGGTGTAGAGGCAAGAAAAGTAGATTTATGGAGGTAGTAGTTTTGTTAGTTGTGAGGGTTAGGGAGGGAGATTTTAGAGGTAAAAAGACCAGATGAAGCCTTCTGCTAGCTACATCCAAGTTCCTGTCATTGGCAACGTACTCAGAGACAAAGTAAGAAATCAGGAAGCAGTTTTACTCTACAAGTTTTCCTCCTCTTTCTTCAGACAGAGACTCACTATGTAGACCAGGCTGGCCTTGAACTTACAACAATCACCCCGCCCCAACTTCTAGAGTGCTAGAGTTAAAATGCGAGTCACTATGATTGGCTTGTTGTCTTAAAACAAACATTCTTCATGTTAAGTTTCATAGCTATTTGCTAAAAACTAAGAAATAATGTTATAAAGGCTAGACATTTTGAGTTCTATAGCTCTAAAAAAAGGTTTGGCAATTTAAATATTTTCAGCAAAAGAATGAGAGGAATGGAAAGGCAAAAGGAAAGTTAAGACACCTATGAAAACAAACTTATTTTTCTAGTGATGTTGAAACAGATACTTAGAAATAGCTTTTGTTAAAAAAGATGGCGTATTCACTTAGTCTGACAAGACAACTAAAGGCAGGATGTAAGCCTGACACCACTGCCCTTGTTTTATGTCTATAGCTTTGACTTTTGCGATAGGCAACATAGGAAATATAGTTTAGCTCGGGACTCTATTTGGGTTTGATTATATACACATCCTCCTCTTATAATAATGTACTTGGCAGCCTGGTTCCTCCTTCTTCCTACATTACATACACATACATCTAGCAACCTCAGAATTCCATCAAGCTACCATCTTCTTCAGGCTACTAATATTCCCATCTCTGAAAAATAGTATAGATCCTCTCCAAGATGCCAGTAACAGCATATTTCTAATTATCCAGGTGCAAAGAATTGGACTCAGGATGAATTGGTTTTGGCATTACCATAAGGCAAAATTGTGTCCTTTTATAAATTTTTAGGGAAAATCCCCTTTTACCATTTTGTGCCTATGCATAATTGGGCACAGAAGGGAATTTAGGGGAAGGGATGTGTATAATAGGTAAAATAAATACATCACTTAATCTATCAGTCAAAATAGAGAACCACCTAAACTATGCTCCTTAACAATCAGGCCTCCCTTAGACCCCACTGATGCAAAGACACTACTCTTACCTCAAATTGGTAAGAGATAGTATATTCTAGAGTTTAGTATGAATGACTATGGCTCAGGAACACTGGTTCAAGTCATCCCCAATTCCATATTCCAAGTTAACAGTTTCATGATATTGTTATAGTAATAGAACTAAGGAAATCACGAATCAGAACATTTTTTTTTTAAATAAAAGAAAGCATTTAATTGGGGGCTTGCTTACAGTTTCAGAGGGTGAGTTCATGACTATCATGGTGGGGAGCAAGGCACAGGTAGCAGGCATGGTACAGGAGCAGGAGCAGGAGCTGAGAGCCTGCATCCTGATCCACAAACATGATCCACAAAGAGAATAAGATTGGGGGCTTTTGAAACATCAAAGTCTACCCCCAGTGGCACACTTCCTCCAGTAAGGCTAACCTTCTAATCCTTTCTAAGCAGTTTACCAATTGGGAACCAAACAGTCACATATATGAGCCTATGGAGGCCATTCTTATTCAAACCACCACTTCTTTTTCTCCACGTGGTTCTCAGTGGCCTCTGGTTTAAATGACTAGCTTTTTACAAGGGAGGGCACAAGCCGGGCAGTGGTGGCGCAAGCCTTTAATTCCAGCACTTGGGAGGCAGAGGCAGGCAGATTTCTGAGTTCAAGACCAGCCTGGTCTACAGAGTGAGTTCCAGGACAGCCAGGGCTACACAGAGAAACCCTGTCTGGAAAAACAAACAAACAAACAACCCAAAATAAAAGCAAAAAACCAAAAAACAACAACAAACAAAAAAAACAAGAGAGGACACATATTCCTGGCCCAGGCCACACTGCTAGTATTCACATGCCTAGGCAGGAAGCCTGACAAGCTTCTGGGACTGCCCAATATTGTGTTCAAACATTCAGACAAATGGCTTCCTTGTGGGGCTAGACACACAGGCCATTCTGGCAGCAGATGATCTCAAAGGCATTTCTGTCAGGATCATGCTTGGTTTTTTCCTGTCTACCTGCCCCTGATTCCTTCAGTCCTAGAATCTGAGGTTCTTGGGCTATGTCATTATGGGGCCTATCTGATTCCTGTGTTCTGGCATGGAGCCTTGTAGCCAGGAATGAACAGGTGCTATGCTTCAACTCTCACAGTCAGGACATCTATGTGGTACCTGGAGCTGGGTGGCAAGGAGAGCTGGCACCTGAGAAAGATCACTCTCTGCAGTGGGACCAAGTGGCAGAATATTCTCAACATGCCCCAGATGGCATCTTCTCTTGCCACCAGTTTCACAAGGGCCATTCCTACAGTCTTGCTCTGCCAGGGTTTCCTGTCCTCTGGGTTTTGTCTTTAGTCGAAGGAGGAGAAGCTGGCATTGTTCAGCACTGTGGAGGAAGGGACAGTCCATTGCATACTCCATGGATGGCAATGACATTGGCCTGGTCTGCCAAACTCAGAGCTACAAAGCTGGCAAAGGAATAAGCCTCAGATGAAGAGATGGGTTGTGAGGGTGAAGCCACAGTACTGACAAGGAAGCCCCAAGAAGCCAGTAAGGAAAGGCCAGGCCAGAATGCAGGGTGATCTCTATCCAGACATTCAAGGGCCCCAAAGCAGCTGGTGAAGTTAGGATTAAGGATTTGGTTCTGGGGAGCCCTCTGACTGTTCCATGTTGCCATGGGAACAACCCTGTGTTACCCTTAATATTCAGCCTACTATGGCTGCCCTTCTGTAATCAGGATATGCCTTTCCCTGGAGTCATCTGTTTTTTGTGTTGCCAGGAAATGATCTAGGAGCCATTTCCTCTTGGCTAAAGGCTGTGCAGTGTGTTCTAGGTGCCTAGCTTTTGTGAACTGTCACATATGCTGGGTTGGGCTTTGGCGATGCAGCTGCCTTTGCATCATTTTTGTTCCTGTAAGTGACCCTAATAAAGCTCATTAGTTCACCATGTTGGACTTTGTGGTGTCCTTACTTTGGTTTGTCATTGGTTCCCTATCTGGAATAAATAGATGTTTGTGTTGCCCCAGAAATAGTGTCATACAACACTGTACCATTTACAATCCCAAGTGTGTCAGTTAATTATCTTTGGCTATTTAACAAGTAACTCCAAAGTTTAATATCTTACCCACTGAACCATCTGTCCAGCCAAAGTTTAATATCTTTTTTTTTTTTTTTTTTTTTTTTTTTTTTTTTTTTTTTTGGTTTTTCGAGACAGGGTTTCTCTGTATAGCCTTGGCTGTCCTGGGACTCACTCTGTAGACCAGGCTAGCCTCGAACTCAGAAATCCTCCTGCCTCTGCCTCCCAAGTGCTGGGATTAAAGGCGTGCGCCACCACCGCCTGGCCAAAGTTTAATATCTTAAAGAGTGAGATTTCTTTTTCTTTTCTTGTGTGCATGTATGTGTGCATGTGTGTGCATTTTGAGAAAGGGTTTTTCTGTGTAGTCCTGGCTGTCCTGGAACTTGCTTGTACACCAGGCTGCTCTCAAACTTAAGAAATCTGCCTCCTCTGGACAATTTTCAAATACACTGGTGGGTACATTATGTAGAAAAGAAAGGAAATTAGCCCTGTTAGCCTCAGATGCTATCCATGGGCATTCTCAGTTTTTTGATTGGTGGAGACAAGGATTTATCGTCAGATCACACACACAGGAGGCAACAAGTGTCCTCCTCTATTAAGAGAAATACACAACATATGTCTTTGGACATAGAACATTCCAACCTTTGCACAATTCCTACAGTTCTAATTAGTTAAGTCAAAGAAGGTTTAGTGTAATATGTGACTCTTTCCAGGAACTTTCCTTTACACAACTCTATAAAAAGTAACCCAAGGCTGTAGCCTAGAGCCCTTAAATATTCTTGTGGTCCATAATCAACCTTGAGAATATATCCCTCTACAATCTGTACTTTAACTTCATTCTAAATAAAATTATCTTGCTTCTCTTGCAAATCTGTGTGAGTCCTTTTTTTCCTCCCAATTTGGTGGATAAGAAGCCAAGACTCTGTAAACACTTGGGTCTGACCCACTTGCAACACTGACTGAAAGTACAGTGATAAACAGTTTCCCTAAACCTGCAGGTGTTGGGAGATATTTATTAAGGCTGCAGTACCGACTGGCTAGCTACCTGGACTGCCGCCATGTTTCCACACTAGAAGCGGCACACCAGGAGCACCGGCCCTAGACCCATTAGATGTTAGCGTGGTGGCTGCCTCCACCAATCAGCTTTGTGGAGTCCATGACCTAAAGCACGGCCTGTTGTTCAACTCTGCCACCCTCAGAATGCTCGGCTAAGCCCCAGACAATATCTGCCATGCTCGCAGTACCCGGTACAATGAAGACTCTTAAAGCTTATCCAATGGATTTATATATATTAGCAAATGCTCAATACACAAGATGCCCACACAATTAAAGTTGGTACCCAATATCTAACCTTTTGATATGTTTAATTACTTGAGACTGCTAGAGACATGAACATCGGTTCCCATCTTCCTTCTCCCTTCTTCTCCTTCCTCTTTCCTTCCTTCTCTCCTCCCCTTCCTCTTTCCTTCTCCCAGATAAACCTCCTTTTCTACTGTCCAATCACAAAGCACCACTGCAAATACAAAGTGGCAGGAAAATTCCTGCAACATGCAGGCATCTTTGATTTAAAGAAAAGCCAAACCTGAGAGGGCAAACTATATGAAAATAGGAGAATTTCCCATGAAGGTGAGGCTTCACCCTGTAGTAGAAATAACTATGTCATAGGAACCAGATTGATTCCCTTAAGTTACATATAGCAGAGTTAACTATTCAACTACCCTTTGGTACCAGAGCATAACTGGTCAGTGATAAGTGGAAACACAGCTTGACTAGACCTACTTAATTAAGCATACGTCTCACTATCCTGCCCTAATTCTTTCTCTATTTAAGCCTAAAGCTTGTTTCAGTACCTCAACGATGAATTTAGAAATAGACCTCTTCACCTGCTCCTCTTTCCAATGCATACTGATTTAATCTCTTTTCTTTGGTTTTCATTATTACTCATTTCCTTAATTGGTAATTTAGGGTGGGTGGCAAATTCTAGATTTCTGGGGCTGCTAGAGCTGGCTTATTGACCTAGCACTCCAATTCTATTGGGGGTCCTATCCTGGGCACCCTTCTAGAGCTTCCCCTGTTTTTTGTGTAGCTGATCATCAGTGTCCTTTATAAATACTATTTGCAATCAACCAGTAAACATATGCCAAAGTAACTGAGGTAACACCACCTTGTCCTGATCTTACCCTAACTCCATTTTGTGTCTGTTAAGATGCTTTTCCATTGCAAACCCACTCCCTTGAATACCTATACCTACCTTGGCAGCACATTTCCATGGGCCTGAGCATAACCAAAGATGTATACCCAAAATGACTGCTGAAGGTAAAACCAAAATAACTGTGATCTGCCAAAACAAATGTTAGAAGGGTTTCCTAACCTACATCTAACAATGTTATTGTGATTTCTTTATAAATGCTGTATCCTTGAACTTTTGGCTGAGAACTCTTCATGACAAAAGCCTATTCTGGCTTAAATAAAGGACAATCATTTATCCTTATATTAGTGATGGTCTATAACTTTCTCACATGGATTAGAACAAAGAATAGTCCTGAATTCTGTGAGCCAATGTGACAAGTTATCAATTCCTAAGGAGTGCTCCAGGATTGAAACCCAAAGACCATTCAGCACCACCAGAGTCCAAATTTGAAAGTCTTTATTTAGCTGGAGAGAAACAGTTCTCAATGAGTAGCCTTGAATGTATTACAGGAAACTTTAAAAGGAAAAACAAAAACCATAGAAAAACTATATCCTGGTTGGCAGTTGCAAGGGAAGTCAAGCAAGCAAGCAGTTTAACAGAAGCCAAAAAACATGCAGTTAGCTGGAGCATTTTGTTTCTGGAACTTTTCCATGGGACTTTTCATAGCAGGGATAGTAAAGGGTTGGGGGTCAGTTAAAACAACGATGTCTCCAGCCGAGACTACATGGAGGGCCCGACACAAGGAACAAGTTGTGGGATGCAGTGATGGGAATAAAAATGGTCCCCATAAGACCACAGGAATTAGCATTATTAGGAGGTGGTTTTTGCTTTTGTTTTTGTTTTTGTGGAATAGGTGTGGCTTTGTTGGAGGAAGTATATCACTAGAAGGTGGGCTTTGAGGTCTCAGAAGCTCAAGCCAGGCTTAGTAGCTTACTGTCTCCTGCTGCCTGTGAATCAAGATGTAAAATTCTCAGTTCCTCTAGCACCATGTCTGCCTGTATGCCACCTGACAACAGACTAAACCTTTGAACTGTAAGCCATCCCCAATTAAGAGTTGCATATGGCAGCCGGGCGGTGGTGGTGCACGCCTTTAATCCCAGCACTTGGGAGGCAGAGGCAGGCGGATTTCTGAGTTCGAGGCCAACCTGGTCTACCGAGTGAGAGTGAGTTCCAGGACAGCCAGGGCTATACAGAGAAACCCTGTCTCGAAAAACAAAA
>JANHMN010000008.1:62781085-62825478 GCA_030674055.1 Rhabdomys pumilio | reverse complement strand
CCAGGCTGACCTCAAACTGGCTATGTAGCCCAGGCTGACCTCAAACTGGCTATGTAGCTCAGATTGACCTTAAACTTTTGATCTGCCTGCTTCTACCTCTCAAATACAGTGATTATAGGTGTTTGTTATCATATCTGGTTAACAACAAAAACCTTAATCTTAATCAAATATTAACTGGCCATGTCATATACTCTAACAGGCAAAATGTTTAAAATACTGCAGTGTCATTTCAAATATGCTTAAAATATTAGGCAGTGACATGTTTCATAAATGGTTATCTACAAGAATTCTAACTTAGATCACTTTTCTTACTCAGATTTTTTTTTCTTAGTTTGAATAGTTTTACTGGTAATATAATACAAGAATTCCAATTTGGATTACTTTTCTTACTCTGATATTTTGCTTAGTTTGAATAGTTTTACTGATAACATAATTCCTGAGGGTTTTTTTTTGTTGTTGTTAAATTTTTTTTTTTTTTTTTTTTTTTAACTCTTCATAGTCTCTTGCTGAAGCTGGCCTGAAACTCACTATGTAGACCAGGCTGGTCTCAAATTTGCAATGATCTTGTTTCTGCCTCCCTGAGTGCTAGAATTACAGTTACATGCCACTACGCCTGGATCATATTCCTTATCTCTTTTTCCTTTTTTTTTTCCCCCTGAGACAGGGTTTCTCTGTGTAGTCCTGGCTGTCCTGTCACTCACTCTGTAGACCAGGCTGGCCTCGAACTCAGAAATCTGCCTGCCTCTGCCTCCCAAGTGCTAGGATTAAAGGTGTGTGCCACCACTGCCCAGCCTCTTTTTCCTTTTAAAATTCAGTTAACATACAAAATAATGTTTCATTTTAACATTTTCATACATATATACCCTTGTACCTTCCTCATATTCTCCTCTCCCCTCTCCCCACCTTGCTGGTGCCCTCATATTCTCCTCCAAGATATATTTTTTTTCTTCTTTGTGCTAAGTATTGGTCTGCCCATGTCCTCAGATTATAGACATACCTTCTGAAGTTATGCTATTTCTATGTTCTCTGCAGGATTTTAGATTTAGTGCCTTCAGTTTTCTGCACTTACACAGGTGCTGGAGAGCCACATCTGAGATATCACAGCTCCTTAGATCTAGTCTTTGGACTTCAGGATGTAACACCTGTAACAAATACATGATTTTAAGGGAAAAAAAAAGCATTTACGACTCTAAGCTGTTTCTCTGACTCCCAAATTAAGTTTTTTGTAAACATGTATTCCATCCATAGTTAGTGATCTGGTGATTATAGTAGGTAAGTGGTTGGTGAAACATACAGCCAAGAATTTAGGATTTAAACCTTGTGGAGAAGATAAAGCAGGAAAAACAAACAAATAAACAAACAACAAACACATTAGCTTCTAGCTAGAAATGCAACATTCAGTGCCTAAAGTCCTCAATGCTGAAATTAGCTGGAGCAGAGAAATGACCTCTGCCTAGACAGACACAGTATTAGCATCTTCTGACTCCCTCAACTGAACCTATATACTTCTGTTCAGCAGGTGCTATTTCCAAAGGGAAAAACCCTGATCTTCTGAAATACTCAGTCAAAGGACCAGATCTTAGGCAGTCTTTACAGGAGAAATCAATCCCTTTAGGATATGTATCTCTCCTTTGCTGTTACTGAAAACCTAAACAATTCTAGCATTACCAGCTCTTAGTTGAATGAAATACCACCAATTTTGAAGGTCACATAGTTGAGCAATATGAGAAAGATAACAGCTCTGCCTGTGGATTGTGTCACCTAGATGATAGTCCAGGGACTTGACTAGTATTTCTATCTTACACATGTCTGATGGGCAATGAAATAGAAAGCAATAGTTGCCATTTGTTTCCATATTATGTCTGTCTCCTTTGTTGCCTTCATCTTTGGGTTAAATCTTACATAGTTCTATATGCAGACATGATGAGCATCTGAGAAATGTTTTTTCCAAAACAATATTGGAGGGTTAACTTGACTGAGAGTTGTCTAGTCTTTCTTTATACCCACTTAGGACTAAAGATGCCTACCAGCCACCATGACCAGAAACTCCAGATCATAAAAGGAATAAAAAGAGGTAGTATCTGAATTCTTAGAAGATCTTTGCTTATTCCCCCAAAGTATATTTATTAGCCTCTCTACCCTCTCCTAGTCCTGTACTATATCTGTAACACTCAGACCCCTGTAGGGGAGAAGCTGATTTGTGAGCAATAAATCCCACTTCCTCATTCTTTAGCCACTGAATAAAATTTTGCATCTCCCACATCTGTCTATTAGATATTAGATATTAGAGGCAAGATATTTAGTTATAGGGTACTAGTCCTGGCTGGCCTGCTTCTCCCATGTAGACCAGACTGGCCTCAAACTTAGAGTGATCCATTTGCCTCTGCTTTCTTAATGCTGGAATTAAGAGCATGTACCACCATGTCTAGCCCTAATATTACTTCCTTATAACATGTACTTCAGTTTTTTGTTTAAAAATAATTTATTATTATTACTATTGTTACTAATAGTATTATCCTTGTGTGTGTGTGTATATATATATATACACAGTATATGTGCAGAGGTCAAATGGCAACTCTGGAGAGTCAATGCTCTTCTACTGTGAGTTTTTGGGACTGAATTCAGGTCATCAGGCTTGCCTGGCAAGCATTTTCCCCTGCGGAACCCCAGTCTCTTTTCTGGTTTTCCAAGATACTCTCACATGAAGGCTATCCTCAAACTATTTAGATAAGGCTAGCTTTGAAGTCCCAAATGCTGGGGTTATAATAAATACCACTGAGCCTTTTTGTTGTTGCTTTGTGACCAGGGTTTCTCAATATAGCTCTGGCTGTCCTGGAACTCATTATCTGGACCATACTGGCCTCAAACTCACAGATATTTGCTTGCCTCTCTCCTGAGTACTGGGATTAAAAGTGAGCCACTGTGCCTGGCCTCACCATGACTTTTTAAGATTTTCTTAAAAAAAAAAAAAATATGTGTGGGTGACTAAAGAAGCCTGGCATTAGATCCCCAGGGACTAGAGTTTTAACTCTAGTTGTAAGGCAGTTGTAAGTCTCCTTATGTGGATGCTGGGAACTGAACTCTGATCCTCTGGGAAAGCACCAAGAACTTTTAACTGCTGAGTCATCTCTTCATCCCCACCTTTTTTTTGAGACAAAGTCTAACCTTATAACCCATAGTGGCCTATAACTTACTATGTGGCCCAGGCTGGCTGGAAACTCACGGCAAATCTCCTGCTTCTGACTCCTGAGTCTTGGAATTACACACAAACTCTTCCATATCCAACTGTCCAATTGTTGGGGGGCAGTTAGTACATATTCATTGTTTTAGTAAGCAACTGTTCAGTGTTTCCTTGAGGTCAATAAATAACAGCCCAGTTTCTAAGTAGGCAGACTGCTATGGGTTCAAGGCCATCCAGGGCAGTGAGATTCCGGCTCAAAAGCAGTAACAACAATAGTGAGAATTTAAAATATATTTAAGTGTAGAGAGAGGAAGGGAGGAAAGAAGAAAAGCAAGGAAGGGTAGTAAAAAGACAGTACACATTTGAGGGTGAGCATTGGCTTTTCAAGCCAAAGTCTTATTTTAAAATGACTAGTAATCTGCACTATATACCTTTTTCCATTAAAAAAAATCTGAAACTAAATCTCAACAGTGAAATAAATTTTTATAGTTATACATTCTTACCTCATTTATATTGGAATCTGTTATCCGACCCCGCATGCTCATTATTTTAATCAGTCTATCTTTAATGTTGGGAGGCAAATATTTAATATCTGATATATATCTGGAAATATTGATTATTAAGCACCGAAGACATCTGAAATACAAAGACAATATAAATATAGTAAATTATTCTGCACTAGTAGTTAAGTAGCTAACGCTTATCAATACTGTTTGTCAGCACTTAGTCCTTTCATAAAACAGCATTTTTATTAACATTTACAAAGTTAGCTTCATGAGATTCATAATCACTGCCTCTGTAAAGTTATATATGATATGATTTTCCTTTACCACTTCCTTCTGTAAACTCATTACCAATACACACTTTAAGATTTTGCTTTGAAACAGAGTCTAAGGTAGCCTGGGTTCACCTCCAACTCACTATACTGCAGCCCAGGACAACCTGGAGTTCCTAGTCCTGCTTTATATCTAGAATTCTAGGATAACAGGTATGTTATCTTAAAATGCTTGACTTTATTAAAAACATTTTTAAGAAAGGCATGGCAGTGTATGCCTATAACCCCAAAAAGGCGTGGCAGTGTATGCTATAACCTAGCACCTGGGAAGTAGTAGGAGTTTATGAGTTCACAGCCAATCTCAGTGAGTTGGAAACTAACTTGTGGCCGGGCGGTGGTGGCCCACACCTTTAATCCCAGCACTTGGGAGGCAGAGGCAGGCAGATTTCTGAGTTCAAGGCCAGCCTGGTCTACTGAGTGAGTTCCAGGACAGTCAGGGCTACACAGAGAAACACTGTCTCAAAAAACAAAAAAAAAAAAAGGAAACTAACTTGTGCTACATGAGACAGCCTCAAAAAAATCAAAACCAGGACTGGGAAGATACCTCACTGGCTGCTTTTCCAGAGGATCTGAGTTTGATTCCCAGCATCCACATGGCAAATTACAACCATCTGCAATTTTAGTTCTGGGGGATCTTATGCCCTTTCTGACCACTATGGACCCCAGGTATGTATGTGCTCACACATGCATGCATATGGAACATCCCACCCATACACATAAAATATGTATTTTTTAAGTTATGTGGGCAATGACTACAGAAAAAAAAACTATAACCACAAAGATTTATGGAAACTACAATCAGTTACTTGCATATGCAATTACCAGAAGAGACAACCACTAAGACCCTGAAAGCAGTTGAGGACAATTTAATCAGGATTTCATTCTGGCATTCTGATTATTTGAGGATAAACACACCTGATAAGTGCAGCTTGCAGGAAGGGCTCTCCAACCTATTCTTTCCTACACTACCAAACCATAGAAATCCCTCTAAACAGCACGACTTCCCTGAATAATGTCCAGAAATAATCTTAATCCTAGAGCCTGGGCAGTAGTTGCTTTGTGCCATACAAACTTCATACCCCTCCTTATCGCTCCCACTGTCAGCTCTAGAATTTACTATCCAGCCCTCACCTCTCTGTCTGCTATTCCTTCACACATTATCGCTCTTTTGTCAGGAGCAACCTTGCTTGTACACTGAAGGCCTAAAATCAGCTGTAGGCCTACATCAGACATACATGCTTGCTAACACAAAGTCTTGGTCTCTGTGGAAAAACACTGACCCTAAAACAGATAGCTATAGATCTTGTAGACAGGCAGCCTTGGAAATTTACCAGCCTGGATAAGAACTAGTAGTCTTATGGATATAGGTCTTGTGGATAGGTAGCCTTGGGGCAAAATACCAGCTTAGATGAATGAATCATGGAGTCATAGTGACCTGTTCCCTGCTTTTTCTGTGAACTTTTACCCAGTCGATACCCTGTTCTGGAAGATATCTGTACTGCCCCCGCCCCCCCCAGAACACCTATGCTTCTGTGTCATCCCCTTCTGGCATCCTTCTGAATGGGAGCCTCTTTGGCAGAAATGTTAAAGCCTTCCACTTTGGCCATTTCTCAAAAAAAAAAAAAAAAAAGAAAAAAGAAACGAAAAGAACACTCTTTTGAAAAAGCTCCAATGTATAAACAAATTTTAATAAAAACCTGGTTTTTGCTTTGTCTTGCTAATCTTGTGTTTATTTGGTTCCTAGACACAAAGATGCTACTTAACCAAAGTGGTGGCTGGGGATGTAGTTTAGTTTATCTGTAAGGCACTAGGCTTGATCTTTAGCACCACAAAATCAAAACGAAAGCAACAAGTTAGGTCTTTGGGTTTCTACTGCTGCAATGAAAACACCATGACCAAGAAGCACGGTGGGGAGGAAGGGGTTTATTCATTTACACTTTCACATTGCTGTTCATCACCAAAGAAAGTAGTGACTAAGAAAGTAGTGACTAGAACTCACACACGAACCTGGAAGCCGGGTGTTGATGGCACACGCCATTAATCCCAGCACTTGGGAGGCAGAGGCAGGCGGATTTCTGAGTTCGAGGCCAGCCTGGCCTACAGAGTGAGTTTCAGGACAGCCAGGGCTACATAGAGAAACCCTGTCTCAAAAAACCAAAAAAAAAAAAAAAAAAAAAAAAAAGGAACCTGGAGCAAGAGCTGAAGCAGAGGTTATAGAGGGGTGTCAGTTTACTAGACTGCTTCCCCTGGCTTGCTCAGCTTGCTTTCTTATAGAATCCAGGACCACCAGCCTAGAGAGATGGCACCACTCATAATGGGCTGGGCCCTCTCCATTGACCACTAATTGAGAAAATGCCTTATATCTGGATCTCATGGAGGCATTTTCTCAACTGAAGCTCCTTTCTCTGTGATAACTCCAGCTTGTGTCAAGCTGACACATAAAACCAGCCAATACACCAGAATAGGCACAGTACTTCTTTAGCCTCTTTTAAAGCAATGTAACCAACATGTCTTAATGGCCCCAAATTCTGGCCATCTGAGAAAACTCACAGCTGTGTCAAGCAACCACAAATTCTGTTTACAAACACACACACACACACACACACACACAAATTTTAATTCACGAATGACAATAATCATACACTTGTGATCATTTTTAGTGCAATCTTTTTTATTTCCATCTTCCCCTTTCTACCCTTATGCAAATTCTGTTAGTGTCTTATGTTAATCTAGGACATATTCTTTCTTGCCCTGTGCTTGCATACACAACTCCACACAAACTTATAATAAGGGTATTGGGAAGGGAGGTGTCAGTTTCCTAAAACAGAATTCCAGTATAGTTACTTCTCAGTACCTATTGTCCTTTTCATTCAACAATCTCTTGTGAAAATCCTTCAAAGCATTTCAGTATTTTCATTCTTTGTATATATTCTTTTATATTCTTTGTATAATGGGTATAAGTTTCACTGTGGACATCTCATTTAGTCACTTCCTTTCAGCAAAGCATCTATATCGTTCTATGGTATGGTAACAATATTGTCAGATCACTTTCTAGAAAGTCGGTTTTAAGTTCTATCAGTATAGACAATTGTGGCCTACTTGCAATCCCAGAACTCTGTGGGTACAGGCAAGAAGGATCTTAAAGTTCAGGGACATTCTCTGCCACATAGTGAATTTGAGGCTTGCTATGCTACATGAGACTCTGTCCTCAAAGAGCCAAAGCCAAAACTCAAGTCTGTAATCTCAGCATTTGGGAGGCTGGGGCAGAGTTCAAGGTCAGCCTGACATTGTGAGTTTGAGGCCAGTCCATGCTACATAAGATTCTGTCTCAAAACAAAAGGGTTGGGGATGTAACTGAGTTGGCGTTATGCTTGCCTAGTACTCAGGGGGCTTAGGTAAACTGGGAACAGTAGTGTATGCCTGTAATCTCAACATTCAGGAAAGGGAAGCATTAGAATCGGAAGTTTAAGGTTATCCTTGGCTACACAGTGTGTTCTAGGCCAGCATGGGCTACATGAGACTGTCTCAAGGGAAAAAAAATTGCACAAAACAATACAGAAGAAAACACTGGAACTCAGGCAAGAAATAACATTTGCTTATGTACCGTTAGGTTCATCAATGGAACCAAAGTAGTCTGTCTTTGTAGCTTCCAATCTTAAACCATTACTGTTTTTTCTTAAGAGTTTTTCTTTCTTTTTAAAAATAAAAATAAGAAAATAATACTGAAGCCTGCCTCGAACTCACTATATAGATGAAGAGGACCTTGAACTTTTGATCCTCTTTCACCTCTAAAGTGGCGTTTGCTATCATGCCCAGAGTCTGTCCTAAGGGCTTTACATATGTTAAGCTGATTCTCACAAAGACTCCCTGAGATAAGTACTAATACACAAATTTTCAAGATTTCATTTATTTGCTTGGGTGTGTGATCTTACAACATTAACCCGTTAGCCTCGAATCTGTGGCAATCCTCCTGTTTCAGTTTCCAGACGGCTGGGATTACAGGTGTGAACTGCCATGCCCTGCGTTTATCCCAATTACAGAAAGCTCTCCAGCATCGGGTGAGATTATGTTAGTTTATGTCCCAAAGCTAGCGAGTCGCGCCCGTATAAGCGAAGATTTGTTTATCCAGCCCGGCTCCTGGTTTCTTTTGTTCTGCCTTGATACTCAGCGCCCACCCGAGCTAGGCCATCGGGTGGAGCCGCCAGCCCCACAGAGCACTACGGTCCTCAGCGACTAGGCGCAAAGCCGGGCCAGGGACAAGGATCCAGCGGGACGTGAAGTAGGTGAGGGAAGGGACTGGGAGCTGGGGCAGACACGAAGGAGGGCGGGCCAGGGAGGACTCACAGTTCCAGGAGTTGACTGACTACTCGCGACGAAGGCATCGCAGAAGCCCTCTTAAATCTGGACCGCAGTTCCAGCCCTCCACAACCAACTTCCGGTCGCGCAGGACTGGTAAATCCAAATGACGTCATAGGGAATCGGATCTGGGGCGTGGCCACATTAGGAGCGGAAGAGGAAAGTCCAGCGCTCTCTCGGGGCGGAGCTTCTGAGGGCGCAGAACTAGCTGGCAACCAAAATGTAGAGGCGTCTAAAGTGCGGGCAAAGCCCCCTGGGACTTGTAGTTTTTCCTGCCTACCATTGCCAGTTACTGCTCCTCCTATCCAGCATCAAGCAGCACAAGTCACTGCCCAGGCAAAGGCTGCTGGGAGGTCACTGCTTTTGCTGGTGCGGTGCCAAGTCCCGTGATGCAAGCCAAGTCGTTAGTCAGATACAGACACCACCAACTTCAAACACGCGATTTACAGGACTGCAGTAGTCATCTCCACTGAGTGTGCCTGAAGCAAGAGCTGAACTGTGCAATCTTGCGTGATTTCAGGAATGGGACTTGTTAAGGCCTGCTCCTTTTAACATGACTGTAGCCATTTTGGATTTAGTCTCCATTTTGCTCATAAGGTGAAATTAACTACAAGTTCTCAGATTGCGCTTCCTATAAGTAATTATTCATAGTTGACATAACGTTCTTCATAACTTTAATGGTTGTATTACTCATGCTCTGCTTTCTCAATACTCTGGAAAACATCTACCACCTTACTTACCTCACTTAACCAATCACCTTAAAGGCCAGTTGATAATCCTGATACGATTAAGCAACTCTGACCCAACCCTAAAATGGCTCCAGGAAAGGGCGTTAGCCCCCAAGGGAGAGTTTCAGGCTCCCTGCCCCAGAATGTTTTCCCAGAAAGGACTCTGACAAAAACACTTCTCAGAAAAACCATAAAACATACCAGCCGAAGGTCACCTGTGTCCTCTGGGGACCATCCTCTCCCAGGATAGTTCCATACCGGACCAGCCAATCAGCCAAAAGATCAGCCTAACTACCCATCACCAAGTGCCTAGTTGCTGTTACTGTAATCTGCTCTCTAAAAAACTCGTATAATAGGTGTTTGTAAATTAGAATCCGAGTTGCCTCTGGTCTCTTGCTTGAGAGACTGCTGAAGGTCATATACCTCTTGCTTTCGCATCGATCCAAGTCTCGTCTCACTTGAGGTCTCCCGGCAGGTAAAGACCCTCTGGGGCTTTACAATACGTTGCCTAGTTAGCAATAAAAGAAATATTGCTCCTCCTTTGTCTTCTGTACTTGATTTTCCTCCTCTAAGCAGCACAGTCTGGCTCCCGAGTCCTTTCTATACCCTGATCGATCAGCCTGAATTAAGCATTCAATAAACTTTCATTATATCTGAGATTAGTGCCCTAGTGGTCACTGTGTGGCTATTCCTGGCCAACAGGACATAGTCGTTATAATCCCGCTAAATTAAAATTCTTTTGCCTGTTTTTCAGATCAGAATGTGCGGGTTTGTTTTTTTTTAAGATTTATTTATTTTATTTATATGAATATACTGTAGCTGTCTTCAGATACACCGGAAGAGGGCATCAGATCCCATTACAGATGGTTATGAGTCACAATGTGGTTGCTGGGAATTGAACTCAGGTCCTCAGGAAGAGCAGTCAGTGCTCTTAACTACTGAGCCATCTCTCCAGTGCTCAGATCAGAATGTTAAGGTCTGAGAATTTGGGAATAATCCACTATGAAAACCAAGTTCCAGCCAATAAAAGTTTATTCATAAAGCTAATACATCAGGGAGACAGCTGGGTTCACAATCCAAACTGTGTCAGTGGTGATGGCAGGGCAGGACAGAGCAACCTTTTAAAACAAACAAACAAATAAACAAACACCCCCAAAGCAAAAAAGCAAAAAGCAAAAGACAAAAAAAAAAAAAAAAGCAAAAAAAAAAACCTGCCACAAATTAGGTGGGATAGGGCAAGAATAGAGGCAACCAATTGAGTACATGCATACATTGTGTAGTTCTAACTGGTTTCACACCTGGTACCTTAAGAAGGTATTATTATCCATCAAGTACCTCACATGGCCTGCGGGGATTCAACAAGATCCTAGGGAAGGGGGCAAAAGAATGAAGAGACAAGAGACACAAAGAATGAGAGCTAGTCTGTGGTTCTGATCAAGCTCTGAAACTTTAATTTTGGGGGCAGGTTATAAGGACACAGCAAAACGGGGCATAGCTTAGGGCTATCCTACTATTGAGTCCTCATTGTCTAAGACCAGTCCACTGTCATATCCTTATTGCCCTAGACCACCCCATTGTCGTAACCGGCTCCCAGAAAATGTCAGATGTTCTTTAAGTTCCTGAGACCTGAGACCTTCGAATATCTTTTCTTAATCTTGTATTGACTAGTCTTTCCAGAACAGCAGGTAATTTCCTAAGTTTGGCTCCCAGCATCTGCTCCCTTTTAACAATTTTAAATGAAGCTGGCAGGCAAATTTGGACATTAAGAAATCTCATTGGCGCTGGGCAGTGGTGGCGCACGCCTTTAATCCCAGCACTTGGGAGGCAGAGGCAGGCAGATTTCTGAGTTCGAGGCCAGCCTGGTCTACAGAGTGAGTTCCAAGATAGCCAAGGCTATACAGAGAAACCCTGTCTCGAAAAAAAAAAAATCTCATTGGCAGATAAATGGGCATTGACCAGAGGGGGAAAGCATTGACCTGATCCTCCCAGTATCGTTTGTAATGGTGTCTTTTGGGGAGGAAAGGGTTATTTGTCTCATGGGCCATGTAGGATATTGAGGGTACTAGTCAGCTGCTTTGAGACACAAGGGATCAATACCAACCTCTATGCAATCAGGTTTACTTTTCGGGGGACTCAGAATCGGACAATTTGGGTCCTCCCTGTGCAGTACCTCATCACGCACACCTTGCAGGTATTCACATTGTGTTCGTGCCATGCCAAACCAATGTGCATAGATCTGAGTTCTATGCAGCTCCTAAAGGAGCTATGTCATCGAAAGGCTCAGCCAAGCCTCTATCAGCCACACAAGTCTATGATAATGTACTTGTAGAGGTTTAGATGCCATGGAATCAATTTGTTGATTTACAAAGCCAGTGAGTCTGTTAAAGGTCCAAGGGCCAAAAGCCAAAAGGAGAAGGAGACTGACCATAGGACCCAGGATGGAGGGGAGAAGGGTGGTAAGCCAAGGAGAGGCAGAGAACCAGTTTTTCTTGTTCTTGCTGTTTCTTTTGACATTCTAATCTCTCTCTGATCTTGGCCACACTATCTCTAACTACCCAGGTGTAGTCAGTATAAAAACAGCATTCTTCCTTGGCAGCACAGAGCCCCCCTTGCTGAAGGAAAAGCAGATGAGGGATTGTTCTCTGATGCCAGTCTCTAGCTGTTTGATGTCCTTGTCAATAGCCTGTCAAGGTTCTGAGTAGTTCAAGTCCTGAGGCCTGCATCAGGATCAGAACTTCCAACAGCAAATACCACACAGGTGGCTCATTTTTATCTAGAGAGGAAAAAAGAAGGGAATTCTCAGGGAGATCTCTCTTCCCTAGATTTCAATTGTTATCCATTTTATCTACAATTGGGTCTGACTTTGTGGAGTTATCTGTTTCACCAATCTTTCTGGCAGGCATCTAGCCATGCCTTCTTTGATATCAAACAGACATATCGATCTTCGGCCCCATATGAGAACTGAGTTTGGGCCATTCCATTTAAAGGTAGGAGGGTCCTTCCACATAACTGTGGCATAATTTTTATTGCTCTCAGGGTGCCAGAGGCGTTCGGCAGCAGATTTGCCATGAGTGTCCAGATTTAGAAAATTGAGAACAAACAAGGCATAATGAAGAATATTTCTAGGAGACCACTTTTGGGGATATAACTTCCACTCTTTTGTTTTTTAAAAGCCAAATTTTTGGAGTTTCTTGCAAAACCAGAGCAGAAGCATCAGTAGCTGCTCCACCCACACTCAGAGAGTTATGAAGATATTATTTTAAAGTTCCACGATACCTGTTTCACAATACCTTATCCTTGAGGATTATAAGGAATCCCAGTAATGTGGGTAATATTAAATTGTCAACAAAACATATCAAATGTCTGGATGCAATAGCCAGTTTCATATTCTCTCTTAATCTGATATGGAACATCAAGCATAGAAAGATAATGTAGGCAATAGCTAATTACATTTTTAGTTGTTTCTCCTGTTAAAGCAGTTGCAACTAGAAGACCTGAAAAGATGTCAAGTCACATGTACATGTTTTAATTTTCCAAAATCAGAAATGAGTAACATCCACTTGCCATAATTGATTAGGTATAAATCTTCAAGGATTAACACCATTATGAAAAAATTGAGGACACTGAGAACAAGTTTTTGCAATTTGATTTGCACATTTTCTAGAAATATCAAATTATTGTCTCAAGCTATTATTATTTTTATGATATAAAGAATAAGATTGTATGGCCAATTGTTTCTGTAAGGCTTATAACCTGCCTGGTATACAAATCTGCTGTGGCATTGCCCTGGAGTCCAGGCGATACAGTATGAACTCTTTTTTTTTTTTTTTTTTTTTTTTTTTGGTTTTTCGAGACAGGGTTTCTCTGTATAGCCCTGGCTGTCCTGGAACTCACTCTGTAGACCAGGCTGGCCTCGAACTCAGAAATCCGCCTGCCTCTGCCTCCCAAGTGCTGGGATTAAAGGCATGCGCCCGGCTAGTATGAACTCTTAAATGTCTTATAAAGTTAAGGAAAAGTACATGTATCTTAAATTAAGCTGTATTTGTAAAATCTGAGAATTAGCAATATCTAAAAAAGGAACAATTTTAAGCAATTATAAACCATGAGCTATATACTGTCTATGAGTATACAAGTTGAAAGCTTAATTTTTCAGCATTTCAAACAGTGGTACAGCACATAATTCAATTATTTGTGCTGAAGCAGGGAGAAACTTAAGAAAATGAACATGTGATCCAATTATATATATATATATATATATATATATATATATATATATATAGTCTTCCCATTAGGTGAGCTGTCTGTAAATATTTTCTGCCTTTGAATATTTTCTGGAGCAACAAGCACTCCCCAAAAATTTAAAGCTCGTTGTATGATCATGAAGGCTTATATTAAAACTCTTTCAGAGAGATCAACTAATAAAATATGATACAATGAACAATATACACTGAAAGATTCAAATTCTTAACTTCTTGTATTAAGGCAACAACAAATTTTGTACATAGTGTAAGGCTATTAGCCATTCCTTGAGGCAAAACTTTTTAATGATATCTCTTCATGGGCTCTCAAAAGTTACAAGCATACTCACTGAATGTAAACCTCCCACCTTCACCAGGATGTAAAGGAATGGTATAAAAACACTCTTTAAATCTACAACAATTCTACACATACTCCCTGAAATGGCAGCTGGAGTAGACAAGACAAGTTGCAATGTCCCACAAGTTTTATAAATCTTAAGTTTGAACTTTGTTTTGCATTAATTGAGTAACCAGTCCCTTGTAGCAGGCACAGCTATGCCATGGAGGGAAACAGGCATAATTTTAATTTCTCCAGCATAATTATTATATAATTCCTGGCCCATAAGCTGTCTGTTGTGAATGTCTTTGGGTCTAAGGCTGACCTTTCCTCCCCAAGGAAGAAGCAAGGCAATAAAACAAATTCCAGAAAGCACCTTTCTAGGGGCTACTCAGGGTGACCATGACAAAAGGAATGTCACATAAGCTTCTGTTGAGCCCACTCTGAGCTTTGTCTTAACGCAAATGTGAAATTTCTTAATCTGGGCCTATTTCCTGAGGACTGGCCCAACAGTTATCTTTCCTGCACTGAGGACAGATTCCAGGGGAGTGATTCTGCTGTCTGTCTCCTTATAACCTCAGTGCTGCGAAAGCGTGGCTTGGACTGTAGTTAGCATTCTCATAAGCCAATTGAGTAACAAAAAGAATTCCTGTCTAAGGGTCTCTAAAAATTCTACCAGCCCTTTTAGCAGCCTACCTACAAATTTCTGAAATAGTTCATCAGGGCCTTGTTTAATCCCAGATAAAACTTCCACTGAGATCTACTTTTCACTCTTAGGGGGCTAAGTTTGCCTCTACCACTGTATCTAATAAAGTGTAAAAGTGGCGGCAGTGTTGTACTGTGCTACAGTTGTTTTTAACTCTTTCATTTCTCTTGCAATCATCTCCACCTGCTCTATCTTCTTCTCAACCATGAACATGGGTGAGTAAAAAATTCTCAAGCTCATGATTGAACTGCCAACTGCAGCCAATGGAACATTGGCCATTTAACTATATTTTTAAGTTTTCTCTGCAATATCAGAGTGTAACCATAATTTTGGGAAATAAAACCAACTTTCATCAATGTAAACAATCTGTTTTCTCCAAAATCAACACCAAGTACATTACTTTCTTCTTACAAAGTTTGGCTGTCAGTTCTTATATATGAATGCATGATAGTGCAACTTCTAACATCTCATTAAAGAGACATTATTTTAAATCCTATCTTTATACATCTGGTTTCTGAATGACTCCAGTCCCCAGCCACCAGCTTTAAGACAACTTTGTTACCAAAGTTGCAAAAATTTTTAATCATCCTCAATAACTTATAGGCAAAAATCTATAACCAAAACATGCAGAACATTTTTATACCTTTAAAACCAGTCAGAAGCAAAAATGAAGTGGCTACACATCTTATATATTTAGACTAAACAAAATTTTCTTGCTTTTTCTAGCTGTAATTTCAACAGAAGTACCTTGTCACCTGCTGAACCCAATAATCATAGTCACAGATTTTTCTAGGAGAAACAACCATCAGCTCCTTACCATAGAAGCCAAAAAAACTTGCTGGCCCCTTTAAGAGTGGCTTTTTACATCAGTGAGACAGTGGCAGGGCTTTTCCAGCTGTGCTAGACTCCTAACCACAGGTGCAGGACTCCAAAGACCAATTGAAACTGCTTTTTATTTTTACTTTTTCTTCTCTCTCTCTCTCTCTCTCTCTCTCTCTCTCTCTCTCTCTCTCTTTCTCTCTCTCTCGCTCTCTGAAACTAGTTAAAAACTGAATCAAGGGCTGAACAACCAGCAGCTAAAGTTTTAACCATTTTTCTTTTAAACATGAAACACGGAACAATATTCAAGTAATGAAACAAAAACACAGACATAAACTGACAGACATGGACAGATTGGTGCACCAAGAACAGACAATAGACAGAGAGAGCAGAACTGAGGATCTCTCCTGTAGAAGCCAGAGAAAAAGCAGGATATATCCTGATTTTCTCCTGCTCCCAGGAGGGCTCTATAATCTTTAACATGGCCAGAGATCGGACAACTGCTTTAACCCTTTCTCTCCCTCATCTTCAAAGTTTAACTTTTGAATCTCCTCCTTAGGACTTGTAGAATTTTTTTTTTCATCTATTCTCCATTGGTGATGAAGAAACATCACCAATGAAATTTTTTAAAGATCCTTTTTTCTTAACCCTTAATCCTTGTGTCTTGAGGGACTCCTTGAGACCCTTTAAGAGCAAATTATGTTTGCTTAATGCTTGTCCCAGTGATTGCGTTGCTCAATCTTACCTTAACTGGATCAATCTCACAGGTGGGTGACTCTGCGGTGATCACAATGCGAATCTTCTCTCTTTTCTCCAGAGAAGCATCAATCCTATGCTTGAGGGATGTCCCTGTGGAAGCACCATTCAATCAGACCCCCAACCCACAGGCCCCATGTTAGGCGCCAACTGCCCCGGCCTGCAGGGATTCAACGAGACCCTAGGGAAGGGGGCGGAAGAATGAAGAGACAAGAGATACAAAGAATGAAAGGTAGACTGGGGTTCTGATCAAGCTCTGAAACTTTAATTTGGGGGGCAAGTTATGAGGACACAGCAAAACGGGAAGTTAGGGTGAGGGTCATTACTTAGGACTATCCTACTATTGAGTCCTCATTGTCTAAGACCAAGAATGTCACTGTGGAGGAGACTTGGTCTTTAAAAAGAATCATGAAGGGGCCTGGTTCTTCTGAAGACCCCCAAAGTTGGGAGACCCTTGCTCAAGTCTCAGGAAGTCACGGCCACCCACTAACTTGAAAGACACCGTACCTGGATGCAATCAGCAGAGGTTTATTAGGGAAGAGAGCTGGCAGCCAACAGTCAAACTGCTCACTCGCACAGGAGTGGAGTTTGACCCCGAGTGGCGGGCTAAGGGGCCTTTTAAAGAGGAAAACCACAAACCAGGGGAGTGAGGAGGGGGTGAGGGGTTGTCAAGGATACATAACATAAAAATAGCGAAACATTCCAGAGGAACCCACCCTGAATGATTTAGTGTCATGTGATAATCTCTCTGTACACCCATTCTTCTCAAAAATGTAGCTTTACCATGTCATTGTGCCCTACCCTGTCATTTAGCAACGATTTCTGATTAACTATTTCTCACTTGCTCCAGCCACAGCCCGGTCATTGTTTTTCGCCACCTAAATGACTTACATTCTTTACTTTCCTTTTCTGTACAGCCAGTTCCCGAAACTTGCCTGTCTCGTTTCAGAGGAAATTTTCTATGTCCTTTAAAGAAAAACCTAAAGGAAAGCCTGTATATATCTTATTAACTATTTATTTTTTTAATAATTTTTCATTCTTCACTTCCAGGTAGGATTCACTCTCTATTGCTCTGCTGTAGAAAATTTGTGACTTCGAAATGCTATTTTTCATTGTTTTCTTTTTATTTTTCAGAGTAATTTATTGGTTCTATGTCTTAACTTCCTTTGCAATGCCTTAAATGTTGAAACCAATCACAGCCACTTCTTCAGAAATCTCCTCAGTACACACTTTATTTATTTTTGTGATAGTGAGGTTTGAATTCAGGGCACAACCACACACCAACACAACTTTATTAAATAGTGAGGGCACAGGAATTGGTTGGGTGCTGAGGATTCAGTGGTCCATGTTAGCTTTCTGTCTAAACTTCACCCCTACAGTTACCTGGCAACAACCAGGTAGGCCTGGCCCACTATAAAAGGGGCTTCTTGCCCCCTCCTCTCCCTCTTGCTACTCTTGCTCTCTTGCTTCTCTCTCCCTTTCCCCATTCCCTTCCCCCTCTCTCCATGTGCTCATGGCCAGCTTCTACTTCTCTCTCTCTTTTTCTGCTTCTTCCTGCCTCTACTACCCTCTTAACTCCCCTCCCCCATGCCCTGAATAAACTCTATTTTATACTATACCATTGTGTGTCTAGTCCCTCATGGGGAAGAGATGCCTCAGCATGGGCCCCCGCTGCTACATCCCCTTCCCCCATACCTCACTATACACACCCACAGAACATACTCTATATCTCTTTATCTTTTTATAAACATATCAGTCCACACTTCCATTAGATAACTAAAAGCACAATTTTCACTAGAATTAGACCACTGAGAAGCGAGTTCAATGGAACACTATTGTCAACTAATGTGGACCCCTGTGAACTCCCAGAAACTAAGCCACCAAAGAGCACACACAATATACCTTCAGCCACAAAAATTGGTTCCTTACTGGTGAAAAGACTGAGCCAGGCAGACGCCATGATAAGCTTCAAACTGGCAGTTTGAGAGACTAGATGTAGCTCTGTTTCCCAGAACTGGGCAAGTCAGTTACTGGAAAAGCCACACCCTTCAGGCAGCCAATCATCAACTGCCTCATCATCTGGGTAGTGGCAAAAACAAACAGGATGAGTCAGCCACACTTTCTAGGCTCCTCCAGTAAAGTCCCTGGAGCCCTAGCCAATCTTAGATACACTCACACCCCTAGAAAAAGAGCAAACCAATCAGGATAAAGGTCATCTCCCTGGAATTCCCCTAATCAGCTTTAAATTGAGCCTGTGAAGCTCAAATCTTTTGTCTTCCATCCTAGTAAATGGTAGACTCCTGCATTCTGGCTTTCTGCAGAATAAATTTGCTTTTGTACACTATTTGAGTCTGGGGTATCATACTTCATTGAATCGTGGGCCCTTACACTGGCACATGGCCAGGGAACTCATTTTGAAACTATTTACATGTGGAGTAAGTTTTGATGGGGATTTCTGGGAAAGAAGTTTCCATAAATTTGTTAAAACTGGAATTTAGTTTTGCTGATTATGAATGTATACAACCTTATAATGGGTACTCAAGCAGAGTAGAAAGAGCCCGTACTCTGGCAGACCTTTTTATTTGGGAAAATTCTTCTTCTATTGAGTCTCACACTGAGAAGAGAACAGTTGCTCAAGGACATAGTTATATTTCCAAGTAGAGTAGTACATAATAATAGTGGAACTATTATTTTTGAAGCATGTTAGTGCCAAACACAGTAAATCTTTACATGATCTCATGAATTCTTAAATGAGTCTAGGGTATAATGCTATTTTATAGATGATAGTTGAACACTTTTCCAAATTGAAAGATCTGGCATAATCTCCAGACCACACTCTTTCTATTCTATTAGGTATACATGAGAGATGCTACGATATTTGCAAAATCAGCAGTATCATCTGGGAAGCTCTCTTTTTAAATGATATTGAATCTATGGTGGTACATGCCTTTAATCCCATCATTCAGAAGGCAAGGGCAGACAGATCCGAGTTGCAGGTCAGCCTTGTCTACATAGCAAGATTTGAGAACTACATAGAAAACCCCCAAACAAACAAACAAACAAGCTGAGTATTGCATTTCATAGTGGTTACAGAACATTAAAACAAAAGATAGCGAGACCTGAGAATATACATGCCACCCATCTGTGAAACGAGTTTAATACTCCAGTGATAATTCTGTTCCAGCTGCTTGAGATTTGACTTTTGTCAAAATAAGATTTACAGATGAATGTGAACACAAGGAAACATTTTTTGGTTTCTGATTTTTTTTTTTTTTTTTTTTTTTTTTTTTTTTGAGACAGGGTTTCTCTGTGAAACTTTGGCTGCCCTGAAACTCACTTTACAGACAAGGCTGTCCTTGAACTCACAGAGAACCTCTTGCCTCTGCCTCCCTCCTGAGTACTGGGATTAAAAGTATGTGTCACCAGCACCTGGCTTCAAGGCAATATTTTCACTAGCACTTCAAGAAAACCTCTCCAAAGTGGTTCATCAAACTGAACAACCCATTTATAGTTTAGATGACAATTAACAATTTAGATTGAATAAGAACAAGTTTCCTGTCTTTCAGCATCGAGAACAGGATGTCTTGTTTCTTGTGGTTTGTCTCTAGAGGATTTCCTGTTAGTGGAAGGGTTAGAAAGTCCATGTTATTCATGTCTTATCTTGGGATGTAAAGTTATTAGAAATCTTCTAGAGTATAGTAAGTGACTCGTGGCCAGAGCCAGGACTAGGGTTCTTAAATAGATGTTAATTTTCCTTTCTCTTCTCTGCTTGGCCCATATTGCTATAGGTTTTTTTTTGTTTTTTGTTTTTTTTTTCCTACCTTTGACCCTCCTTTATTTCCTACAAGTGGAACAATATGAAGAAAACTTCATTGCAGTGTGAGGTGCATTACTTTAATCTTAGTACTCAGGAGTTGTGAGGTTGCCTAAGCTATATAACAGGACTCATGGGAAAAGAATTCCCTGAGAATCTATAGACTGTTTAAAAAAAAAAAAAAAAAAAGAAGAAGAAGAAGAGGCCAGAAGTAAAATGAGATGTCTACTGGGACAGCATGGTAAGATTCTTATCTTGCATTTTCATGCAAAAGTATACCAACCAAAGAAATAAAAAGCAAGAGCTACAGAAATCCCTAACTATTGTAAAGTTTTGCCAGGGGATGCAGAGCCTGGCCGTAGCTCAAAGCCAGGGGATGCAGAGATAATGAAGCATGTCTGTTTACAAACAAGTTTCTATAACTTTCTAGGAGGTAAGGAGCACAGCAGTCAGGGGCTAGCCAATTTAATTGTTTTAAGGGACAGAATAGACAGGGAGGTATATTGATCTTAAAGTCACAGGCCCATGATGTAACAACAAAGGAGTCAGTGGGAGTAGGAGAAGAAAGGACAATGGGGTGGTAGCTATTTTTCCTGCTTCTGTGAAAGCCTGCCTGTTACTCAGAGTCAGGGGAGGCCCAGGTCTACTGGCAGACTTACTGGCCTGCTGATGCATGGAATGATAAGAGAAAATACACTAGAAGCTCAAGGTGAGGGACTGAATGTTCTGTTAATCTTGGAGAAAGGAACAGGGAGGCCTCCAGATGGGAATAGATATCCAATGTACATCAGCCACTGACTCTGCTGCCTTGTGACTTTATTTCCCATGATACAGTGAAATATATAAGGCTATGAGAAACACATTCTGTGCTGTTTCAGTATTGACTGGACAGCCCTCCCTATTTCTCACCTTTGTCTCTGAGTTTTCTTTTCTGTCTTTCATATAATCATTCTCACTCTCTCCTCAGAGGACTGTCTGACCTTGCACCAACAGGACCAGTGCAGGTAGGGGTAGTGAAAATGATAAAAATGTATTATATAAATATGCAAGAAAACATCAGTGAAATCTGATATTGTATGTAAGTATATATATGCTGATAAAAATGTCTAAACTTTGTTTGATTGATTTTAAACAGGGTTTTACTGTATAGCCTGTGAACTCTGTAAACCAGAGCAGGTTAGCCTTGAACTCACAGAGATCTGTCTGCATCTGCTTCCCAAGTGTTAGGATTAAAGATTTGAACCACTATGCTTAGCAAAACTTTTATTTATTTTTTTCTTTTTGGTTTTTCAAGACAGCATTACTCTGTGTAGCCCTGGTTATCCTGGAATTTGCTCTGTAGACCAGGCTAGCCTCGAATTTAGAGATTAATCTGCCTTTGTCTCACAGGTGTTGGGATCAAAGGTGTACATCACTATGCCCATCTCAAAACTTTTTCTTTTTAATTAATTAATTATTATTATTATTTTACATATTCACTTTGATCCTGCCCACTGCCCTCTTCCCAGTCATCCCCTCCCACAATCCTTCTCTCATCCCTTCTCCCTTCTCCTCTGAGTTGGGGGGGGGGTTGGATATCCCCCGACTTTGGCACTCCAAGTCTCTCGAGGCTAGATACTCCCTCTCCCACTGAGGCCAGACAAGGCAGCCCACCTTGAAAAACATATCCTATGTACAAGCAACAGCTTTTGGGATAGCCTCATTCCAGTTGTTCAGGACACACACAAAAACCAAGCTGCAAATCTACATATGTGAGGAGAGGCCTAGGTCCAGCCCATGCATGTTCTTTGGTTTGAGTCTCAGACTCTGAAAGCCCCAAGGGTCCAGGTTTGTTGACTCTGTTGGTTTTCCTGTAGAGTTTCTATTCCCTTTGGGGCCGTTATCCTTCTTCCTATTCTTCCATAAGAGTCCTCAAGCTCTATCCACTGTTTGGCTGTGGGTGTCTGTATCTGCCTGAGTCAGCTGCTAGGTCATCTCAAAACTTTTAACTCTTGAAAAAAAAACCAAAAACTTTATTATGCTTTATAGTTCTAGGTAGGTTAGACAAGATAACAAAATTACGCCAGGGGTGGTGGCGCACGCCTTTAATCCCAGCACTTGGGAGGCAGAAGCAGGCAGATTTCTGAGTTTGAGGCCAGCCTGGTCTACAGAGTGAGTTCCAGGACAGCCAGGGCTACACAGAGAAACCCTGTCTCGAAAAACCAAAAAAAAAAAAAAAAAAAAAATTACTTTTCTTAAAGTATGTTGTTAATTCATAGCATGTAATCTCAGTGCTTAGGAGGCTGAGTCTGAAGGATTGCCATGAGTTAAGGCTACAAAGCGAGTTCTGAAACATCTTGAGCTACAGTGTGAGACTCTACCTCAAGAATCTGAAGAAGAGGCTGATGTGATAGCTCAGTGGTTAAGAGCACTGACTGCTCATTCAGAGGTCCCAAGTTTGGCTTTTAGCTCCCAAATAGTGCCTCATAACAGTCTATAATTCCAGTTCCAGGAGATTTGATACCCTCTTCTGACCTTTTTGGGTACAGACTTGTGTCCAGGCAAAACACCATGTAAAAAATTTAGAAAAAAGTCAATCAAAATAGGAAAAAATAGACTTCCCTATTCTGCTCATTATTTTTGGATGATTCTGCATCCCACAATGAAAAGTGCTTTTGTGCTTAAACGCTCATGCTGAGCCAGTGTCAGTGCTACACTGGGATCCCAAGCACCCAATGTAGTTGTGGGCTGGCACATAAGGACTTTCTATTGGCTTAAACCATGTTTAAGCAGTCTGCTCTGGTGAATACTCCAAAGTAACACGCATACTGTAGTTCCATAGGGAGGGAACAGGAAGAGAAACAGTGTGGTAAAGTGTTACTATTGCTCAACCAGTGAAAAAAATACACCAGAGGACGTTCTACTTTTTCTAACTTTTCTCTAGCTTAACATTTTTTTTTCCAAACCAGGTGTTGTGATGTTGTAGGAAATGCTGAGTAATCATTTTATCCTGTAAAACTTCATTTAGCTGGGCAGTGGTGGCACACACCTTTAATCCCAGCACTTGAGAGGCAGAGGCAGGAGGATTTCTGAGTTGGAGGCCAGCCTTGTGTACAGAGTGAGTTCCAGGACAGCCAGGGTTACACAGAGAAACCCTGTCTCAAAAAAACAGAAAAACAAACAAACAAAAACAAAACTTTGTTTAAAAAAAATGCTTACCCCTTCTTTCTTATTGCTGAACACTTAGATTCCCAGACTTATTTACTTCTTCTAAAGAGATTTAATCGATTCTATAAAACAATAGTATGACTACTTCCCTTTACTAAAAGAATGTTAAGCCAGATGCAACCATCCTGAAGTAATTAAACTGTTCTCTCTCTCTCTCTCTCTCTCTCTCTCTCTCTCTCTCTCTATCTATCTATCTATCTATCTTTCTCTCTCTCATCCTTTCAGGCAATTTTGTTGATCAGGTATAGATCATGAGGTTGAACCTTAGACAAAGATAAACAACCAAGTTCCTCCTGCATTAAGAACAAAGGTGATGTCACCTAACTGTGTGTGCTGCTATTTCACTTCTGTGGCTTGCATATCTTCTCTTCAGAAGTGTAGTTTGCCCTGCTGAGATGCCTTAGTCAAGGGATGGTTTCTTTCTCTGTTACTCTGAGAATATTTCTTGCAGTTCCCACCTGTAATCCCAGCATACCTGTAATCTAGGGAGGTAGAGGAAGGAGTATCAGGAGTGCGTTCGCTCGAGTGCGTGTGCGCGTGCACGCGCACACACACACACACACACACACACACACACACACACACACACTGAATAAAATCAAATAACACACAATTTTTATGTATGGGATGCAGACGTCTATGGATTCTGGTATTTCTGGGGTGTTACAGCAACAGGAAACACAGCCTAGAGATACTGTTGTACAAACTGTGAAGACCCCTCAGAGACTCTTCTTAGCTGCCTACAGTGGGATTTTTGACATAATCTCACAGAAAAGACTTGCAGGGCAGAAAAATGAGGCCAAGTCAGTGAATTTATTGATCAGGGAAAAGGATGAAGAGATGCACTTGAGAGTCAGGTGCAGGCTTTGGGAAAGGAACAACCTTCAATGCTGAAGTGCACAGTTTTTGAACTTTTGGAGCAATACTGCTTAAAGGAGCCAATCTATAACTAAAGTTGACAGAGCCCCTCCCACCAATGTATTGTTTTCCTCATTTCATTTCTGGAACGGTATAAATGAAATTATTATATTTTCTTCTTGTTGTTTTGAGTCAGTGTTTCACAATGCAATACTAGGCTGGCCCCAAACTTGCAGGAGTTCTGCCTCCCAAATGCTATGTGTATAAGTGTTTATTGAAAAGGACAAACTTAATGAGTGTTAACTGAAAAACAGCTCAGCACTAAACAGCACTAGCTTCTCTTCTAGAGGACCCTGGTTCAGTTTCCAGAAACTACATGGTGGCTCACTACCATCTGTAACTCCAATTCCATGGGATTTGACAACTTCTGGCCTCCTCCAGGAGCAGCACACTTGAGGTACACATACATAAGAGCAGACAAAACATTCATGCATATATAGTAAAAATAAATCTTATTTATTTAGGGATTAAATTTGTCGTTTCTTTTTTGTTTGTTTTGTTTTTGTTTTTGTGACAGGGTCTCAGTATATAGCTGTGGCCATCCTGGAATTCACTATGTAGACCAGGCTAGCCTCAAACTAAAGGGATCTACTCTGCTTCTGCCTTCCTAGTGCTGAGATTAAAGGTGTGTACCACATGCTCAGCTGATGTAAACACTTAAAATGAATATTTTATCTGTATTTATTTATTTTATGCATATGGGTGTTTTGCTTTCATGTGTACCTCTGCACCATGTGTATGCCTGGTGTCCAGGGAAGACAGAAGACAACACCAGGTTTCTGAAAATTAGAGTTACAAATGGTTGTTAGTTGCCACGTGGGTTGGTCCTCTGGAAGAATAGTCAGTGCTTTTAACTGCTCAGCCATCTCTCCAGCTCTGAGACAATTCCTTGCTGCTAGCTTCATTCAACCTTTCCTCCTCCCAAACAACTTGACCATACATAAACCCCAGCCCCTATGTAGACAGAGCAGACATTTCCCTTAGATCACAGCCCATCTCTATCTATGGAATATATAAATTTATTTAATTTTGCTATCTTGGTGTAAAGACCTAATATAATAGTACTAATATAAATATATAATAGACTCTCACTTTGCAGCTAACTTTAGCCACCTGATTGGTTCCTGATTTCTCCTTTCTCTCCCCCGCCCCCCCCCCTTTTTTTTTTTTTTTTTGCAAGGAATAGGTTGAAAATTGGATGCAGATGCTACTGTGGAGTTTGAGACCAGATCGACTATCTGAACTCTACTGAGTATTAATCAGCTAAATTTTATTTAAGTTGCAACTGACACACAACACTTTCATTAGAATCAGGACTGAAGCCCTAACTGAAGCTGGGAGGTAGGGTTTTTTGGTTTTTTTTTTTTTTTTTTTTTAAAGGCAAAACCACAATTACTCAATTATTTCACTTATGCAAGATAACAAGCAAGCAGCATTAAGCAAGTTTACAGAAGCCAGAATAAGCAGTTAGCTAATCATTTTCAACATTTATACATTACTGGAAAAGTGCAAAGGGTCTTTAGTACTCAGTATTCCTGGAATAGTTTAACAAGCTCAACTTCTTAGAATTGTCTTAACAGACTCAAGTTAGAGGCTGGCCTCAAGCCTCTAAGATGGTGGCTTTGGTCAAAATGGAGTTACTTTAGATTGCTGCAACATACAGAACAGAAAATAAGAAATGTAACCCTTGTTGGGGTCTGGGAATCATCATACAAAGCACTCAGATACTGATCTCAGTCAAACAAGGATGGTTTATTGAATGCCATACTGTACCAAGACTGATCAATCAGGCTCAGGAGCCAAACCGTGACATTGAGTTAAGATCCTACCGGGTTTTTAAATCCTAAAATCTACAAATATCTATGCCAAGTTATTCCACCAATCAGGATTTAGGGATCTGGCATTTCCTTAGGAACATGTCTTTTCTGCACACGTATCCTGTTCCTATTGGTTGAGGTATTCATCTGTGGCAGAGGACTTGCCTTGTCTAACATTCATGTCTTCACTTACCAACCAGAATATCAGTTACCCATGTACATGTCTCTTTCTGCCAAGTGGGATGTCAGTTCCCATAAAGGTCTTTGAAAATTAAACTTTTTACTCGACCCCTACTCAAAATGGAAGTCTTATTTCAAATAGTTTCTTATATTGGTGCAGGTGTCTTTTCTATGTTGGGGTCCTTCCTAGGGGCAGCTTACAAAAGCAAATACCATAAAGGCTCATGCACAGGTGCAGGAAGTGCTGCTGGGTGTTCGGTTTGGGTCCAAGCTTATTATGGGTTACTATCCAAAGCAATTCTACTGACTTTTATCATGATTGGTTTCCAAGGGCCCAGAAAATAACTGAATATATAATTAACTTGAACATAAGAAAGTTTCCTAGTAACAGCAGAAACATATGAAAAATTTTCTTATAATATTAGTAACAGCACAATATGGCAGGCTAGACCAGTAACAGTTACCTAGGCCTTATCATTCTATCAAGGCCTTAATAATTGTCATTCTCATTGTTATTTTGAGAGAAGTTCTTAGTATGTAGCTAGGCTGTAGTGAAAACAAAATTAAATGAAAAGGAAAGGAAAGAGAGGTATATGTAAAATACTGAACAAGGAGTAAAGGTTTTTATTTGTTCATCCACACATGTGGTTATTTACTGATGAGAACACTAAAATCAATGTGCAGAAGGTGGAAATGTTTTATTGAGCCAATGTTTTGAGATAAGTATCCTGTTGTTTATTATCCCAGATATTTATGCAAAAAATTTAAACTATCTCTGGCACACAGAGGGTTATTATATTTGATTCAAGTAATTTTAAACCTCCCTGCAGAATAAGAAAACTGCAAAAAATTCTGTGAAGCTTCATGTGTCACAAGCACGTAAATAGCACCAGGAAGAGAATTAGCCTTGAGACAAAATTATGATCAAGAGAAACATTCCTTCTAGGTTAGGAATGAGACCACTAATCTCAGTAACTAAGTTCATAAACTAGGAGTTGGCAATTTATTATGGGTGTAAGAACAGAAAATAAATGATTGAATAGTTTATGTATACAAAATTTCAAAATCATAAGACATAAGACAGATGACAAAAATCTTGCTAACTTATGACATAAAAATTATTGCTTTAAACTTATAATAAACTTGTGAAGCTAAAAATAGATAAGGAATGTTTAGTTAGGTGCCGGTGCTAGTTTTATATCGAAAGACATATAAACAATTCTGCTGTAACTCCTTAAGCCTTATCAACCTAGGACATGAATTACTGTTTTGAACTTACTAGGAACTTATGCAATATAAAAATGTTTAGTAAACCATGTAATCAATTATTCTGCTGTAACGGTTCTGTTTTTATGTGGTCCACATGAGGGCCTAATTAGTATGTGGTGTGACAATGGATATTTGATTTGCCTGTAACCCTCTCCATTTAGGAGAGACTGGTCGGAAGGGGCCTGTTCCTAGTAGTGACAGGTTTCCTGACTTTGTGACATGACAAAACACACCTGTGATTCCAACACTCAGGAAGCTCAGGAAGGATGGTTGTTATTAGTTCAAGACTAGCTTGCATTTGAATGAAAAAGAAACTGCATTTGACTATAAACAAAAACTCATGAAAAGACTCTGTCTGCAGAGACTTGGCTGATTAGAATTTCAGTACTGTGGAGAGACTGCAATGTTGTTAATTACTTTATCTAAGTTCTGGCCCTCCAAAACAACAGTTCCATGCACACTTCTGGAACTTAGTTAGAATTGGAACTAACATCTTGTGTTGATAGATAAAAACCATTTAACATCTAATGACTTATCAAGCATCTAACTTTTACCAATCCAAAATCTAATGTTATGTAATTTCTGACCCCTGGGGAAAAGACCATAGACTCAATTTGATTATGATTAAAGAATTTACTGAGTACTACTAACAGAACAACAATTTCTGAGGGAGTAGTGGCAAGGATTTGTAGAGACAAAAACCACAAGAAGACCTTCTGCTTTGTCAATATTAGGTAGTGCAGGCTACCTGAAAATTGTCTGCATAAGCAGGTTAGAGAAGCCAGAGAGCAGTTAGCCATAACAGAACAAGCAGATAGTCACAACTGTACATTTTTGGGTGAGGGTCACTGAGTCAGGGTTACTGTGAACTTATCTTCCAGGGACTGGAGTCAGAGACAAATAGCTAGTGGGTACCAAGATGGATGCCTAGTATAAAATGAAGTTTATTTAGCTGTCACATTAAGAATGCCATTAAAAAGCATCTTAGGTCTATAGAATAGGTACCCCCATCTTGTAGTACGTGCTTTTCTGGTGTACTCTCCAATGCATTTTAAACATGCCTTGATTTATGAATTTCTGTGTTCTGTTAAACTATAAAATCTTTGTAAAACTGCTTCTATGTTGGAACATGGTATTTTGGGTAACCTAATCTCTGTTCCCGTATCATGGTCATTCAAAATGGCTCCAGAATAAACTATCCTTTATTTCTTTTAAGATGAGAGCTGTTGGTTTTGTATCAACAAGCTACATAGTGAGATATTTTCACAAACAACAAAACAAAATAAAACAAAAACCTGGGACAGAGCTCTATGGTGTAATGCTTGCTTCTGATAAGTATAAGGCTCTAGGTTGAGTTCTCAGTGGGGAGCAAGAAAAGAAGGAAAATTTAAAATATATATATTTAAAAGGGAGGCAGGAAGAAAAGAGCCCTGTTTTCTTCCTTTTGACTTTCTTTTGTCCTCTCTCCCTCCCTCTCCTGTTCCTCATCCCCAGACCTCTAGAGAGACTGTGTTTATATAGCTGTTGATAGATTCCTGATGAAGGACTACATTGCCCAGCTTATCTTGCAGATTACTTTCTCCCACAATAAGAACATCTCATCTTACCCTTTAGGCATCTTAGAGTGTGTACTTGTGAGTGACAAGATGCTCCCTTGCCATGAATAAACATGGTCTCACCTAAGGTCAAATCAAGCTTCTTTCTTTCTATCCTCTCTTTCTTGATAGTGCTTTAAAAAAAATCTAATATGGGTGCTATGAATTAAGATGTGGGGAGGAGGGATACATTTAATTAAGATGTATCCATTATATGGATGAGAAATGAGCCACCTGTAGTCTTAATTTTTCCAAAAATCTCATGCTTGGAGAAGGAATATGCTGAAGCATGGAGCTAATCAGAAAAGAAACTTTTCTTCCAGCAAGAGGTTTCACATAAGGCTGACAACTTGTTAGATCATCTTGCTGGAGAGACTGGAGCCAAGACATTGACCTGTCAGTGACAGGCAGGACCATATATTGACAAGGACTACTTAGATATACATATTCCTATTTAACTTTAGTCTTACTTCAGGACCCTGAAGATGGACTGGAAAAGATTATTAGATTTCTTTGTCACTCTTGACAATGTGCATGCTGTCTCCTTTCTCTAATTTTTTTTTTCTATTAATTTGGCCACTTTAAATGACCTTTCCAGGAAAAAAAAAAGGCCAAATCTGGCTTCTTGGGGTCCAGATTATGTCCCAATGTTATGCCCACATCTGAGGATCTCCAAAGACCATCAGGAGTCAAGTTTGCATGCAAAAGCAAAGAATCTTTATTCAGGCTTGGGCTTGAACCCTCAGGCTCTTCCAATGCACCAAAGTAGTACATACAGAAGGCCCAAGCACCTAAAGTTCAGCCTTTTTATTGTGGTTACAGCAGGGTAAGGGTACAACTTGGCTGCTCCATGATTGGTTGGCATTCAAAACACAAGCATGTCATAACCTGATTGGTTAGTGATGATTTCAGCTAGCTTAAGCAATCTATTTATAACTTATGGAACACTAGGTACTTTCCTTCAAGAACCTGATTGGCTCAGGCTAGGGTGAAACCGTTTGTGATTTTTCCAGTAAATGCCCAGTAAGGCGGGGAAATGGTTCCTGGAACAGTTTGTGGTTCTTCCAGTAACTGAGTTCAGGCTAGGGTCAGGCTCAAATCTAAAATGGAACCTGCTCTAAAATGGAGTTTGTCTTGCTGACAGGCAGGATTCCTCACCCAAGTTCAATAACAAAACTACAATATTGAAGTTTCAAAAGCCCAAGACAGATCCAATCTCTCTATTCCTGCTGCCCCTGGATCCAGATGTACAACTCTCAGTTGCTTCTCCAGTACCATCTCTACCTGTGTGCCATGCTCCCTACCATGATGATAATGGACTGAACCTCCGAAACTGTAAATAAGCCCAAGTTAAATGCTTTCCTTTATGAGTTGCTGTGGTCATGGTGTTTCTTCACAGCAACAGAACACTGACAAAGACAGTATGCCTGTTATTTCTAGGTTACTTGGTTCCCTACCACCAAGCATGCTGAGGATCAAAACTTGAGTTTCATGTGTGTTAGGTATGGTGAACAAAGCTGGTGGGCTTTGAGGGGCTTGGCAATTAGGATATCTACATTTGCCTTTTGAATATTTTCAGTATGATGTATGATAAAGTTATTTTTCTATGGCTGTGAAGAGACACCATGATCAATACAATTTATAAAGGGAGCATTTAATTGGTGGTTTGATTATAGTTCTAGGTTAGAATCCATGATCATCGTGGCAGGAAGTGTGGCAGCAGACAGGCAAACTTAGCCTCTGATCAGTGACTAAGTACTTACATCTTGATCCACAAGTTGGAGACAGAGAAAGAGACTGGGCTGAAGTGAAAATTTCTGGTTTCTTTGGAGACTCAGTTATGTCATGTGATGTTTTTCTGGAATCTGTCTCATGAGAGGATGTTTTGATGAAGCAGACAAGTGAGAGGGTGTTTTGCTGAGAACAGACATGTATTGTTTTTCCGTAAGGTTCCTGGAAAAAGGGCACGTGATGTTTTGCTGGAGTGGACTCGTGAGAGGACTCGTGATGTTTGGAAAGGTTTAAAGTATAACCCAACACACAGCAGACAATGCTGTGGCATTGATTTGCCTTGCTACTCTTTACTGGCTTTCTTTGTGCTTTGCCGATGCTGGTCTTCCCTGATGATGCTGTGGCATTGGTTTGCCTTGCCTTCCTTGCTGATCATCTTTAGTAAAGACTTTGTAGGTAGAAACATACCAAAGAACATCTTGTAATATTCCACTGGCTTCTTGCAGCTTCCATGAACTTGGGGTCATTGTCAGAGACTCAAAGTTTCTTCTGGATTGAACTGCCATAGCTGATTTGAAAATGATGTTTGTGAGTGGATTGGACGACTGCTGCTGATTCCTGTGATCTGAACTGCTGATACGCTGACAAGGTAGATTGGAATAGCACCAAAGAACTATTTCTAAACAGGTCCGCATCCCCCTCTGCCCTATTGACTTTTCCTTTCCACTACCTCTGGTGGGTGGTGGGCTGGAAGGGAGGTTAAAGCATTTAAAAACCCTTATTAAAGTAGGTTTTGTAAAATCTAAGCCTATACTGGGCCTGTCTTGAGCTTTTAAACCTCAAAGCCCACCCCAGTGGCCTTCAATAAGGCCACACCTAATCCTTCCCAAAACAGCTCAACCACTTGAGGAACAAGTGTTCATATATATGAACCTAAAGGAGTCATTCTCATTCAAATGACCACAAGATGGGTTTAGAATTTACTGAAGTTACAGGAGGCATTAGCCCCCCTTCTTACTCCCCTATCTGCTAACTGCTTAAGGATTCTGAGCATTGGAAAAAAATTTTTCCATCTTTTTAAAGATTTATTTATTTATTTTTAAAATTTATTTATTATATGTAAGTACACTGTAGCTGTCTTCAGACATCCATATGAGGGTATCAGATCTCATTATGGATGGATGGTTGTGAGCCACCATGTGGTTGCTGGGATTTGAACTCATGAAGAGCAGTTAGTGCTCTTAACTGCTGAGCCATCTCACCAGCCCTAGAAAGTTTTACATGACAAAGCTGAGTTGCTTTTGGTCATGGTGCTTCATTGCAGCAGTAATGACCCTAACTAGGGGAAGAAGACAGAAATTCTTGTCATGTAAGGATTTAAGCTTTTTAAAAATTTAGTTGTGTGGCGGTGACATACTCCTTTAATATTTTTTAAAGATTTATTTATTTATTTTATGCATACGAGTACACTATTTCTCTCTTCAGACACACCAGAAGAGGGCATCACATCCTATTACAGATGGTTGTGAGTCACCATGTGGCTGCTGGGAATTGAACTCAGAACCTTTGGAAGAATAGTCAATGCACTTAACCACTGAGCCATCTCTCCAGCCCAAGTCTAGGCACACTTCTTTAATCCCAGTACTTGGGAAGCAGAGGCAGGATGATATTTAAGTTCAAAGCCAGCCTGGTCTACAGAGTGAGTTTCAGGACAGCCAGGACTATACAGAGAAACCTTGTCGCAAATAACAACAACCACCACCACCAACAACAACAACCCAAAATTATTTATATGATTTTTTTTTTTTTTTTTTTGCATTAGTGTCCTCTACATGTATGGCTGGTGCTGACAGAAGCCCAAAGAAAGTACCAATTCCCTTGGAACTGGAGTTATAAGTAGTTATGAGCTGTCATGGTACTGGGAATCAAAGCCAGGTCCTCTAAAAGAGCAGTCAGTGCTCTTATCCGTTGAGCCATCAGAATGCTGTCCATGTTTGTTCTTTTTTTAAGCTAGCTACACTTTCTGAAGAATGGTATACTAAAAATTACTTCATTTATACTAGTGTCTTGTATTTGTTATTATCTTATTTCCAATAAATTAGGATGATTTGATGTTTTTGTTCCCCTCCATATAAAAGCTGTCAGATGGAGATGAGGTGTTTGGGCTTTTTTTTTACTGCTATTACTCTGCCTTCTCAGATCAATGGCCGTCTGAAAAAGTGTGCTTTAAAGATTCAATATTCTTCTCTGCTTACTGATGTTTGTGGTAACAGACAGCAGGAACTCCATATTCTAGTTGTAAACTGACTTGCGGAAATGCAAGGCATATTTGTTTGGGGACAAAAAGAAGACAGTTCAGGTTTTAGGATTCTAGTTCCCAGAACTAGCTGGAATTTTTCAGAGAAAAGGCTAAACAGATGGTATCTCAAGGAAAAACACCCTTCTAAGGGGCTTGAATAAGAGTGGCTCCCATAGGCTCCTATATTTAAAGCTTGTTTTTCAGGGAATGGTACTATTTGTGAAGGATTAGGAGGTATGGCCTTGTTGGAGTAGTTATGGTTTTGTTTAAGGATGTGTGTCTCTGGGAGTGGTTGGATTTTTTAAAGTTCAGGCCAGACTCAGTCTCTCTCTCTCTCTCTCTCTCTCTCTCTCTCTCTCTCTCTCTCTCTTTTCTGCTGCCTGTAGACCTGGATCTAGAACTCTCTCCAGGAAAATGTCTCTCCCTTGCTTCCTGCCATGACAATAATGGACTAAACCTCTGAAACTGTTAGCAAGCCCCATTTAAATGCTTTCTATATAAGACTTGCCATGGTCATGTATGTCTTCACAGCAATAGAACACTGACTAAGACACTCTTCCAAGATTGTGTTTCTTACCACTTGTCTCATTTAAATTGTTTCCTGTGTGATGGCTAATCTTGAGAGTCAACTTGACATACATGAGAAGAGAGAACTTTAATTAGAGTTGCCTCCATTTGATTGACTTGCTACCTTGCCTATGAGGCATTTTTCTTAATTTCTAATTGATGTTCGAGAGCCCAGTTTGATTGGGGCAGTACCGTTCCTAGGTATGTCGACCTGGGCTGTGTAAGAAAGCTATCTGAGGAAATCAGGGAGAACAAACCATAAAGTAGTGGTCCTCCATGGTTTCTGCAGTTCCTACTTAAGTTCCTGCCTCAAATTTCCTTAGCTTTGATTTTTGATTACCCTTAGGATGTCCTAGATATCTTAGGGATTTAATACACTTGTAGCAACTCCCATTGAGTAAGTATTCTAATTACACTTACTTTTCTCTGCTAAGTTCACTAACAGCCATTTAAATAAAGCTGCCACCTGGGTCCTCAGGATTCTGACCTTCCCTTGGGATTTTTCAAGTTGTTAGGTGATCGTTATGTGATCATTCTTTGCAATTAAATCATCTTACCTTACTATGATCTCACAAAAAAAAAAAAACACTTCATTATTGCCAGTTCATTGAATTCATACCAAAAAAAAAATTTAAGGAACAATCCAAATAAAATATAGAAATCTGTTGCCCAAGAGGATTAATTTTGCCTAAAAGTTCAGGTCTAAGCCAAACATAGTAGTACACATCTATAATCCCAATATTCTTGATGCTGAGGCAGGATGTTTACAAATTCAAGGTCCTGGCTTATGAGATCCTGTCTTCAAATGTCATATGAGAAATAAAGAAAAATAAAGAAAGAAAGAGAGAAAGAAGGAATGAAGGCCCCAAAGCAAATTGGTCCTGTCCCTCAGTATCTGAAGTTAACAGCTAGTAACAATCTTGTGGCGCAAGCTCATGTGGATCCACTTAAGCCTCCACAATCAACATGGCCACTAAACAAATACATCCCCAAACCTTGCAAAACAGTGGTTTACTTTCCTCTAGAATACTCTGCCAGATGACTACAGTTTTTCCTTAGCAAATCACAAATTCATCTCTAAAAGCATGAATTTCAAACACTGAGTGGTAGGTAGTTGTCTCCTTGACAAAGCCAGATACACAGGAGCAAAATGCATTACATTAGATGAGTGTACAAAGGTGTTGAAGTAGAATAAAGCAGAAAAGACCTATTAGTAGATGCTGATGATGACAACTGTTCTTAGTTGTCAGTTTGTCTACATCTGCAGTTAACTAAAACCCAAGCTACTGGGTACAACTGTGAGGTATTTTTCTTGACTGAATTATCTGAAATGGGAAGACTTACCTTAAATATGCATTTTTTTAGGTAGGATGATCCACTTTAAACCTGGGCCACATCTTCTAATGGCAACCTATATAAAAGATAGGCCTGTCCTCACTCTCAATGGCAAGTCCATTGACTGGTATTGGAGGCTATTGTTTTTGAGTTTCTGGTGTATACTGAAGACCAGGTGAGACAGCCAGCCTTGTGAACTGAAGAAGGAATCTACTGGATTCTTGGACTTTCCACTGAGGGACCACCATTGTTGAAATAGTTGGGCCATAACTTGTAAGCTACTCTAATAAATCCTACATAAATTTATATATTCATTCCATCAGTTCTGTTTTTCTAGAGAACCCTGAATAATATATTGACTTATTAATTTATTTAATAATTTACTTAAAGCACAGCTTATATAGCTTATTGCCAATTATGACTTCACCTTACGACCTGGAACAGAACGACCTGGAAGGGGCTCCAAGACAGGTTGAAGGGAGAAGTAGCTGAAACAATAGGTTTCTCTTAGCAACCTAACCACAAAAGCTTACACCTGTCAACTCTGTGTATGTATGTATGCTTTTAAAAAGCAAAAGCCCCCCAACTAGCTGGCATATACTTATGCTTCTGGAAAGTCCTACTTACTGGCTGGCCTCACCTTGTGGCTTTAAAGTATAATATGTGAACGCAAAAGGGACTCAGAACTGAAGTCTTTCAGAGCTATTCTGACTTAGGTCCCCTGGTGAATAAACCTCTTCTCTTCCACTCTCACTGGTGTCAGAGTGCTAATTCCAGAGACATTTCAAAAAAGTAATTCACATAGGAGGAAACTCAAATGTTCAAAGCAATAAAGAAGTGTTCAGCCTTTTGAATAATCATAGTGTGAGAATAAAATTTGAAAGCAGCTTGAAACAAATTACAAAAATTCATGGTCAGCAAGACCACCCATAACATGTTAAATATAGCCATAATAATAACATAGCCAGTTCCTTCAGGGGCAGAGTGACCAGAGATGAAGAAACCAGCAAGGATATACCCTGACATGTTTAGACAAGCCCAAGTGAATGACGGGCCACCTGGTGTCTACTTCCCCCCTCCCTGTCTGGGAGGTCTGTCGTCTCATGGTCAAAAATAACTAGTCATCCTGCCAGCTCACACGTAGCCGCTTCTGCAAGTTGCTGATGTCTGAAATATCCAATCACATGTAACCTCGCCAAATGTTCCCACTCACCCCATCCCCTATCTATAAATATCCCAAACATCCTGGGGTCTTTGTCGAAGCCTCTATCCCCTGCAAGGGATACGTTTGACCCGAGGGCCCTTGCCATTAAACTACCTTTTGCAATTGCATCAAGGTCTCTCATGTGTCCTTGGGTGCTTGCAGATCCGGATTTGAGTGAGGGGCTCCCTTTGGGGGTCTTTCAATAGCAAAGGGACCCAAGTAATGCAGGGTGCTCCCTACTGGACCCTGGATTAGGCAATGATCACACCCAAACACCAATTTTCAAGCACAAACCAAACACAAAGAGATTCTTTATTAAGCAAGGCGAAGAGACAAGGTGGCTGAATCTGAAACAGCAGAAATAGTTTTCCAAGTGTTGAGAGGGGAATAAGGGAGGTCTGTGTTATAATGAGATAGGATGTGTTGGTAAATTCTAATTGTGTATTTTAATTAGGTTAGTCAAAATAATGGATTTTGATTGTTGGACCTTGATGTTTTGATAGTTGGAGTTTGATGATTACCCTCAAGAATGAGTTAGATACAACAAAGTGGCCAAATAAGGGAACAGACTTTGGTAGCTAGCTTTAGGAATGTAATCTAATAATTTAGCAAGGGAGAAGGAAGGAGAAAGGGCAAAACCTTGTTCAAACCTGTGTTTGCAATGCTTGGGCCCTTCACATAGAAATACAAGTCAAAACATTGACATCCATTTTTGTTTTTTTCTAAAACTTTTGAATTACTAATTGTCTGAAAGGTATGAATGAAAATTCATAGAAAGAAACTGTCTGCAATGCCAAGGACCAGCCTCGGCTTCATCAGGTGTCCTGGAGGGGAGTTCGGGGCAGCAAAAGAAGCTACCTGAAGTCTAAGAGGTGGGGTGCAAGCTGACAGCCTTGTGTTCTGCTTGAGACAGTTCTCTCTGAAGATCTCCAGACAGCTTATCCAGATAGCCCAGCGTGCACAGACCAAAGCCCAGTCTTTTATTTACGTATCAATTTGCTGGCGACAGCATACAATGACAAGGACTGCCTGCAGTAGGCCTGGAGGGAGACATCTTAGTAGCCCGTGGCAGCTCTTTGTAAAAAAACCAGTTGTTCCCATTTCTCCTAACCTACGCCCTGGACAAAGGCTGTATAGATTTCATTTGTTCGTGATTATTTTTTAGTTGGTCTTTGTGTGCATGATTATTCTATTATATCTGACTTTCTTACTTCTTTTTCCTTCTGCTCTGGTGAATTTTGTGAAACTAGATGTTCCTTGATGTAAGGATTCTTAAACAATTAAAAATTGAGGCATGGGGCACAGCAAAGCACAGTCCTAATGGTCCAGGTGCATGCTGTGTGTTCTCATCTTGGAAACAATGCAGTAACTGCACAATGGTAATTCCAGATTAATGCTTGACTTGTAAAGAAAGTTTAAAGAGATTATTAGAAAATGAAATAGAGCCAACACCAGGACCCCAAAAAAGGAAAATATCTATTGAAGTTATGAAATAAGTTCTGCATAACATTTTGCTGGGAGCCAAGCCCAGGAAATTACCTGAGGTTCTGAGAGAACCTCAGGAAATTACCTGCTGTTTTAGATAGACTAGTCAGTACAAGGTTAAGAAAGGACGTTCACAGGTCTCAGGTCCCAGGAACTTAAAGAACATCTGGCATTTCCTTAGAGTTGGTTATGACAGTGGAATGGTCTAGGGCAATAAGGATATGATAATGGGATGGTCTGTCTTACACGATAAGGATTCCATAGTAGGATAGCCCTAAGCAATGACCCTCGCCCAAACTTCCTGGTTTGCTGTGTCTTTATAACTTGCCCTCAAAATTAAAGTTTCAGAGCTTGATCAGAACTTCAGACTTGCTCTCATTCTTTGTGTCTCTTGTCCTTTCATTCTTTCGCCCCCTTCCGTAAGGTCTCGTCGAATCCCCGAGGGCTGGGACAACATTTAAGAGTGGTTCCTAGATAAGGAAGTATAGAATGCACAAAATCTTATACCAGTAAAATTAAATCGAAACACTGGGACTCTTAGGAGAGTCACTGTGTTTAATGTACAGAAGTAGAAAGCTAGTGGAACTATTGAGTTAAGGGTTAATTTGATTCTTTCTGGCCACTGCCTGGCAGCTTTGCCCATGTCATTTATTATTAGAGCTTCACAGGAAAATGCAAGTAGCTGACCTCGGAGCTTTTAGCTCTGAAGTATAATAAGTTAAAAGTTAAAGTTTAAATAATGATAAGGTTGCAATTATTATTATTTTGGCTACAGGCCTAGGAATAGGGAAGCTTGAAACTTTGGAGAACAATTGTAATTCTTAATTCTTTGTGGGATGTGGTTATTCTTTTGAATTTGATTTGGCAATGATTATACAATGTCTTTTTTTTCTACCTGCTTTTGGAGTATCAGTAAAAGACCAGGGCAAGAAAAAGGTGAGAGAGCATGAGAAGAATGTGTGAAGAGTGAGTGAAGAGAAAATGTGAGGTGTGTGTGGAGAGTGTATGTGTGAGTGAAAGAAGAGTGCATGTGGTGTGTGTGAAGAGTGTGTGTGAAAGTAAGAGGGGAACATACAGAAGTGTGTAGAAATATGAGAGTTCAAGAAAAGCACACAGGAGAAAAGCAGAGTGTGAGGGAGAATGCTGAGTGTGTGCAGCCTCAAGCTGTGAGCGAATGAGTGAGAGAGAAAGAAAGCAGAGAGAGAGAGAGAGAGAGAGAGAGAGAGAGAGAGAGAGAGAGAGAGAGAAGAGAGAGAGAGAAACTTTAAGTCTTGAAAAATTGCCGGTCAGCTTGTACCCAAAAAGTAGTCTTTGTATATTTATTATGCACCTTCCAGATATCCCTGCTTCCAGTTGAGAACTCTGATCCTGTGTCGAGGCTGGACCCCGGCATCAATTCAATTGTTCACCACAAGTTCCCTTTTGATTACCCCATGAATCATCACTTTATGACCTTAGTTGCTTGATTCTTAGAAAAGGACAGCAAGTACTTTTTTTTTTTTTTTTTTCTTAACATGGCAAATGAATTCTGCCTGCCTTTGTAAGCACAGACAATAAGCCAGCTGGATGGGACCTCACTCTGAGATTACCATTCACACCATGCCTGGGCCTAAGCAGGGTCTGTTCCAGGCTGACTTTGAACTTATGAATCTACCTGCCTTTGTAAGCACAAATGATAAACTTAGCTGCGTGAGATCTTGTCATGCAATCACCGCTCTCCAAATCTCCTTTTCTTCTTCCTCATTATCTTTCTGACAAGCTGGCTCATAGTGCAACTGCTTCTGTTCTTTTAGGCTCATGAAGCCCCTCATATAGTTTGTATTGCATCCTTATATTTTGTGTAGTTGAGAAATCCAGTTTATATATTTTTGAACTCATGGTTTTAAAGTTCTTTCCAATAGCCTTAAAAGTTTTTCTAAAGGTCACAGTGTTTATCATTTTTGCTAAGGACACAAACTCACCTTTGCCTCCCAGACTTGTGCTCTCTTTGATTATCATGGAGTCATTAACCTTGGCAAGGAGAATATTACCTGAAGGAGGAACAGAAAGTAAATTATGTACATTATTATACAAATAAGCCTCTGGCCTAACAACTGTCAACACTTGTGGAGTGTTCTGCTGGCTCTGCTCCAGGGGTGGGAAATCATGTCACATCATTCCTTCCAAGGCTCTGAAGGACTTGGCACTGGAAAGCTTTATATTTAGGCTCTGTTTGCAAAGGTTTGACTGATTAGAACTTCAATAATGTCTATAAGTTGTAACACTGCATGTCTAGAGCCTAGTTACATTTTATCTTGTGAAGTTAGGTCCTGGTTCTTCCTTCCAGCCCCATGTTCACAGAAATAAGACTCAGATTCAAAATACATTTATAGATTCTTTGGCCATATAGCTAGGTTCTACTCTGACCTGATCATAACTAAAATATCCCATTTATTTTAACCTACATTCTTCTATGTGGGTGGTTACCTGTGCTCAGGTACCATGAATTTGTCTCTGTGTTATCCAGTCTCCGTGTTGTCTAGTTTTGTGTTGTCCAGTCTCTGTGTTACCTAGTCTTTGTGTGATCAATCACACAAAGGCCTTCTGAAGTTGATTTGCATGCATATTTTGGAGAAATTAGTAACTGATAGTTTGTGAGAGTGAATCACCTGGACTATTTGCTTTGTGGAGACAATCATGTCTCAGCCGATAACTGATAGCTAATAAGGTTTTCCCTGGTTAGTTCTAATCTTTATAAGTTTTATTGGTAACCATATTTTTAAATTCCCTGTAGATAAATAAATATAACCATGATCCAATCTTAAAACTATTGCAGGTTTCCATTTTAATGTCAACACATTCTTATAGCATATTGGTTGGCCTAGTTCTTCAATTTTTTCAATATCCTGCTGTCTGTCAGCTTCTGTTATTCCCTTTTTCACCAACATTAAGAAAGTTTAGAGTTAACAAAGCATTATTTAGTTTGTCCCTAGGGGCTTTTACTCTTCCTTTTTGTTTAACAAGCATCTTTTTTTTTTTTTTTGTACAATTGGCTCTTTCTATAACTACTTGTCCTATGGGAATGTGTGGTATACCAATAATATGCTTTATATTGTAATATGCAGAGAATTGCTTTATCTTATAGAATATATATTTGGGAACATTATCAGCTTTAATTTAATGTGCAGGTATGTTGCGGGAAATATTATAAAAGGCACCATCCTGTGCTACTCTCTGTTCCCAGCGACCTCGCTGCCTCTATGACTAGCCCCATGCAGTGACTGCCCATCTTGAGGTTCTCTTGCTTCGGGCTCTGCTCATATTCTTAGCCCCAGTAAAATCAAAACTCTAGAGGCTTGTAATTTATTAATTAGATTTATATTAGTAAATTCCCAACCCACAAAATGCCCACACAAGGAATTTAAAATTCAGTTGATACAAACACAAGCCACACACTTAGATGGGACAGACACACCCTAATTATTATCTAATCATCTATCTAATAAATCCTCAATAGTTATGGCTCCCAGGACTGTGTGGTTCTGGCTCCTCTTCCTCTCCTATAAGTTCCATCTTTTTTTTTTTTGGTTTTTCAAGACAGGGTTTCTCTGGTTAGTCCTGGCTGTCCTGGAACTCACTCTGTAGACCAGGCTGGCCTCAAACTCAGAAATCTGCCTGCCTCTGACTCCCAAGTGCTGGGATTAAATAAAGGCGTGTGCTACCACTGCCCGGCTATAAGTTCCATCTTAGCTCTTCCTCTCCTTCCCTTCTTCTCCCCCTCTCTGTCCCTCTGTCCCAATTTGTAAAATTCTCAGCTCGCCTTCCTTTTCCTCTGCCCAATCACAGGCTCTCACCTTATCTGGTACCTTCTCTCACCTGCATATAGACAGCAATCCACACAGGTATCCCTATAATCTTGGACTATTTTAATCTCCTAAATAGCCTTTCCTTGCCCATCTACCTCTGTGTCAGACTTAATATCCCATGACTAACAAAAATATCATTTAGAATTTATTAATTCAACAAACTATTTTTCTTCAACTAAAGTGCAAAAAAAATGTTATTATAACATTTAGGGCTTACCTACAGCTGATATTTCTCTGCTTGGTTGTAATTCACCTCTCTGATTTTTCCAATAATGTATTTGAAAATTGTCTTGGGACCAGAGAAATGATGACGTGGTTTAAAATATTTGTTGTATTTACAAAGGACCAGGGTCCAATTTTCAACACTCACATGGTAGCTCACAACCATCCATAACTCTGGTTCTAGGGAATCCAATGCCATCTTTCAACCTCTATATTCAGTAGATATGTTAGTGGTGTATATACATATGTACAAGCAAAACCATCATAGATGCAAAATAATTTTAAAAAATTAATAAAGAAAACATCCAGCTGTTGTAATGTACACCTTTAATCCCAGAGCTCAGGATGCAGAGGCAGGCACATCTTTGAGTTTGAGGCCAGTCTGGTCTACATAGAGAGTTCCTTTATGGACAGCCAGGGCTACATAGAAACACTGTCTCAAAACAGTAACAACAATAATAACAACAACAAAAGAAAAAAACTAAAGACAGAAAAGATTATTGATTTATAAGTTTTTTTGTTATAAAAATTTCAAGAAACTATTTCCATGTTGAAACATGGAATTTGGGGTCACTTAATTCTGTATCCCTGGACCATGGTTCATCATGTTTGATTCCAGAATAAACTGAGAGTTGGTATTTTAACATCAGTTACGGTTTATATCTAATATTGCTAATAAAATATATAAGCTTCAATATCACAAATATACAGACATATATCTATATTCTTTAAGTATCTCTGCATAGTTTTCTTTTTATTTCCTACCAAAGATAGAAGGAGAAGGAAATGGGAAAAAAGAGAAAACTTTGTGGAGAACTCTTGGGGATGCTTCTAGGAATTTGGCAGGAATTTAATATTGGTCTGGGACAATGAAGTAGGCTCAAAGCAAATACAACCAAGGAATGTATTGTATTCCTTGTGTCTTGGTCATCCTGATAAACCCCTAGACATAGTGACCATGAGACTTTGTTTATTGCCTTGTTTGATTACTTAGATTTTTGTCCTATTTGTCCTTTGACTATTTTATTTATGTTTTGTTTGTTCCTTGACTACTTTGTTTATGCCTTAAGGACTGACCATATTCTTTCTATGTACCTAGAATGATATAAAAACAGACTGGGGAAAAAAAAAAAAACCAAAAACCTCTCCTTCAGCTTCAGAATTGCCTGGGGTCATGTTATAGTGTTGTCTAATTGTCTTTTTTTTTTTTTTTTTTTTTTTTTTTTCCAATCCTTGTTGCCTTCCTGGAGAACTCATTGACTGACTGAGCTGGCTTGGCCAAAACTTGAAAAAGAAAACTTAATTTTTTTCTGAGTCAAAGATGAAATCAGGGCCTAGAGAGAAGGTTCAGTGGTTAAAAGCACTGGTTGTTCTTTCAGAGGACCTAGGTTCAATTTTATTACATCATATGGAAGCTCACAGCTGTTAGTTACTCCAGTCCTAGAGGATTTGAAGCCCTTTCTGTTTTCCTTAGTAACAGGTGTGAGAATAAAATTTGAAAGCAGCTTGAAACAAATAACAAAAATCCATGGTTAGCAAAGACCACCAACAACTTGTTAAATATAACCATAATAAAAATATCAAGCCCCTTCAGGGGCAGTGTGACCAAAAAAATGAAAAAGCAAGCAAAGACATGCCCAGACAAGTCTAAACAAGCCCAAGTGAATAATAGACCATCTGGTGTTTTTCTCTTCCTCCCTTTCTGGGAGGTCCAAGGTTTCATGGTCAAAAATAAGCTCAACATCCTGCTAGGACAACATCCTGCCAGGTCAACATCCTGCCAGGACAATATCCTGCCAGGTCAACATCCTGCTAGCTCAACATCCTGCCAGCTCAAATAATTGCTTATGCAAATTGCTGATGTTTAAAATATCCAATCACATGTAACGGAGCCAACTTCCCCCCAGCCCCCCCCTGCTCTTCCCAGTCTCTATCTATAAAAGGCCCAAGCTCCTTGGGGTCTGGGTCAGTTCCTCTATCTCCTACGTGAGATACATATCGAACCGAGGGCCCTCGTCATTAAACTGCCTTTTGCTATTGCATCAAGATGGTCTCTTGTGTGTCCTTGGGTGCGCGCCGATCCAGACTCGAGTGAGGGTCTCCCTTGGGGGTCTTTCACAGGCATGCATGTTGTTCACAGATATACATGCAGGCAAAACATTCATACACATGAAAAATAAATAAATGCTTAAAATAACGAAATCAGGGCAGGAGTAGCTCAGTGGTAGAGAACTTATCTACCATTCACAAAGTCTTGGGTTCAATCTCTAGTACTACAAAATAAAAAGCAAAGCAAACTGGAACTGGTATGGTGACACTTTCCTATAGCCGTAAGCTTATAAGACAAACCTACAACACTCAGGACAAGTAGATCTTGAGTTTGAGAACAGCTTTCATAGAACTGCAAAGATTATAAAGAATGAGAACTTGGCCTTTTTATGACTGGTTGTTATCTATTAACACTGTTTTAAGGGCACATGTGCTGTGGATGATGTAGCTGGTGACTTTATTTATTTTTTTAAAGATTTTTTTTGTTTATTTTAAGTATATAAGTACACCATTGCTCTCTCCAGACACACCAGAAGAGAACATCAGACCCCATTACAGATGGTTGTGAGCCACCATGTGGTTGCTGGGAGTTGAACTCAAGACCTCTGGAAGAACAGTCAGTGCTCTTAACCACTGAGCCATCTCTCCACTCCAGCTGGTGACTTTATATTGCGAAGTCACCAAAGACCAGCTTTGGCACCAGAGGGTAAACTAAGGCTTGCAGCCTATGAGGAGTCAGTGTTGAGAACAGCTAACATGGGCAGATCTAGATACTTACAGGAGCTGCAGAGGTTAGAGAAGGGAGATGGGGGATCTCTCTCTCTGTCTCTCTCTCTGTCTCTCTCTGTCACACACACACACACACACACACACACACACACACACACACACACACACACA